>OU898284.1:123450478-124171393 GCA_918026665.1 Diabrotica balteata | reverse complement strand
GTTGCTTTTGGAGTGGGAGAGCCGGTCGGACTGGCATTTGCTGTCGTATTTGGCTGGGAGCTAGGGTTCGTACCTGTTTTAACACAAAGAAATACGTTCAACAACTGTTTGTTGCTAAATTAATTGGTAAAAAGTCTGTCTTAAAAATAGTAATCCAAAGGTTGGATTGAAGTGCACAAGAAGAGCCCCCTGTTATGGCCACAAATGATTTTATATATAACCAATAAAATAAACATCTTACATTTCTTGCAAATCTCCATCACTCCGACAACTGGCAACTTTATTTAGGGATTAGCAACCCTCAAAACTCGGTCCAAACCTTCAAGTCAATGTACAGGACAAAAAAGAAAAGGACTCCAGTGCCCAGCACTTCCCAGAGTCTTGATCACGGCAGCGATCAAACAACTAACGGAAGAGGGGGTGCTAAGAATCCCTGGGTAAGACCCGGCTGCCACAAGATGACAATTTGGCTATGCTCCTACAATATTCGAATACTGACGGACGACAATAGATTCCAGAAATAGAAAGTGAACTAAAGGATATAAAATGGGATATCCTTGGTATATGCGAGACCAGAAGAAAAAAGTGATGAGTATATAATACTAAAAAATGGCACACATTTTATGCATAAAGGTGGCGAATACACTGGAGTGGGATTCTTGGTAAAACAAAAGCCTCACACAGTGTATCGAAGAATTCAAGCCCATATCAGACAGAGTAGCATATTCTCATCATCAGGATTAATAAAAGAACCACTATGAAAGTGATCCAAGTGTACGCTCCGACCAAAAGCCACGACGATGAAGAAGTAGAAATACTATTAGGAGATTTTAATGCTAAATTGGGCAAAAAAGAGGAAGATTATGAACATTTAATTGGTAACTATGGCTACGGGAAAAGAAACGATAGAGGAGAAATGCTTCTCAATTTCATGAATGAACATAACATGTACTCAATGAACTCCTTTTTCAATAAAAAACCAAGCAGAAAATGGACATGGATGAGTCCCGATAAAAAGACAAAGAATGAAATAGATTATATCTTAACGAAGAATAGAAACCTAGTAAAAGACATATCAGTATTAAATCAGTTTGACCTAGGAAGCGATCATAGACTAATAAGAACAAAACTAGTAATTAACAAAAAACTAGAAAGAAAAAGAATACATGAAAAAAGATACAAATGGACATCTGAAGAAATCAAAAATAGTGAATTTAATAAAAAGATAGTGCATGCATTAAATCAAGTTAGCATGCAGCAGATAAACTCCAATGATATTGATGATTTGAATAACCTTATTACCGAAACAGTGAATAAAAGCCTTCTGCAACTGAAAAAAACCGAAAACAACATACAATGAATTAGACAAAGAAATATTACAACAAATAGAAAGAAGGAAGATCTTAAATAAATCTAACAAAAGGGGAACCGACGAATATAGAGAACTTAATAGGCAGATTAGAAAAGGAATCAGACAACAAAAAAGAAAAGAAAACGAAAAATTAATAACAACAACTATTGAAAAAAATAAGAGTATGAAATGTCTCAGACCGACACTAGGACGACGTCAGATGATATCATTAATAGGAAAAGACGAAAATGAAATCACAAGTAGAGAAAACATACTGACACGAATAGAAGAATTTTACACAGAACTTTACAGATCACATCAACAAGATGATGAGATGAGACCAGCACGGAAATTAATAAAAAATGTTGGATCAGAAATAATGCCAAAAGTAACAATTTCAGAGGTAACTACAGCATTGGAAAACATGAAGAGAAATAAAGCTGCAGGAGAAGATAGTATTACCACAGATATGATATTAGAAGGAGGTAAGGAACTAATTGCAATTGTAACTAAGCTTGTGGACAGTTGTTTACATCAGGGCAAAGTCCCTAAGAGCTGGAACAACTCTAAAGTAATCTTATTGCACAAGAAAGGTGATAGTCGAAAATTGGAAAACTACAGACCCATCAGCCTACTGTCACACCTGTTTAAAATACTCACCAAAGTCATAACTACTCGACTAACAAGGAAATTAGACGAATACCAACCATATGAACAGGCAGGTTTTAGAAAAGGCTATTCAACTTCCGATCACCTGTTAACCACAAAAATATTAATAGAAAAATGTAACGAATACAAGTTTCCAGTTTTCCTTGCATTTGTAGACTACGAAAAAGCTTTCGATACCATAGAACACACGGCCGTAATAAACGCAATGCAAAATTGTAGAATAGACAGCAGATATATTAACTTAATAAAAGAAACTATGAACCAAGCTACAGCTACATACTACCTAAATGAAAATGAACACACGAACCCTGTACCATTAAACAGGGGAGTCAAACAGGGAGATACTTTATCACCCAAACTGTTCACCTTAGTTTTGGAGGACGTTTTTAAAAACCTAAATTGGAAATATAAGGGAATAAACATCAATGGCCGCTACCTCAGTAATCTACGATTTGCAGATGACATAATCCTGATAGCTACTGACCTACAAGAAATGCAAACCATGCTTGTAGAACTTCATACCGAATCTTCTAAAATAGGACTGAAAATGAATTTAAACAAAACAAAAGTCATGCACTCCCGAAGACACCGTGACAATAATAAACGATAAAGTTATGGAAAAAGTTGAAGAATATATATACTTGGGACAAAAAATAATCCTAAATAGGAAAATTCAGACTGAAGAAATAAAAAGAAGAAGAAAGTTAGCTTGGGCAGCATTCGGTAAACTGAACTATATACTCAGAAATCAACAAATTCAATTACATCTTAGATCTAAAGTTTTTGATGCATGCATTATTCCGATATTAACTTATGCGGCACAAAACATGGACAATCACAAAAAAGAATATGAATATACTTAGAGTCACTCAACACGCGATGGAAAGAGCAATGCTAGGTATATCACTTAAGGACAAGAAAACAAACACATGGATAAGACAGAAAACCAAAGTCACCGATGTGGTGCAAAAAGCATTAAAGTTGAAATGGGAATACGCTGGACATGTAGCTAGGAGCGATCTAAACAAATGGCACAGATCAATTTTAACCTGGAGACCATACCAACACAAAAGACCCAGAGGCAGACCTCCTATGAGATGGACAGATGATCTGAAAAGGACTGCCGGGAAAAATTGGCTACAAGTAGCGTACAATAAAAAACAATGGAAAGGAAGACTTGAAGAGGCTTATGTTCAGATGTGGACGTGAATGGCTAGACGAAGAAGAAGAAGAACCCTCAAAATATCTTTGTATTCTATTCTGCGTCAACCTTTATACCTGGTGGTCATACTCAATTTAAAATTGTTTTTCTATATACTTCTGTAAACTTGTTGACAAATATCTAGTTTTTCATTGAGTCACCCGTATCAACAGTTTGGGGATTTGCATACATATGTGCCATCAATATGATGGAAATGGACTATAAATTATAATAACAAAATGTTTACTCACTTGCACAGGTTGTCTAATCAATCCAGCTCTGACTTGCTGTCCATTAGGATAGACAGGATGTAAGGCCGGCGGCTGTGACGAAGACACTATCACATTATTTGCTATCGGTTGTCGAATGGACGTGACCATCCTAGTTTGTTGTGCGGGCGCCCTGATCGGAGTCACCAGACGCTGTTGGATGACTTGGCCGGGCCGCACCACCGTAGTACCCGGGGTAACTATCCTTACTTGGTTGGCTTGTATGCCGGTCGGCCTGATGGTTTGCACCGTAGGGGTGGCCCCCGCTAGCGAGAACACCACGTTCGGCGGCGGAGGCCGGATGCCGTCTATACTAAGTTCTTGCGTGGCTAGAGAATGCCGCAGAAGGGGCAAACTTTTCTAAAAGACAAAAAATTATCTTAGATATTTCACTTAGACAATCTTGACAGAAATAACTAAATGCCAAAGTAATATGTACAAAAATAAAATGTGTACGTGTCATCGCTGTAAGACAAATTTTTGCGATGTTTGCATAGTTTATATTATTTTTTTTAATAAACTGTCTAAAATTGCCTAAATTTTATTTTCAAAACAAAAATTTTGTACCAAACTGAAAAAAATTGTCTACGCCGCTGTTTATCTGATGTTTTCCTTACCTTCAGAAATCCTATGAGGCACGGTTGTGGGGAAGCATTCAATAATCGTTCTAATTTGTCACAGAAATCTTCGGTTCCACCTTGTTGTCGATGAGTTCTTGGATAAGCTGTCGGACGTTTCTTTCTACAGATTTAGGTTCTCGACTGGATAGTTCTAACAAATTGGCGAGGAATTTTCTACATTTTTCTTTGGTATTGTCATTTGCAGGTCGCTGAAATCATTGAAATGAAGACTATTTTTAAACAATTCCGAAAAGTATAAAGTATGTGGAATGCTGATTTTAAACGAAATAATACAGATATCATTGTGGCATGTTAATTTCTCTTGAATTTCTTGAATTTAAAACTTTTAACCACACTGTATTTGAGGAGTTTACTGTAAGATGGTGCAGCTCCATATTTAGACCGTTTTATGTGGAAACATATGCCATAATTAAAAAAAAATTGGCGGATTGACTGATATAAGAACGTATCTCTTTAAAAAAAAACAACACATTGAACCTGTTGTCAACATGGAGCCCACAGAAGAATCCTCAGTTGTTCCTGTAACCAAAAATAGAAAAAGTGCCAAAAAACTCCACTCTCTGGAAAAGATATATGAAAAAAAAAGCTATTGCAGAAGGGAAAATGTATACGAACTGGAAAGGAATACAGAAGGGACCGAGATTAACTGGATCGAACTGGAATTGCAGGTACAAGTGTTTTCAGAATGTGGACGAAGAAACAAGAAAAGTTGTCTTTCAAAAGTTTAACAAAATAGGCGACAAAGATTTGCAAAATACCTATTTAGGAGGATTGATTCAAACTACTACTATTCAAAGAACTCGAAAAAAAACTAATGAAAGGCAAGACCGCACTTGTTCCCACAAATACTTTATAAAGCTGGAAAGCTATCCAAACGAGTTTGTAGACATGCTTTTGGTTCAATCCACGGCATATCAAGAAAACGTGTAGATCTCATTGCTCAAACTTTTCGTGACAGATATATTGCAGCGCCACCTAGTAACAAAGGTAAAGCATACAAATAGACTCAACCGAAAATCGAACGAAACACTCAAAAATGTGATCATGACATCCAGAGCTTTCCAAGGCGTGAATCGCATTATAGTAGAAACAAATCCCGTCGATTCTATTTATCTCCAGATCTAAATGTAAGAAGATGCATCAACTCTATTTGGAACTTTACGAACCAGAAAGTGTTAGCAATGCTAAATATAAGCCCAAAGATCCCTATGACTTATACTATCGATACTTCAGAAACTTAACTACAGGTTTGGCTCACCTCGATCAGATATGTGCAAATAATGTGATGTCTTAGATAACAAACTCAAAGATGTGATCCTCGACGAAAATGAACAAAAAGTTTTAGCTGCGGAAAAAAGTTGCATGAAATTAAGGCCGATTTGTTTTTCAAGGAGCTGAAGGAGAAAACCATGTGCAAGCATAGCGACGAAGTGGAGGTTCTGACCTTAGACTTCCAACAAAATCTTCCACTTCCAAAAATTCCTGCTGGAAAAGCTTTCTACAAACGCTAGTTGTGAACATACAACTTCTGCGTCCATTCGGGTAAGAACAAATCAAGCATCACTTTTATATGTATCATGAAACTATGGCTCGAAATCACCAAACGAGCTATATAATGAATATCTATAACTGTTCCCTATTCGTAATAAGTTCCCTTCAATGGTGCTATAACCAAGTTCCACTTGAGAACTTAATTAGCCATAATTAAAATTTAATGTGGTAAGATATTCTCATGTGAACGAAAACCACCCCTTTTTAATTAGCTTTGGGGAGGTTATAAAAGAAATGCCAGGTCCAATTTCATTATCAGTTCTTAGCTGACTATCGAAAATGGCCTATGATGTTTATATGCATAGCCAATGAGAACAAATATGAATGAGTATATTATTCCATTTTACTTTACTTTATAACTTAAGACTCGTTTACACGGGTAGAGTAATGATGCAAGTACTTGGGAGAGTAGAGTAACTCTACCCGTAAAAACGCTCAGCGCAGTAGAGTAGCAAGTAGAGTGCATAGTAGGTAGTAGAGTAGAGTGACTAGCAACATGTGGCAAAGTAACTCTACTCTACTACCACCACCACCGCCAAAATGTCCACTCGCCTGCGCACTCTACCCATGGAACGCGGTCAATTCTGGTAGAGTAGAGTAGGTAGGAGAGTGTATAGGGATGCTCTCATTTCGGCTGGAGTTGTGTTTTGTGTAAATAGTGAAAATTAAGTTTAACGAAGATGAAACTTTAAGACTTATAGAGATGTATGGCGAATACCAGTATTTATGGAATGTAGGTAGTGTTCTTCTTCTTCAGTGCCCTATCCGGTCCGGATGTTGGCGATCATCAAGGCTATCATGGTTTTGTTGACTGCTCTGCGAAACAGCTCCGCTGAGGTCATCCCAAAACCATTGTCGGAGATTTTTCAACCACGAGATGCGACGGCGTCCCGGTCTTCTTCTGCCAAATACTTAGGTAGTGTACACTACAGAAATGAAAGTATGAGGCAAACTGTGGAGATGGCATCGCATACCTCGGGGACCAACTTTGAAATTGCAGGTCTTGACACCGTAAAAAAATTAAAAAGGCTTCGATAGCTGTTTTCTGTAGCTAAAATATTCAACATAATCTCAAGCTTCACTCTTCGTTTTATTGCATCCCTCATAAACGTGTCTTGTCGTTCGATTTTGCGATGCAGCATATACAGAAGTTCTTCAAGTTTTCCTGGGATCATCCTTAGACACATCTTATATTCCAGGCTAGTTCTCTTAGCAGAAGAGCTGAGGCCCCGTATGTATTCATCCTCCATCATCGATAGCTTCAGCGACTTTAGTTACAAATGCATTTGCAACTGTAGCTAAAGAATTTTAAATCAATTTTCTTTTTCTTGAATTAATTTTGCACTAAACAAACACTCAGTCCACAATATACTAGCATCAGTACTATACTTGTAACTCTCCTCGTGTGAACAGTATCAAGCCATTTTTGGTAGAGTAGCGAGTAGAGTCAACTCTACTCGCTACTCTACTCTCCTCACAACTCTACCCGTGTAAACAAGTCTTAACTTTATTTAGCTCAAAAACTCACTTAATTAAAAATATCACAAATTTTAATCACATTAATAATTATCGCTTACAATTCGCACTGATATCGCTTACAAAACAATTCGCCAATACTAATAATTAGACTTCGACAAATATGCATATTGCATTATTTTGCATATTGTGCACATTTTATGCAAATATTTCATATTTTGGCATATTTGTATAAAAGTTTCCTTAAAGTGCATAAAAGTTCAGATTTTTATACTGTATTTGAAAATTTTTAAACATACCAATTTATTTCAATTCTTGTATAAAATTTTGTAGTCATTTTAATCAAGAAATGATCTAAGTACGTAATCTCTACAGGTACAAAACATTTACAATTTCAAAGAAGATCAATTTAAGTAGCCCTCAACATTCTTAGAAAGTCTCGGTCACTGCGGCATTCAATTATTGGATAATCGCTAAGGGTTCGCTCATTTGCATTTTATGATCTAATCCCCAAATCTATCTACAATTTATTGTATCTTAACAGCAGGTAAACGGCTAATAGTTTTGTTCCTAATTTAGGGATTTTCCAAAATCTCCCAGTTTATTGAATTAGGTACCTAAACATTTCTTATTTTGATATTCAAAGCGTAAACACTCGTTGTGCGTAACAAAAGGAAGATTGTGATTTTATAATGCCTAAAAACAACCAGTGCTTCAACTTGGATTAAACCTTATAAAGAGCTGTCTATGGATATGGGAAAAATCTACTGTTCAGTCTGTGGCAAAATTGTAAGTATCTAATATTTTCTATTAAATATCTAATATTTCATACATACAGGGTGTTTCCAAATGACACTTACAACGTTTGACTGTAGATACTTCTCGAAAAATTGAACAAAACGATATAGTTAATGAGGGGTCAAACTTATTTACTTTTCGAGATACAGGGGGTTAAAATTAAAAAAAATTAAATTCTTTTAGTTAATAACAACAATAACTTTAAAACCAATAAACGTATTTACTTGAAATTTAGTACTCGTAGGTTGTTTTTAAATGAAAAATAGCTTCCTTTAGTGAGAAAAAATTGTCCATGGTACAATACAATGGTGTATATTTAGAAAAAATTGTTCACCTTTACTTTTTTTTATGAAGTCAGCTATTCTAAAACACAATTATTTTTATTCTAATTGAATTAACAAAAAAAAAACTTTTGTTGAATTTTAAAATAAGTTATATGATGTACTAATGGTTAGTAACAAAAACTAATTTGTGGATTAATACTGCATTTAAAACACTTATGAGAGTGTTTTTAATTATATAGATAGCATGTGAGAAGAAATTTCAGATAGACCAACATGTGGACAACTGCTTCACACATTGCAAAAAAAGGAAAAATAGGAGGAAAACATCAAACTTCTATGGCTAATGTTTCCAATCTACTTCAAAAAAATTAGTTGAACAAGAAACTTTTAATGAAGACTTGTGTCGCGCATTAGTTTCTGCAAACATACCGCTTTCAAAATTAGCAAATGTAAATTTTAGTTCGTTTCTAAAAAAATATTGCAAACTTAATGTTCCAAGTGATCAACTTGAGAAAACAAATGCTTTAACAATTTCGCGTTTTATACAAGAAACATTAGCAACTTTTTTTCTTCCGACAACTATTCCTTCTAATAAATTACTGCTTATTTTATCGGATGCTGCTCCTTATATGGTGAAAGCAGGACAAAATTTAAAAATATTTTTCCCAGATTTAATACATGTTACTTGTGTAGCGCATGGATTAAACAGAGTTGCAGAGGAAATACGAAAAAGTTTCCTCTTGTAAATACCATGATATCCAGTGTCAAAAAAGTATTTCTTAAATCTCCTATAAGAATTCAACTTTATAAAGAAATGCTACCTAACATTCCTCTTCCACCACAACCTATTTTAACGCGATGGGGAACATGGTTAAAAGCAGCTAATTTTTATGCAGATCATTTTGTTAAAATAAAGAACATATTGATACGTTAACAGATGAAAGTTCCCAATCTCTTTTGGATTCTAAACAAACTTTTCAGAGTAACTTGCTTCAACAAGAACTTTCATTTATAAAATCAAATTTTAGTTTTGTTCAAAAAACAATTACTCAGAATCACCAAAACTGTCATTGTTCGAAAGTACAGCATTAATAAAGAATTTGCGTCATGTTGTCGGAACGTTAGAGGTAATATTGGAAAAGATATTTTAAAAAAATTTGAAGCTACTATGGAAAAAAATAAAGGTTACCATATTCTTTCTGAAGTAGTCAGTGTTCTAGATGGAAATATTTCGGAAACAATTAATTTAGAACCAAATGTTTTAGTTAGTTTGAAAAATGCTCCCGTTACATCAGTTGATGTTGAACGAAGTTTTTCCATATATAAATATATGTACTCAGACAGAAGCCACAAGTTTTTGTTAGAAAATTTTGAACACCACTTGGTCATTTATTGTTACCATAATTCTAAATAAGTTTATTCATACTTAAAAATGATGTAGTTACTTAAAATAAATGTAAATCTTAATGAATAGTAGGAAATATTTAGTTATGTACACTTTTTTTTTTAATAAAATTGTTACTATTTTACGATTTTTTATTTATTTGTATGCATATTTTGTAAAATATTTGCATATTTTCGGGTAAACAAGTGCATATTTATGCGCATATTTTCTACATTTTTATTTGCATATTTGCCGAAGTCTACTAATAATTAATCAAAGGCCGTCTCAGCGGGCTTATATAAAGATAACTACACGTTCTGGAAAACGCTGAAACATATCCGCATAGATAGAGTCAGTGCGTGGAATATTCGGCGATGAGAGAGAATTCTCGACTAAGTTAAACCACACGGCAATCAAGGGTGACACAACAATATGATAAAATTTTTAGGAAAATCTAACAGTCGTTTGATAAAAAGAATAAAATAAAAGTAAACCTGATTTGACTTACCTGAACCTGCACTTGCACCTGTCCAACTTGTCCTTGATGAACAACCGGTTGCGCAGCAGACGTTACTGTTGTCGTAGCACCGGCCTGAACTGGATTGGTTGCAGCAGTACTCTATATATAAAACAAAAACATTAATACAAAACAAATAACTATTATAGATGCATAAACTGTGCATTCCCTTAGAAGATGTAGCTGTTTTTCACTTAAAAGTAATTTTTCAGCAATGGATAAACACATTTTTGTTTTATTTTCGCTGGTGTGTGTCTCTCTACTAGTATAGTTATATAAAGAAGACAGTACAGAAAAAAGAACAGAAGGAAAGGCGGCCAACTCAGGCAGGGCGCCCAAGTATAAGCTAGCAAGGAGAGTGAAAGTGGCAAAAATTTGGTGTCGCCTACAAAATGCTTTGGTGTGTAGCGTGAGGAGAGAGAAGCAAATTGTAGATGTCTAAAATTCTGCATAACTGAAGCTGGTGGCATTCCTGCTCTTACTAAAAAATGGTTACATTTCCTTGGGCGGCTAGCTGGATTAGGTGACTAGATATAATATTTGGATAATGCCTGGAAGTGAGATGGAATAGATGGTTATATGTTTACAATATAACGAGCGACAGTTTCATCATTGCAAGGTTTCGAAAAGATAGATTTTAAAATTCTGTAACTATTAAATAGTTACTAATATTAATTTCTTCCTAAACTTGGCAACAGTATATAATAATAATTCCGTCATGTCGTTAAGTTTGTTTGTTTTAAAACAATTTAGTAGTTTTGTCAAAGTTTCAGATAAAAGTTTCCAAATTTGAGCTTTTCTGGTTTCCCAGTTGACTCCACAAAATTCTTGTGCTTAGTGTATATTCTATATAATTGCCTGAAAAATTATGTACCTAAAAAGAGTAAAAGTACTTACCGCTTGTACAGTTTGCATCCTAAAGGTAACCGCTGCCTGCAGCCTGGGAGGAATTAATGCCTGCAGGTGGGGCAGGTCCGAGTCTGAGCAGCTGGTACTGTCCATTTTCAGTCTTGAATCAGCAACGTCCCCTGTTGACCGGGTTGCAAACCATGAAAGCTTTGTAACGTTAATTGCTAAAACATGGACATACACACCTTTAGACAGACACCCCGAAACGAACTCTGAAACGTAGGAAAAATCTACGAAAGATCAGAGTAGCTAAAGCATGCCCCAAAAGCTATAGAATCAGGACCTGATTGACAGTAACATTTTTTTTATGTTGTGTTTAAAAACAGGTCCTGGCAAAAAGCGTACAGCTACCTAGCACACGAATCAAATAATCTACTAAAACACTTTCAGTCTGAGATGGATATTTCTATAGTCTATATGGTCTAATAATTAGTGATCTAATTGACACATTAAGCATGTAGGCTTGATTGGCCATATTAATATTGCACAGATTTTATTTGGGTTACAACCACAGTTGTCCAGTTCATTGGTTAATTGCTTCAAAACCCCTGGCATGGTTGAACAGTTATAAACTATGTTTCTAACAGTACTGAAGAGGTTTTGTTGTAGAATAGTACAGTGGTAGAATGTACATTTAAAATTTTACTACAAACTGCTGTACTATTAAATGAGACTTTCATTTCAGAGGACTAAAAGTAGACATATATGCCACTTCTATGTTACATATACAATGTACTATACTATGGAGTGGAATCTTGGATGTTAAATTTAGACACAATGAGATAACTTAACGCCTTTGAAATGTGGACCTATAGAAGAATTATGAGGGTTTCCTGGGTAGATAGAGTTACGAACAATGAAGTACTGAGAAGAATAGATAAAGAGAAGGAAGTTGAACTTACAATTAAAGAAAGAAAGCTACAGTATCTCAGACAAGTGATGTGGGGCGAGAAGTATGGCATCCTGCTATTCATAATGCAAGGAAAGATAGATAGCGGAAGAAGCATCGGAAGAAGATGAATTTCATTGCTCAAGAACCTGAGAGAATGGTTTGGATGCAGCTCAAAACAACTATTTACAGCTACTGTCTCAAAAATTAAAATAGCTATGATGATTGCCAACCTCCGTAGCAGAGATGGCACCTGAAGAAGAAGCCACTTCTATAGCATCTATTCAGCTACTATTCCTTTTTGTCACTATTGGACAAACCTGACATTTCTGTGCATGATTTTGAAAGGTCTGAACAGTATGAATATAAATCTTTGAATTTGAAAATACTTTGAATGTCAATTGGAAACTTTAATCTTATCTTAGCATCTAGATACCCACATTATTGGTCTACACACTATTGAACTACTATTGAAACTGCCCCAAAAGCTATAGAATCAGGACCTGATTGACAGGTAACATTTTTTATGTTGCATTTAAAAAACAGGTCCTGGCAAAAAGCGTACAGCTACCTAGCACACGAATCAAATAATCTACTAAAACACTTTCAGTCTGAGATGGATATTTCTATAGTCTATATGGTCTAATAATTAGTGATCTAATTGACACATTAAGCATGTAGGCTTGATTGGCCATATTAATATTGCACAGATTTTATTTGGGTTACAACCACAGTTGTCCAGTTCATTGGTTAATTGCTTCAAAACCCCTGGCATGGTTGAACAATTATAAACTATGCTTCTAACAGTACTGAAGAGGTTTTGTGTGAATATACAGTGAATTACTTAAAATTTACACAACTGCTGTACTATTAAATGAGACTTTCATTTCAGAGGACTAAAATTAGACATATATGCCACTTCTATGTTACATATACAATGTACTATACTATGGAGTGGAATCTTGGACGTTAAATTTAAACACAATGAGACAACTTAACGCCTTTGAAATGTGGACCTATAGAAGAATTATGAGGGTTTCCTGGGTAGATAGAGTTAAGAACAATGAAGTACTGAGAAGAATAGATAAAGAGAAGGAAGTTAAACTTACAATTAAAGAAAGAAAGCTACAGTATCTCGGATATGTAATGAGGGGCGAGAAGTATGGCATCCTGCGATTCATAATGCAAGGAAAGATAGATGGCAGAAGAAGCATCGGAAGAAGACGAATTTCATTGCTTAAGAACCTGAGAGAATGGTTTGGATGCAGCTCAAAACAACTATTTAGAGCTACTGCCTCAAAAATTAAATAGCTATGATGATTGCCAACCTCCGTAGCAGAGATGGCACCTGAAGAAGAAGAAGCCACTTCTATAGCATCTATTCAGCTACTATTCCTTTTTGTCACTATTGGGACAAACCTGACAATTCTGTACATTATTTTGAAAGGTCTGAACAGTATGAATGTAAATCTTAATTGAAATATTTGACAAAGAAAACTTTTATGTCAATTGGAAACTTTAATCTTATCTTAGCATCTAGATACCCACATTATTGGTCTACACACTATTGAACTACTATTGAAATTACTTCAGCATTTAAGACAACAATATATCAAACAATTTTAAAATTATTTGTCACTGGTTTATGACAGTATGTTTAAGATTATCAGCTGGGTCATAAAAACTGCGATATTAGTAATTTTCAAATGAAGTATAAAAAGATACGAGGAAAACAAACAACAGGCCAACCAAAGATAAGGCTGTATTGAATCAAAAGATGAAAACTGTGAAGCTTAGACAGTCTACACCAAAAGTATCGATTATATTAAGTAGAGAGTCAAGAAGAGTACTGACTGCATCTTAAGAATAAGAACATCACTCAATGGACCAATATTACTGGTAGAGTTAATTGATAAACATACATGCTTAACGTTTTAATATAAAGAATGTGACACAAAAACTGGTATATGTAGTCACATTATAATTTTTAATTGCTTATTTTTTATGAACGGTTAAAATTTATGAAATCCTTTCTATGTGGCTATTCAACAAAACATAAAAGTTAAATTTTAAAATAAATACAATGATGTGGGTATACATTCAGCAGTACGCACCTATATTAAACTATTAAGTACACTTTGTTATATTTCAGTATGAGTGTAGTTTGAGATTAAACTTGCTATGAATTGCCCTATCACTATCCCAGAAATCATCAACAAAATTCATTAGATGATGGCATAGTGTAGAAACCAAATTCCTATGACAGATGAAGCTCTAAGCACATCAGTAGAGTGTGTTTATAACAATTATCATCATCAGTAGCTTGACAACCCTTTCTAGATCCTGGCTTGTTCTAGGATTTTCCGCCATTCTGTTCTGTTCCTTGCTTTGTTTTACCAGTTGGTAATCTTAAGTGTTTTCAGATCTTGTTCCACTTGTTCCAATCAGAATTGCTAGGTTCCGAAGACTTTGATTGGCTAGATAACAAAATTCAGAGCAGAGAAGACCAAAAAGAGATCAAATATAAAATGTGCAATGAAACAACATGAGTGGCCAACATGAGTTGAGACCCTGCATGAGTTTCAGAGACATTAGAATAAAAAGAACAAATTGTCTGATTGGATAATACTATGAAATTTAAAGAGAAGGATCAATTATTTGTTCTCAAATCTTTGTCCTGTAACATATTATACTGTAATAATTTAATATGCCGTAATAGTTTATTGAAGCATTCACTCAATATCATGCAAAAGTGTGCACATTCAAAAAAAACCATCACCGTTAGTAAAAAATGAACAAAAAAAAAACAAATACAACCAGCAGTGTACAAAAATTTCTAATAAAAACATATGACAATAAAATCCTAATTTATCTAATATTTTCTAGATACTTGATTTGACAGTTTTTCATTAAATCACAAAAATTGGAATGTGTAAGAAATTACCCTAAATATAAAAGACAATAAATTATTAACTACCGAATATTACTTTCCTCTTGATTTAATAACTATTTAAATTATTTATTTTTACTTTTTCACTTTTAGTAAATTTCTATTTTGAATTTGAATACATTTTATTTATTTTAAATCAAGCAGATAAGCAGATGAAGCCGGTCCTGACCGTTTCCACGCTTGGTGACGCCCCTAGCGGAGTATAGTCATAACCTCGTTGACATTCGTAATTTTGTGTATAAATATTGAAAAAAAATTAACAAAAAGAAACAAATATTTAGTTCAATGTCAAAAATATTTGGTTAGAAAGTCTTTATAATTAATGCAGATGTTTAAATGAGAAAAATAACCTTGTAGGAGCCATGATTTATCTAAATATATAATTAAAAATGTTGATTTTGTCTCTGAATGATAAAGGATGAAATTACTTACCCCAAATAAAAATAATTTGTAACTAATTTTAGGGATAATTAAAAACACATTCCAATTACTTTTATATACTTTAAAGATACCAAAACGTTTTGTTTAGAGTAAAATAATTTTCTTTTTATCACTTGCTGTTCAATGCAGCCACCTGCAACTGTTTTACTTTAAATTGCACTGTCAAAAAAGTGAAAATACAACACAACAAATCTAAAGTGCTTCAAATAGGAAGGCCTTTGATTAGAGCTAGTTAAAAAGCGATGACCATTAGTAAGATGTATCAAAAATTGATGGAACAAATCCAAAATCCTTAAAAACACATTTTTTTGTCATTTCGATCAACTGGTATGCTGAAAAATGCAATCAATATGAATATTGTATTTTTAAACTAGTGATCAAGCAACAATTATTTAAAAATCTGTGGTCTTAATTAGGAATATAACAAATAAATGATTAAAAACAATTTTTTTTATAGTTTTTTTGTTTGTTATGTGGCTTAGGTATGTTAGTTTACATTAAAGTAAAATTTTAGAATGAGTGAAAGTATTGTATTTCTTAAAAAAAATAACTGGTAATGATTGCAGTAAGGATATATTAAAAAGTGGATCAATATTCTAAAGAACAGTCCAAAATAACTAATCGTTACTAGAAAAAATTGAGTGTAAAATAGTTTCACTGATCCTCATGGTTGACAAGTGTACTAGTTTTGTTAACTAACTATAGAAATAGTAGTGTGTTACTAATTTTAGTAAAGTAATAATAGTTTTCCCTGCAACAAGTGCTAGAAGAAGGAATTAATATTATATTAAGCTGTGGTATTGTATTTATGACTTACTGAAGCTATTACTGCATTAGATTTAGATTAATGAAGCAAAAAAGGAGATGAGGACAATAAGAAAAAAGATTCTTGGTAATACTTAGATAATACTGGCTTCAAGAATAGAAAATCTTCCAGATTTTAGGGCATAACATACAGTCGGATAGTTACAGCAATATTTTGATATCAATATGTACAGAAAGATCGGAAACTGGTTTTAATATGGCTTAATAAAGAAAGAAAATATTATGATATCAATATGAAGAGAAAGAATGGAAACTGGTTGGAATGTGGCTTAATAAAGAAAGAAAATCTTGCACAATAACACTCAACTGTAGCTGTAATGTAAACATTCTGTACCTAAAATATTTGTGTACAGATCTATGTAATTTTTGTATCTTGGAATAATTTAAAAAACTCTCTTAACAATCTCTTTTGAAAGATTTTTTTATATGATTTAACTACAATTATCAATCAGTAAAAACAGATTAGTCTAGCATTAAGAGATTATGTATATCAAAAAGCTGTTTGCACTTTTTTTAAATATATCATTCAATTAAAGAACTCAATAGGCCAGAAAATAGTAGTGAATATGAGAGGTTATTGTTTAGTTGACAGTGACCATTGTCATTGTTTTGTTTATATGAACTACACCTGTTTTGAGGTTAGGTTTGTCATTGGTAAACATTCTTTGTGAGATATGTACAACAATAAGATCACTTTTTAAAAAACAAATTTGAATAAATTAAATTGATTAGAAAAGCTGAATTTTGAGGTTTTATCAAAAAGTTGTATGATTTTGGAGGATATTTGAATTTGTTTCACCAACAGAGGTAGCAGGATATATAGCATGCCTTCCCATTTGAGCTTGTATACTTCACTTACTGGAGTCCCAGGTCGGGCCCCGACTAATTGAGGTGCGCTTAGCACTACACGAGCTGGTTGCCCTTTCTGCTGCTGAGTAGGAACTCCAGGGCGCACATTGACTACCTGGAGGTTGGAAAGGATATTGGGGGATTGAGTGCTAGGGCTACCTACGTTATTAGCCTGGCCCATCGATGAGGCTACATTCATAGGTACAGTCATGAGTCCAGTGGCCCCGGGAGCACCGCTGGATTTCAGAACCAGCGTGGGTTGTTTGTTTTGAATAGTTTGTACATTGGTAGGAGTAGTCTGGAGGACTGTCTGGGGAGGCAGGCCTCCTATCGTGCCGTTTGGAAGAGTGACTCTGGTCTGAATAATGGTCCCAGAATTGGACATGACTTGGTTGCCTTGTGAGTACACGAGTTTTACACCGTCGGAGGGTTTGTTAGCATTCGAGTCTATCGCGACACTTTGGTTCACGTAAGAAGTCGTCACTGGTCCCCCCGTATTAGTACCTATTAACATCGCGTTGGCATTATTCACTTGTTTGTTTCCATCGTTAGCGTTTATAGCATTTACACCACTTATCGAATCACCATTGGCAATAGTCCCATGTTTCTGTGGGGCAACTGTCCCGCCGTTAGATATTGCACTGTTTACGTGGTTTTGATTAATCACGATGGCTGAGCCAGTCTGAGACGACGCTGGGGGTGTTGATGTGACGAGTTGATTCTCTAAGGAGCCTACGATCGCACTTACGGCCGATTCATCAACATCTGTACTCAGAGCTTCCTCGAGAAACTTAGCTGACGCCATTTTCCGAGACCCAACTGTGAAGCGGCGTTGCCGTTCCGATACACGTCAAAAATCATAAATATAGATAGATAACATGCCAAACACTTGTTCTAAAATGATAATGAGTGGTAATAGTTCCTAATTATTATCAAATCAACAAATACAATTTTAAACATGTCGTAAATACAACAAAACAATGAATATCTACAATATAAAAATACAATTGAAAAGTATTTGTGCTGGAAATGTTTGTGATATTGAAACAAATTATTTTATTTCATATTCATATCAAAAATTTCGCTATCTGTCTTTTGATTTCTTTTATCTCATTTTGGTGACATCCACTTATTTTAATGGCTTCCTTGCGTTTAATATATATGTATTTCCTAATTTTTTAGTTTAGTTCTTCATTTTTAATTATCTCCTATATTAATAAAAGTAAAAGTTAATGTACCTAATGTATTATAGTCCAACATAATAAAATGTTTTATAAGATTGGTAAGAAATAAATCGAAAAATAATAATTCAGCAATATACTATTTAAATTGACAGAATTAAGTGATTAAATTTAATTGATAACTAGTTATTCTCTCTAGATTTAAATAATATAAAACAAATTTATATTTACTTAAGAATAAAAACAACGAAAATCGACTGAATTGTAATTTATGAAATAAAATTAATTTTTGAATAAACTATATACCTAATCAATTATACCTAAAAACTGATTGTTACCGAGCTCGCGGCAACGCCGCTTTGGACAAAAGCCCGCATGGCGCATGATCTGTACTTTTTGCGTATGCGCTCCGGTTGTTGACAAAGCGAAGGCAGAAGAGCATATGAAACAAAATTTGAAATCGCGCCTCTTAAACCACTCAACTTGTTACAACTTTTCCACTTTCGGGGGCGAAAATGTTTTATAAGTCAGGGCAGTTTATCAAAATTTCAGCTCAGTTACCTTTACAAAGCTGAGTAGGATGTTTCGATCTTTGATTTCTGCTAGTCACAGCACATGCGATATGTCGGGACACGTCACCGCCCGCCAAATTCGATTTTTTCTACGTATTTCTTTGTTTCCTTTTTATGTTGCGTTAGGGTAATTAATAAACTCGTAGAAAGAGTTTTGCTTATGTCCGCAGTGATTATTAATTAATATTAGAGGTGTATAAGGTCCATAACGTAACAGAACCGTCTTTTGCAATAAGCTTTTGATATATTATTGTCAATGAATGATCTTCAATAGTCTTTGTTCTATTTAAATCTTAAATAATCTATAAGGGGAGCCACTAGAATAGGAAGGAAAATAAGAACTAAAAGGGCCAAGAAATATATGATACAAATTGAAAAGTGCAAGTAATGCAAGGAGTAGCGGAAAATGAACAGTGCAACAATAGTCCAAGCTCTAGAGACAAAAATTAATTATGTCGAGCATCAATTACTTTACTACTTAACTCTATTACTTAATTAATTAAAAATCTTACTCTATTATTTAATTTATTAAAAAAATTACTTTTGATTAAAATACACAAATGTGACTAAAGTTACTAAAAATCGCTTCGTCTTGATCCCAAAATGAATTCTGACCCTTTGAAGAGCCAAGAAACACCTGCTCAAAGCGTGGCAAGCGGTTATTCAGTCACTAAAATCGACGTTTTTTTTTCATTTTTTCGCGATTTTACCCGAAAATAGATTAAAAGATACCTCTATAGTTGGAACACACATACATATTAGGTACTAATCGCTTCGTCTTGATCCCCAGAATGAACAGTTAAGGTGCCAATTTTTGTAGAATTTCTCATATACGTGTGGGCTTATAAAAGTTAGTTATTTTCGCTTATTTTAGTGCAAACTTTTTTCCAACGAATAATTTTGTTTTTGTCGTGAGGTTCAGCCAAAGTTAACCTTTTTAAGCGAAAAATGTAATCAGATAAAAAACGCATAACATACTTCGTAGTGCATTTAGGAAAGTTGCTACTGTTTCGGACAGTTTGTTAGCTGAACCCGTGGAAACTCGACCCTGGCAGAAAATTAGCGTACAGTGAGAACTTTTACAAGTAAAGTACAATGAGCTTTGTGAATTGGAAAGTGAGGTACTTGAAAGTATATTGGAAGAAGCTTCCGAAAAAGATTTAATTAGTGAGATGGAGGCAAGAGATAAATATGGTGCAAGATACTTTGAACTTAAGTACAAATATGATGACAGGCCAGGTTCAGTAAGTTCAGAGTCAACAAGTATAAAAGGTAAGCGCAAATTTAAATTACCTCTATTATAATCAAGTTCAAGAAATTTAATGGAGACTTAAAATCCAAAAATTTGTGTAGATGTTATTTATGACGGCCCTTGGATTGAGGAACTCAGTGACATGAATATTTCACTCAGCGATGTCGGAAAGACAGCAGAAATTGAGATTTCGTTTGGAGCTGATATTGTAGGTAAATTGTATACAGGGAGGAAATATCAGTTACAGTGTGGTCTTGTAACAGTTGAAACTTTGTTAGTAATGAAACAAGTATGATTACATTTTCATTGTTTGTTGATAATTCTTCTGTAGTGAAACTCTGGGTGCGTGATGTTTATTGGGATAACCGACCCTGTAGAAAAAATGATACGAGCGGTGGCGGCAAAAGAGGCTAAGAATTCTTTCTACGTGACTGTACGATGTGACAGCGAAGGCAGGTATGAAGTTATGTTAAAATGTTATACCTTGGTTGAACGACATTTGAACGAGCATCTATAAATTTCAGGTAATTTAGTTGCCGCTAGAAGAAGGTTAGATAATACTTTAAATAAGTTGAAAAGGTCTAATTGTTTAAATCGTATAACTTTATATTGAATGAGTGGTTGAGGGTGTGATTGAAATAGTGAATATAAATCCCGAAGAGAATAGTGGCATGCATTATTTACCTCACAGGCCCGTTATTAAAAATAATAGTGAAATCACAAAAATTAGACCAGTCTTTGACGCATTATCTCATGAACAGGGTTGTCCTTATTTAAATCAGTGTTTGGAGGTAGGGTCTAATCTTATCTAACTTATTCCTTCTCTTCTATTACGATTCAGACAACAAAAGGTAGGAGTTGTGTCGGATATTCGGAAAGCTTTTCTTCAAATTTCTATACATTCAAAGGATATAGATTTTTTGAGGTTCCTATGGGTGAACGATGAAGGAAAGGAATTTGTATTTCGACACGAGAGGGTTATTTTTGGAGTCAATTGTAGTCCATTTCTTATGGGTGCCACTATAGAGTTTCATTTAACAAAGGCACTGGAGAAATGTTATAAAGATAATCCGTATTCTAAAAACACAGTTGAAAAGCTTATGACTGGGTTTTATGTGGATAATTGTGTAACCAGTGTTACTGGTGAAAATGAGTTGAGAGTATTTGAATCAGAAGCAACCGCCCTTATGAAGGAAGCTAAGACAGACTTAAGAGGGTGGGAGGCCTCTGGTAATACAAAAACAGTTGTCCCTGTTCTTGGTCTTCTCTGGGACTCTTCAAGAGATACTCTGAAAATCAATAGTGAAACTTTTCAAGGACTGGAATTGAAACGTCTCATAACTAAGAGACTGATGCTTTCCATAGCTCAGAGTATATTTGACCCAGTTGGTTTTACCTGTCTAGTATCCATGTTCCCCAAACTGTTGCTACAGACATTTTGGGAGAAGCGCCAGGTATTGAGATTCCACGCTGGATTCAGGCTGGACCCATGGAAGCTGATCATCGGAGCTTGCACATATTTTCAGATGCAAGTAAGAAAGCTTATGCATTACTGCATTATTTTTCTCAGTACATAAAACTTTTAAGAATGATAGCTTGGCCGCTAAGATTTTGTTGTAATGCAAGAAATTCGAACGAAAAACGTACAGGTAAATTGGCCGCTGAGGAAATCGATAAAGCGATTATATTTGTATTAAAGCTAGTGCGGAACGAAGCCTTCGATTCAAATACGAAACAAATTTCTTCGCTAAACGTTTGTCGATGAATTTGGACTTATACGTTTAAAAACTTGCGTTACTGAGAGACTTGACACGGAAGATTTTCGTCTGCCTATCTTTAGTTCCTGGTGAACATTTTATAGTACTTAAGTTAATTTTAAGCCTACACAAAAGCTCTTGTCATGTAGGCACACAAGGAATACTTAGTTTGGTTCGCGAAAAAGATTGAACTTTGGGGGGTGGACGGATTGTGCGGTCCATTTTAAAAGAATGTGGTGTGTGCAAGAGACAAGAAGGAAAATCGTTCGAAGTACAAACGCCTTCGATGCGGCTGATAGAGTTCGGAATACTACAGCTTTTTACGAAATTTTACGGGATTCGAGAATGCGCTTGAGCAATTGGACTGGAATACTATCGCGGAATGTAGTTCTACACAACGTATTAAGTGGCGTTTCAACACCCTACATCTGCATGGTGGGGTGGATTGTGGGAGCGATTAGTAGGTATTGTGAAAGGACTTTTGCGAAAAGTTTTAGGTCGAGCATCTCTCAATTATGAAGACTTATTGACATTATTGTGTGATTGTGAGAGTATAGTCAACTCGCGTCCGTTAATGTATCTTTCGGACGATCCTACTGAGTTAACCTCGTTAACTACAAGAATTTTTTTTAAAGGAACAAGTCAGTTACGAGTTGCCGGAATGTGATTTACTGGAGCAGAATTTTCTCACATGCAAAATACGGAGTTTACAAGAGTTGAGAAATCATTTACGAAAAATATTTCGTGCTGAATATCTGGCTCAAATTAAAGCAGGAACGAAGAAGCCGAATGTGTCTATTGGGGATGTCGTTTTAGTCTGCAAGACAACATTAAGCGTTTTCAGTGGCCTTTAGGAAAAGTTATCGTACTTATACGTGGTAGGGATGACCAGGTGAGGGGGATTCGTCTTGCGACTGCACAAGGGAAACTTCTGAGACCATTACAAAGGCTTTACCCGGTGGAGGTCTTGATACAGTTACTACTGGCGAGAATATCCAAGGTAATACTCTACCTTGTGGAAGTCAGACGGTTCCAGAGAGGTTACCCCAAGAAAACGTTGCTCAACTCCAGTTTGAGGAAGAACCACGTGAAGAGTGCGGGAGTGATAAAAAGCAGAGTTAAATAAAACTGTAAAGTCACATTTGTGTATTTTAATACAAAAGTAATTTTTTTGTAATAGAAATTTAATTTTGTATTTTTTCGAACCAGGAGTCTCTTGCGAAAATTAACCGTAGGACATTCCTAACGTAACACCTACATACTGTATAAAAGAAACATACCAATCAATATTATACAAACCATTGAAAACATGTACATACTTCCATAATCGAATATAGGCAAAGATAAATGGAAAACAGTAATTTGTTGTATTTTTCTATTCAACATGTCTCTCTTTTTCCTTCTACATATTTTCTTTGCACCTTTTCTGAGTTCTTCATATGCGCTTTCATTCAAACGGGAATCCCTTTGTAGACATTTCTGTATAGCTATATTTTTGCTATTTATTACTTGTTGGCAATCTCGGTCAAACCATTCCCCATTTCTTTGGCTTAAGGTTTCACCTAATGTTTCCTTTGTCATATTTGTAATTGTCGTCTGGATAACATTCCATTCTTCTTCAATGTTGTTGTTTTGTTCTCCTCTTTCATTTAATCTTTGTCTGTCTTAAGTATTTCTTCATAAACTCACATTTATTTTCAGATTAACTTTCCTTAGTCTTTTTTATAACACCTTTAGTAAGTTATAAAACAATTAAATTGTCCAGTTATATAAACATGCTTTCATAATTTAAACCAGACATTGCCATTTTCATAGCACTTAAAAAAGCATTCGTCATACATACCAAATAAGTGCATTTATGGATGGTGGTCAGTTAGAATCACAAATTCATAACATTTTAGGTTAGTGAAAAATGATTTATTAATAAAAAAAGCTGAAACTTGTACAATTTTTATTAACAGCAATATTAATAAATTATTACATAATCATTACACAATTTACATTGCTTACACTAAAGGTTTAATATTAGAATACACATTTAACAAACTTTTTCAGTTCAGAAAAGTTTTCCACCTAATTACAATAAGTATTTCCTATATTTATACAATTACCAACACATTTATGAATTGATATCAAAGTTAACTGGTGTTATGAGAGATTTTAAGCAATTTTCATAGAGTATTATCTATAAGACTCAATACATTCCATGTTGTACCTTACATTCACCGAAAATGGAATGTTATTGGTGAACAATCTGAGTCTAAAGAAATCACATAATTAGTAAAAATAACAAAACAGAAGAAAAAAAAAATAAAAAGACAAAGAAATTGACTAACAATGAATTAACTTAAGTAGGAGTGTCAGGAAGAGCAAAAAGAAATAAAAGCTTTGAAAAAAAGTTCTACAAGTACTTTATCTTACGATCTGTCTTTGGTTGATCAAATAATACTCATAGAACACTTGTATTCCACTGTGTATACACTTCCAATAAAATATAGGTATATAAAAAACTAATAATTTTTATAATGTTTTAACCTGTACAAAGAAACTATAGATTTCCTATTCCCAAAAGCACAATAACCACCTCCAGGAGAAAAATTCAAAACATTAGTATGACCCATTTTGGTACTAAAATTTGGGAAATTACTGAACACATTTTCAGATCCCACATGGAATAACTTGACGGAATTCTGTATATCGGCTGAACAAAATCCTAGTATCTCAGACGATGGATTGAACTTTAGGTCTTTGATAGCTGTGGTAAGATTCAAAATGGTTTTTCTTGGTTTTGGTGTGTTTGATTTAAATACATCATTCATATTGTACATATTTACTACTCCTTGTGCCGATCCTGCTGCTAGGAACTGGTTGGAAGGTGCAACGGACAGTGTGGTGCCTTGTAAACATCCCTCATCTGAGAATTTGTGCTTGACTCTATTCATTTTCATGTCCCATACTGTTATTTCGTCTGTATTGCTATGCCCAAATAAAAGATTTCCTAAAAATAATTAATTTTCCTTTAAAATCATACTAACTTAATTGATATATTTAAGATGGAAAATAATCAGAAATTTTTATTTTATTTTATTTATTTATTCATTCAAGGGTAGAACCATTTACAATAAAATACAACAATAGTAAAAAGTAAAGATCATGTACAATAAACATCAAAACAATAACAAAGAAACAAGTAAACAGTTAAAATTTGTACATTAAAACAATATATCATATCACAAAAATTTTAAAAAATATCAGTATCACATAGTAAGTATCACATATCTCGATTAATAGTCAGATTCTTATGTTGCCTTTTAAAAGCATTAATGTTTATGCAGAAAGGATCCAATAGGAGGTCATTGCAAGAGCTGAGCATTCTTGACAGGGGAAAATGACGAGCATAATCAGTCCTATGAAAAGGAATATGAAAGAGTGCAGTGTGTCGAGTTCTATGCATTGTGTTTAAGTGTACATTGGCCAATAACGAGGGACAATTAATAACATTGTTCAGAATTTTAAACAAAAATAACATATCAGCTCTCAACCTGCGGTTCTTCAATGTATCAATGTTAAAATGAGACATTATTATAGAATAATCTATGAAATAATTTTCAGTATTTTTTATATTAATATGGGCTTTAAAAGCTAAAGATCTTAGAAACTTCCTCTGAATGCTCTCCAATCCATCAATGTATACTTGATGAAACGGGACCAGACAACAGAGCAGTATTCAAGACCTGAGCGTACCAGAGAGCAATACAATAATTTAAATACAATAGGTGAGAGATCATGACTGTTGCGATAAATAAAACCAAGATTACAAAATCCTGTTTCCTTAATTTTAAGAAAATGGCTTCTAAATGTCAATGGACAATCCAATAATACACCCAAATCTCTAATCCCAGTAACTGAATCCAAGAGTACATCATTAAGAATATATCTATTAGCCATTAGATTATTTATACGACCAAATGAAATACAAGAACATTTAGTTGGATTTAAGCTTAAACCATTTTGTTTTGACCATAAACATATGTTGTTTACATCATCTTGCAGGAGATCTATATCCGATTTATTATGTATACAACGAAATATCTTAAGATCATCAGCAAATAGCAGGAAGCGTGAGTTTTTGATAGCCTTACCAATATCGTTAATGAACAAGTTAAAAAACAAGGGACCACAATGATATCCTTGTGGTACACCAGAATAACAATGAAATTCTTTTGAAATATAATTGTTAATACGAACTTGCTGTGTACGTCCCATCAGAAAACTTTTTAATCCAATTAACAATGGGGTCACCAAAGTCAGATGCATGAAGTTTGTGGACCAAAAGATTATGATTAACCTGGTCAGAGGCCTTTGAGACAGAAATTAGACATGGAAAAACTAAAACAAGAAAAATAGACATACGAAGAGAGAATAAAGGAAATATTGCTGACCAAGGAAGATATAGAACATAAACATATTGATGAAATAAACATGATATTTACTGAAACTCTAATGAAAGTGGGTAAAGAAATAGCACAGACAACACAAAAAAAAGAAAGTTTCATATCCCAGGAAACAAAGATTCTTATTAACACAAGAACATTATTAGAACAAGGGGACAGAAATAAAATGGAATACAAAGAAAATAAACAAAACTATTAGAAAAAATATCAGGGAGTGTAAACAGAGAGTACAGGAAGAAAAGATAGAGAAAACAATTGAAAAAAATAGAAACATGAAGTGCTTAAATCAGAACCTTGGAAACATACAAATTAATAGCATAAAGAACAAAGCAGAGGAGACCAACAATATAAAAGAAATTTTACAGATAACACACAAATATTATACAAGTCTCTATAATACAGAACAAAAACCAACTCAAGAAATCCGTAATCAGTTACAATTGAAAATAAAGAACTTTAACTCTGACCTACAACCAGAAATCAGAAATAAAAAGGCACTCTTTGAAGTGCCTGGAAATGAAGAATAACAAATCTCGTGGGAAAGATGAAATAACTGTGGAAATGCTAAAAATGGACAAACGGAGTCAGACAGAGGTGACATTATATCACCCAAACTACTCAATCAAGCTTTGGAAGACTTATGAGGAAGTTACAATGGGAAAAACGGAGTATTAACATAAATGGCCAATACTTGAATCACTTGTGGTATGCAGACCACATATATTAATGAGATAAAGAGAAGAATTACAAAATATGATGAATGAATTAAATAGTGAATCAACAAAAATAGGTCTACAAATGAATCTAGGTCTCTAAAAAATAGAAAATACCCCCAATATTTAAAAACAAGAGTCTTCAACCAATGTATACTTCCTGTTCTCATCTATGGTTCTCAAACTTGGACATTTACAAAGGAAAACATGCAAAAAAATAGCAAAGACCCAAAGAGCCATGGAAAGACAAATTCTGAACATCAGGCTATCAGACAAGAAAAGAAATACTTGGATCTGCAACAAAACAAAAGTGATCAATGTATCAACACAGATAGCAAAACTTAAGTGGAAGTTCACTGGACATACCATAAGACAGAAAGACGACAGATGGAATAAGATGATTATACACTGGAGACCATATAGTTACAACAAAAAAGAGGAAAGCCACAAATGAGATGGTAAGATGACTTTAAGAAACATGCAGGCACAAACTGCCTACAATAGAGGGACATGGAAGAATGAAGAGGAGGCCTATGCCCAAAATTGGACAGCAAGGGTTGTATAGATAGATAGATTTAAGATCTTACCTGATGGATTGTAAGTTAAAGCAGTGACTTCGGTTTCTTGCTTCAATAAGGCCACTTTTTCTTTAGAAGTGGCTGATAATAGATGTACCTCTCCCCATTTACCAGCTATAGCAATAAACTGGGAATCTGGTGAAATTACAAAGTTCTTACACTGTGTTAATCCTTGTGGTAATGTGTATCTTGTAGGTTTTGTTGCCAATAAATCATAACTGAACATATGTGACTGCCTAGACCCTAATAGAGCTTCGTTTCCATTCTGTAAAAATTTTGCACAAACTATAGGATAATTTTGGAATTTTATACTATGTAGCTTATTATTTCTTTTGCCATCTACTGCATATAAAGTAGCAACTCCTCCATTTCCTGCTATTAAAGCTACACTGGAAGTCGGGTGGAATTCTATAGAGTTAATGTAAGGCCCTTCTGAGTAAGTCTCACAGTTTAAATCCTTAACTTTCTTAAATTCTAATATACTAGAAGGTAACTGGCCTTTACTACTTTTAATAAAACCACAACTCCTTAATATTTCTTCATCAGAGTCTGATTCTGTTCTTTTGCGCTTATTTAAAGACGCCCACTTTGGAGTACCAACAGCAGATTGGAATTTATGTTTAAGCAAATTGGAATATTTGTTACTTCTATCGTTAATGCCTCCTGAAGGTAACTTGCGCCTTTGACTGTCTAGTGCCTGTCCAACGTCTATACCGTCGTCATCTTCATCAGTCCATGCAGGTTTTCGTACTTTTTCTTCGTCATCGGTATCAGTTTCGCCTACGCCGGAATCTGCGTTAGCTCGAGAGGGCCCTGCTTCCTGCTCAGCCTCCTCTAGACATTGTAAAAAACTCGTGGCTCCCCCGAACAAAATATGGGACAATTGCTCTTCCTCTGCTTGGTCATCGCGAGATCGGAATTTTGCTTTAGGCCGATTGGTTTCAAATTCCTCTCCTTCTTTCGACTGATGTTTTCTTTTCCTATTATGATTAACTTTCGACATGTTTAGGAAGTCTTCTACTATGGTTGGTTTTTAAAAGTAGAAAAGTAACATTTCATAGACAAATGACAAGCTGTCTTTTTCGTCTTCTTTTCGAATATCTGCCTGGTCATCTGTCTGTGTATCCAACTAGAAAATATTTTTGGGAACTCATAATTATTTGGAGAATTTTAAAGATTTGTTTATGTTAAATGTTCAAATATTTTGCCTCTTTAATTAAATAAACCAAAAATTCAACAATTTTGTAGCTTGTACATTCTATAAAATTTTGGCAGTTCAATTAGCCAGCACTTGAAAATTACTGTTGTGTTGTGGTTGAGATCATCATTTGCCCAATTTTACCTTTGTATTTTTGACGACAACGACATTTTGACGAAACAATCCTGAATCCTATATTCGCATATAAAAGGCTTGAAAGGCCATAGAAAACGTTGTAAGTAAGAAGAAGAGTTCACAGATGTTTGTTTATAGTTGTATATAAACCAAATAGAAATACAGAAATAGTAAACATTAAACAATGGGTTCTGAACATTCTAGTCAATCTGGATCACAAAATACTCAGAGACAAAGTAGTTTTAACAAAGAAGCTTCCAAACAACCAAACGTTCGTCGTCAACATACCATAGCGAATCCCGGAGGATCTGAATTTACTAGTGAAAATGTTGATATTAGACCAGGATCTATATCCCCAGGTCCAAGTGTGTGCAGTGATGTTGATTTACCTTATATTAGCTATACAGTAAACAGGCCTATTGGAGGTATCCCTGATCATACAATATTCAGTTGTTCTGTAAAATTATTAATAATCCATTTCTTTCAGATTCCCCCAAATTAACTAACAAACAATTACTAAAAACCAAATCGCGCAGAACATCCCAGCCCAAACCATCAAAATCCAAAACATCCACCCACAATATAGTAGTAGTTCGTGGAGCTAATCCTGCAACAGCTGTCACAGAAAAAGATCCTGAAATACTGAGGTTGCAAAGCATTCCAATGTTTTTACCAATAATGAGAGCCACGCTGAGTTTACCAGCTGCAAGAGATCCTGAAGTATTAGAAAGATTGGACCCTACACCTGTTAGAAATTTGTGTTTGAGGTATCAGCATCATCTGACAGCAGCGGCGAATTTGGTAGCTACTGAACAAAATCAAATTACACATAAAATCAGAGAGGTACACATTTTTTTAATAGTTAGGTTGTAAATTTTACCAAAATTGGCTTGAGTTTGTGTATAGCTTTATCATGTTCAGGTACTTTTAAGTCATTTGCACCTCTAAGTTGTGGATTTTTTTTATAGATTGATGCAGAAATAACAAAAGTAGTGATTGTAGCCACAGACAGGCAACGCAAATATGCTAAATATAGTGAAAAATTATCCAAAGTAACAGAACTATCTCATCAATTAAATCGTTGTCATATGTTGCTGAATCAAACTTTAGAATCAATGGAAACATTGAACAATTATTTGGATGTTGAAGACAGATTGGAGCCTTTTATATGGACGACTGGATGAGATTTACTTCAAGATCCTTATGAGATTGAAAATGAGGGAAACATGAGTGAGGATCTTTAGATGTAATATTAAGATGATTGTGATGTTAGTAAATTATTGTAGATTTCAGCTATTATATACCTGCCAGTTTTAAGAATATTATAAATATATAAATATAAAGTGTAGGATATTTCTTTGAATACTCCATTTGCCTTTACAAAGATCCCATAGTATATTTCTAACATTTTATTTAGTTTTTTTAGAAGAAAGGTAAGGTTGTTTATGGGCAGCACAGGATAACATTATAAGGTGAAAAAAATAGGACATCATTTAATATTTTGGAAATAACAAATTTTTTAACATTGAATATTGAATACCCTTGATTATACAGTGTCAGGCAGAAGTATAGAGATAGTGCCATGAAGTTGGCTATAAACGTAATGTCAAATTTGTGTTTGTGTTATTGCCATGTGCTTAGTATGTATATGTTTTATGCCTCAAATATGCTTTGAAACAGTACATTTTTATTATATTATTTTATAAAATCGGGTATTTTTAAATTCATATGAAACACGAACGAATGAATATTTGTTTCTTTTGATATTAGTTGCAGTTAGTTATTAGAAAAAAAAATTATAATTGGCCTTTGGTAGATTAGAAAATAAACTTGCCAACACTGTCAAAATTTTGAATACAGTAATTGCCAGATTGCAACAGATGTTTAGCAGATTTCAATTTTATCTTATAATTTTGGGATTAAATGGTATCTGAATAAAAGCTTAAAAAATTAAAGTTAATTTAAATTATAATAAATCAAATTTAAATTAATTAAACTTCTTTTAAAAACTTAAAAAGAATGTTTAGTAACATTAATTAATATTATATCGCATGCTCTTTCGTGACTTATTTGTGATATGGCAATACTGCCAAATACAATCTGTCAGTCATTTGTAGCCAGCTTCATCGGCACTTTCTCTATACTTTTGCCAATATGTCTATGGTATTAAAAATAACAATAATAAAAAACTGATTATTTAAAAATTTTGACAGTTATAAGTATGAGTCCAAGATTTGACAGATTACAGTGCATAGCCCTCTAGTAAGGTAAGTCCTATAGAAATATTTGGGAGAGTTTTTAGCGCCAAATGCGGACGGGCCGAAACTAATTTCATTCGGCGGCAAATTTAAAACGTGGGTTTTTAATTTTATTCGGTAAAATTCAAAAAGTAGAAATGCAGTACTAGTAGTAGAATGAAATAGAAATTTTATGCTTTTAATGGAAAATACATATAGCCATAAGATAAAAACTTATTCTATGCCAAAGACTTATCTGTATCCAAAAATATAGTATAGTTTTTTTATATAAATGCAAAACATAATATCAGACAGAGTATATATTATGGTACAGGTAAGTTTTTATTTATTATATTAACAAACCAAAGTCCTGAAAACAACAAAATAAAACACAGATATCCTGAGACTTTTTATTTGGTAAAGTATTGGCAACAAATGTCCTTCTCATCCTATATAATGCACATAGATACCTTTATATTTTATGCATTAGTACTGGTTTGTTATAAGTTCCATACCTTCTAAAATACTCTTCCTTAAAGCTTCTTGCTATGTCATACTATATAGATAATAAACTCTAGTATTTCTGTGAACTTGCTCTTCAGGATCATCACAAATTAGTATGTACCTATTGTTCAGAAGTAGGTCCATAAAAATCTAAAATAATGAAATATTACTAAAATTAAGAATGTATGACTTTTTTTTATAAAATGTGGTATTTTTTTGGATTGCAATTATGAGTTGAGTTTTAAGCATTTTAAAATATATATTATAGTAATATATAAATAAAACATTCAGGTTGGTTAAGATGTAAAAGTAATTTAACTACAGGAACAACATGTGCAAAATAGTATTGAGTTTGTATTTACTAACAAAAGTTTGGTATAATTAGGTGCTGTTTTTAACTGGTGCTTGTAAAAATAAATTCCTAATCCTCAGAATCAAAATGTTTAACTGTATTTTGATCTTCTTTTCTTCTAGCAATTTGTTTCGATATATAAAAACAAAAAAACATGTATACTGTTTTTATCTCCTATTTTTAAAATGTGAGATGATACAATGTTTTTGTTTTTGTATTTATAACGCCATTTGCAATTTGCAATTGCAATTTTGCGGATTACAATGTTGCCACAAACATAACCAACACATTTTTTTTTCGGTGAATACTCAAAATCCTATAGAAATCAGTTATTCTAAATTTAAGTTGTAATTTTAGTAGACTTTACTATAATCTTTGTTTGTTTTTTTTTAACATTGTATGGTGTAAAATATTGTATCATTACTTGGGTAAATATGCAAAACTTGTGAAACGATGGCAACAGCACTTACATCAACGTCATACGCCTCTCGCTATGTCATACCTCCACCTATCGTGACTAGTAGCGCCGTCGACGGCTGGGCCCATGCAATTCACTCTCCCCACGTGTCGTATTTCACTTACACTACTATTTGTGTTATATACTGTGGTGACAGATAGATTTTAAATAACTACAACAATACTTTTTTTGTTTGTTTCCATAGTTACTTTACTTCTTTGTTGTTTGTTATGATCGTTTTAAACCGTAGTGGACTGTTGACAGTGTTTTTAATGAACCACAGATTTATACAGCTAAATCAAAATTAAGCAATCTAAACCATGGCCGCAACAACAACTACTAACTCATTTGTGTCTTGCATCAAAGTAAAAGGAATAGAACTCTTGCCTCCAGTGGTAAGTGTCGAACCTAATTGATGATTATTATGGCATTATACACAGTTTTTACGCTTATACAAATTAGAGAAACAATATACTGTACCTTTTTATTTATTTATAACCTTGAATATGCTTTCAAGCTTAATTAATAATTGATCTGTACGAAAAGTTCTCAAGGATCATTATTTAATAGTCTAAAATTATGTAAAACAATCTCGCAAAAATCGATGTTGTATTTCACATTTGTATTTTAGATAAATCAAACACGCCGTTTAGAACTGCAAACATACAAACAACAGGCGATAAAATTGGAAAAACGTCTTCGAAATTGTAAGGAATTAAAGAAAAGTCTACAAGAGTTAATGTCCACTCAAAACCTTACCAATTCCCCGTATTTTGACGGAAACAGCCATATTGAAGACTTAGGAATTTCCTCGGCCAGGAGCAGTGTCCAACCAAAGAAAAAACCAAATCTAAGTAGAGATATTATCGATGTTAGCGAATATAGCAATGACGGCATCAAATTAATCAATAAAGAGAAAGATACGGTGTTTGAATCTAGACGAGGCCAGAATGATTTTAACCAAGGACAACTATTAAGCATCGGTGATGCATATGAAAGTGATTCATCTTTAAATAAGTCAAGCGAAATACCTGTCTCCTCTGTGATATCAAGTGCTAGAGAGCCTCATTCACAGTGGACATCTCCTGATTTTATTGGAAGTTGTGATAATGGAGTAAGCATTCATTTGATTATTTTTGCAAGTGTGATATTATTTTTATATTATTTTAGAGTAATTTTTTACCAAGAAAATCTTCGAGTCCAAAACCTATACGATCCACACCACCTAGGAACAAATCAAAAAGTGCTACAGCAAAATCGACCTCTTCCCCTTAAAGCAAGACTGATTAGAAGCAACTCTTATACTCTCGAATCACCAAGCCCGATACTTCTGGCCCATCTCGAGAAATGCTGCAAGACAAATCTAGAAGTACCAGAACCAAGTGGAAACCTTTCACGAAATTGGACGTCCTTAGAGAATAATTTTGTACCGATGGAAGACAGTGAATTTAGCAGTTTAAATACTGTTTATAATGCTAATTTAAGCAGTCGAAATGTTAGTGATAAAGTGCCTTTAGATGGAGTGGGTGATGAAGAGCTGAAACCACAGAAGGATACTGGACAAAAGTCTCCTACTATTGAGGTAAGTCATTTTTATAAGATAATTTCAGAATGTAGTAGATTATTATTATTTTTTTTATTTATTATATAGACAGTATCACCCCATTACAGCATTACAATAACATTATATTTTTAATCTAATTTATCTTATAACTGCACTCTAAAATCCAATGCTTAGAAATAATTCTAGATTTTACTATAAATCATGGTTTTAAATTGATTTAAACTTAAATTAAAAGAATCTACAGTGACTATTTAAAAAAAGGCCCTATCAAATTGATTATTGCAGTCATAATTGGTAGCATGAAAATTTATATAAAAAAGTTCAAAAGATCTTAGTCTATGCTGTGGAATATTGAAGCTTATTTTACTTGAAAGTTCCGGATATTGAATTGTTATTTAATAATTTATAAATAAATACAGAATCAAACTGAATTCATCAGTTATAAAGTGTTGTTAGATTTAATCTATCTAAAATTACTTTTTGTCTACATTTGCAACTGGAATTCTGATTTTGTAACCGCAATACCTAAGAAACTTATTCTGAACTTTCTCAATGGAATTGATATACTGGTTATACATAGGAGACCAGACTAGCATGCCATATTCTAGTTGAGAGCGTACAAGGTGCTTTCTAATGAAATAAATCAATTTATGGCAAATGCAGCGCCAGAAGCTGTAAAGAAAATAAAGCATGTAAAAATTTTCAAATTAATATCGAACAAACTAATCATTGCATGTTTTTAACTCCAGTTTCGAATAATAGTCACATAATAAATAACTTAAAAAACAAGCATAGCTCTGGTTATGATGAAATATCAATTAACTTAATTAAATATGTTTCATCAGAGATTTCTCTTCCTCTTTCTTTTATAGTTAATGCTTCTTTCAGGCAAGGTCAATTTCCTCAAAATTTAAAACTGGCAATTGTCAAGCCACTACATAAAAAAGGTTGATGTTACTAAGATGGAGAACTATAGACCAATAAGCCTTCTTCCATTATTCTCAAAAATATTTGAAAAAGCAATATATTTCAGACTACAAAACTTTTTTACTACAAACAACTTATTTAGTAGTTCACAGCATGGTTTTCTCGCAGGGAGATCTGTTGAGACAGCTACCTATGATTTTATATCAAAAATTTTAGAAAAACTGGAGGCAAAGATGAAAACACTGGGTGCTTTTTTGGACCTATCTAAGGCTTTTGATAGCCTAGATCATGTTCTTTTATTACAAAAATTACATCTTTATGGAATACAGGGACCAGCATTAAAATGGATAAAATCATTTCTCACAGATAGGTCGCAAAGGTATGCCTGGAGAAAAGGGGATGTAAGGTTTACTCTGAACCGATCAATTTAAAATTAGGTATACCACAGGGGAGTGTTCTGGGGCCTTTTCTCTTTTTGGTCTACATAAACGACCTTCCAAATGCGGTGGTTAGTAGTTCCTCAAACCTTGTAAATTTCGCTGATGACTCAAATGTGCTTTTCTGGGAAAAAACTTTAGAAACACTCCTCACAGTGGCAGAGCAAATTCTAAGCAAGGCTGAACAGTGGTTCAGTGGAAATCGGTTGTTGCTTAATACTGATAAGACAGTTTTTGTCTACTTTAGAACCAGCCAGTCACGAGAACAGTTTCCAGATACAATTAATTTTCTATCAGAAAACACGGAACCTGCTAGATCAGTTAAATTTCTTGGTATTCATATTGACCAGAATCTGAATTGGGGGGAACAAATACAAAATACAACAAAAAAACTGAATAGAGCCTGCTACTCATTAAGAGTGTTAAAGAGCTATCTAGACCAGGGGATTTTACTATCAGTATATTATGCAAACTTTTATTCTGTTATGTGATATGGAGTAATCTTCTGGGGTGCTGCAGTAGATAGCTCAACTGTCTTTATAGTCCAAAAAATGCAGTCCGGGTGATCTTAGGACTAAAGGCGGGAGAATCCTGTAGAGGCCGATTCAAGTCACTCAATATACTCACTTTCTCAGCCATCTATATATTTGAATGTATTATGTTCATTTTTAAAATTCTTCTTTGTTTTATCACCTGCTTCCAATCATGAATATAATACAAGAAGCCTTAATTTGAATTAGAGCTTTTAAAAGAAAGGTTTTTCAACACCTAGTTGACATTGAGCCATATACTGTGGCGGAGTTCCTGGCCTATCCTTCTCCTTGATCAGCATATTTAATTTGTAATGTTAATATATTTTAAATGTGTGATGTCTATATATATTTTTTTAATCTGTAATTAATAATGTGACATTATTTGCTCAATTATGTTTAAAAATTTATGCAAATAAAAATTTACTCTACTCTACTCTACAAGAGAACAATACACAACTTTTGTTACATCAATTTAGGAACCCACTACAGTTTCTTAATGTAGTGTTAGTCTGTGAAATATGATCATTGAAATTATTGCTTTCATTTAAAAGTGATGCCCAGTGATGATGTAACTTGATTTTTATATCTTAAATTAACAATTTTGAATCATATTGTTTATTCCCCTAAAAAACTGATATAAAAGCATTTATCGATATTTAATGTAAGATTATTTTGTATACTCTAGTCCCATAACCTGTCAATATTCTTTTGCAATATATGTATGTCAGCTATAGATTTTATACATCTATATAACTTTAAGTCATCTGCAAAAAGTAAAACTAATGATTCAAGATTATCAGAAATATCATTTATAAAGAGATTAAATAGTAATGGTTAACGAGTGGCCTCCTTGGGGGACACCTGGTAAAAGCTCAAATAATTCAGATAGGAAATTAAATAGTTTTACCCTTTTTTCGTCTTTAAAACTGGATCCATTCTATGGCTCTAGTAAATTCTAAATTGTGGAGTTTTGCAAGCAAAATGTCTCTGTAGAATGCCTTGAAGAAGTCAGCATAGATTAGTTACTTGTCTATCAAGCCCAACAGATTCATTCTATATACTGCAAGTTAGTAATAGTGGATTTTCCAGCTGTAAACCCATGTTGAACTACAATAAATTCTTTACATTGCCAATATAGTTGATTGTATACTATTTTATCTAATAACTTTGGTATTGCTGATTGCTTAGAGATACTACGATAATTTTTTACATTATTTTTATCACCAGCTTTAAAAACAGGTGATACATAGATTTCTTTCCATCTAGGAAGGAACAGTAGGTATATCGGTTTGGAAATTGTAAATGAACAATGTTTCAAAAAATAATTTGGAATATTATCTGGTCCCGTTGAAAAAGAGTTTCTGAGGTGACATATCGTCTGTGTCTTTCTAATACCTCGTAACCCCAAAATCGCGATTGTTCAGGAGACAAGAAAAACCGTTTTTAATTTTTGTGGAATGGTTGACGATTGATTTTTTTACATTTTCATTTGTTTTTAAAACTACCTTACATATCTTAAAAAAGAATTTTACTAATTTTTTAGTTTTTAGCCTTTTAATGTGGGTTACGAGTAAATCGTTTTCACGATGTTTTAAAAAATGTGGCTTACAAGGTATTTTCCTACATTGGTTCTATTACAATTTCCTATAATTAGATTACGTTTAGCCATCCTATTTTACGGAATTTGAAACGATAAATACTTTATTGCTTTTATTAATAAAAATATATTTTATGCAAACTGACAAAGAGAAATACAATGTGAACAAACTTAACATTATTTATCAAAATGAGGTAACGTATCATAAAATGTATGGCAGTCTACTGGAATTACTTCTTTCAGTTGTTGAAGATGACAATATTTTTCATATTTTATTTTCCTTCTCTCTTTGTTCATTTGAGGCCAAACAACCGGTAACTTAACAAGTTTTGGTCTTTGAGGTAGCAAACTCCAGTCATCGTCAAAGTTTAATTTATAGTAAATAGTTCCTTCTGGAACATACTTTAAGGCTCGTATATCATTTACTGTAGGATCGCCTGCTGTCTAAAAGTAAGAATTATCAAATAATAATAATAATAGTTTTAGAAATGTTTACATATTATTTATCACAACGTAGTAGGTAGGTACTCACTTTTCCAGGTCTAATTGATGAGTATCGATGATTCTTCTTTGAAGTGTAATCAAGAAAATCGGTATACTGCATTTGTTTGACTTCATATGGAAATGGATTCTTTCTTGCTCGTTTAGTTTCTCGTATAAAATCGCTTGGCAAATGAATGTCACGTCCCTTTAACTGCCTTTCGATACAACTATGGACCGAGTCACATTCCATTTGCGTGTGACCTACCTCTAAATACTTCTGCATAATTACAATCCGTTTTTCCACGGAATATTGCAAGAGTGCGTTTGACAACACCACATTTCGGTTCTGGTACGTGCATCCGTCGCTGTAAATTATCAAGCTACCCTTTACATTATGACAGTGCTTGGACAAATACTGTATTATACAAGTTGTGAAAGTAGAAGCAGTCATATCTGCTTCGACCTCTGTAAACCAAAAACAAGTACTATGATGACTAACTAAATCATACACAGTAAAGTTGTGGCATGATAATTTTGTTTTATAAAAAATTGCACTAGCTGTAACAAACGGGCAGACTTTAATGGCTTCTAAATCCATTGCCAATACGCATACACCAGATTCTTTATCTTTCTGCTTTTCCTCTCTTGCTCTATCCTTTTTTAGTATATGAAGTTGGTAGTCATCTTCTGCAAGCTGACCAACTTCATACTTTACACAAACGTCACATTTATCCTTCTTAATTGGATGAATTGACAAATTCATTAAATGAAATGTGTCACTAAAGACACTTCGCGACATCGGTTGTTGTTTTTCTTCTAAGCATTTGGTCTTGTATACTTCGTAAAGATGTTGTATATTACGAAACACGTCTTCCAGGTAAAGTTTCGAGGAATTGGCTCTTCCATAGTGTGATGGAAGTTTGGGTAAGCTATTAAAAAATTCAGTCATAAATAGCTTGCTTCCAGTTTGTACCTGTTTATTGGGCAATGTCTCTTCAATTTGTTTATTCGAATCGCTCATTCCATGCTTACCTTTCTTTACCCAATCCATAACGCAGTATTCACCTAAATCTAATGATTGTAAAAACATCTTTTTGCACACTTGTACTTTGGAGTTATTGATACTTAAATAGTAATTTAATGTGGTATGCCTGCGACTCAATTCACGTTGGGTATATACTCGTTTCCGGGGTACACTCATTACATGGTTAACAACATAAACTTTTCGTTGCTCCCAATTCATGGTATTCCAAAATGCTTTAAAAACTTCTACGCGCTGCTCTTGTGTTATTTGCGAACATTGCTTTGATTTAACTCTTAAACATTCTTTGGAAGTACAAGTTGGTCCAATTTGTCTTTCTTTTCTTTTAGCATCATTTGTTACTTTGCCGAGAACATTTCGGTAACCGATATAAGCCTTACCTTCCATTCTGAGTTGTTTGTTATGATTTTTAGCCCAGCTCTCAGGCTTCCGTTTACGGTTTCGTTTTCTTAACACTGTAGTTGCTTCTTTCTGAATATGTAGCTGCGTTAGATGTTCGTGATTATCCGAAAGAGTATGTTCGAGAGAGGCTGTAATAGGAGTAGGGTCTGTAATAATTTCAATTTGAAAATCATCAACGTCTCGACAAACTTCACTAAACAGAGGTGTTTCAATTATTACTGGTATATTATTAATATCAATAGTAGTAGTGCCTTCTGACTCATTACGGAAGTCATGCATCACAACTAAAAAGAAAAAAAAATAACAATAGGTAAAAGCTTCTACCTAGTCTTAAGTCGTAAATTTATTCTTCTATGTCGTATGTTCTTACCTTGTTCCAAAACAATATTATGTTCATCACACATTGGGAGTTCAACCTGTTGAACAGTGTCGATAGCAACATCAATAGTAATGGCGTTATTAGTTGAATCATGGTTAGCAACTAAAAAATTTATAAAAATAAACAATGACGTTCCCTTTAAATACTTATATAGCAGCAATTTTTCAGCTTAAATACTGCATTCCTACCTTTTTGAGAAGAGTTTATCAAATTTTCTACCAAGCAATTGTCTCCAACCTCCTCATTACACGCTGACTTGCTAATTGTGTCTGAAAGACTATGTGTTGACTCCGAACGAATATCTACAATATAAATAAATACTAAAGTTAACACATTTTAGCTGCCGCATGCAATTAATAAGTAAAATTAATTAGAAAGACAACGGAGTACTAAATACTAACAACACTTAAAGTATTACTTACCTAAACCAGTATCTGTGTCTATTAAAGCAAGGTCAACTAACTTACGGCCCCGTGAACACATTTTTGTAAAACTATAATCAACAGTATATTTATATTTTTATATTAAAAACAAAACAACAAATCGTAATGATGCACCTATGCATGTACACTAAAAGATAATCACAATTTATAGGTTAACTAACTAACAGTTGAGCGAATGACTGTACGCTAATATCTCGTAAGCCACAGAACCGAAATACTAAATGTGAATTAGGTGTCATGTTTGGGTTACGAGATTTTTAAAAAGGTGGGTTACGGGGTATTGCTATTCATACTCTCAGCAATGGGAATACGAGCTATTAGAAAACACATTTAATAATATAAATAATAAAGTATGGCTTACAAGGTTTTTTGTACAGGCGAGTTTAGCTTTACATTATACTAATATGTAAAAAACGCATTTTCCAATTTTTGTGGGTTACGAGGTATTAGAACGACACAGACGATATACCATCATAAATATCTGATTTCTGAGATTTTAATGGTATATAAACAAATATTTGCTTTTGAGCATGAGTCTGTTTGGGACAATCAGCATGTGAATGAATCATATACACTAGCAAAATGTTTGGCAAACAAGTTAGCTATGTTTTGGGCATTATCTGCCATTTGGTATTTGTTTTTTTTTGTGAGAATTGTTTTGCAATTTTCAAGACAATAGAAAAATTTTCATTCAGTGTGTTGCTCCTAATAAAAAACCTTACAAGAGTAATAGTGATAGGTTTGATAAGTGCCTACAATCAAGTCAATTTATTTATTTTTTCTTTGTAGGTGGTCCAAACTGATATTTCTGTTCAGCATATAACTGTAAACGCCAATAGTGAAAATGTAGAACCTGTCAAAGGCACTTTGGACTTAACCAATCCAGATTGCCAATTGATGCAAGTTCTGAAGAAAATACCAGAAGATTATTCAAAGCAGATTATAGAACTACTGGAAAAACGTAGGCTAGATCATCAGAATAAAGTAGACAATTTTGGAAAACAATTTAAAAATACGCCTTCCAAGGACGAAAACATAGAAGATAGCGATTCCACTACTTCGGAGCTGTCAAGTTGGTCGAATTATTGCGGCATCGCAGACAAATTAACGCAGATCGAACTCCAAAAGATGTATCCAGCAGAAAATGTGCAGAGTTCACCAAATATCAATAGTAAAAAGTTTTTGGTAAACGAAACCTATTCTGGGGATACTTCTGATAGCATTCCTTACCAAGATATCGAGATTACTGATATGGAAAAAGTAATTGGTGGCTTAGATAATACATTTGACGTTAATTCAAAAGGAATCGAACAAAAGAGACCAGAGAGTGCAAAGAAAATATTTCTTACTACTAAAAGCCACGAAGCAGCTAAAAAGGTTAGTTTGTTTTTTAATTTTCTTGATGTAAAAGTAGAATTTTCTCTTACATAGTAGGGTAAAGTGTGCAAATCGCGATCACCTAAGAAGAAAATTTGATATAAAAAAGTAAAAAACTGTAAATCAAATTAAGGCGTCAACGGGTCATTTGGAGTGTTAACTTATTGCAAGACACATTTAATTTAAAAAATCAAAAAATTTTGTCACCATATATGGACAATACGGTCATGAGTGTGGGTAATGCCAGTCAATTTCTCTTATTATTAAAATAAAAATCAATATCTATTTAACAATTTTTTGTTATAAAACGATTAACGAATGTGCCATAATGGGTAATATAATTCAAGTAAATCAGTAAGAAAGGTGAACAGATGTTTTTTATTACAAAACAAAAAAAAAAATAACAAAAATATGTGTTTTAATGAATGCCTGAAAACTGCCATAGTAACACATGTTTACAAAAAGGGTGATCCTAAATTAATTAATAACTATAGACCAATTAGCTTTCTATGTTCCTTTTCAAAAATCTTAGAAATTACTATGTATAGGCGGATAACAGAATTTTTAACAAAATGTCATATTATTAGTGCAAATCAGCATGGTTATCAACAGGGAAAATCAACTCAGACTGCGATTTTTCAATTTGTCTGGGATATTTTGAAATGTACTGAGATTGGTCATATGGCTTTGGGTCTCTTTTTGGACCTATCAAAGGCATATGACTGTTTAGTGCATGACATATTATTTGATAAATTGGAGAAATTTGGTATACGTGGACCAGCATTGAACTGGTTTAAGTCCTACTTGGCAAATAGGAGACATTTAGTAAAAATACATAAAAACACTGAAATAGGCATCTCATCTGAAAGCACTATCAATATTGGAGTACCACAAGGAAGTGTGATTGGTCCTTTACTGTTTGTGATCTATATCAATGATCTTCATGGTCTAGTGGCTAATACTACTTCCAGCATAACAAATTATGCAGATGATACAAACATTTTAGTCAGTGGTAAAGACATGTCTGTTCTAAGCGTTAATGCTAGTTTAGAGTTCCAGAAAGCTAAAGACTGGTTTTCTATGAATAGGTTGGTTTTAAATCAAAATAAAACAGATCTTCTTTTGTTTAAGACAAATTATGCACATTCAGATATGCCAAACAGTATTATTGTAAATAATGACACTTTAAATATTAGCAGCAGTACCAAATTTTTAGGATTATATATTGACAGTTTTTTATGTTGGGATAAACATGTTGACCAGTTATGTATGTCTTTGAGTAAAGTGATTTACAGCTTTAGAGTTCTAAAAAAATACATGAATAGTAACTCATTAAAAACAGTGTATCATGCTAATTTTGAAGCAAAATTTAGATATGGTCTAATAAATTTTGGCCACAGTAGGGACATAAATAATGTATTTCTGGTTCAGAAAAAAATAATCAGAGTTATGTTTGACTTAAAAAGTAGGGAATCATGTAGAGGGCATTTTAGGAGTAATAATATTTTAACAGTTTACGCTGTATTTATTCAAGAATGCTTACTGTTTCTATATAAAAATAAAATACTCTTTAGGAACTTTGAGCCCAATAGTATAGTAAATACCAGGTTATATAATTATAAAATTCCAATACACAGGTTAAGTATAACAGAAAAAAACGCTCTTTATTGCTGCATCAAATTGTTTAATAAACTGCCTGAACCTATTAAAAGGGAGGAAAGATTAAGTGTGTATAAACATCAAATATTTAAATTACTGGTAGCTCTTGAGCCATATTCTGTGGAGGACTATTTGCATATGTAACGGTTAGGAATAAGTAAATAATATTTTCGTTTGTGACACTGTTTTTTTTTTAAATAATTTTATGTTCACGGAATGTATATTATTTTCTAAAAATAAAGATAAAAAAAAATAAAGATATTGTTATGTTAATGTAAAAATGGTTGACAGTCATCACACTGCACTCTGAATGGGCCCATCTTGAGCAAAGGGTACATCTAAACCACATTTCATTGTTTTTGCCAAACTCGCTTCAAACCAGGCATCTATCTTCGTCTGTATCACCACTGTCATCACATGGTATATTGATATCTGATTCCGAAGAACTAGAATCAAACACCTTTCTCTTGTAATGAGGTTTCTTAGGTTGTATTTGTTTTCCAGTCTTATTTCTATTTTGTCCTTTCTGAGATTTTTGGGTATTCTTCTAACTCTTGTTTAAAAGGCGTAGATGTCAGGATTTTGGCATGATGTTTTTTTCTGGTTATACTCTTTCTTACAGCGGAATTTGTAATAGACGTAAGTTCTTTAAATGATGATGTGAAACTAGTAGAAGGTTCCGGAATAGGATCCATTGTTGTTGTTTCAACCTGATTTTTATTTATTGGTGGCAAAGTTTGAAATGGGTTTGTATTGTAAATTTCGGCTGGTATGGCTTCATTGTTATCCTGGACTTCAACAAGCAATTTTTTTTTGTAAAGTTATATCAGCTAAAAAATCTTGATCTGTAAATACTTTTGGGTAGAGTGGAAAAATGCCAGCGCATTTAAAGCCAGATTCTCCTTTACTTATGGTCGCTACTGTAGAATATGCTTTATTAAACAGACCAGCAACATCATATGGCGTGATATTTCGCATAAAATGTGCTTTCATGAACAAATTACATTCATTTCGATATTCAGCTTTAAAAGGCCCATAAAAACAATAACCAAAGTTGGATCTTGTGAGATGAATGAGGCGGAATTAAAAGCATAGAAATATTATTTGCTTTGCAATATTCATAAAATTTTATTGATATGTGGCTGGAATGGTTATCTGTAATTAGAAGAACTGGTGAGGTTTCACTGGGTTTTGAGTATTTGTGGTTTGAGTATTTATTATACATGTAATTTTTAACATGTATTAAATTATTGATCTTTAAAAAAGGAATAGGCAGCTAACATCATTATAATCAATTGTAATCAATTTTAAGATCTACAATTGAATAAAAATGAAGTAAGACCTTATATTACTCACCATAAAAATAAGATCGAAAACACTGAAAACAGGTTAATAATATTTCTATGACAATGATATGCGCCAACTCAACTCTCGTCGGCAATCTGAATACAGAGTAAGCGACACGTTGCCAGTTATGGGAGGTTGCCAGATTGAATAGATGTCGCACAATCGGGATAACCGCCATTACACACTGACCGGTATTTGCACAGTTTACCCTAATCATAATAGTTTGAAAGAGATTTTATAGACTGTAGAATGTAATTTAGCTTTTGTGCCATTAAGGAATACAATGTAATAATAGTTTTGTTGAAGCAATGGGCTGCGAGTGTAATATGTGCCTACGTCAAGGGGTATTTGACTAGAAGGCTACTCCACACGTCTCGGGTACAGTCTAAAATTGACACGATTAGAGACGCTGTCATATGCGCCCTTCAATTACACGAAGTCGAACATTTCGACGAAGCTGACGCTGAATTACACAGACGACTGATAAATCAGGTAATTTTCTTTGCGTTTTTTTAAATACTTTACCTAGAATTTAACGATTTTTTTACTATTTGTTTTGAGTATGCTACTAGAGACCTCTAGTGAGGAAAGATGAAGTTAAATGTGTCGATAGCAATTAAAATAATTTTTATACCCAAGCGTGCCAGAGTAGTCGACGCGTTTTGATTTAGTTTCAGTCTTCTTACAAATTCGATGACGGGTAGACCCATAAACACGTGTTAGGGAGTGGTAAGAGACCAGATTAAATCGAAACGCAACCATCTTCGTATATTTATCGTCCTTACTTGACGCAATGAGTACAAGAATGATGATAATTTATATGGGTTTATTGTTTATGCATAGTGGAATATGAATATTCCCAGCATCGCTCTGAGTGGCTTGATTAGATTGGCTTAGATACAGTTTACTTTAATTGCTATCGACACATTTAATATTATTTTTCTTTTGTTGTAATGTAAATAACAATTCGTACTAATTTTTTCACCTATAGAACTTACTTTGTAAGTACCCAATCCTAATTTGTGGGCCTTTCGGTGACATGTTTGATATAGAAACGTGTCTTCCACTAACGTCACTCCATAAAACGCTTAACTCCATATAATTTGCTCATTCGGATGGTAAATTATAACAGGATTAACTGCTTCGATGCGACTTTCACGGATCCACCATTCTTCAATTAAGTTTTCACAATTTTTACTTTTTTCCCAAATTTCAGGAGTGGCAATATCCAATATGGTTATCATAATATGTTTTGCATATCCCCCAAATATATTCAATTGGATTGAATTGGCAATGAAACCTAGAGCTAAGATTAATATTATTACTAAAATTAATATCAAACTCACCAGTCTTCCGGGTTGAACCGCGTCGATATCCATTTTGCCGAGCTTTCGGCATCCTCTCTGATACCTTCCTCAGGGTTTCCGAGGTCTCAGTCTCTCGAGCCCCCAGACACTACTACACTGTTCACTGATCACTGCGCTGTCACTACTACGGCTGGGAACAGGAGACGGTTCATTTATACCGTCGATGATGGCGTGGCCTAGGTGGAGGTTGGCGCGAGAGTTGGCCTGGGTTAGCGCGGAGTTGGCGCGAACATTTCCGACTGTGGAATTTTGATTCGAGGATGGAGAGGGCGATATTTTCTTTATGAGAGGTCTCCATGTAGAAGGTAACCGTATGGCGTCATCTCTTTTATTAAGACAATTTGGCCTTTTTTCTATTTCTATGGCTTCTCGGATAATTCTTGGTTTATAGAAGCGGATGGGGGCTATGGTTCTGGAGTTTTCAAAATCAATTTTATGACCTGTATGAAGATGGTGTTGACCGAGAGCTGAAATTGAATCAGAATTGCGAACAGAAATGGAATGTTCATAAATCCTATTTTGGATTCTACGATTTGTTTGGTCTATATAGGATCGGGGACCATATATATATATACGTTAACCATTCTTTTATTTTATCTACGGTCCAGGTGTTTGTTGATTGCTTATTTAAAATTTCCGAATGGTACGCAGCATTATCCAGTACTATAACGGATGGTTCATGTAAACTTGGCAACAGTTTTTCTTTCAACCATTTCACAAACATCTCGGTATTCATATTGTCATGATAATCGGCTGATTTCGATTTTAATGAAAATACAAGATTTGCTCCCTCAATAAAACCATGTTTTCCACCTGCATGCACTATAGTATATCTCTTTCTCTGGTTATCGATGTGTTTTATGGATTTTAGACTCTCGTCCTGCTAAATTAGTTTGAGACCGCCTTTAGCAAAAATCCATGTTTCATCTAAATAAACGAAGGAAAAAACATTATTTTTTTTAATATTAGTTATCTTCTTCTTTATGTGCCGTCTTCTACCGAAGGTTGGCGACCATCATACGATAGGTTTCTCTGTTTTGTGCCGCATGAATTATGTTCGCAGCTTCTGGTATTTGAAACCATTCTCTCAAGTTTCTCAGCCAGGATTTCTTCTTTCTGCCCAAACCTCTTCTACCTTCAATCTTGCCTTCCACGATAAGCTGTAGCAGACTGTACTTATCATTACGGAACACATGGCCCAGGTATGACGCTTTCCTCCTTTTAACAGTTGTTAACAATTCCACCTCTTTACCCATTCGTCTTAATACCTCTGTGTTGGTCACTCTGTCTGTCCAAGGTATTCTCAGTATTCGTCGATACAGCCACATTTCTAGAGCCGCTAACTTCTTTATAGTTGCTGCTGTTAACGTCCACCCTTCTACGCCGTAAAGTAGCGTAGAGAGTACGTAGCATTTCGTGGCGCGCCATCGGAGGTTAATGCTTAGGTTGCGGTTGGTTAAAAGCTTTCTCATTTTGATGAATTTGGATCTTGCTATTTCAATTCGGATCTTAATCTCTACTTCTGGGTCCCACTTGTCATTTACTGTATATCCCAGATATTTAAATCGGTGTACTCTTTCAATACGTTCGTCTTCAATATGCAGGTCGATATGTTGAAATTTTTTTTTACTGATCACCATAAATTTAGTTTTCTTTCTATTGATCTTCAGTCCAAATCGGCTGCCAGTTGTATTAACTCTATGTAGCATCATCTGTAAATCTTCGATGTTATCGGCCAGTATAATAGTATCATCTGCATATCGAAAATTACTTATTGGTACGCCATTAATCTTGATGCCCTCATTGTACTCTTCTAGTGCCTCTAGAAATATTTGTTCCGTGTACAGGTTGAAAAGCAGTGGCGAAAGAATACAGCCCTGTCTTACCCTCTAGAAATGGTTATGTTTTCACTCACCATATGTCCATTCTTCATGTGAGCTGTTTGATTCCAATATAGATTTTTTATAATCTGGATGTCCTTAGTGTCAAGTCCTGAAAGACGTAATAGTTCTATGAGTTTGTCATGTTTGATAGTATCGAATGCTTTCTCATAGTCGATAAAACAGACGTAAACATCTTTCTGTTGATCCAGGCATTTTTGAATCAAAACTTGTATTGCAAAGAGGGGTTCTCGAGTTCCAAAACCGCATCTAAAACCGATTATTTTATATATTATTAAAATTAGTTATAATTTCTTAAAAATTCTATTGTTATGTAAACGACACCAACTCTTTCACACAAAGCCTTTCTATTGTTTTCCTTTTTGAACTTAATTCTATCTGTCTTAAAACTCTCCAGAAACTTGTTCTGGAAATTTCAAATATATTTCTGTCTTTTAATTTTTATAGCACTGAATCTAAAGAAACATGTTCTTTCTTTTCGCGTATTTTATATATTGCGTCACTGATTTCAAATTTGCAACCTTCGGGAAGATCTATGGTCTTTGGTTGCCGGCGAGATTTATATTTTGCGACGTTTTATTCACTTTGTCCACTTTTTTCTTGCTTTTTGCAAAACCGACTTTAGTTTTGTTTCACTAATACAGAGACACACTGTACCGGGTGGTCCAAGAAAGCGATCTTTCGGCTATATATCAGAAACTATTCATGTTATAACTTTAGGAGAAAATTTCCGTACTAAAAGTGATCAAGAGAAATCGCTGGAAATAATTTTCAAGTTTTTGGGTTAACCGCTAGGGGGCGTAACCTGTGAAAGAAAACTTTGAAAACAAGTTTTTTGGTAAATGTGCCAATTATACCAAGTGTTAAATAAGTAAACTAGAAAGAGGCCTATATTCCGCACAAAGTTCAAGTACCTTTTTTTTTATTTTTTCAAGTAAAAGTGGGGAAGAGTGGGAAATTATTTGTGGATAAATACTTATAACTTTGGTTTGGATCAACCGATTTTAACGAAATTAGTGTCATTAGAAAGAGTGTGGATAATTTAATTTTTATCTACTATAAAACAATTATAGTTTCACAAGATAAATCGTGCATAAGTATTTTTAAGAAACTGATAAAAGGATAAAAGCTCCGTGTTGCCGTTGAGGAAGGGAACTTGGAAAACAAGGGAATTCCAAGTTTCTGACCTAAACGTTCACTTTATAATATGAAAAATCTTCGGTCAACTACTACGTCGTTTTAAAACAAGGATGATGAAAACTACCAGTTTCTCTTAATCTTCTTGCCTTTCTTTCAAATACTTTTTTGTCATAATGTCTCCTGTCAGGATATCTTACAGAATATATACATGAGGTAATAGCGGCAATTTGGTGACATTCGAAATAAACTCCAATCATATCATACAATTTTTGCATTTGACATTACATTACAAATTATTAGTTCTGATAATTAATTACTGATATTACCAATATTAATATGTATTGAAACAAGTGCAATCTTCAATTCGAATTATATATATAACACTTTTTAATACTGTTTTGACTGCTCTCAATAAATAAACAATATGAACTTCCCGTCAAATTCATTGTCGTAGCCTACTTAGTTTTGAAAAAACTATTTTTAATCATATGAAATAACAATTGTCAAAATAGTTATCAACATTAAGATTCTTCTGCTATGAAAAAATTTGAAAGTTTTAATTTATAATACAGGGTGAGTCAATACTATACTTATTTATGTTTATGCGTTTTTATTCATATCTCGAGTTCGGCAAAAGCTATTAACATTCGGTTTGCGCCACTTTGTTACGAATTTAATTCAGTTTCATTATAATTTACAATAAATAGGTTTTTTCATTAAACATTTGGAAGAAAAACAAATTTAAATTTTTTCTATTCGAAAGTACCCTCTACCTATGACAATTAAAACTAAATGCAATTATTTTATAGTAGATGTAAAATTAATGCAAACCAAAGTTATAGGTATTTATCCACAAATACTTTCCTACTCTCCCCCACCCTTTATTTGAAAAAATAAAAAAAGTACTTGAACAACTTTGTGCAGAATTTTAGGCCTCTTTCTAGTTTACTTATTTAACACTTGGTATAATTGGGCATATTTCCAAAAAAACTGATTTTCAAAGTTTCTTTCTCAGCAGTTAAATAAGAAAGTACATTAAATATAAAGTTGTATACATCTAAAACACGTCTCGGCATTTTTTACTTCAATAAACAAATACACTACTCTAAACTCTCTTAACGGACACCTCCCTTCATCCGACAAATCTATACTGACGGTTTTTAAAACTAAAATCAGTCGGCGACATATGAAACTGTATGTAAATTTTCGTTACTTTTCAATATCTGTAACGATTCGGTATCAATAGCTGGTATGTTATACCCGTTACTTTCGGAACTTTTAAGAGTACATCCACTAAAAGCAAACAAATATATGGGCTCTTGGTATTTTATCCTTGCTTAGATCAAGTTACGAAATTAAGGTTGCAAAAAATTCAAAATAATTGTTGCAGATTTGTCTTTGGCTTAAGAAAATATGATCGTGTATCATGCAAAATAAAAGAACTTCAATGGTTAACCATAGATAATTTATACAAATATCACCTCGCCTCATCTATATCGAATTATTTCGTCGTCAAATCCTATTTATTTAAGGAACAAATTAGTATTTCGTGGAGATGCTGATAATCTGGATTTGAGATATCCTCATAGTCTTATGCTGCCTAGGTATAGACTAGCTATTTTCCAGCGATCGTTTACTTATAATGCTGTTTTAGTGTTTAATAGTTTACCAATAAATTTAAGAGGTAAATCTCTTGATTTCATGAAGCGGCATTATAAGAAATTTTTACTACAATCGCAGTAACGTTATTATTATTATTATTATTATATAGTATATTGTTGTCGTTATTGTTACTATTAGATATTTTTGTTTTTGTTTATCTTTTATATCATATCATATATCAAACAACATCACAAATTATTTTTATTTAATTATTTTTTTAATTATTTTTTTTTAATTATTTTTTTTTATATATTATTTTTCTAGTAACCACATGACTATTTTTTAACTTTCAACTTTTTTCATTTTCAAATTATTTTAAACTAATTTTGTAAACTTGAGGTTAAGTGGAGTAGCTCTAGCTAGACTTCGCCTCATGTACCTAGTGTTTGTAAAATTTTACAGACTAAATAAAGGCAATTTATTATTATTATTATTATATAAAACTAACAAAGTTAAATATTACATTCTTTTTCTGGTATCTGTACCATCGTTCAACCAATTTCTATTCATTTGTATTAAAAATAGTATATTTCTTTTTATTACATGTGTAGTACCCAATAAAGTAATAAAATAGTGTAATATCAAAGAAACCCGGCACGCCTCTTTGGTGTTTACATTTCACCGAAACCCATTCCAAATGTAGGAGCGTTTGCGTAAAAATTTTTGTTATTTTCGGATTAAATTTCACAATAAATTTTGCGTCTATCTGAACATCTATTAACTGAAATAATTTTACTTTAGATATCATACCATAGAGCAATTTACTTTCATACTTCTACTTGCACAGTAAAATATTCGTTGCCGCAATAATCCAAAACAGTCTTATATTCGTAGAATAACCTATACAGCTTTTTTTATTGTTACACAGGTCTCCTCAGCTTGCTACGAGATCCACGACATATTTTTTAACCTACCTATATCAGAAAAGATGGCGATTATAGCTACTGACAGAAAGCGATTATTAGAGAAAGCTAGAAGACCGTCTTCCGCACCCGACATTCAACGATCGTTATCTAACTCTAGCAGGTCTTCGACCAAGAGCTTCCATTCTCAGACTTTGATGAAGACTTGACGAAAATCAAAACTGCCTTTAGGTGCTACTACTAGAGTCGGCTTTATTGACTCTGTAGTGTTTGTTGTACGTTGAACTGTTTTGATGACGATCTCAAATTTATCAGAAAGCAAGAGGTTCGAAATCTCAACTGCAAGTTCATTCAACGCCTGCAAATACTAGAAAAAACGACGAATCAACGTTTTGTTGAGAAAATTATAGTCTGAATTTATTTTTTTGTGCCTTTTCTTCATCAAAATATATCCATATTTAACAGCGATCTATACAGATCAGTTAATAATACTTTATTAATAATTGATGGATTCGACCGTTACTTGATGGAAATTCATTTTATGTAACAATAAAACACTAAAAACTTTGTTTTCAAACTTCCACAAAATTTATTTTAACTATTATCACTACAGCTGTTTCGGCTGATTGTATTTCTCAAGTGCTCTGTTTTTGGCATGCGTTTACAATTTATAGTCTCTAATGAAACAGGTTGAGGAGAGAGAACTGTTTGTCTCAAGTTGGTCATTCAGAATTATATCTGTGTTTTTTAATTTGTTTATTTCCATAGATTCTAACAAAGATAGCTCAAGGCCTTTATTTTGAATGTGAAGTATTTTAAATTTATCATTAAAAGAATGATTATGATCTAGAAGGTGAAGTGCGTATGTCGAATCTGTTTTTCTATTATTGAAAGCCCTTTTATGTTCTGCTATTCGTTTATTAAAGTTTCTACCAGTTTGACCGATGTAAGTTTTTGGGCAGTCGCCACATTGAAGTTTGTACACACCACTGTTTAAGTGTTTTTTATTTTGGCTCTTGTTATTTTTAATATATTTGCCTAGGTTGTTTTAATATATTTGCCTAGCTTTCCGAACAAATAACAACCTAGGCAAATATATTAAAAATAACAAGAGCCAAAATAAAAAACACTTAAACAGTGGTGTGTACAAACTTTAATGTGGCGACTGCCCAAAAACTTACATCGGTCAAACTGGTAGCAACTTTAATAAACGAATAGCAGAACATAAAAGGGCTTTCAATAATAGAAAAACAGATTCGACATACGCACTTCACCTTCTAGATCATAATCATTTTTTTAATGATAAATTTAAAATACTTCACATTCAAAATAAAGGCCTTAAGCTATCTTTGTTAGAATCTATGGAAATAAACAAATTAAAAAACACAGATATAATTCTGAATGACCAACTTGAGACAAACAGTTCTCCCCTCCTCAACCTATTTCATTAGAGACTATAAATTGTAAACGCATGCCAAAAATAGATCACTTGAGAAAGGCAATCAGCCGAAACAGCTGTAGTGATAATAGTTAAAATAAATTTTGTGGAAGTTTGAAAACAAAGTTTTCAGTGTTTTATTGTTACAATACTTTATTACTGTATTTGTGGGCGTAGAATATAGTGGTAGCTTTTGCACTTAATTCATACTAAAATTTAATGTTTTTAAAGCATTCCTAACGAAACATTCGACAATTTTGTCAAGCATATACCAAATATATCATTTTGTTGATGTAGTTTATATAAAAAATAATTTTTGCGTACTGACTTAACGACTTAGCCATCAATGACAATCTATTTTGTTACTTCCATCGTTTTTAGAGTAACCAATAAAAATTATGTTTTATTATATTTGTTTTATTGTCAATCCTTTATACCTAACAAAACTATAAGAATACGCAGCAATTAAATAACAGCCTGAAGTTTTAACACGCCAACAGGAGAAACAGAATGCATAGAACTAAAAGGAGGAATCTGTCAAGAAGACTCGCTCAGCCCATGGTTATTCAATATGGTGATGGAAAAGTAACTGTAATTTTAAATGCAAAGATTGGTGAAGGTGAACAGGAAGATATCATAGGAAAATATGGTCTGGGAATACGAAATAAAAGAGGAGATATGTTGGCATCTTTTTGCGTAGAAAAGCAATTAGTAATAACAAACACAATTTTCAAACTTCCAAAACGTCGTCTTTACACCTGGAAATCACCAGCAGATACACCTGAACGAGTTGTTCGTAACCAAATAGACTTCATATGTATAAATAAGAGATACAGAAATTCAGTATTAGCAGTAAAAACATATCCAGGCGCAGATGTACCAACAGATCACAATATTTTAGTAGGAAAAATAAGACAGATTAAAAAGAGTTGCAAGGACGAATACGCAAACAGTTACTATTGATAGAGAAACTATGTTAAATGATACTGTAAAACAAGAAATAACTAGTATATTAGAACAAAAAATGAAGTTAACATCAAGCAAAGAAGAAAGTACTGAGGAAAAAACTGGACGAGAATTAAAGACTGTTCAAGAAACAAAATTGAGTGCGCTAAAAGCAAGAAAAAACAAGGGTGGATGACAGAAGAAATACTGAGATTTGTGGATCAAAGAAGAGAAGTCAGAAATAAAGATAAAAACGAATACAAGAGGATTCACGCAGTAATCAGGCAGAAGATCAGACTCGCGAAAACACAATTTCATAGTAAAGAATGTAATGAAATTGAACAATATGAAAAGAAACACGATACATTTCATCTCCACCAGAAATTAAAAGAGGTCGCTGGAAACAAACGGAAGCAAGTATCCCAAAGTTTAGAAGACAGAAACGGATACAGAATATTAGACATCAATGAACAGTTAAAAGAATGGGAAAACTACATTTCTGAATTATTCGAAGATGAGAGAGTAGAACACTATACACCGATTGCTATATCAGGTCCATCTATAACGGAAAGTGAGGTTACACGTTCAATACAAACGGCAAAAAATGGAAAAGCACTTGGCCCCGATGAAGTAAGTGCTGAAATACTAAAGTTTTTGGGAGAAATTGGAATTAAAGCTCTGTGTAATCTCTTTAACAGAATTTATGACACTGGGATATTACCAACTGATTGGTTAAAGTCGACATTTATCAAATACCTAAGAAACATCGTCCAAAGACATGCGGTGATTATCGGACAATAAATCTGATGAGTCACGTTTTGAAGATCTTCCTGCGAGTAATACACAGCAGAATTTACACGCTGTTAGAGGACAGAATTAGCAATACTCAATTTGGGTTTAGGAATGGCTTGGGTACAAGAGAAGCCTTGTTTAGGTGCTAGTACAGAGATGCAGAGATATAAATCAAAATGTGTACATTTGTGCAATCGATTTTGAAAAGGCTTTTGACAAAGTTTGACAACAAAATGCTAAAAATTTTGGAAACAGCTGGATTGGACAATAAAGATCTACGAATAATTACAAATCTATACTGGCATCAAGTGGCAAGAATAAAGGTATAAAACAGAACTGTCGGGTGAAATAAATATAAAAAGAGGAGTGAGACAAGGCTGTATATTGTCGCATTTACTTTTTAACTTATATTCGGAGGAAATATTTAAGGAAGCTCTTAATGGAGACAACCGAAGGTATTATTGTGAATGGAGTAACCGTCAACAATATTAGATATGCCGACGATGCCTTAGTGCTTGCTAATTGCGGAGAAGACCTTCAAAATCTAATGAACAAAATAAAACAGACTTGTGATCAGTATGGATTTAAACTCAACGTTAAGAAAACTAAATATATGATAGTTAGTAAATAAAATTATAGAAAGGATGACGGTATAAAAGCCGGAGATGCCACACTGGACAGAGTAGAGAAACTCGTGTACCTGGGTGAGCTGGGATCCAACCGCAGAAATTAAAAGCCGAATAGAACAAGCCCGAGCTGCTTGTGTAAAAATGAGAAACGTACTTTGCAGTCACGATCTTAGCATTGACCTTAGAGTTCGAATAACATCTTGCTACATCTCTCCTGTCCTACTGTATAGAGTGGAAGCGTGGACTCTAACTGATGCTATCCTTAAACGCTTGACAGCCTTTGAGATGTGTATACAGACGACTACTGAAAATAAGCTGGGTTGACAGAGTTAGAAATGAGGAGGTCCTTAGACAGCTGAGCCAAACAACACAACTGGTGAATATAATAAAGAAACGCAAGCTGGAATACTCCGTCACATTATGAGACTTCCTGAACAATATGATCTTTTACATCTGATCATTCAGGAAAAGATCCAAGGTAATCGTGGTCCTGGTAGAAGAAGAACATCATGGCTGAAAAATTTAAGGCAATGGTATAGAAAATCAAGTACATCGTTATTTAGAGCTGCTGTCAATAAAGTCACGATCGCGAATATGGTAGCCAACATGATATCCAACGATCGATAACGGTCATGGAACTAGAAGTAGAAGATGTTGATGAATCAAATAATTCACGAAGTAAGAAAACGACACGGATACCAGATGGCGCATAAAATCACGATACTAATACTATGCTATGCCGATGATATCACACCTTCAATATCACAGCAAACAAACTTAATATGAGAATATCAGTAGAGAAAACTAAATGTATAGTGATCAGTAAAGAGCCGCGTAGATGCAAACTAGAAATAGACGGCAAAATTGTAGAACAAGTAATGAAATTCAGTTACGATAAGTGGACTGTGATCTGAGGCCACATCTGATCCAGGATATGCTTTCACACGGCTTTAAGAAAAGAAACAGACTACATCAAAGGTAACGTAAACGAAATAAATTTTACTTATATAAACTCTTATGTCGGTTAATACATTTGTCCACATTTGTTGAAATAAACATACCCATCATAAATATGTAATAAAAACTTCGAACATTTGATTTTTTTTTTATTAAAACAAAATACATAGTATTCATGTAAATTTCATAAGTATAACAGTACAAATTTTAAAAAACTATTTCGAAAATCTCTGAATAATTTACTGGTTTGGAGATCCTAAGCGACTCCTTCTAGAGATCAACACCACCAAAGTGGCAAATCTCACTAGATTCGTTACTTCGTCGCCGATTCGGGTTCTTTATGTTTTTCCAGCTGCCAGGGCTTGTACGATTGCGTAAATACAACTGTAGCTTCCTACTACGAGACCTATCAAACCTACAAGAAATATGATTGAATTAAATTAATGTATTAAAATTAATTTAAAAAGTAACAAAATACAAATCGTTGGTAAAAGCACAGAATAATAAACAATCAGAAGGGCCACTCTCAGATACCGCCTTTGAAGTTTTTCAGCAAGCGCGCCATGTTTTAGGACACAAACATATAATTTGTGAGGTTATGCAATTGTGTCAATCATTGAGTTAGTATGGATTTTCAGTATATACTAACTCAATGGTGTTAATATAATTGTATAGTATGTCTATGATTGCCGTAAGTTAAATAAACCTGGTTTTTTTTTCCATGCACACCACATAAACAACACTGGTTCCCTTTAAAATCCTCGTAAAACATGGCGGAACGTCTGGGTGACGTCTGTGCGAAGGAGATGCGCGTACTTAATTTTCCGTGGAGAGTGGGCATTCTGTTTGTTTATTATTCTGTGGTAAAAGTGCAAGACCTCGTATTTACAATTTTGACAGAATTCATTTTACCATGTTACTTAGAACAGTGCTTGCCTGCGCATATACAGGGTGGTGAATCGTCAAACGGGCCATAGAAAACTCAATGCGAAATTCTAAATTGTTGAATTCCTGCTTCCCTAATTATTTTACACCAAAAGTCATGGGAAACTATTTGTAGAGGACTCAAATATGTATCGAAAACAACTGTTAAAATTGATCTACAATTTAAACGTATGCCAAAATTATGCTAAAATATAATACATTTTTTAGGTCACCCCTAAAAGTCAGGCCATACGCCGTGAGAAGATGTGTATTACGTGTTGCGTTTTGTCATATTGATGTTTCTGATATTTGACAATATTTAAATCAACTATATTATATTTATCTATGATTTAAATGGCCAAAATGTTTATTTTGTGATTTACTGTTTAAAAAAAATTAAGTTGATTAAAAACTGTACTCAGTTGAGGAGCAAAGAGCAATAATAAAAATGTTTTATTCATGTTTTATTATAACATTTGTTACAGTTTTATGTTTAGAAATTATCATAAATTATTTTTAGGAATAAAGATCACAGTAACAGTATATTGAAATTCATTGAATTGTTAACATGGAATTAAATTTTAGTGTATTAGAATATCTTACGTTAAATAAAGATCCGGTAGCGGCAGGAAAAAGTTCGCGCTATTGCCTGAATACAACATTATTCGATTTTTCGTCAACTGAGTACATTTCATTATATAGATCGATTTGTAAACAATATAATTTATTGTTCACAAAGTAATATTTGTTGTTCAGTAGTAGTAGTATTTAGTAAAATGCATTGTTTATAATTTAATCATAAAATAAAAAAAATTGACAATTCATCAAATTGTCAAACATCTGACATCAATATGATCATGAATATGATAAAACACACACGTCATAATATATATTCTTGCCCTACGTGTGGCCTAACTTGTAGGGGTGGCCTGAAAAATGTATTATATTTTTGCAAAATTTTGAAGTACATTTGATTCGTAGAACGGTTTTAACATTTATTTTTAATTCAGATTTTAGTCCTCTACAAATAGTTTTTTATGACTTGTGATATAAAATAATTAGGGAAGCAGCAATTTAACAATTTAAAATTTCCCATTGAGTTTCCTATGGCCCGTTTGACGATTCACCACCCGGTATGCACAAAACGTATGTCTAAGTTATTTCGATCTTATTTTTTGACTATATGCAATATCTTGTATTTTAGTTGAGTAGTTTCTTTGCCGTACAAAACCGCGTATAAGGCGGCCACTTGCAATTACGAGGTTTTGTTCGTCAGAAATGTCATAAAGTGCCCTGAATGTTTTCCTTCTGTTTTTTTTGGCAATTTTTTCGTGATTTTTCTTAGTTTTGTAGTCTATCGAAAGTAAAAACTGGTAAATGGTCAAAGACCAGATATTATTCAAGGTAAGTTTTGTAAGTAGTTTATTTTTGTTCTGAAGCTATTTTCTTGTGGCATTGTAAATTAATTACTATTAAACTGGGAATAAGCCACAATTAAAGATAAAAATACGTTTATTGACGTTTCAATTTCCACTTCGGAAATCGTTCTCGATTTCGAGAATATTGGAAAGATGCCAATCAAAAATCTTAAGAGCAACTGTTGATGCACCCTGGTACGTAACCAACCAAAGAATCTATGAGGATCTCAATATCTCAACAGTGAAAGAAGTATACCAGCAAAAGAAATTACAATAAATTCAAAAAGTGAACACACAGTTCAATCCATTAATTTCCGCAATACCTCAACATCGAGTTATCAGAAGATTAAAGCGACGTTGGCCAACAGACCAGTAACATGGACCCGTGATTCTCTCACTGGAGGGGACCACATCACGCCAGCACCAACGGACAAGACCTAAACATTGTTTTATTCTGATTGTTAATTAATTAGTTATAATAAAACAAAATTGTATGAGACGAAACTCATTTTATATAATAATACTATTCAGGATGTATTTTAATCAAAAGTCCAATCCAGTCACTTTTTAATAATTGTAATATTAATACGATGTTTATATTTTTTTTTCAGATTTTGCAAATACGAGGATTGACGTGATCAATCAAAATGGTGCGGAAACAGAGGTGGATATTATAGATGACAAAGATCCAGATTTTGTTTTGTCAACATTAAATGTAGATGAATGGATAGTTAAAGACTGTGCTAGAAAAGATAGTGGAATGAATGTGCCTGAAGTAAACGTTCGGGGAGCTGGTAGAACTAGGAGGAGTACAGATGAATTAAGACGCACACTTCAAAAGTTGTTGTTGTAGAAATTTCTAAAATGGAGTCTTGTTACTGCCGGGCTAGTAAAAATAAGTTGTATTCCGAGATAAAGCTGAATTTTATAGAGAGTACAAAAAACTACTGTCAAAATATAAATACAAATTGTCTTTCTAAAACAATTTTTTTTAGAAGAAATGAACAAATCTAACATAAAAATCTACAAGCCACGAAAAGACCAATGCGATTTGTGTATTTCCCACGGATTTTTAAAATATTTCAGATTAAGAGTATATGAAACATCAAGAAAAAAAAAAAGAACAAGCAAGGCGTTTGAAAATGGAAGATAAAGAGAAAGCTATTAGCCACCCCAAAGAAATCGCGGCTTTTTGTATAGAAGTACAAGCTGTAAAGTTGTCTCCTGTGTTGCAAGCCAGTGCCATCTATTATAAGACAAAACTTTGTGTTCATAATTATACTATCTACAATATGGCTACTAAAGATGTAATCTGTTATTAGATCTCCCTAATAATTTTCCAGAGGCACAAAATCTGTTTCGATTTTGTGCCTCTTGCATAAAGCAAATGGAATTGACCAAATACCAATACAACTAAAAATATATCGTACAAAATTTCACTCTAATACCATACCTATAAGAATGAGTACTATATCCTTCCAAAAGATGAAATTTCCACGACCCAGTCTATCTGGCCAAAAAGCTGACATCTCTATAATGGCTGGAAAGGCTATTCCTAGAGCAGATAAGCAGAATGCTCCAACCAACGAGATAAACAGTCCAAGGAGTGGTACTGAGATTGCTAAAATAACTGAAAACAAAAAAGTTGATTAATATAAGTAGGTATGCTGCAAAATCCAATTCTTGTCCCTTGTCACAGCCATTTGATAATTATTTTGTTTGTATTACCGCTTTAAATGCTGAAGTTAAAAATCTCTTATTAAAATTCAAAGAAAGCTTTAGCTATAAAACCTTTTTAAATCATAACAATCTTTCCACTTGTCGGCAATAATTTTTATATTTTATCGCCATCACTTCAAATTATTTTCTTTATTTTAACGCGTAAGTGGTGTAATAAAAATTGATGAGGTTCTCACAGTTGACTAAGAATCTGAGCGCTGAACGGTCGGTATCCGTGGCGTAGTATTTTTTAATTTTGTGTATGTATAGATTGATGCTTATAAGTGATAATTTTGTTACACCATTTTTTAAAAGCACGCGATATGTTTTGTTGGAAACTGGCAAATATAGATTTTCAATAATTTTTGAAGTTTAATTTTGCAATATACGAACCGTGTATTTTATACGCAAATTCGGGTAGAATTGCGTTGGTACACACTTGACATATTTGGCGACCGTGACAGGACTGTTTCCATAAAATTAATCGTGGTTGTATACGAGGTGTAACAAAATTGAATTGACGATCACCGGACAAACTTTATCGCGTTTCGCCTGTAACTTTCGGTAAACGTGTGTGGTTTTGACCAAGTTTGCAGAGAAAAATGGATCAAAAGAAGAAACATCGCAAAGTGCTCCGTAGCACCTTCACGAGGACGGCGAATGAAATGGATAAGCTTTTGTCGGCGCCGGAGGGTGAGATACGATCAATTAAAGTTTCCTTGGATCTATTACGCCAAAAATTGAAGACCTAAGGAAAAGTGATGAAGAAATCTACGGTCTATTACTAAGTGAAGACGCTAGTGAAGAAGACCTTTTAGCAGAAATTGAGTGTAGTGACAACTATAGCAAGAAGTTTTTGGATCTCAGTATGCAGTTCGAAGACCGTATGCAGTCAATAGTGACAGGTGCAGTGGAAGGTGAGGTAGCTTCTAGGATATCTGATGATAGGAGTAGTTTAGACAGCAGACGCGGTAAGCGAAAATTTAAATTACCTACATTAGAGTTCAAAAAATTCGACGGGAATATTAAAAACTGGTTGCCTTTTTGGTCACAATTTCAAAAAGTTCATCATGATCCTGACATAGATCCGAACGACAAGGTCGAATATTTGATTCAAGCTACTATACCGGGTAGTAGAGCTAGGCAACTAGTGGATAGTTTTCCCGCCACTGGAAGTAATTATGATGCTATGATTGACTGTCTTATTTCGCGTTTCGGTCGGGATGACTTGCAGATCGAAGTTTATGTACGGGAATTACTTAAATTAGTAATAAATAATACTGCGTCTGGCAATAAATTTAGATCTATCCTCGTTATACGACAAATTAGAGACTCAGTTTAGGGTTCTGGAAACACTCGGTATTAAGTCGGATAAATACGCGGCTATGTTATTTCCTTTAGTTGAATCCTGTCTACCTTCAGATTTATTAAGAGTTTGGCAACGATTGCCAGAAAGTATCGGATCACAAGCGTCACTTAATTCTGCCGGCATCGCGAGCATCGAAAATCGACTTCAGAGTTTAATGTTGTTCTTGAAAAAGGAAGTTGATAATGAGCAGCACCTTTCTTTAGCAGTCGAGAATTTCCATTTGCATGCTGCTAAAACCGAAGATTTTAAATCTACAGGCCCAAAAACAAGGAGACACGAGGAAAACAAGCACAAGTCTCCTTCCGCGATGGGTTTAGTTAATTCTCACACTATCTATAAATGTGTTTTTTGTCAGAATTCGCATGAAAGCAGCCACTGTTTTAAAGCACAGAAATTAACTTATGACCAAAGGAAAAATATTTTGACAGAAAAAGGCGCGTGTTTTCGTTGTTTGAAAATTGGACATCAGTCTCGAAAATGTCGCAGTCGATTAAGTTGTTTAATTTGCTCTAAATTGCATGTACCTTTAATGTGCACTGAACTTTCAAGACACCGGGTAAAGCAGGATACAGAAGAGCAGAAAGAAAACGATGGAATTGCCGTGCCAAGAATTGAACAGACGCTCGCTAATAGTGCTAATACGAATGTTTTTTTGCAAACTCTGCGTATTGAAATAAACTATTTAGACAAGTCGCGAGTTGTACGTGCTCTTATAGATACCGGATCGCAAAAAACGTACATTTTGAAATCTACAGCTAAACTTTTGGGTTATCCTAGTAAACGACAGATTAATCTAGTACATGGATTGTTTGGAGGAAACCAATTAGCGCAAAAAACATGATTGCTATGATGTTAGAGTGTTTCATAACAATTATAGTTATACATTTGAGGCACTAGATCAAAACGTTATATGTAGCGACGTCTCTTCCATATTTAATGGTCCCTGGATAGAAGAACTTGGTATGTTTAATATAAAACTATCGGACTTGGGTGATGCGTCTCCTATAGAGATTTTAATAGGTGCTGATATTGCTGGAAAACTCTATACTGGGAGGAGGCACATATTGGAAAGTGGATTGGTAGCTGTAGAAACATTATTAGGTTGGACTTTAATGGGCAAGATACCTTTAGGTCAACGGGACAATAATACCACATCGGTTGTATCACTTTTTGTTAAAAATGCTTCAGTTAGTAATCTTTGGGAGCTAGACGTTTTGGGCATTGGTGATCCAACTGAAAGGAAGTCAAGTGAAGAAACTGCGCTAGCAGCCAGAAAACTTTTCTTTGAAACAGTGTCATCGGATTCTAGTGGACGATATGAAGTGAGACTTCCCATGGCTGGAAGGACATCCGGCATTGCCGAGCAACTACCAAATTGCAAAAAGGAGACTCGAGAGCACATTTAAGAAAATAACGAAAGACGGATATCTTGAAGCCTACGACCAAATATTTAAGGATTGGTTGGACGAAGGTATAATTGAAGAAATATCCGAGGAGCAGCCTAGCCAAGAATGTCATTATTTACCCCATAGACCGATAATTAAGCCAAATAGCTTATCTACAAAAATCAGACCGGTCTTTGATGCTTCGGCCAAAGAAAAACACAGACCTTCTTTAAATCAGTGTCTTGAAAAGGGGGTTAACCTGATTGAATTGATTCCAGCTATTTTGTTGAGATTTAGACAAAAGGAAATTGGTGTAATCTCCGATATTCGGAAAGCATTTTTGCAAATTGGCCTGCATAAAGCTGACAGGGATTTTCTTCGCTTTCTATGGATAGATAAAACTGGAAAAGAAAGGATTTACCGTCACTGTCGAGTTGTATTTGGAATAAGTAGTAGTCCATTTTTATTGGCAGCTACGCTGGACTATCATTTATCGCAGATGTTAGAAAAATGCTCTTCGGCACGGCTTAATGTTTCAGAAGACACAATTACAAATTTATCCAATAGTTTTTACGTTGATAATTGTGTTACCAGTGTAAGAAATGAGCAGGAATTGAGAACTTTTATAGAAGAGTCAAACATAATAATGAGTGAAGGCAAGTTTGACCTCAGAGGGTGGGAGTATACTGGCCAAATACAGGATGAAAACCTTGCAGCTTCAACTCAGGTGTTGGGAATAAAGTGGAATAAGAGTGACGACACTCTATTTCTGAATAAAGAGAATGGATATGCAGATCAACTCTTCGATAAACCCGTAACTAAAAGAGTGATACTCTCGCAAGCTCAGCAAGTGTTTGACCCTATTGGGTATACCTGTCCGGCAACGCTGACTCCAAAATTGTTATTACAAAAAACGTGGAACCAGCATCTGACTTGGGATGCGCCGGTTGATTCTACAATAGAAACGCAATTTCGGAATTGGGTCAAAGAGCTGCCGTATTTAGCAGCTATTAAAATTCCTCGGTGGATACATGCAGGGCCTAGAGAAGCTGAAGAATTTACTTTGCATACATTTTGTGACGCGAGCAAAGATGCATATTCAGCAGCGATATTTTTAAGAGGTGTCCGGAACGGACAAGTATTTGTTCATATTTTAGCAGCCAAATCAAGGGTGGCACCATTAAAGGCTTTATCAATACCCCGCCTTGAATTGATGGCTGCACTCATTGCCGTTCGATTATACACTACAGTTAGGGATAGTCTTGATATTGAATTGGACGAATATTTCTGGAGCGATTCAACAACCGTACTATCTTGGATAAAGAGAACGGAGGAATGGACTACATTCGTTTGGAATCGTGTGACAGAGATTCGCAGATCCTCAAGTACTGAAAAATGGCGTCACGTTCCTGGTAAATTAAATCCGGCTGACCTTCCTTCCAGAGGTTGCTCCGCTAAGCAACTGTTGGAATCCAAATGGTGGGAGGGTCCGAAATGGCTTCATCACGATTCAGCGTCTTGGCCTCGAGAAGATATTAACTGTGATGAAGAAGAAATAAATAAGGAGAAGAAAAGAAAACTAGTTACAGCTCTAATAAATAGGGGGCAAATTATTATGACCTCGAATGATTGGCACTTTGATTACTTCTCTCAATATTTGAAGACGTTGCGAATGTTCGCATGGATTCGTCGTTTTATTCATAATACAAAGAATAGGGACGATAAACGCGCGGGGGAGTTAACCTTAGAGGAAGTTGACAAAGCCGAAGTATTTGTGCTTAAAGTGATACAGCAAGAGTCATTTACGAACGAAAAAGACAATAGATTATCGGGAATGAACGCTTTTAAGGATGAGCATGGACTAATTCGCTTACAGTCGCGTATTAGTAATAGAAATGACCTAGGGTATTTTCGGTTTCCTATAGTTTTACCGGCAAAACATTTTTTAGTGAATAGGTTGTTATTCCGGGAACATGTTAAGTCGTGTCATATTGGAACTCAAGGACTCACGAGTATCGTGCGCGAACGATATTGGATTTTAGGTGGTCGACGGGCGATAAAATCAGCCATCATTAAGTGTGTCGTCTGCAAAAGGCATAATGCGAAGCCATTCGGGGCAAGTGCTCCGCCGTTACCAGTAGATCGCGTCCGGGACGCGGTAGCATTCGAAACGACGGGCGTAGATTTTGCGGGACCGCTTTACCTAGCCACCGGAGGAAAAGCATGGATATGTCTTTTTACGTGTGCCGTATATCGTGCTGTATATGTCGAACTTTGCACCTCGTTGTCAGTCGCCTGCTTCATGCAGGTTCTAAGACGTTTTATTGCCAGACGTGATCGTCCGAAGACTATATACAGTGATAATGGAACTAACTTTGTCGGAACTGAGAACGCGTTTTCTCGAGTAGACTTTCAAAAAATAGCTGAGAACAGTATTAATGAGCGGATCCAGTGGCGGTTTAACCACCCGACAGCTGCGTGGTGGGGTGGTTTTTGGGAAAGGCTCGTGGGCATGTTGAAGCAACTGTTGCGTAAAGTATTGGGACGTGCTTCACTGGATTATGAAAGCCTATTGACTGTCTTATGTGATTGTGAATCCATCATAAATTCTCGACCACTTACCTGTCCCACATCAGATACCACGGAGATGGTACCTTTAACACCACAGATGTTCCTTAGAGATCAGATAGAAGACGGTGTCCCCGATTGTGATGCAGTTGATGGTAGGTCTCTATCCAGAAAAATTCTGCACAGGCAAAGATTGTTAGAAGATCTTCGACGAAGATTTCGGAATGAATATCTAGGTCAGTTGAAATTATGGTCGAAAAAGAATTTTAAACACCAAGTCAAAGTAGGAGATGTAGTATTCGTAGGAAACGACCAGGACAAGCGTGTTAATTGGCCTCTTGGTCGTGTAACTGATACTATTCCCGGTAGAGATGGTCAAATTCGGCTTGTTAGGATTTCTACAGAAAGAGGTCAATTTTTAAGACCAATTCAGCGTATCTACCCCATGGAGTGCCCAGCAGATTTTTCTCAGACGCTAGGCAATGACCGAACGGATAACACGGGAGAGACCGAAGACAGAGGATCTCGTTTAAGTTTATGTGAAGGCGCGGAAGTGAGTGCCTCCGAAAACGACGCGGAAACGGGAGTGTCTGAAAGCAGAGTACCCGAAACGAAAAAAATTGTTACGCGAAGTGGGCGCAGCGTCAAAACTCCTGTGCGATACGCTAACGAGTAGATTTAGTTTTTGCTTAATTATATTTCGAATTTTGTCTGTTATGGTTTTATGTTATTTGCTGTAGTTTTGTTTACTTTTGTGCCAATATTAATATTGTGAGCCATGTTTACTTTTGTAAAATGCCTCAGGTGGGAGGATGTCACAGCCATTTGATAATTATTTTGTTTGTATACCGCTTTAAATGCTGAAGTTAAAAATCTCTTATTAAAATTCAAAGAAAGCTTTAGCTATAAAACCTTTTTAAATCATAACAATCTTTCCACTTGTCGGCAATAATTTTTATATTTTATCGCCATCACTTCAAATTATTTTCTTTATTTTAACGCGTAAGTGGTGTAATAAAAATTGATGAGGTTCTCACAGTTGACTAAGACTCTGAGCGCTGAACGGTCGGTATCCGTGGCGTAGTATTTTTTAATTTTGTGTATGTATAGATTGATGCTTATAAGTGATAATTTTGTTACATCATTTTTTAAAAGCACGCGATATGTTTTGTTGGGAAACTGGCAAATATAGATTTTCAATAATTTTGAAGTTTAATTTTGTAATATACGAACCGTGTATTTTATACGCAAATTCGGGTAGAATTGCGTTGGTACACACTTGACATCCCTGGTGCGCTTACAGCAGGTGCAAAAAGAGAAACCTAATCTAACCTAAAAAAAATACTTACAAGTTAGAAAAACGATTCCGAATCTAAGTATATATTCATAGATGAGCTTCTTCTTTTCCGAAGGATCTTCACCTAAATGAGGTAGAATGTAAGTCGTGAATGTGATTTGAGCAGCTGGGAAACCTTGTAGGCCGTAGGAAATGAAGATAGCGGTGGAATATAAGATTCTTATGACTTGTGCTAAGCTGAAAAATAAAAATTCTCGTTAAGAACTTACGAGATTGGTATGGATTGATACAAGCATGCTGTTTAGGGTGGCAGTGAATACAATATGAGAGCTATGATGGTAACCAAGTTTCTGAGAACACATGAAAGGTATAGGGGAAAAGGCAACTAAGTCAATAAACTATATTTTCCAGGAGAAAGAAAATAAAATTTGAAACGATGAAAATTCTGTGCTTTTTTACAGTTTTTAATAAATATTTTTATATATAATTGCGTGATTCGCTCGGCTTCTATAACCTCTCTTCAGCCATTTGGGGTTTCAGCCTTTGCACTTTTGGGGACCAATCCCATGTTTTTGACTGGTTCCATGAAGCAATGGCTGCGCACTGGGTAAGTAATTGTCACAGTGTCAAATCTTTTTAGTGTAGCAGTTACGTAGTGAAAGAACTGTATGATGGTGTGATTTTTGTTTTGTTTTCCGTAAGAGTCAGCAAACACATAAAGTTCTTTAACAACAGAATCCAGGTATGTGTTAACAACAGTAGCGCACCTAGAATTTTCCTCTGGGGGGAAGGGGTTTTGGTTGGGCACCGAAATTTTTTTATGCTACCTCCACCATTTTAAGTCCTTAAAAGTTGTAAATAACAGTGTCGGAATAGGGTCCTGGGGGGTTTTAACCCCCAAATCCCCCCCGGGTGCGCCACTGGGTGTTAAAAAAATGGTAGAGTAACGTCAGCTGCCTACAGTAAATTTACTAATGTTTGTATTTTAAAAACGCTTTCCGAAGTGGAAATTGAAACGTCAATAAACGTACTTTAACCTTTAATTGTGGCTTATTCCCATTTAAATAGTAATTACTTTAAAATGCCACAAAAAATAGCTGAAAATAAATATTAGGACCTAGAAACTTAGAAAATCACCAACTGGAAGCGATTGGAATAGCGGAAGATATCCAAACACGCAAAGATCCACAAAGGATTGTCGTTTATACTGATAATGATAGTAATGATAATAAAGAAGTTTGTATTTTTTTAACCTAATAAAGCAGTTGTAGAAATAATGATAGAAATAAGATATCTTCATATAAATATACTTACATATCTTCTGAAGGAAAATTCAACGTGATGCTAGGCTTGATACCATCCCCGTACCTCCAGTATCCCATCATAGCAAGAAATACGTAGACAAAGATTACCAAAACCATTCCAACGTTTAGAACACCAAAAGGTTTTAAGAAACTCTTCGGCGTGGCCATGTTGTTTTCCAGAGATATAACCTATAAAAGTCATCTTACTTTAATCATAAATTTGCTTGGAAGTTAATAAAATATATAGGTTAGACAGAAAAAGAGATAAATAGAAGTAAAATGAGGAATAAACAACATTACACAAGATAGATCTTATAGAAGTTCTAATCTAATGCAATTTTTTCTTTCCAAATTCGTGGGGTGCTTTTCGTATCTATAAAAAACATGATTTTAACATTCCTTGCTTCTTTTATATCCATTTGATGTGATTATACATCTTTTCAACCTAATAAAAACGACTTATTTGGCTTTATAAGTAAAGTTAATACTTTATGCTGAACAATTCTTATCGCTGTATTCTTGTTTAAGCAAGCTTAACCATGAATAAAGTTACATATCGCATAGAAGTATTTGATTTGCTTATATTATTATTAATGGGTACTTCGTTTTATAGGAATATCAGATAGAGTTGCAGTACTCCAAAATTAATGCTAAACCAGCTAACATGAACATTATTCAAGCATATGCCCCAACTTTGAAAAGCTCAAAGCAGGAAATAGAAATATTCTATGAACAATTGAAAGAATCCCTAAAACATACCAAAAAATAAGAAGTGAATATCCTGCTAGGAGATTTCAGCGCCAAAGTAGGCAAAGAAGGTGTTGGCAAAACTGTGAGACACTTTGGACTAGGAACGCGAAATGATAGAGGAGACCGCCTTATTCAGTTCTGCCAGGAAACGAATAGTGCGATAATGAACACCTTTTTCCAATTACCACCTCGAAGACACTACACCTGGAAATCTCCAGCTGACTGACAAAAAAAAAATGATTAGAATCCAAATTGACTACATCATCATCAACAAATGATTTCAGAATTCCGTAAAATCCGAAAAAACATATCTGGGAGCAGATATTCCATCAGACCATAATCTTTTTTACGAGGACGTTTCAAACTCCACATGAAAAAAGTCCATAAAAGAAAAGCACAAAAACGTCCGGACATCCAGAAGTTGAAAGATAAAATCACAAGAGACGAAGTCAAAGAGGAGATCAACAACAAAATAAACAGCATGCTAATCTCAGATATTAATCAAGAAAACATAAGTGTGGATAATATGTGAAATAAAATCAAAAATATCTGTAATTCAGTGGTAGATAATAAACTTAAACCAGAAAACAATATATAAGAAACAGCTGTGGACGAGACAAGAAATTGTTAAGGTGTGGATTTGGAAAATAAATAGTCGTACTTTATACTATTATAAAAGGCTTTATTTCCTATAACATACATACTAATTAACTAACCTAACTTAAGCCACCATACTTCTTACTACCACCTACAACTACATGATACTCATTGACATTACTATTATTGTCTGTCATGTCAACCCATGACACTATGGGTGCGTTCCGCTTACTCTTACACCAATATATCTGTGTATACAATATAAATGTATTACATTCTCAACACGCCTCCTTACATTTACATTGTATTTACATTAATTCAAATTTAACATACTTCGAAATTTTTCAAATTTATCTTGGCCCAAGGACTTCGTAAAAATATCTGCAATATTATCATCAGAATCTACTTTAACCACATTTATAACATTTGCTTTAACATAATCATTTACATAATGATAATGAATTTCAACATGCTTAGAATTTTTTGTAAAATTGCCATAATTAGCTATACTAATTGTACCAGTGTTATCTTCATAAACATCAATTGGCTTTATTATTTCAATATCAAATATTTTCAACATTCTTTTACAAATATCAATTCACTTACTGCTTCTGACAATGCTACATACTCTGCAAAAGTTGAAGCTTTTGTAACGCTTTTTTGTTTTCTAGATTTCCAATAAATTACATTACCAAACAATCTTATTACAAAACCAGTTGTAGACTTTCTATCTAAATGATCACCTGCCAATCGGCATCCACATAACAATCAATAATACTTACTTTTTCATTTCTGTTATAAAACAATTTTAAATCTTTAGTTAAGCATAAATATTTCAAAATTCGTACAGCATATTTAAAGTGCGTTTCATTATAGCAATTTTGAAATCTACTCAGATAATTTACGCTGAAACTTATATCAGGCCTTGTTGCCGAACTTATGTATAATAGTGCACCAATTAAATTTTTATATTTAATATTTCTTTCACAATGATCAGATTTATCAATTTTTAAATTTACTTCCATAGGTGTATTATACAGTTTACCTTTTTCTAAATTATTATTTTTTCCTTAATAATTCAATATATTTATTTTGATCCAATCTCATTTCATGTTTACTAGAATCATAATCAACAGTAATACCAAGATATTCTTTAATTTCACCAATATCTTTCATTTTAAATTTTTCTGATAATAAAATTTTAATCCTTTTAATTTCATTTAAATTTCTACCACAAATCAATAAATCATCGACATAAATTAATAAGTAAATAATATCATTTCCAATTTTATAAACGTACAAACAAGGATCAATATTACTTCTTTCAAAACCTAAATTTATCAAAAATGTATCTAGGCACTCATACCATGCCCTTGGACTTTCTTTTAAACCATATAAAGCTTTAACTAATTTACAAACTTTACTTGTTCCATCTTCATAACCCTTAGGTTGTTTAATATAAACTTCAGAAATTACTTTACCATTTAAAAAGGCTGTTTCAACATCCATTTGTTCAATTACTAGGCCCATTTGACAACAATATGACAATAAAATCTTTAATGTTTGCATTTTAGCCACAGGTGAATAAATATCATCAATTTCATCAGTTTGTTGAAAACCTCGTACAACCAATCTAGCTTTATAAGTATTATCAGACTTTTTAGTATAAACCCATTTAACATCCAGAATATTTTTGTTTGTATCATTTTTAACCAATTTCCAAGTTTTACTTTTATTTAAACTATCAATTTCTTTGTCCATAGCTGTTTTCCAATACTTACTTTCATTAGAATTTATCGCCTCCTCAAATGTATGTGGTATATCAGTTCTACACATATTTACAAAAATACTACTATTATATACATAGTAGTCATCAAATTTCTTTGGAGGATTTTTGGCTCTGTGAGATCTAGGTAACTCAGGTTCATTTTTATTCACACTATCATCCATACTTTCATTTGTACTTTCAAAAGTTTCATCTATTGAGTCATTTTCAGAGCTTTCATCAATTTTATCAGGGTAACACTCTTCATTATTATCATTATCTGATTCGTTAAAGTCTAAACCTATACACTTAACGTTTTCTTCAACAATATCCACGTGTCTAGCAACAATGACTCTGCCATTTAATAATACACGATAACCAACATTACTATAACCAATTAAAATTCCCATATCAGCTTTCTTATCCCATTTAGAGATTCTCTTCTGTTCTGGTCTTCGTACAAAAACTTTACTTCCATACAAACGCAAATTAGAAACATCAGGTTTCTGTCCAAAAAATATTTCATATGGAGTTTTCTTTTCAATTGTATCAGATAAAGTACGATTTTTCAAATAAACCGCAGCACAAACTATTTCAGGCCAATATTTTTTATGAATATCTGCTTCAGCCAACAAACATCTTGACATATCCATTATAGTTCGATTAAACCGTTCTGCAGTCCCATTCAATTCATGTACATATGTAGGACAATTATCAATTACTATACCCCTTTCTTTTGCAAATCTGTAGACTTTACTGTTCAAATATTCTTTCCCATTATCACATCTTAAAATCTTTATTTTCTTTCCAGTCAAATTTTCACTTTCATTCGTATATTCATTCAAACAATCACATACTTCTGCTTTTGATTTTATAGCATATACTTTAGAAATCTTACTATAATCATCAATGAAAGAAACAAAATAATTTTCACCTTTAAACCCAGTAGTTCGAAAAGGCCCACAAACATCAGTATGTACAATCTCTAAAATATCTTTAGCTTTTTTTCTACTGTTTACAAACGGAATATTATGCATTTTACTTTCAATACAAATCTTACATTTCATAAATTCAGATTCAAACTCATTAGGAATTCCATTCAACAGCTGATCTTTAGATAAAATATTCAAATATTTAAAATTTACATGACCTAATAAACGATGCCATTTTTCCTTTTGATTCATATTATTCATATCTTTATTTGCAACATTTACATGCAATTCAACTGATTTTAATTTACTTTTCATAATATATAAGCCATTATTTTTTAAAGCAACTGCTGTTATATTACCAAGTTTATCAAAAACTTTTGAAATATTACCTAGAGAAATAATCTTATTATTTTCTGTTATTTTGCTATAACTTATCAAATTTGATTTCATATCTTTAACATAGAAACATTTTGCATATCTACTAAACTCTTTTTACCAAAAGCATCAAAGTAACTTAAAACATTTCCAATTTTAGTAGCTTTTACAACCCTATTATCTCCTAAATAAACATTAATGGGATCTTTAAGTAATTTACATTTATCAAATAATTTTTCATCATTAATAATGTGGTCTGTACAACCACTATCTAAAAGCCATTTTATTTCAATACAATTATTTACATTACCTATTTCAGTATTTTGTGCAATAACTGACATATCCTTACCAAGAGCTACTGTTGTAAGCCAAGAAGCACTGTTTCGCTCTTCGTTCTTCTGTCCTTGTCGGTTGAACCGCTGTGCACTTGTTCCATGCGTTCCGCGCTGTCCACGTGAGTGGCCACGTCCTCTGGTCTTGTCGACCTCGCGTTTCTCTCCACCAGCCTCTACTGCTTGTCGTTTGTCCGCCATTACCCGACGCTTGATTGGCGCCATTTTTGCAATCTCGCTTGAAATGACCAACTTCGCCACACTGGAAGCATGATCGATCCTGTCGACCTTTATTTACCACAAATGTACTGGATTTTCTTCCAAAATCATTGTTTTGATTTTTTAATTCGGACATCATAACCTTAGTTTTTACGTAGTCTGCAGTTTGATCATCTTCTTTTAATGTATCTATTAAATCACCAATATAACTGTACGACTCTGGCAACGTGTTTAACATATAGTTCAATTTTTCCTTTTCAGACACACTAGCACCCGCGCTTTTTAACTCGTTTATAGCTTTTTCGAAGTCACTAAAAAATGTTGCACAGTCTCCATAGTTGTTCAATTTTAATCTTTCCAAGTTATTTCTACATACTATCTGCAATGCCGTTGATTCTTTCAAATATAAATTATCAAATTTCTTTATCATCTCATACGCCGTAGTTTTTTCGTCGATGTACTCCATCTGTCGATCGATATTGCACCGCATATATAATTCATTGCTTTTACATCATCGTCATCCCAATTTGTATCATCATTTTCATTTTTCGGTCTGGTTACCACAACATCACACTTCTTCATTTTCAAAATAGCATAAGACGTTTTTTCCACATTTTATAATTCTCCCCATCGAATATAGGTATTCTAAAATCACTACTACTGCCATCATGTGTCACACTTTTTTTTTCAAACTGCACCAAACTTTTTCTGTTGTAAAAGGTACGACTTTCCAACCACGCTCTGCTACCATGTTAAGGTGTGGATTTGGAAAATAAATAGTCGTACTTTACTACTATTATAAAAGGCTTTATTTCCTATAACATACATACTAATTAACTAACCTAACTTAAGCCACCATACTTCTTACTACCACCTACAACTACATGATACTCATTGACATTACTATTATTGTCTGTCATGTCAACCCATGACACTATGGGTGCGTTCCGCTTACTCTTACACCAATATATCTGTGTATACAATTATAAATGTATATACATTCTCAACAGAAATATTAGAGCTAATGGAAGAACGAAGAAAACAAACAAAGAGAAATAAACAAAATCATTCAGAAAAAGATTAAAGAAGCAAAGATTCATGGCTACAAGATTAATGAATAAGAAATAGAATCCCTAGAACAGAAGCATGACACTTTTAACCTACATAAAAAGATCAAAAACGGGAAGAAACGGATCACGAAGTCATAACTTAATACTAGACGAGCACAACAATCTGCTCTACGAAAATGAGAGAATATTTGAGAGATGGAGGCAACACATGGAAGAATTATTCAAGGAAGAGCAAGATACAGAAGTCAGTGTATCTGGATGTTCAGGACCAGAAATAACGCTCAGTGAAGTACCATATGCAATAAAAAGACTAAAAACCAACAAAGCACTTGTACCTGATAACATACAAGCTGAAATATTGAAACTATTTGAAAACATCCAACTCAAAACTGCGCAAATGTTCCAATGTAGCATTAACACAGACAATGATGCCTATATATTCAACCGTTCATATAGTAAAAGGAACATAAATCGTTTTGTTCAAACCCTTGAGTCAACAAATTGGTCAGAGGTATTTAATACAATTTCTGTTGAGGATAAATCATTAGCTTTTTTAAATACTATCCAAAATTACTTTCGGTCCCATTTTCCACTACTTAAATGTAAACCTAAAAAATGTACACGTTTGAATTGGTTTACGCAGGAACTGTACAATTTAAGGGATCAGCTAAAACTTTTAGAAACGATCTGTCAGCAAAATAGTAGTCTTAGGCCAGTCCTTCATTTGGCAAAGGCAGAATATTCAATTAAATTAAAAGCTGCTAAAAGTAGTCACTTCATGAGACAGTTAAACGAATCATCAAATAAAATTAAATGTATTTGGCGTTTAGTAAACTTAACAGTCGGGAAACAAAATAACTCAAAAGTACCTAGTGATGATAACAGTAATTTAGCAGACAAATTTAACCACCATTTTGTTGAAATGGCTCCAAAGTTACTTGCCGCTTTGGATCCTACTAAAATAGATGGGTTTACATCAGCATCAAAAAACCGTAATAGTTCTTCTATGTTTTTATATCCAACTAACCCACAGGAAATAACTAGTATAGTCGGAAGTTTTAAATCCAAACACAGTTGTGGTTTTGATCAGATTTCCCCTAAGTTATTAAAACAATGCATTCATGCTCTCGCAGATCCACTGACGGATATTTGTAATGCCTCTTTTCAACAAGGAATATTTCCTAGTATGTTTAAACTATCTATTGTAATCCCTTTATTCAAAAGTGGTGATAAAGATGACCTTAACAACTATCGTCCCATAAGTCTCTTATCTGTGTTTTCAAAGATAATTGAAACTCTAGTTTATACTAGAATGAACGCATTTCTGAAAAAGCATAGTGTCTTGCATAATTTTCAACATGGTTTTACATCTTCTAAGTCTACAACTACAGCTCTTGCAAATTTCGTCAGCTTAGTGTTGGATGCTTTGGACAGACGAGAGAAGGCATGTGGTTTATTTCTCGATTTGTCCAAGGCTTTTGACACTTTGGATCATAATTTGTTGCTAATAAAACTTGAGGGGATTGGTATTCGTGGTATAGTTCTAAAATGGTTTACTTCCTACCTAGAGAATAGAAGACAAAAAGTAAAGATAACATCTAATGGACTTGTAAACGAATCAAACACATTGGATATCCATTATGGTATCCCTCAGGGTAGTGTATTGGGTCCTCTACTTTTTATAGTATTTATTAATGATATAACTTTGGTAACTAATTCACTGACTGGGGTTAACATTATCAGTTATGCGGATGATACCAACATTCTAGTCACAGGAACGTCTGATCAAAATTTGCAAAATAAAACTTCACAGATACTATCCACCATCAAAAGTTATTTCTTATCCAACAAATTAGTTTTGAATGAAGAGAAATCAAAGTATATGATTTTCACGTCAAATAATTTATTAAACCATCAAGCCACTATAGAAGCAGCAATAGATAAAACAGACTGCACGAAGTTGCTGGGGGTACTTCTAGACAGTAATTGTAAATGGTCAAACCACATTTCTAATTTGAAATCCAGATTAAGTAGCGCATGTTATGCATTAAGAATTCTTTCACGTTTCTTTCATACATCAATATTAAAAACAGTATACTTTGCCCATTTTTACTCAATAGCCAAATATGGCATTGAAGTCTGGGGTTGTACCTCTGAATTAGAGCAGATATTCGTACTTCAGAAAAGAGCTATTAGGATAATGTATAAAATGAAATTTAGAGATTCTTGTAGAGGCATCTTTAGACAAAACAATATTCTGACAATTCCTGGTCTGTATATATTTTCGTGTATAATGTATTTGCATAGCAAAATTTATGAATTTAATAAATTTCAATTTAACCATGTTTATTCAACAAGATTCAGAGACAATCACTTTATGCTTCCACAACATCGTTCTGTTTTGTTGGAAGGTAGCACACATTATGCAGCCATAAGTTTCTTTAACAAATTACCAATAGATATACGAATGAATTTACATCAGCCAAACTTTCGGAGGTGTGTACATCAATACATTTGTGAGCTAGAGCCATATTCTAAAAATAATTTTTAAGTATGTTTTATCGTGTTTAATTAATTTATATAATTTTAAGATTTATGTCTGTATTTTTGACTTGTCTCATACATGTACTTTGTATAATGTCGCATGTGATCAATAAATTTGACTTGACTTGACTAACGAGTCTACTGAACAAAATCTATGAAACTGTAGAATTTCCTACAGATTGGCTAGAATCATATAATCAACTAGCCTATATTTGTAAATCTGGAGATTGTTACGATTATCACCTTTTTTTTAACAAGATGTGCAGCAGTGGTAAATTACCAAACAATTGGTTAGAATAAATATTTATGATTATTCACAAGAAAAATAATGCCAGACAGTGTAGCGACTGTCGACTTATCAGTTTAATTAGTCACAGGCTCAAATTTTTATAAAAATATTGCATTATCGTATAAAATTCTGTGAGGGAAAACTGGTGATAAGCAGTTTTGTTTCCGAAAGGATATGGGTACTTGTGAGGTTCTTTTTTTGCTTGCGAATACTCTTACAAAAGAGCATGGAGTTTAGAATAAATTTTTACGTACATTTTATAGATTTCGAAAATGCCTTTGATAAAGTACCATACACTATTATTTTAATGCTTGGATTCAGGTGTCTTGGACACGTATGACATTAGATTGCTCAAAAATCTTTACTACAGTCAGACCGCTTGTATTAAGGTGGACCAAGAGGTTTTGTTTAATGCCTATACTGAACCAGTTTTTGAGATAACTAGAGTTAAATAATCGTCGCGAAGGTATCAAAATCGGTGGTGAAATTGTTGTGGATAATGCCTAAAAAAGGGCTTAACAATCAACACAAATAGAACAAAATGGATGGTGGTCGGAAAAATTAATATAAGACAGATAGGTTTCTTGTATTCTGTGCACTTAGCATCATTCGTTTCGTATCTGGAGCGACACCCAGCCCAGTTCTCTAGGTTGGTAAGTATCTAGATTATTCATAAACCGTTTCTTTATCATCTTCATAAAAAGGTTGTGTGTATGGAGAGCAAACTAATAGGTCTGTAGTTCTTTAGGTCTGAAATGTCACATTTTTGTGTCATTATTAGTTATTATTGCATTTTGCCATTGGGAGGGGGTTACATCTTTTGTCAAACAAACATTGAACATATTTTTCAACATATTTGTTAACGATTCTCCTCCTTCTTTAATTTATTCTATGACTACCTCATCTTCTCTAGGTGATTTATTGTTTTTCATATGAAAGAGATATTTTTATTTCCTCTGTATCATTTTTAAACCTTCAAACTTTTATTTTTATCAATGGTTTGAGTTATGTGTTCAGTACTGTAATTTCTGACATCTTTTCGAATTGATTTTGAAAATATTTGTTTAACTGTCTAAATGTTACCCAATTCTATGTGTATATGTCTTTTAATTCTTTTGTTTATATATCTTTAGTACATTGGGTGAATTTATCCTCCTTGTTTTTTTCCTTTTTTTCTTATATTTGCTATGAGCGTTTTCAATCGAAGTATTTATTCCCTTGTTTGTCACTTCTATGTAGGTATATCTAATTCATTTTCATTTAGATGTTCTACTTTAGGTCATCTACGTGATGTACAGATTTTTTGCCAATATCGTAATTAATAAATTAATCTTTCACACAGGAAATAGGTTGTCGTCTTAGAGCTCTCTTATGAAACACTTTCCCCTTCAATTAGCTGAAGTAACTGAAGTAAACCGTATCGCTCATTATTTCTTTGGACTTTTTATAAGAAACAAAGAGAGATATGCTTTATTTTAGTAATTACTAAAGGGACAGTATGTTTGTTTTTCCTGGTTCTATAACCTACAAATTTGATTCAATCTGATGACTGCAAACGTGTTTGGAGCAGCTGTCAATTAGGTTAAAATCGCCACGATGATACCCAATATCCGGAGGGTGATAGGCACGACAAAAATATCTTTTACACAGCTCTAATGATATCATGTGTAACTCATATTTTTATAGAGTACAATACGGAGTTAGCGAAACCTACGAAGACAAAGATATCAAAATAATATTTTAAAAAAATCTAGCCAACTTTTTTTTTGATATTATTTTGTATATTGGATCACCCCATCATACGGATATTTTATAATATCATACAATAATTTTTACCTTACCCAGAAAACCTCAAAAAATGCATTCAAAACCTGTAGAAAATCCAAAACAAGAAGAAAACAAAACAAGAACTTATAGTATGGTAGCAGCTGGTAAAAGTAACGAAGAAAACTATAGTAGTCAAAAAGATCTGAAAATAGAACAAACACTACAAAAAATATTAGAGAGATTAACTAACCTAGACGAGCGTATAACCAGAATAGAATATAGCACCAAAGGAGCTATACCTAAAAGACTTGGTAATGGCGGGTAATTTACGAATACTAGAATGGAATGCAAATGGGATCTTGAAACATCAGCAAGAACTACAAGCGATACTAGATATAGAAAAAATAGACATATGCCTCATTTCTGAAACCCATTTTACGAATGAGTCCTATATTAGATTTAGGGGTTACAAAACCTATCATACTACTCACCCTGATAATGCAGCCAAAGGAGGTAGTGCAGTAATAATCAAGGAAAATATTATGCACTATGAGGAAATTGGATACAGAACAAAAGAATTTCAGGCCACATCAGTAAAAATTAAATGTAAAATTAAATGTAAAAATTAAATGTAAAAATTATGAGGTAATCGTCACAGCAGTTTACATACTGATCAAGACGAAATGGAGATTAGCCTTGTAACTCCAAAAGAAGTATATTTGGAAATAAAAGAAAATATAAATCCAAAGAAAGCTCCTGGATTTGATCTAATTACTGGGGAAGTGTTAAAGCAACTTCCGAGGAAAGCTATTATAAAATTAACACATCTTATAAACGCTTCCTTTAGGTTGAGGTACGTACCAAAGATATGGAAGGTGGCAGAAATTATAATGACACTAAAACCAGGAAAACCTCCACAAGAAGCTTCTTCATATAGGCCTATTTCACTGTTACCTGTCATGTCTAAATTATACGAAAAATTACTCTTGAAGAGACTAAAACCGATTATAGAGGAAAAAAATCTAATTCCTAATTATCAGTTTGGGTTTAGAGCAAGCCACTCAACCATAGATCAGGTGCATAGAATAACAGATATCATAGAAAAAGCTCTAGAAGAAGGAAAAGTTTGTTCCGCAATTTTTCCTCGATGTAGCGCAGGCTTTTGACAAGGTGTGGCATGATGGACTATATCATAAAATGAGATGCTACTTACCAAAACAATATTCTGAACTACTAGAATCATATATATCCGACAGATACTTTCGAGTTAAATATGAGGAAGCATATTCAGAATTAAGAGAAGTTAAAGCTGGAGTTCCACAAGGAAGTGTCCTGGGGCCAGTGCTATACCTGCTCTATACCAGCGATATTCCATCATTAGAACCTAACACAATTGCGACATTTGCAGATGACACATGCATACTAGCAGTCGGACAAAACCACGAGGATGCAGCTACCATGTTACAGAACTCTGTTGAACAAATTAACATCTGGACCAGCCGATGGCGTATCAAATTGAATGAAACAAAATCTGTTCATGTCAATTTTACTAACAAAAGAGAACAACATATCCCAGTACATATAAATAGAAACCAAATACCTTATGCAAATACGGCAAATATTGACGTTAGATTCCAAGCTACGTTGGAAAGCACATGTTAAGAAAAAAAAGAAGGAATTAGAAATTAAGTTCAGAAAGATGTACTGGTTGATGGGAAAAAAATCCACTCTGTCTATTTACAACAAATTGCTATTATATAAGCAAGTCCTTAAACCGATATGGACATACGGAATACAGCTATGGGGCTGTACAAAAGAAAGCAACATCCAACATATACAACGATATCAGAATAAAGTATTAAGGAACATCGTTAAGCTCCATGGTACTTTAGAAACTGTGATCTTCATCGAGACCTCCAGATGGATACAGTTATCCAGACAATAAGTAAGTTTGCCGAGAGTCATGAACAGAGGCTCTCCAACACGTGAACGTCGAGGCCATCAAACTCCTAGACAACGCCAACCAGATAAGAAGACTAAAGAGAACGAAGCCGTTTGATTTAGTGCTATAAGTGAGTGAAAGTGAAAAAGCAGAGTAAAGTGCGGCTAAAGTGTACACGTTAGCTAGTAGTACTATAATGTATTAGAGCCTAAGGAATATTGCTGAATATAACCTTAGATAAGTTTCTTGTAATATTTATATATAGAACTAACTTGCTTATTGATCATAGTGAATGATCAGATAGCAATAGTCATAAGATTCCTGTTGGAGTTTTATTAAACAAAAAAAAAATACAATAATTTTTGCAAACAACTTTTTTTCGATATTTAATATAACATCCCTGCTGTATTGCTTGGACTTGTATTTATTAGTTGATTTTACTTACCACTCCGACAGCCTGCAGAGAGAACAAACACGTTCCAAAATACAAAGGGTACTTATCCAACGGACCAAACGCTGGAAGGCTTGAAAACGCCGGCAAATTTTGGAAAACGTAGTATCCACAAACGCCAAACGTCAAAAGAGTGATAAAATTTGCTAAGTACGAAAATGGCACTAAAAGTTTTAAATTTCTGAGCATCATTATTAGTAGAAACGGGATGAAGAACATCAGTATGTACAAGGTTTGGTTGATCTCGGGCTTGATGTATTCATCACAGACGGCCTTGATGTTGACACCAACGAAGACCACGTAGACACAACAGATGCCGACTTGATAGACGATGAGAAAGAAGTTGGTGATTCCCCTGAAAAATTTTAATAATTGGTAATACAGTTAAACCAGTAAAAATCTTATACATACAGATTTTTGAAGATTCTAAAAGCTATATGCGTGTCATTCTGGTCTTATTGACACCAATCTATTTATAAACATTTTGAAAGAGGATTGACTCGAAGTTTCTCCCTTGCACGAAGTGAACATGAAATCGGCTGAAGCATACTTTCAATTTCTTCTACAATTGTAGTATTTTCTTGATTTGGTACCGCATAGGCCTCAGTCCATTTCGTAAAATATTCCATGGCTACCATAATATATTTATTTTCATCATTCGTCTTTGGAAGTGGACCTGCAATGTCGATTGCTTCTCTTTCCATAGAACTACCAACATTATACTGTTTCATGGGTGTCTTTTTACCAACTAGATCATTACTCGTTGCACACAGTTCACATTTCCGGCACCATCTTCTTAGATCATCTTTACAGTTCACCCAATGGAACCGTTCTCTAATCTTTTGCAGATTCTTCGTAATATCAAAGTATCCACTTAATGCACCGTCATGCAACTGACGCAATACTTCTGACACTTTACTTTTAGGTACAATCAACTGAAGCTTAGATTCTGTACCATCATCGTTCTCAAAGGTTCTATAAAGAAGATCATCTTTTAACACTAAGCAATTCCATTGGCTCCAGTAACACTTGACTTCAGGACTACATGCACTAATGTCTTGCCAAGAAAGTCTCTCACCTCGACACATCCGATCCAATACTCTTTATATATGGATCATTTGCTTGGGTGTCTTGTAGCTGTTGAGGCTGTCATTGATCGACAATGACGGTAGTTCGTCTCACAGGTCTCTCATTCCTCTAATTTAAGACAGTGATTACAATTTGCACTGCACGGCCGTCTTGATAGAGCATCAGCATTTGAATGAACTCTACCAGTACTATGTTCGATCTGTAGTAGTTGTATTATTTTCTTGCAATTTACGGCGAATGTAATATTCCAACATCTGGGCTAGCGTCTCTTCCGCATCGTGTTACGTTGCATTCATTGTTATTGTTCGTCTTCTTCTTCTTCAATGGTTCAGTCTCGATAGCTCCGTGAAGTTTGAGTAGCTGTTTCGTGTTCCAAGGCAATGCTCATATAAAACTTTCGATCTTGCTAGTCGCAAAGCTTTCTCCATTTCACTGTAGTTCAATCCATTGACGAAGGTATCTACAGCAATTTCATCCAGAATGTTTTCTGGTGCCTTCGAATAAGCTAACCGCACTATACGAGCAACATCTACTTTAAATTCTTGCAAATTCTCACTTGCTTGATGAATTCTATAGTTCTTGGTTTGTAGACTTGTAGATGGGCATCTCCATAGCGTTTTTCTAGTCGAGTGAATAAGGACTGATACCATTTTTCTTAACCCTTAGGAATCGATCTTAGAAAATCCGGAGAATCACCTCGTAAAGCAGCAGTCAATGAAACTGCCTTTTCTTGTTCGGTCCAAAGAAAACTTCACCATCACCGTCAAATGGTGGCAATTTGAATCTTATATGATGCGTCGTTTCGCCTCTCGGTGATTCTTCTTTCACCACATGATCTAAAACTACTGCATAAATTGGTGGTAGTTCTTTCGTATTGGTTATCAGGTTCTCTAATTGTTCAATCTTCTACATCTTGTTCATAGTCTACATTTTTCTGTATCTTATCGAATAATCTAGAAACTTCTGCAAACTTCTCATTGTTCTTCTTAACTTCTTTAATTATTTGAGAAGTCTCGTCAAATCTTCTAGAAACATTTTCGAATTTCTCGTCAAATCTTTTGGAAACATTTCAAGAAGTTTCTTCATTTATTTGAGAAACGTTTTTGAATTTTCCATTACTTATTTTTCTTAAAACTGCTTCTTCTGCTGGCTGAAAGTGAAATGTCTCTGAGTTATCTCCATTCTTGTTGAGAACTTCCTTTAATCGTTCTTAAATAACCTTCTTTGACTCGATTCAGTCTTCATCTCGTTCTTCTAGTTGCTCGTGCAACTGTTTCACTGAAAGTTCTACTAGCAGCATCTATGGTCAGGTACACACGTACTTTCCAAATGTTCTTTCTGACAAAAATCACTACCGAACTACGCGGATGTTCTCGACGAATAATACTTTTCAAAAGTTTAAAAGTCTTTTTCAAAAATCACTGCTTAATTTAATTTTAAATTAATAAATTATCTCACACCGTGACACCACTGAAACGTGTTCAGAGAAAACGAGCGGTTCTAATAGTTCTAATAAGTATAGATATGCTCTTAAAACAACTACAAGATATCTTTCGCATTTAAAGTGATTTTGTGTGTGTGTTTATATAATTGTTATCACATAGTTTTAGTATACTTACGGGGCATATGGAGCAAACCTTCGTAAAGGTTTCGGACCCACCTCACACGCCACTCTCATAGAATCTGGATAAGTTAAAAGCCCCACTCGTTTCCGTTTACATAATTCGTATTGAGCTATTACCTAAAGAATAAAAACATTATTTAATAAAAACTATATAAAAAAATACCAATACAATAAATAAATATTAGAAAAGGTTTCTGATAAATTAAAATCTATCTATCCACCCTTTTTCATTAAGCTCAACTCATCCACCAGGCACAAGGCCATCCAAAAACCCCTGTTGCATTCGCTTTCGGGGAAATATTGGCATGGGAGGTATAAAGCTCTTGAAGCAGAGAAAGAAACTTCTGCGGTTAGTTTTACTCATCTGTGCGGATGCAAGTGCGAAAACTTGGCGCTTTTCTTTTGAAGCTATGATTTTAGAACCACTTTTTGGATTTACCGTAACTCCTGTTTCGTCTACGTTGAAATTTTTTTCTGCTATTAATTTCGATTTCTGGACAGTTTCTTCCAACAGTTTAAAGAATTGTTAAATCTCATCACACGGACACCTGGTGTAGCCTTCGGTTTTTCTATAGATAACTCTATGTGCCTATTTAAAAAGCCGTGCATCCATTTCTGTCCAGCCATTTTATAATTTTTGTTAAAGGGGTTGCTCAATCCTATTTTTATCACCAAGGTGATTACACAAGGTTAAGTATCACAATGTTAACAATGTTAACATGGTTAAAACTATATTTACTATGTAAGTAATCAACGTAAAATGCAGATCAGTTGCTTTAATTTTCCTATGCTCTCTCTTAAACGACCACTCCTCTTTAGGGACCACATTTTGATTACCCGAGATTGGTCGCTATAGGAAGGTTTTACTAAATCATGAAACAAATAAATATAAATACTTACCAATACTCGCAAACAGTATGTACTGAGAGCTCCTATAATAATGGTAGAAATGATTCCATTTATCATTCCAGCTAATTTGAACCCTTCTGGCATGGCTAAGATTCCGGTTCCTATGGCACCTTTCAGTAGATGGATAAGAGTTTCCATGTTCCTATAAAACACCAATAGAGAATAGGCAAATTAATTAATAGCACAATTAATAGAAAAAGAAGAGTTGAAGGAAAAGATACCTTCTTGAAGAAAAACCGTTATGGACCATTCGACTGTAACAATAATTATAACGGCGGTTTGGATATCGTTAGAGATGAAGTCAAACAACTATTGAAATTAGACAAAAACTCTAGCTTTCTTGTTTTGATGTGTTTATCCTTTTGTGCTTTAGCCTTCTTAACACTTCTGCATTTATAACTCGTTGGGTTCATATCATTTTCAAAATCCTTCTACAGCACCACATCTCAAATGATTCCAACTTCTCTTTATATTATTCACGTTTAGTGTCCAGTTTTCTATTGCATACAACAAAGTCGAAAAGTCGTAGTATCCTATACTCTTCCCACAGTACCGTCGAATCCACCTTAGGGCTTATAGGAGCCCTCATATCCGCTTGATACACAAATACTTGTTAACTTTTGTTGATACCACGTTGCTTCTATTCAAATTCATGGAAATACACTGGAAGAAATATGTAACTTAAGAGGAGTACCTCAAGGTTGTGTATCTTCACCCTTACTCTTTAATATTTATTCTGAATACTTTTTTTATACACATTTTCAATGAAATTATGAAGAATTTAGATTCAGAAATAGTTATAAATAGAGTCCAAACCATTTTAAACCTCTTCTTTCTATTCTGTCAATGACCGTTTCTGTAGCATTCATGTTATTTCTTATAGATTCGTTGGGCTTCCTTTCCAGCCTTGATGTTCTAGCACTTCTTCTCAAATAATCCATTTCAACTGCCAACAATCTTCTCTTCAGGTCTGCATTAATTGTCGATACTTTAGAGCCATAACAAAGAACTGATTCAACCATGCTTTGCCCTATTCTTTTTTTGTTCCTTTTGGAAATGTTGCGATCCCACCATAAGGAGTTCAGACATCCTACAATTTTACGTCCCTGATTAATTCGGGTACATAATAATGGGCGACTTTAACGCCAATGTGGGTAAAGGAAGATATGAAGACATAATTGGAGAGTACGGCCTTGGAGTTAGAAATGAAAGAGGCGACCTGCTGTGTGAATTCTGCCAGGAGAACGGTTTTGTCGTCATTAACACATGGTTTCAGCTCCCACCTCGTAAGTTATATACTTGGAGATCACCAGGAGACCGTCCAAATCGAATAATTAGAAACCAAATTGACTACGTTTTAATAAACGGAAGATTTCGTAACGCTATCAAAAGAATCGCAGCATATCCAGGTGCTGATATTGCATCCGATCATAATCCGCTAATAGCAGATGTGAGGTTAAAACTAACAAAAATTAAGAGAACAAATACAAATACCAGCACACCTATAAATACAAGAGAACTGATGAGAGACGAAAATCTGAAGAAGAGTTATGCGAATCAAATTAATGAAAGAATACGAGTAATAGAACAAAATGATGATATCGAAGAGATGGTCAATGATATTAAAGGAACGATTCTGGCAGTAAACAGGGAAGTTAAAACATAGATCAGAAAGAGAAAGCATAACGAATGGATAACGGACGAAACTAATGGAAAAGCGAAGGCAACATAAACAACAACGTAATCAAGACAAATACAAACAGATACACAAAGAAATCCGTCAGAAAATTAAGAAAGCAAAAGAACGTTGGATGGTGGAAAGGTGCAACGAAATAGAACAATTGCAGGAAAAATTAGATAGTTTTGGACTACATAAGAAGATCAAAGAAATATCGAATATACACAAAAGCCACCACAGAACAAGAATACGCAACGACAGAAACGAATACATAGAGTCAGAAGAGGAGATAGCAATGGCGTGGAAAGAATACGCAGAAAGCCTTTTTAATGACGAAAGACCAACACAACCAACGCGCAAACTTCCTTCCGAAAACTTATCAGGGCCATCAATAATGCGAAGTGAAATAGAATATGCAGTTAGAACCACAAAGATGCATAAAGCAACAGGTCCAGATAAAATTAATATAGAAGCAATAAAACTACTAGACGAGGAGAATATCGAAATCTTGGTAAGGCTGTTCAATAGAATTTATGATACTGGTTACATTACGCGCGAGAATGGCTGCAGTCATCCTTTGTGATGATCCCAAAAACAACTAATGCCACAAAATGCAATGAACACCGCTTAATCAGTTTAATGAGTCACTTGTTGAAACTCTTCCTTAGGATATTACACTCAAGAATGTACAAGATACTAGAAGAACTTAGAGGGTCAACACAATTCGGTTTTAAGGGAAGACTAAGAACAAGAGAGGCAATTTTATGTTTGAACACCTTAATACAAAACTGCTTAGATCAACGAAAAGATGTCTACCTCACCTTCATCGACTACGAGAAGGCATTTGACAATGTTAAACATGATATCATGATGGAATTACTACATAGGGCCAACATTGACCAGAAGGAGATCAGAATTATTCAGAATCTATACTGGAACCAAATGGCAAAGGTGAGGATTGATCAAGACCAATATACGGATGAATTTGAAATCCGGAAAGGTGTCCGCCAAGGCTGCATACTCTCTCCGATGCTTTTTAATTTATATGTTGAAAATATATTTGCGGAAGCATTAGAAGATACGGAATTAGGCATTAAGGTGAACGGCATACCAATTAGCAACCTACGCTATGCGGACGACACAGTGATTATAACTGATAATTTGGAAGATCAGCAGTTATTACTTGATAGGGTGAATAGCATAGGTAAAAAATATGGCCTCAAAATCAACATTTTGAAAACGAAATATATAGTCATTAGCAGAAACCCTCCAGAAAACCCGATAATATGCATAGGTGACAATCGTATAAATTGCGTGAAAACTTTTAAATACCTTGGCACCACAATCAATGACCAATCGGATTCACAACACGAGATAAAAACCCGAATACAAATGGCAAGACAAGCTTTTGTGAAATTCAGACCGCTCCTATATAATCAACACCTAAACTTCGAAATACGCTACAGAATGGTCAAGTGCTACATGTGGTCGATATTGCTCTATGGCATGGAAACGTGGACTTTGAAAAAAACATCTATCAACAAACTTGAAGCATTTGAAATGTGGTCATTGAGAAGAATGATGCGCATACCTTGGGTGGATAGAGTTCGAAACGATGACGTCCTTAAGAGAGCCGACGTGGAAAGAGAACTCTTTGAATTAATTAAAAAACGCAAGATTGGTTACCTTGGGCACATATTGAGAGGAGCAAAATATGAAACACCACAGTTAATCCTACAAGGAAAGATCGAAGGTAGGAGAGGAGCCGGCCGCAAACAATTATCCTGGTTAAGGAATATTAAAGAATGGAAAGGAATACACAATACAGGCGAGCTGTGTCACGCCGCCAACAACAGAATTCTAGTAATGAGATAGTCGCCTACACACTTTGGTGTATGGTATGTTAAGAAGAAGATTAATTCGGTGTTTAATTTCGGTTTCTCAAAAGCCATTCTAATTAATGAGTATAATATACTATATAATATATTATAGTGAGTGCAAGGGTGACATACTGCATCCATGTCTTAGTCCTTTAGTTACTCTATTGGCTCTGATAGTCTATTTACGATTTTTTAGGTAAGTAGTGTTGTCCCTGTATACTTCTGTGTAATAAAGTCGAGTTGTTGTAAAGCTTGCCACATAGGTAGATCTTGCACTGATAACTTGTTGATACCCTAACAATTAATAGAAAAATGGAATGTCGGTTGGTACCGAAGTACATCTAGCCTTCATCGACCTAGAAAAGGCATATAATACGGTTCCATATATACCATGGCAACCATATATACTAACTCTTGCTAAATAAGAAAGATACTTACGTTGTAGGGTGTTCATTTTGTCTGTACATATGAGGATCAAAGTCGTCACCGCCATTCTCGGCTGATTGGTTGTTTTGTCGTCCCCTAAAAGAAAAAAACATCGTAGCATTGGTTCATCTCAATACAATTCTCTAGAAAGGTTTAGTGTAGTGCAATTTTTTTTAGTATTTGTGTGTGTATGTGGAATCTGCTACAAAAATAGTATATCAAACAAGAATTATGAGTGGAATATAAATTTGAAAAAATATATAGGATGTCCCATTTAAAAAATTGTATGTTTGCTATACCACGTAGTTATTAACCAGCCTGTTGAATTCCTCATATTATCCAAATATGGAGAATATCATTGCTTACATTTTTTCTAAATAAGTTTTTTGGATATCTTGTACCACAATGGAATTGTGGGGGTTCCTAAGGGGAACATTGGGTTTTCACAGAGTGTCTCCAGCGAAAATTATTTCTGGCTAGTTCTTTGATTTCAAGCCAGGTTTTTCCCATTTTTTTCCTTCATCTAGTACTGTCCTTTTTCAAGTTTTTTAGATCTGACTACTTTTCGTCGGCCTTGAGGATTTCAATCCAGCACGGTCCTGGTAATATAATCTGGTGGTCGGTCTGGTGGGTGATACGAAGTGTGTATCCCAGCCATCTCCATTTTGTTCGCCTTATTTGCTTTATGAAATTTTTTTGGATGGTCAAAAAAGAAATATTTTAGAAAGAAGAAAAACATGCACTGTTCTATAAATTTTGTCCTTTATTCCAATAAGAGTTATTTTCTGAATAGTTCCTAGTTTAATTTATCTTTTGAACATTTTTTTTTGTTTTATCAATTGTCTATCTCCAAATTGAGGGAGTTTTTTGCATAACTCGAATCTCTGATGTTTTATTTCTCAAGTAAAGTTATACTCAGGTGCAATATTACAGCTGGAAATTTTTAACAACCTTGTGACTGTTGGGAAAGTTAAATACCGACAATATGCACTTGCTAACAAATAGAGACATGAAAATAAACTAAGTGAATGCATTCTGGAACACCTACTTGAAAATTGGTGAAATATTGCCAAGTGTCACAGTGTGCAATGACATCGGATTTAAAAATGTATTTTTAGGCAGTTGCTTAACTAGATAGTGTATAATAAATCAAAGCGAGTGGAAAGTCTTAATCGTGTTTCATAATTTTTAAAGAGAGCGTGAATGAATAATTGTATTAAAAAAAAGTTTATAGACCAAGCAAATTAGCAAAAAAATGTTACCTATCTAAAGTTTTATGATAGAAAGGGACTAGATTGGAGTATAATATACAAAATAAAGATAAATTAAACAAATGAAAAGTTCCGGGGGTGTTTTGTGGTGAGTTTTTTAATTTCCGGCGAAATTTTAGGTCTTATCAAAAAATTTAAAATACGAAAGTTGTAGATAATATAAAAATCTACAACGTTTGTTACTTCTTCTTCTTAAGGTTCCATCTTCTAACGAAGGTTGGATATCAACATGGCAATTCTTACTTTACTTACAGCAGCTCTAAATAGTTGGCTAGAGCTCAGACTAAACCATTCCCTTAGATTTCGTAGCCAGGAGGTTCGTCTTCTTCCTACATCTCTTTTACCTTTTATTTTGCCCTCTATAATCAAACGTAGTAGCCCATAACGAGGACCTCTTAATATATGACCGAAATATTCAAGTTTCCGCCTCTTAATTGTCTGTACAATTTCTTCCCTCTTATTAACCCTATCAAGGACTTCAATATTGGTAATTTTGTCTACCCATGCTATTCGTAGCATCCTTCGATAACACCAACGCTCAAAAGCTTCCAATTTCTTAATCTCCAGTTGTTTCAATGTCCATGCCTCAGATCCGTAGAGCAAGGTTGTAAAAATGTAGCAGCGCAATAACCTTATCCTTAGATCCATTCTTAGGTCTCTACTACACAATAGATGTTTCATTTTTACAAATTTTGCCCTTGCTATTTCTATACGGCTTTTAATCTCTTGCGTTTGTTCTGCGTTTTGACTAACCAATGTTCCTAGATATTTGTATTTATCTACCCTTTCTATCTGGATATTATTAATATGGAGTGTCTCGTTGTCTTTTGGATGTTTTGTAATGACCATGAATTTTGTTTTCTTTAAGTTCATTTTAATACCATATATGGTACACTTTTCATTTAGCCGTTCCAGTATGTTTGATAGACTTTGCAGAGTTGAAGTGAATATGACAGTATCATCGGCATATCTTATATTATTAATAATTTCACCATTTATTATCATTCCATCGTTACACTCTCCTAAAGCTTCTTGGAAGATGGCTTCGCTATATATATTAAACAGCAGTGGTGATAATACACAGCCCTGTCTCACACCCCGAAGAATTTCTATTTCTTCCGACATTTGATTTTCAATTCTTATTTTGACTTTCTGGTTCCAGTAGAGGTTCGAGATTACTCTGATGTCGCGGCTATCGATGTTTTTCATTTTTAAAATATTAATTAGTTTATTGTGCTGTACCTTGTCAAATGCTTTTTCAAAATCAATAAAACATGTATACATGTCTTGGTTCATATCCAGATTTCTTTGCATGAGCACATTTATACCGAACAATGCTTCCCTGGTTCCCGTGCCGTTTCTAAAGCCTAACTGACTATCACTAATTTCATCATCCAGCTTTCTGTAAATTCTGTTGTGGACTATTCGTAGAAATACTTTCAAAACATGGCTCATTAATGCAATTGTACGGTGTTCTGAGCATTCTTTTGCATTCTGCTTTTTGGGAATAATTACGAATGTGGATACTAACCACTCCTTTGGTAAAATACCTGTTTGATAAATATGATTATGTTTGTTACTTACATAATGCTTTTAGCATAACCTCAAAATTACCAACAAAAATTAACAACAAAACCCCAATTAACATACCAATCCTTCTGTGCGATCTATTTATCTATCTAATTAGCCTTCTTCGGTCCATCTTTGGACATTCTTCTTCTTTAAGTGCCGTCTCCTTTAAGAAGGTTGGCTATCATCACGGCTATCTTCACCTTTGACACTGCTGCTCTAAACAGCTCAACAGAGTTACAATTGTACCACTGCCTCAAATTGTTTAGCCAGGATACACGTCGTCGGCCTATGCTTCTTCTGCCCAGTATCTTTCCCTGTATAATGATCTGCAGCAACTCATATCTCTCACCTCTCATGACATGACCCAGATACTGCAATTTTCTTATTTTAATTGTATTTAATATCTCCTTTTCCTTGTTCATTCTTTTTAAAACGTCGTTGTTCGTAACCTTATCGATCCAACTTATTTTTAAAATTCTTCTATAAGCCCACATCTCAAACGCTTCTATTCTGTTACTTATATCTTTTTTAAGCGTCCAAGCCTCCATTCCATATAATAACACAGAAAATACATAACATCTAAGCATTCGTACTTTAAGTTGCAGACTCAGATCATTGCTGCAAAGTACTTTTCTCATAGTATTGAATGTTGATCGGGCTTTTCCTATACGTGATTTGATTTCCTGTGTGTAATCGTTGTTTTCGGTTATGATTGTTCCCAAGTATGTATATCTGTTCACCTTTTGAACGAGTTCGTCCCTAATCCATAACGTGTCCTGTTGTTGTGTCTTTGCGATGGTCATGAATTTCGTCTTTTTGATATTTAAAGTAAGTCCAGCCTCTTCGCTACTGTCTACAATCTTATTTATCAGAACCTGCAATTCTTCAACTGACTCTGCGATTACTAAAGTATCATCGGCGTATCTGATGTTATTTATAAGTTCTCCGTTGACTTTAATTCCACTTGATGTTTCCTTTAGTGCCTTCTGAACTACCTCTTCTGAATAGAGGTTAAAAAGCAGCGGAGACAATATGCATCCCTGCCTTACCCCTCGTTGTATTTCTATTTCTTCTGATAGTTCGTTGCCAACCTTTGGACATAGGCCTCCCCAATTCTTTTCCATTCTTCTCTGTCTGTCGCTACAGTAATCCATCTAGAGCCCACGTGCTTCTTGATATCATCTGCCCATCTCATTTGGGGCCTTCCTCTGCTTCGTTTATATTCCCACGGTCTCCAACTTATAAGAATTTTGTTCCATCGGTCTTCTTTTTGTCTTATATTGTGTCCGGCAAATCTCCATTTCAATTTTGCAACTTCTTGTCAAACATCCCTCTCTTTGTTTTCTCTCTTATCCACTCGTTTCTCTTCTTATCCATTAGTCTTATGTGCAACATTTGTCTTTCCATTGCTCTTTGGGTTTTTATGATTTTGTCCATGTTTGCTTTTGTAGATTTCCACGTTTGGGAACCATAAGTAAGAACAGGGAGTACGCATTGATTATATACTTTGGTCTTAAGATGCTGTGGATATCTTTTGTTTTTAAGAATGTAGCTTAGTTTGCCAAATGTCGCCCATGCCAGTCTAACTCGTCTCTTGATCTCTGCTGTTTGGTTCTCTTTGTTAAGTTTTGTAGTTTAACCAAGATATATATAATCCTGAACTTGTATTTCATCTTGTGCGATCCTCATTGTGATGTCTTTATCTGTATTTGTTATAGTTTTGGTCTTGCTGTAATTTATATTAAGGCCTATCTTTCCAGCTTCTACGTCCAGTTCTTTCATCATTTCAAATAATTCTTCTTTTTTATCGGTTATCAATACGATGTCATCAGCGTACCTTAGATGGTTCAAGCGTTGTCCACAAATTTTTATACCTTTTTTTCCCATTCTAATCTTTTAAAAGTATCTTCAAGAGCCTGATTGAAAAATTTTGGTGATATTGTATCACCCTGTCTCACGGCTCTATGCGATATTAACTCAAAAATTATCAAAATTTTTCTTAGATTCATACTGATCAACAATTATTTTATAAATAGTGAAGAAGATTTAAAATTTAAAATAAAATAAAGGGTGTTCCATTAAAAAAAAACATAAGTTTGGTCTGCCACCATCTTATGGAACTCCCTGTAAGATTGTAACTAATTTTAAAATGTGAATTTTTGTCAATATTTTTTTTGCATTTTTACTATAACAAATCTACTGAGCTTCCTCAAGCTAATCAATCACCCTGTATACAAATTATGCTCCTGATATCATGAAAGTTAAGTGCATTTTTCTCAGAATAGCACAATTGGTAGATAGGACCTTTCAGTTTAGGAGGACAATATATTATTGAAATTGTTTATCCCTTTAAAATAAAACCCGAAATCTAGTAGCACCATCTGTTATGGAACGACAAAAATTAAACAATCCTAGAATATAAGTATTTTCTCTACCAAGACACTATAGATAAGCATTTATATACAGCTCATTACCACCACCAAATCATTCACCAAACTATCTACTTATACCAATAACAAAAATCTACCGTAACCTGAACATATACAAAAAAAATATATATAAAAGTTTACCCTTTATCAAGAAGACCTGATCTCTCTTCAATATCTCTGGAAAAAATTTGAAGATTACGTTAAGATAAAACTGTACAGCACTTTAGTAAATATGAAGAAAATATGGGAAAGAATAGATTGTTACATCTTACAACTAAATTAAGATTGTATCATGTACATTAATTATACAAAAAGAGGAAGAAAATCAAGTAAGTGGTAAAGTTAGAAGAAAGGAAGTTGAAATATACAATAGCAATAAAAAAATGGTAAAATATCTACTGTTTTGTATTGTTCTTGGTCCTTACATGGTCAATTCCATATACAGTTTGTTCTTCTAAACATTGTTATATTCTTCTAAATGTGCCTATCTTTCAGAGATGATGGCGACCACATTGACCCATCTTATTCTATTCACAGCAGCTCGACATATATTAGTTGACGTTAGACCAATCCACTTCCTATGATTGGTCAGCCAGAATATACGTGTATGTCCAGGGCCTCTCTTGCCTTGTAGAAGTCGGTATTTATCATTACGCATGATGTGGCAGAAGTAAGCCAATTTTCTGTTTTTTATGGTGTTAATAACTTCTTTGTATTTTCTAAGCCTCTGGAGAATTCTTATGTGTATAATGATACTTAAAGATAAGTTGCAGAAATTCTTTCTAAGGCTATTGAAACAGCTTCTGGCTTTTTCAATACTAGTTTTTATTTCGTAGTTGTGATCCCAAGTGTCCTTAATATTGCAGCCCAAATGGAATTTGGTTGCATTATGTTGGTGTTCTTACTATTGATCATTATTTTTGTCTTCTTGCAATTTAGTTTTAGGCCGTATCTGTTACATGCTTCTACAACGTTATCCATTATCTTTGGAGTCCCTGAGCACTATCTGCCAGCAACACTGTATCATCTGAATATCTAATATTGACGTCGCAGTTGACATCCCTGGCTCTTTGTATTAGAACCTGCAAACTAAAAGTGCTTCCCTCGTTCCGAGTCCTGCCCTGAATCCAAATTGAACTTCACTCAGCCCTTCTAATTTGGTGTATATGCGCGAGTGAATGATAGTAAGGAGTACTTTAAGTACATGGCGCATCAAAAGAATTAATCTGTTCTCCACATTTTCTAGCGTTCGCTTTTTTAGGAAGTGGAATGAATGTTGATAGTAGCCAGTCTTTTGGTAAGTAGTCAGTCTCGTAGATGTTGTTGAATAGCTTCGTAAGAGCTGTGATTTGATGTGCCTCTAATAGCTTTAAAATTTCACCATGCACCTCATTAGGTCCTGATGATTTCCCATCTTTAATCCGCTTAATGGCCATAGTTACTTCTTCGTTTGTTATTTCTGAGCCGTAGGGATTATTTATTTCAGTCAGACTTCGTGCTACATCTTCGAATAATTCTTGCATATATTCTTTCTTCTTCTCGTGCCACTCCTAGCGGAGATTGGAAATCATCATGGCCACTGCGACTTTGTTAGCAGCGCACCTTAAAAGTTCAATCAAACTACACCCGAACCATTCACGTAGATTACGAAGCCACGATATTTTTCTTCTTCCCACACTTCTTTTGCCCTTAATTTTGCCCTGCATGATGTTTCTTAAAAGTTCGTACTTTTCACCTCTCACAATGTGCCCCAAGTATTCTATCTTTCTAGTTTTTATCTCATTTAGAATTTCGCATCTTTTGTCTAAAGTTTGGAGTACTTGCGTGTTAGTGACGCGGTCCATCCATGATATTCTAAGAATGCGCCTATAGCACCACATCTCGAAAGCTTCGATGTTTTTTATGGTCAACTGTTTTAGTGTCCAAGCCTCAACTCCATATAACAGGGTAGAAAAGACATAACACCGCAGCATTCGTATTCGTAACTTTATATTGATATCACGATTGCAAAAGAGTTTGCGCATTCTATTAAAGACTGATCTAGCGATTTCTATTCTACATCTAATCTCTTTTGTTTGATCAGTATCGTCTGTGATCCAAGCACCTAGATATTTATAACAGGGCACACGCTCAATCGTTGTATCGTCTATTACAAGATTAGCTCTGATGTTCTTTGATTTCGTAATTACCATAAATTTAGTTTTTTTCAAATTAATTTTCAAGCCGTAACTGTTACAGTATATATTGAGACTTTGAACGAGATGTTGTAGTTCTACTAGCGTTCCCGTTAGGAGAACTGTATCGTCAGCATACCTTATATTGTTGATCGTCTCACCATTTATTATCAGACCAAGATCTTCTTCCTCGAGTGCTTGTTCACAGATAGCTATATATTCTTTCCATCTTCGTAATTTATCTTCCATGGTAGTCAAAATCTGAACTTTAATGTCTACAACTTTGCCTGTATAGCGTTGTTTTCTGATGTTCTATAGCTCTTTAATATTTTTGTGTTGTAATATTTCAACTTTCGTACATTTCTCCGTCAGCCATGTTTCTTTTGCTTCTTTTATCTCCTTTAGTATAATTTTATGCAACTTTTTGTAATCGTTGTCATTTCTACCTTTTAATTTTCTTAGCTCTTCTATCATCTGCAATATTTTATCTGTCATTCATTCTTGCTTCTTTTTTGTTTTTGATTTTAGATATTAAAGCGAAATTGGGATACTAGATGTCTTCATATCGTTCCACTGTTCTTCTATGCCTATAGTAGTGTCTTCAACTGTTATCTGTGTATGTTATATAGAACTGTATATTATAGTGTTTCATCCAATAGTGTTCTGTTACAATTAATGTAAAATGCTTGATTTGTACTTAAATTCAATTTCAAGTTCTTAGAATATTTCGTAAAATTTTTTACAATAGACAGTTCCTTTGTATGGGAACAGTAGACACTTTCTTTTGTCGTCAATATAAATTCGCATGTTGATTGTAGAGTCTTAGCTCGGCTTGTCAGCCACAGCGTTTTCTTTCATAATTGATTCATTCTTCTATTGCCATACGATTTTTTATTGTCTGCTCTTAATTTATCTCTACTGGAGTCCATAGTGATCTTCTAATTGCATCCGTTTCCATCCATTATTTCGACCTTTTTTGTTGTTCTCTGTTGATCATAATCTGACTACTCTATAAAATACTCTAGCTATAGTTATGTAAAAGTAATTTTAAGAAAAAGTCTAATATGCCGTCTAGATAAAACACCCTGTGTACCATATGGGACGTGTATACTTACTTGGGACCCATAGGCTCCAATTTCATTTGGTCGTTGTCCATTTTGGATATGTTGAAATTTTCTTAACACCAGTGAAAACAGTAGAATAAACGTGGGGGAACCATTAATTCTACTTTTCTATCTTAGGCTTCTCTGAAAATAAAATAGATATCTAAGAAACGTAAATATCTCACCCTGTATATATTTATTTTATATCTGTTTTATTGTTAATACAATTTAGATGTTTTTTGATATGAATTATCTACATTATAAATTTGATTATATATTGTTTCTCTTCTGAAAATATGGTTATGGTTATTTTTTTAAGAATGCTCGCCAAAGTTGTAGTATTTGGTCTTTTGGGCAACCAATGCAATGCACAGACGACCTCAAAAAGTTCGTAGACTCAAGGTGGATGAATGTAGCAAGAAATAGAGAGTCATGTGAGTTGCAGTATCGCAACTGTGTCTAAACATTTGTAATATATTAACGGACTTTTTGATTCTGCCCGTATATTTAAACAAGATTCCGTGTACAAAAACACAGCTGTTTTAAAAACTAAACATTATAAGACGAGCCATCAGCAAAATGACACAGAAGTGTATTTTAGATAAGGGACGAGTTTCATATGCCAAATTAGACAGTCGAGTTTTATCTCAAAAACGACACTGACGTGTGTTTGGGTTAAGAGTACCTTACCCAATTAGTTTCGGGCTTGTGAGAAAGACAGTCGTTACATGCAGTATGGGTGCAGGTTGGTCCATTATCATTACTTTTTGTGGTTCGCCGCCGACCTATTCTTCCTTTGGAATTAGAAAATGAGTTGGTTGGGTATGCCCTAACTATAGAGCAACGTTATTTTGGGCTAAGAGCGCGTGATATACAACTTGCAATACGAAACTCAATACCACATTCATTTAGCGGAGTCAAAAAATCAGGAGAAAAGAAATGGTTGAGGCACTTTCTGAAAAGGCATCCGAGTTCTTTGACCTGTATGAACCAAAATATCTTAAGCCTACTAACCCTGTACAACGTATATTCAGTGTAGACGAAACGGGCCTTACAATTATTCAGCACAAGCATAGTCATAGTCATATTTATTGATCCATATCCATATCCTTTATTGATTCATAGCAAAGTAATTTCCATGAGAGGGAAGAAGCAGGTTTCGTCACTTACTTCAGCAGAATGGGGCAAGCTGATTACTGGTATTTAATGTATGAATGCTGCAGGAGTTTTCGTATCACCATTATTAATGTTCCCTAGAAAAAATATGTAACCAGAGTTGATGCTAGGAGCTCCCACTGGAGCAGTCGAAGAATGCCATGTGTCAGGTTGGGTACAGGCCGATATTTTTACTAGATGGCTTAAACACTTCATAAAATTAACTAAACCTTCAGCTGCAGACCCTGTTATTCTCGTCCTTGATGGTCACTATTCTCATACGAGAAACGTTGTTCTAATAGATTTCGCCAAACAGAATCATGTGACGATTATTTAGAAATAGAAATTAAGAAATAGAAAACTGTCTCAGAGAAATCAGTTGAGTGTTGTGTCGCCTTATGCTGTTGCCAGTATTTTTTGTAAAGCGTATAACAAAGCTGCGACGATGGAAATATTTTGCAATGGTTTCTGAAAAACTGGACTGGTTCCTATTTGTCACTATATTTTTAGAGACTTTGAATTTGGAATTCAAGAGCACTTAGAAAGACAAAACGAAAGGGACGAACAAATAATAGAACTAAACTGTCCAATCCCTACATTCCACAAGAGAGATACCACTAAAAAACCACATGCCATATCAGGAAAGGCTTTAGTAATTCCTCTAACACCCTACAAAGAAGAATTAGAGCAAAGTTTGCAAAAGAAAAAAGCAAAAAAACTAGTACCTCAGCTAAACTTGGATTGTGTATTTGCTCCAGAAAGAAACAGTTAGACACAAAGTGTTAGATAAAAAAACAGCAACGCCCGAAGAAAAAATAGCAGATGAAGACGTAGGTCAATCTTCTACAACAAAATCAAAACATCAAGAAGGAAGCGAAAAGTTTCTTCGAGTTCAAGCTCAGATAGCAGTGAAGACTTTCTATTAGCTGATTCATCGTCCAACGAAACTGGAAAAAACGACGCGGAATGTTTATTTTGCAGCGGCTAATTTTCCGACGATAGATTTGGCGAACGATGGCAAAGTGTTACCAATGTGGCAGGTGAGCACATGAAGACTGTGGAGAAATAAAGTTTAGCACATTTATTTGCCTTTTCTGCGAAGAAAAGGGCTTTTTTGAATATTATCCTAAGTTAAGGTACCTGTCTCAAGTTTAGATACCTGGCTATCCCAAATTAGGCACCTTTTATTTTTAATATTAAATGTCGCAAAAAAATTAAATGTATTTTTTTTGGAAAAATATATGTTTTATTTGCTTTATTTTTTTGTTGTGTTCTAGAAACATTAAAATTAGGTTTTCGAAATAAATGTTTTAAAAACTTTTGAATATTGTGTTTTATATTTGTTTTTCAAAAAAAGTGTCTCAAATTTGGTGCCTTTCCTCTAAAATCCTTAAGTATTCTAGGAAAAAAATATCATGACTTAAAATATATCCTAAACCATGCAGAATATGTCAAAAAATCATCTAAATGAAAACTAGTTCACACTTAGACCGGTTCACCTGTATCGTATAAAATACATTTTATACGATAAAATCATTGTATTGTATATTTTTTACGTACTTACTGTGATTATCTAGAAAAACCACCCGATTTCCGCTCGTTATAAAATTTCAGAAACCACTAAGCGGTAGACGATCAAAATCCTTAGCGGATACGTTCGCGACGGGACTCATTGGCCTACTACGACGTGGGTCGGACATTAAATCAAAATAAAAGATTTCCCGCACACTATCATTAGAAAATTCCGAGATAAATCTGAACGAATGCTCTTACTATAATCTGCGACGAAGGTCATTAATGGGGCTAGAAGAGAAGACAACGGGAAAAGAAGTGAGCAAAAATCAACGTTAGCGATGTTTTTTATTTATAAGCTATTACATACTTTTTTTAATTTCTCTAGTTAAATATTTTTTGCTCAGCAGTTGCCAAAAAAAATAGCGTTTGAAAGTTATAAAAATATTTATATTATATGCAACACAATATAAAACATAAGGAACAAGAATTTTACGATACTTTAAAAAATATTATCATACCTAACTTTTACTCAACTTTAACTAAACCCAGAACTTCCACCATCTCATAGAACCATTTCTTTATTTTCATGTGTGACAAAAGCATTTGAAAGGCTAATAAAATTTAGATTAGAACATTTTATTGAAAGTAGTTAAGTTTTTCCCTACTTACAATATGAATTTCGTAGAGGTGAAGTACCCTTGATGCTCTTAGATTTATTTACGGATAGTCAACTCTGTTTATCAAAAAAAAAAAGAATTTAGGCTGTTTGTTTCTAGATTAAAAGGGTGCATATGACGTAGGTGATTTGAATATATTATATCCAAAAATGGTGGCGTGTAGTATTGATAAAAGATTATCTGTAAATATAATAAATTTGTATGTGAATAGAAAAACATACTTACGGGACTATAGAAATGTATTACCCGGTCCAAGAATATTATATAACGGTCTCCCACAAGGCTCAATTCTGAGTCCTTTATTATTTAATGTTTATAATGCAGATCTGCATGATTTGATATATGGCAAATGCAAAATAATTCAATATGCAGATGATATAAATATGTTTATATACCAGCCATAAATCCAATGAAGATTGTATGTTGAATCTAAATCTGGGACCAGGGCTTCAAGATTGTCTGTACCGAATTGAAAGGGAAAAAGACACCCTACCCCCTGCCCGAGGAGGAGAAACTTCGTTTAATACGGGAAATTTTTCCTCAGGTGGAGGATAGGCGTGAAAGGGTTATTGGTTTGGTATATGCGGAACCTTTCACTGAGTTGGAACTCGGCGAGGCTGTTGGACGGATGAAGATCCGAAAAGCACCTGGCATAGATGGAGTTATGCAGGAGACAGTAGACTAAATTACCCGCAGGTTTTTCTGAGATTGCTAAATAAATTCCAACAATGTGGAAAGAAGCTAAGGTTGTCCTTATACCGAAAGGTAAAGGTCAAGAGGAAGAGGTACGATTTCGGCCAATTTACCTTCTTAGTTCGATAGCTAAATTGTACGAACAGCTTACAAAAGGCCGCCTTGAGCGAGAGCTAGAAGAAAAGCATGCGCTGAGTGATTACCAATATGGTTTTAGGGCCAAAAGGTCCACCATAGTTGCGGTCACAAAAAATAACCTCTTTAGTTACGCAGGATACAAAGAGATGGGTGACTCTCATCCTGCTCGATGTCAAGAATGCCTTTAATATGATATCATCGGAAAAAATCATGTCCAGGCCTAGATAATTGGGCGTTAGTAAATACCTGGTCAAGGTAATTAACAGATACTTCACTGACAGGTCCATAAGAGAAAAAGATACCAGCATGATGTCAGAAAACGGACATGGCTAATGCGGCTAATACAGCCCTGAGTCGCATTAGTAGGTGGATCAGAGAGAACGATCTACAGCTAGCGCCTCAGAAAACTCAGGTGTTAGTTCAAAGGGACCCCGGAAAGATCCTCTCTTCGCTTTATAGTGGAAGATGTGGAGGTTGCACCGGTTAAATCAATTAAATATCTATGAGTCTGGTTATCGAAAAGTCTATGGTTCGGAGTACACATCCAAAAGACAGTAGACAAGGCGAACCGAAATCTAGAAGCATTGATACGATTGATGCCAAACATCTTAAGGTCCACAAATGCCGGTTTGTTGTATTCTAATGATTTCTCTTGCACTCGCCTGATTATAAATATAGTGTCGGTGCATTATCTTCCCGACCTAAAACCTTGTTGTTCTTCTGCTAGTATTATAATTTCATTTCGTTTATTTGTTACTGCTTTGGCTATTAATTTTAGTATTATGTTTAATAAATTAATTCCTCTGTAATTTTCCGGGTTTGATTTGTCTCCTTTTTTGAAGAGGAAGAGAAGTATAATGTGTTTATCCCAAACAAATTTATCAAAAAATACAACACCCATCTTCTAATCGTTTTCATGTTAAAAGGACACCCAGTATAAGTAGCGTGTTGTGCATCACAATGACCTAGTGGTCTACGATCGACAAAACAGTTTGTGCTGGTGTCTGCAGAAGCGATTCATTCGTCAAAACGTATCGTATGATGTAATTCTACGTGAAGATTGTAAGGATGCCGTCATTATCCGTCACAACGGTCGGATATTTTACGCGGGAAATTGTATGATGCAATGTGAGAAGATAAAAGAAATATCTGAAGATTTATATGAACTGTTTTGAGGTGTTTTCACATTTATAACAAAATTATTTTTATTGAATACACAACTAATACACAATATAAACCATAGTACTTAATATGCAATGAATGTAACAAATAATGTAATTAATTAATTGTCCAGTAATCAAGAGATTTGACCCCTAAACATTATACCAACAAGCTGAATTTTGTCGAGAATATTATTTTTGAGACACTAAAACAGTTTAACACTTTTACCCGAGGGCTTCCTCCAGTGGTGTCATGTCAAAATTAGCAGTGCCGGAATGCACTTTCCTTAGATTATATTAAAGATAACACCTAGATCATTATGTGATTTGACTGTTTTTAAGACGCGCCCATTAGAGTAAGGAAGACGCGGATTATTTTTACCCATGTGAAGAACTACATATTTGTCCACATTAAGAGGCAGCATCCAAGTAGAGCACCATTCCGATATGCAATCAAGGTCATCGGAATAGAGCTTCGTGTCATCTGCATAAAAAGCTTTGTTGCATTTAATGTGAAATTGTATATCACTTGAGTATGCTATGAATAAAAGTAGGCCCAAAACTGATCCTTGCCGTGCCCTACTTACAACCGTTCTCTCAACTGAGAAAGAGTCCCTAACTGTGACACAAAACTTTCTATCTGTTAAATACGCGTCGATCCATTTTAGTAATTGACTACGGATACCAAGGTGTTCCAATTTATGTAGTAGTCTTCACTTTGGAACTCGATCAAAAGCTTTAGCAAAATCGAGGTAAATAATGTCTACCGGGGCTTTTCTGTCTAATGCTCTTAACCATTGATTGACACACCAGAGATGATTTGTCACTGTAGAACGTCCTTTGACAAAACCATGCTGCTGTTCTGGTATAACCAGTTCATTTCGCAGAAAATCAGAAATTTTCCCGGCAATAATAGATTCCATTATCTTAGATATTATAGGTGTTAAGCTGATAGGACGATAGTTATTAGGATTAATTTGTTCCCTCTTTTAAAAATCGGTGTTACAGATGCGGTTTTCCATATAGGAGGCAAAACATGTGTGGTGAATTATAAGGACATAATCGCATATAGTGGGTAAGCTAAAGCGTCAGAACATTTTTTTAAAAATAAAGAAGATATTAAGTCGAGACCAGAAGACGAATTATTTTTTAGGCTTTGAAGAGTTTAACTGATATTTAACTTTTTTAGGAGTAATGATTATATTTTCAAGGGAAGAAGAAACTCGTGACGAAGTAATATTAGGCAACTGATGATTAGTGGGTTCGACAGAGAAAACCTTAAAGAAAGTACTGGCGAGGACTTCGGCATTCTCATAGTTATTTTGGGATATATCCCATTATCATTTTCCAGTAAAGGTATAGAAACTTTTGTTGTCAACGAAGATCTAATATACTTTTACAATTTTTTACAGTTATTACTAATGGCCATAATCTCTTCGTAGGCAACACGAGCTTCATGTAGAGATTTCTTTAAATATTTGGCAAAGTCTCGATGAATTAGTAAATCCTCTATGCGATTTGTACGTCTATATTTGTTCCATAACTTTCTTTTATACTTGAGCAGATATATTAATTCCCCATTAATCCAAGGTGTTATGTTATTTTTGTATATGGCTTTTTTTTGAAGGTATTTTGTTTTTGCAGAAATTAACAACGTGCAAGAACTTATCCGTGTTGGCGTGGAAAGAGAACTCTTTGAATTAATTAAAAAACGCAAGATTGGTTACCTTGGACAAATATGGAGAGGAGCAACATATGAAATACCAGAGTTAATCCTACAAGGGAAGATCGAAGGTAGGAGCGGAGCCGGCCTCAAACAATTATCCTGGTTAAGGAATATTAAAGAATGGACAGGAATAAACAATACAGGTGAGCTGTGTCACGCCGCCAAGAACAGAATTCTAGTAATGAGATAGTCCCCTACGCACTTTGGTGTATGGCATGTTAAGAAGAAGAAGAATAACTTATCCCAGAATACAACTGGATTTCTTATGACGCCGAAAACATCATTCCAATCAATATCAACCAGTTGGCGATTTGCATTTTTAAAATCAATTATTTCATATACCGTTTTATAAACATTAGGATTAGGAGTACTGTAAGTTAAAGTGAATATGAAACGTTATGACTGCATGATCTGAGTTACCTGCTGTAGAGCTTATTAGGGGATGTGTTAATAAATGGGGATCATTAGAGAATACCAAGTCCAAAATAGATGGTAAATTATTGATTCTGAAACGAGTAGGCTCCGTTATGAATTGATGTAAATTAGCATTTAATACAAAATCTGTAAATACATTTTTGGAAGTTGTTAAGCCACTAGGCGGATCAGTTATAGGCCACGAAATGTCTAAATTTAAAGTCTCCAATAACAATCAGATTCTCTAGCCTAGACAGTTCATCAAGTAATGCGATAAGAGACTCATCATCTGCTAATCTAGAATCACCAGGCCGATAAACACATACTAGGTGAAAAACAAAAGAGTTTTTATGACATATTTTTAAGCCAAGAAGTTATTATATATTAGGGACTTAGGCAAGAGAGGTCATTCCCATGACCACAGGGCCTCTCAGGTCGTTAATATGCAAAATCCCTGTGAAATACCCAATAAAACACCTTTAAGAAAAGTCCACACGAATTGTCTGAAGAGGATATCCACTTGGAACGTTAGGACGATGGCTCAATCAGGAAAAATCCAATGCGCAATTAAAGAAATGGAACGCATGAAAATAGAAATAATGGGCATAGTGAAATGAGGTGGCCTGACTCAAGTTATTGTGATATAGAAGATTACAGAGTATACTATTCAGGATCAGAAAATGGTAAATATGAGAATGGGGTTGGAATTATCACGCATAAAAGTATAGCCAAACAAGTCAACAACTTCATACCAGTGAACGATAGAATCCTCCTGTTACAAATAAATACGTACCGGTGAACACAAACATCATACAAGTCTATGCACCCACAGCAGACCATAGTGATGAAGAAATATCAGAATTCTACAAACAAATAAGCAACCTTATAAGAGATATACCGAGACACGAACTCCTTATAATCATGGGAGATTTCAATGCAAAAATAGGTAACGGAAAAGAAGGGCAACATATTGGTCCACATGGATTAGGAGAGAGAAATCAACGCGGAGAAACAATGAGTATCTTTGCAGCTGAGCATGACTTAATCGTGCTAAACACATTTTACAAACTACCGCCTAGACGCCTGTATACGTGGAAATCACCTAGAGACAACGGAGAAGACGTTATTATTAGAAATCAAATAGACTATATGCTTGTTAACAAAAGATATCGAAATAGTTTCAACAGTGTTAAAACCTACCCAGGCGCTGATATTCAATCTGACCACAATCCTTTAGTGGGCGTGTATAGAACTAAGTTAAAGAAAATACGCGGAAAAACTGTAAAAAAACATGACATGAGAAAACTGAAATGTAGCGAAGTAAAAGAAATAGTCAGCAAAACATTAAATAGAAAATTTAAAGAAATCGATAATACAACGGAAAGCACAGAAGATAAGATAGAATCCCTTAAGAAAACAATAGACGACATTAAAGAGGAATTTTATGAAGAACGAAGAAGGTAAGAATAAGACATGGATAACGACAGATATTCTGCAACTAATGCAAGAAAGAAGGAAAAACAAGAACGATAACTCCTTGTATAAAACATTACAGCGAGAGATACAGAGAAAGATCAGAGAAGCCAAACAGAAAGAACTGGAGAAAAAATGCCAAGAAATCGAAATTCTCCAAAGTAAATACGACGACTTCAACGTGCATAAGAAGGTAAGAGAAATTACAGGTAAATGTAAAAACAGAAGAATAAGTAAACTTGTTAATGACAATGGAGAGATAATCGTGGACAAAGAGAGTATCAATGATACCTGGAAAAATTACATAAGAAATTTATTTTTTGATGAGAGAGAGAAGCAGCCCCCAATACCTACGGAAACAGGACCACCTATACTAGTGGCAGAAATAAGAGCAGCCATAATATCACTAAAAGAAGGTAGAGCTCCAGGACCAGACGGAGTACAATCTGAATTTCTTAAACTTCTTGATGATGAATCTTTAAGAGTACTATGTAAAATCTTCAATAATATCTATGACACAGACAATATCCCAAAAGATTGGCTACTTTCAGAATTTATTAACTTACCAAAGAAACAGGGAGCAAAAAAGTGCGGAGAATATAGGCTAATAAGTCTAATGAGCCATACATTAAAACTTTTTCTTAAAATTATACATCGTAGAATATACAAGCTATGCGAAGAGAGAATACAAGACACACAGTTTGGATTCATGAAAGGCGTAGGTACAAGAGATGCACTGTTTAGTCTACAAGTATTATTTCAAAGATGCAGATATATAACTTGCGATATTTACACCTGCTTTGTGGACTACCAACAAGCATTTGATACAGTTCAACACCAAAAAATGATGGATATTCTAACAAAAGCCCAAATGGATGATAAAGATCGGCGTATAATACAAAATTTATACTGGAACCAATCAGCCACAATAAGAACGAATTTTGGAGGTGAATCTTGGATGATCCAGATTCTACGAGGCGTTAGACAAGGTTGCATACTTTCACCTATATTATTTAATCTATATTCAGAGGAAATATTTAGTGAAGCCTTGGAAAAATGCGAACATGGAATACTTCTAAATGGAGAACGCCTAAACAACATCCGTTATGCAGACGACACCGTTATTTTTGCAGACAGTTTGAACAGTTTACAGCAACTAATAAACAAAGTAAATGAAGTAAGTGAAAGATTTGGACTTCAAGTAAATATAACAAAAACTAAATTTATGATCATCAGCAAAAATAAAGTTAGAGACGCTCAACTACTTATCAATAATACACCAGTGGACCGAGTAAAACAGTATAACTATCTTGGAACAACAGTAAATGAACAATGGGATCACTCACAGGAAATAAAATGTAGAATAGAGAAGGCTAGGAGTGCATTCAATAACATGGCCAAACTCTTTAAAAGCCACAATCTTAATCTGGAGATAAAAGTAAGGCTCCTACGATGTTATATCTTCTCAATATTGTATTACGGAGTTGAATCCTGGACACTAACTGAAGCAATGGAGAAAAAACTTGAAGCCTTCGAGATGTGGCTATACAGGCGAATTCTAAGGATATCATGGACAGACAAGATAACCAACGAGACCGTATTACGAAGAGTGGGCAAAGAAAGAGAGGTAATGTATACCATTAAAAGGAGAAAGTTGGAATATCTCGGACATATAATGAGAAACAGCACTAAATACAGATTACTGAAGGTAATCCTACAGGGTAAAGTATTCGGAAAGCGAGGAATTGGGAGAAGGAGAATATCATGGTTGAAGAACCTGAGGAAATGGTTCTCCACAACAACAACGAATATATTTAAAGCATCAGTCAATAAAATAATTATAGCCAGAATGATTGCCAATATTCGGAACGAATAGGCACTGAAAGAAGAAGAAGGGACTAGTAATAATCAAGAAATGTAAACAGAGAAATTATTAGTAATTTCTGAAGACAAGTAAATACAAGTTTCTCCTCCACCTATAAAGGGAATAATTATTAATGTTATAAAGAGAGTCAAGATCATTTGGTGTGAAATATCAGAATTAGTGACGTAAGTTTACAATTTTTGGGACACTTTGTATATATTTTATGGTTAAATTTTCCTCTCCATTCGATTTTCTCTGTTCCAGCTCCACTCGAAGTTCTTTTAGGCATTCTACTTGATTCGGAGTCTTATCGTCGATAATGGAAACGTTTTTTAAAGAGACGTTTTGTAAAAGTTTATTTTTGTTTTTAAAATATGTTGGGCTTCATGTTCATTTTGCATAATGACCTTTATCATCCTAGGGAAGCGATTGTTTGGTTTTCCAATCCTGATTTTCCAATTCTTTCCAATATGTAAGCTTTCCCGTAATAACATTGGAAAAGTTCTAAACTGTTATCATTTCAGAAGACGACAGGAGGTAACGATACTGCGTGTTTTTGCCCCCAACTACCCTATTTATCTAACATTAAGCATAATTTTTTTCGTAATTTTCCCCGCATAAAATTTAAAATGGTTCATTAAATGAAGGGGTCCCTCTAAAAACGTTGCAACTGACAATTTTTCATAAAGTGATGTTTTAATGTAAAATGGTTACTTACGCAGTTTAATATACAGTGGTGCTATCCTTTAGTCGCTAGTTGAATTAAACTATTATAATTTTTAGTACTGAAATTTGAGGTCAGTCTAAAAAGGTTACATATGTAAGAAACATGGCAGAAACAACGTCTATTTCTCCAATGTCTAGTGTTTTAAAAAAGGCAAATAAGGGTAAAAAACGAAAAATACACTATGACCAATGGCAGCAGGTAAAGAATAAAAGGTTAAAGGATAATGGAAAAAGTTATATGGGCCACAAAAATATTGTAAAAGCCGAAAAACAGTGTCCAAATGAGGTGAGTCTAAAAACGTTACATGTGTATACTCTAACCTTAAATGTTTTTCCTGCGTTTTTGTTGTGTATTACAGCACGTCTATTTTAGGATTCAACTTGTTCGTTAACTTGCAACTATGATGGTTGTTCCGTGCTTAACCAGAATTTGGAAGTAAAAGTTGATATATTTAATCGTTTTTACTAGTATTCTTATAATGAGCAGCAGCGATTCCTTGCAGAGTGTATGGAGTTAAGAGAACCTAAACGAAGGATTGTGCCTGAAGATATATCCAAACGCCAATGTAGTATCAAGTATTCACTTCCAGTAAATATTATTGCTTCACAACGACAGCAGGTATGTCAAAAACAAATAATATCTGTTTTGAATTTAACTCGGCGGATATTGCAGCTTCTTGCAAGTAAAGTTAAGCAAGGTCTCAGCATCGACGATGGTCGTGGTAAACATAACAATAGACCACGAAGTATTTCTGATGCAGATCAAGAGCTTGTCATTACGCATACTTCTTCTTTTCCTTGCCAAGAAAACCATTATTCGAGAAACTCAAATAAAAAGAAATGTCTTGCTCCAGACCTATTCATAACTAGAATGTACCAATTATTTAGAAATAAGTATCCTACCACAAGGGTGAAATTACACTTGTATAGGTCAATTTTTCATGACAAATTTAACTTAAGATTTGGTGTTCCCAGATCTGATACATGTAAAGTTTGTGACAAATTTTATATACAAATGGTTGCAAGCCAGAATAATGAAGAGTTTAAAGCAGCTACAATTTCAGTCAGAACTGCACCACAGAAAAGCAGAAAAGGCTTATAAAACGTTGGTAGAAGATACACAGGCAGCTATTGAAAATGAAAATTTGGTTGTTCTCTGCGTTGATTAACAACAGGTCCTTTTTACTCCTAATCTAAGCCATTCAGATGTCTATTACTTGAGACAATATTCTAATTATAACTTTTGTATTCATAATATGGGGAAGAATAGAGCAACAATGTGTGTTTGGCATGAAAGTGTAGGAAAACGGGGATCAGGGGAAATTTACTCCGCACTATTTGGCTACATTCAAAATAATTTTGAAATCCTGGGTCTACATTAGGAGAGAAAACTTATAGTTATGGTCTGATAGGTGTGTAGGACAGAACAATAATTGGCGGATGGCAGCTTTGTATCATTACCTAGTTTCATTGCGTTATTTCACAGAGGTCAATCAGAAATTTCTAGTCACAGGACACAGTTTTCTTCCATGTGACCGCGATTTCGCCATTATTGAAAAGTTTAAGAAAACGGCAACCATTCATGATCCTCAAGATGTTGTAAATGTGATTAGGAATATAAGAGAATCGAATCCATTTGATATTTTGGAAATGGAAGGACAATTTTTGGATATGTCGTCGATTGAACTGCAGAAGCAAGATGGATCCAGTTTACTTACGACGAACCAACTGCCATTCGTATAAGAACATGCCACAATCCAATGCAGAACTGGATGGTTTATAATATAATAAAGAAACCCAAAGGAAAGAGATCCCAAACTGCTTCATTACCTGTGTACAACATAGTTGACCCTATCGATCTGCCAATTATTTATCCTAATAAACTACCTATTAATGCCTCAAAAATGGCTGATCTTTTAAAGCTTATAGATTACTTACCTCCATATAAAAGAACTTTTTATCAATCGTTAGATAGTGCAGATCCAAATGTTATGTAGGATAAACACTTAAAAATTGAAAATAAAATAAAATCATAAATTTTTTGTATTGTTTATATTAATAAACTATTTGTTTAATATTACATTTTACCGTGCATTTATTTTTCCTGTAATACTCCTTTCATCTAAACTGCGTTTTGTTGTAAAACGTTTCAAGTACATAATTAATATTAGTTAGATTGAATGTAAAAACGTTACATATGGGCATGTGTAACGTTTTTAGATTGAAAAAATTTAATTCTGTCTAATAGTATTAAAGTACATTTTAAAAATAAAAAAAAATTATAGCAATCTTTAACAATATTGTGTAAGCATCATATAAACATATTTTTATTGTAACAGGGAAAGTTTCTATTGTTTTCTTCACTTAATGTAAAAAAGTGATTTTGCTGTTTGCAACCTTTTTAGAGGGAGGTATATATTGTCATTTAACAATATTGGAGTCAAATATTGTTAAAATATACTGTTCTTCACAATAAACGATTTGATTGACCAGAATTTATTTTCAAAAAAAAGTAAATTCCAAAACATTCGATATTTTTGTCCATGAGTAGGTACATAAATGTATTGATTAAACATAAAAGGGCCTTGTTCAATATTATAAACAACTACAAAATATCATTAATTTTTAAATATTGTATTAATTAAGTTGTTTATGAAAAGAAACGTGTCAAATTGCCGGTACTAGAAGATAGCGGACTCAAACAAAAACATATTAACAATGTAGGCCAATAACTGTTCAATATCGGTCGGTCCAATAACGAAAAATTAGTGTAAATTGTTTTGTACATACCAACAATGACACAATCAAATTAGCTACACACACAAAACTCAATAGGCGCGCTCGACCCGATAAATAAACACTTTGATGAAGACGCAAACTGCTGAATGAAGACGATAATCGGACCGAAACTTCACTATCAAGTTCCGCTGATTGACTGAGGTCTGAAGTCCGATCCGATGCTCAATATCCGCGCTAGAGCAACACTATACGGGAGCCAAAACTTATAATTAATTTAAATGTCGCTAACACTTGGTTTTGGCTCTTTATAATGCACATAACTATCGTTCTCGGTGACGTCCCTAACATATGATGCTTTTGTTAATTGAAGCAAACAACGAAAAACAAAATAATCCGATTATGATGGTAAATATTTTCGTTGGCTTGTCATTAGTCTAATGAATGAATGAACTTCAACAGACTTCAATAAACCGACATGATTTTTTGTTTATTTATTCAAATATTATTTCTACCATCGGCTATTGTATTATTTAAAATAAACAAGAACTTAAGCAAAGTCAAGGAAGATAATGCGTTAAAAAGAAGAAGTTCCTGAAGTTAAAAAGAAACCCTCAAACCACTTGAAAAAAAAGAACACTTTGGATGGTAGTAGAAAATCTTGAGCTTATAAAAGAAGGAATAATCTTCTTCTTAACGTGCCCCATACCTAAGGACATTGGCGATCATCATGGCCCTTTTGACTCTTTCTGCAGCCATTCTGAAAAGTTCTATTGACCTTTTTTCACTCCATTGTCTCAGATTCTTCAACCAGGACGTGCGTCTTCTCCTCCAGGGCCCTGTTTTGCCTTCCACCTTGCCTTGTATGACCAGCCGCATCAATTCGTATTTCTCGTTTCTTAGTATGTGACCAAAGTAGCTCATTTTTTCTTCTTTATAGTGTTTTTCATTCTTCGTAGCGTTTCTGCATTTGTTATGTCTTGTGTCCAAGAGATTTTCCACATTCTTCGATAACACCATATTTCAAAGTTACTGAGTCTTTTATCTGTCGCCTCTGTAATTGTCGAGGCCTCAACTCCATACAACAGGACATAGAACACGTAGCATCTCAATACTCTAGTTCTAATTTCAATTTTAACTTTTCCATTGCATAATATTGCTTTCATCTTATTAAAAGCAACCTGATATTGTAACGTGGATGCGTAATAAACATCCCGCACACACATTAAGTTCAAGGCCAGAATCGCTCAGTTCGGAGATGAGGGCGGGGCAAGGCCAATTGTATAGAAATTAAATAATATCTCAAAAATCCAAACACAATCAGACAATTCGAAATTATAATTTATTATTGGACGCCAACCCTTGTTTATCCTCGTAGGGGACTAGAGAGAATAAAAAAATAAAATATATAAAAAATTTACAGCGAAATTACACTTTATTATTTCTCAGTAATAAAAAGAAACATTAACACTTATGTTATTTCCAAAGGATACTAAAATACCATTTCATAATTACATTACTATAAACAAAGCAACTTTCTATCTTTTTAAACCAAGAATTGGTTGATAAAAACAAATGAATTTATATATTATTCCCAAATTTCGAAATTCGTTTACATTTTAAAATATTATAGTAGTAATTTATTAACTAGGCATAATAGAAAAGTTAAATCTATTTATTAACTAGGCATAATAGAAAAGTTAAGTCTTTAAACAAAATTTAAAACACTGCTATATTTTCTTTCTCTGAGTCCATAATTATTCTCGCTTTCTCAATAGGGTATAATAAAAAAAGAAAAGGTACAACCTTAATCGTCCATTAGCTGGCAACCATACACAAAGGATATGTTCTGCTTCCTCTCAACCTCCAACCATTTCGTTTAAATTAGTTATTAGGGGTCCATTTTTTTTAGATCATAAGGGATTATTGGGCTGCGTTTACGACAGCGTAAAACTTCTCAGTTAACTTCGAGTCAAATAAACATAATTAATGATCTTTTATTGTCCCCGGTAAAAGAAAGGTCTCCATATAGAGACCACTTCACAAAAACACGTCCTATCAGTTGGATGTTTGTAAGAGAAAAGAGACAGACGCTATCATTTCCCGGTTTGAATTGGGGCGTGATTGACAAGTTAATAATCGTTCTCATCTATCGGATAGGTTTAGAATTACAGTAGATCTTGAGTCGGCTACCAGTATCCGGCAGATAGATGGGGTTAACAGTTTCATAAAAAAAATAATCGAATTTAAAATGAATTTACTAAAACTTTTGAAACGGTTACAATATCTGTGCACCATGCCTAAAAGTTTTCCTTTAGCATAAACACTGTCTTCCTCAATCTTGTTCTTGATTACCACCATGATTTTTTTGACTGATTTTTTTAGCTTTACATATCCATTACGAAAAGGTTAAATACCTCGTAAGAGACTTTCATGCTATGAATTCTAGAATGTGCATTCTGAGACTAAGGGGAACATTTTTTAATTATGGCATCTTAAATGTGCATGCCCCTACAGAGGAAAAGGTACACGATGTCAAAGAAAAATTCTATGAAGAGCTAGAAGCTGCATACCATTCATGCCCAAAGAATGACATCAAAATTATTTATGGTGATCTCAATGCAAAAATAGGAAAAGAGCAACAATACCTACCAACTATAGGTAAGCACCAACAGTCGGTTTTCTTATTTCTAATCAGCATGTCCATAAGATTAGACAATATATTGGAATTTCAGAAAGGATCGCGGCTCTAATAATGGACATAAATAAAAATATAAGTTTAAAGATCATACAAATTTACGCCCCTACATCATCACATACGGATGAAGAAGTGGAGATATTCTACGAATCATTAACACAAACAGTGAACAAATACAAAAGCACCTACACAATCATTATAGGCGACTTCAATGCCAAATTAGGGAGAAAACTACAAGAATCAGAAAATAAAATCGGCAACTTTGGATATGGAACACGAAACGAAAGAGGAGAAACATTAATGAACTATATGGAAACGAACGGTCTATATGCGATGAATACCTTTTTCAATAAAAAACCACAGAGAAAATGGACGTGGGTCTCGCCCAATAGTTTAACAAAAAATGAGATTGATTACATCCTATCCAAAGAAAAGAACATAGTACAAGACGTTACGGTCATAAACATGATTTCCATAGGAAGTGATCACAGAATTGTTAGAGCCAAAATCAAAATTAACTCCACAACAGACAGACAAAAATTTAAACAATCTAAAAAAGAGATAGATACAGAGAACGCAAAGAACAATACATAAACCAGCTAAAAAGAAGTGACATATCACAGCTAAAGGGTTTGCAACTAGACGAATTAAACGATAAAATAACAACAGAACTACTAGACGCAGGCCTGAAGATTGCTAATAAACAAAAGCGAAAACAACAAAAAATTAGCGCTAAATCACAAGATATGCTAAAAAAACGACGACAACTACTGAATGATAACAAAAGAAATACAGTGGAGTTTACCGAACTGAACAAAACCATAAGAAAACAGATAAAGGAAGATTTAAAGAAATACCAAGAAGACCGCATTAAGAAAATCATAGAGAAGAACAAAAGTTTAAAAACAATGAAGACAAATACAGGAAAAAGAAAACTAATCATGCTTAAAGCTGAGAACAATGAAGAAAGAGATCTAGGAGACATAGTAAAAAATCACAGAAAGATATTACACAGACCTATACAGTTCTAAAAATGACCCACCACTATCATCTAAACAGAATCTCTCGAGGAAAATACAAAATTTTGGCTCAGAGGTATTACCAGAAATAACTGAAGATGAAATCGAAAAATCCATAAACGACATGAAAAGAAATAAAGCGGCCGGTGAGGACAAAATACTGGCGGAACTGCTAAAAGAAGGAGGAGACACGATAAAAAAAATGCTAAAAATACTGTTCAACAAATGTCTGTTTGAAGGTAAAATACCTAAACAATGGAGAAATGCCAACACAATCTTAATACATAAGAAAGGAGACCGAACAGACCTAAACAACTACCGTCCTATTTCCCTTTTGTCACAACTATATAAAACCTTCACAAGAATAATAAACAACCGACTAACCTATAAACTTGATAACTACCAACCAGTGGAACAGGCCGGATTCAGGAAAGGATACAGCACAATCGACCATCTACATGCGCTTAAAATCTTAATTGAGAAAACCAATGAATACAACCTTCCGCTGTACTTAGCATTCGTAGATTATGAAAAGGCTTTCGACAGCATTGAACACTGGGCGGTTGAAGAAGCTCTGGTCAATAGTAGAATAGATTCAAGATACCGACAATTGATACATGATATTTACCAAAACGCAACCATGACCGTAATTCTGGACGACAAATTAATAACGATAATATAAAAGTTAAACGAGGAGTCCGACAAGGCGATATAATTTCACCTAAACTGTTTACCTTGACCCTCGAAGACATAATAAAATCAACAGATTGGGAAAACAGAGGAATATGTATTAACGGAAAATACCTAAATCACCTTAGATATGCGGATGATATACTCCTGATCTCCTCGGAACGACAAGAACTGGAATTAATGCTGAATGAACTTCATGAAAAATCACTGCAAAAAGGCCTAAAAATTAACTTCAACAAAACAAAAGTAATGACAAACACGGAAGACCAAGAGGCAATAAAAATAAAAACAGAAAAAATAGAACAGGTAAATGAGTATATCTATCTAGGACAAGCAATCAGAGCTAACAGAGAAAATCAAACAGCCGAAATATCGAGACGAGTAAGAATGGGATGGGCAGCGTTCGGCAAACTTTCTTACGTTTTAAAAAATCAAACAATCCCTCTATACTTACGAAGCAAGGTATATAACTCCTGCATAATACCGGTGCTCACCTACGGAGCACAGACATGGACATTTACACAGGCCAATTTGGATAGGATAAGGAAGGCACAAAGAGCGATGGAGAGACAAATGTTGGGTGTATCACTTAGAGATAGAAAACGTAACCAGTGGATCAGAACCAGAACAAAGACAGTAGACGCGATAGAACAAGCAGCAAAACTGAAATGGAAATGGGCTGGACACAATGAACGTCTCCAAGACGGACGATGGAACAATGCCATCGGAAAGTGGCGTCCATACATTGCAAAGAGATCAAGAGGCAGACCACAGATGAGGTGGAAAGATGACATCAGGAAACAAGGAGGTCCCACATGGCAGAGAACAGCTCAAGGTAGGGAAAGATGGAGAGAACTGGGGAAGACCTATATCCAACAATGGAAGGATAGAGAATAGGTTCAAAAAAAATAGGTAAGCACAGCCTTCATGAGACTGTTATTATTGACTCTAGACATTACTCAGACGTAATAAACGTATGCAGCAGACTCGGATCACTACCTAGTGAAAAGTAGAGTAAGAGCCAGAATCTCAAACGTTAAAAAAGAAAAAGGATCCACAATTGAAAAATATGAAACAATAAAACTTAACAGACAACAGCAAAAAGGCAAAATACAAAGAATATATAAAAGGAAGGCTAGAAACAGACAAAAGCACGAGGATATAAACAGAGAATGGAAAGAGTGTAAAAACATCATACAAGACGCGGCCAAAGAGATCCTAAGTGTACAAGAAAAGCTCAAATCAACTGTAGTTCGATGAAGTGTGTCCAGTCCAGTGCAGTATAATGGAATTATACTGGATCAAACGGATACCAGAGCAACAACCTCCATTCAGTAGCTGAAATGCAAGAAGCAGTTACCAGACTGAAAAACAACAAGTCACCTGGATTAGACAACATTAGCGCAGAATTAATAAAAGAAGGCGAAGACTCCCTATTGAATGCGATACACGAACTAATAGTGAACATATGGAATAATAAACAACTGCCACAAGACTAGAATACTGGAGTATTTATCCCACTACATAAAAGGGAGATCAGCTTCAATATAAAAACTACCCGGGCAATAACGCTACTAACTGTGGCATATAAAATACTGTCAAATATTGTGTATGACCGATTGAGACCATATGCGGAACAAATAGTTGGGGGATATCAATGTGATTTCTGCAGGCAGAAGTCCACAATAAATTAGATCTTCGTCTTGAGGCAAATCTTGGAAAAGACTAGTGAATTTAATAAAGACACATATCATCTTTTCATTAATTTTGAGAGTGCCTATGATAATATCCATCGAGAATTTCTGATCCATGCAGTGAAAGAGTTTACTATTTTAACTCAACTCATTGATATAGTAAAAGAAAACACTTAAATGACAAAGCAAAATGTGAATTCAAAACGCACTAATAGATACAATCCATGTGAGAACGGGCCAACGACAGGGAGATGCCCTATCCTGTATTTTATTTAACATCACATTGGAGAAAATAATTAGAGAGTTAAAAGTCAACACCAGAGGAACAATAATAACAAAAAGTGTAGAAATATTGGCATTTGCAGATGATGTTGATATCATAGCTAGAAGCGAAAGAGAGCTAGAACAGTGGCCTAAACATTAACGAAATAAAAACCAAATACAAGCCAAAGAAACCTACAGAATCTGATAATAGATTCCTGATAATAGATAAATCCATAAAGATCGGACTTCTGCGCTGGATGAGCCATGTTGAACGGATGTTGGAGATTGAAACACCAAAAAAATATATAATGTGGCAAACACCAGCAGGGAGAAGGTCAAAGGGAAGACACAAATTTAGATACATGGAAGAAGTGGAATAAGATCTGAAAACACTAAGATTACCAACTGGAAGAACAAAGCAAAGAACAGAACAGAATGGTGGAAAATCCTAGAACAAGTCAGGGCCCAAAAGGGTTGTCGAGCTACTGATGATGATCCATTACGATCGTATTTGTCAGTTTATTATTTGAAGTTAATAGTAAATGTAATAAGTAATAATATACTAATAAAATCCCATATATAGTTACAGATGTGATATAGCTTATTTTTTCGCCAATTAAACCGGTCTTTATAGCTTTTCTGCAATGTTTAGTACATATGTTTGTCTGTATTTGCATTTATTAGACAAAAATCCAGCCATCACGTGTACAAACATTCTATTTAGCAAATAACAAATAATTAAAGTGCATTTAAACAATTTAAATATAGCCCGGTACATGCACAACACAATATGTTTTGCCCTTGTTGAAGAGTAAGGAAAAACACTTTGGAGCAAGGCCAAGATGTTACAGTTCAAAATGATGTAAGTCGAATATAAAATTAAACTTTAAACCTAAAACTACTTTTGTATATCTGTGATCTTTCGTATCTGAGTAAAGTTCATAATTTTGTATTCACTTTGCTGCGATAATATTAGACGAATTTTTTAGGTCACAGGCATACATGAAAAATATTTTGTTTTCGCGGCTTAGAATTTTTGAAATAATTTTGACTTGAACTCACTAATAAGAATAATAAAAAGGAAGTGGAAAAGAGGAACACAATTTTAAAAATAACAGTGACATTTTATTCACTCATTTGACATAGCAAGCTTAAATAAAAAACAAGTCCCTAAAGTTGGAATGAAAATTTTTTAATGACTGCACTCAGCTTTATTTTTTAATATAAATATGTCAGGGGTCTCGTCTAACTGACAAGAGGATTCCTCAAACCTCAGTCTTAATAGATCGCAGCGTGGAAATTGCTCTATCAGTATCTAACTAACCTATCTCACGACTGTCTAAACCTAGCTCCACATCCTCTTGGGGCGAGAAATTTTAAAAGAAAAAGCATGAATAAAATTTACAAAGCTGGCAGAGATAATTGGGTGTAATATCTTCATAAATGGAAGCAAATACGACCAAAGCAACAACTGCTAGGAAATATACAAAACTCTAGACAATTTAGTTTCTATCACACAACAACTGACCATAAGTTTTCATAAAAAATACAAACTTCGGCCACCATTTTTTTTAAACTAAGAAAGCTCTACAAACGACTAAAAAAATTACTAACAAAAATCCTTCTAGCACCGAATAGATGAACTTGATATTGATCGGAGTGGGAACTCGGCTTCTGAGCAATAATCATTAATAAAATAACGCTATATCAGCAAAGGCCACTAGGGATCATAGCACTTTTTTCCAGAATTCTCGTATGATAGGCAAATTATGATGACACTAGTCGCCCACACGGTATAACAATACGTGTTGGAGATGAGAGTGAAGTGTTTGGGAAGCATTGGGACTGGGAGGGTTCGTATCAAGATTCACTAGGTCCCAATTCTCGTTACCACAAGGATGAATATTGATTGTATTTACGGGCATGCATGTCTCCTCAGGCGAAGATTTCTACTGTGCGTGCGATATCAGACATACACCACTTAAGACGAGACCGTTAACTAGCTCAACAAGAAGATACTTGAAACCAAGTGAAATAAGAATCCTTAGTAAATTGAATAAGTATTCAATAAGAGTAACAAGGAAAATCAAGAAGTAACGACATATGAAATAAATGACGCTTCCACAACTGTAATATTTATTTTATTTATTCATTCCAACGGTAGAACCATTTACAATAAAATATAAAAAATAGTAAAAAGTAAAGATCATGTACAATAAACATCAAAACAATAACAAAAGAACAAGTAAACAGTTTAAAATTTGTACATTAAAACAATACATCATATCACAAAAATTTTAAAAAAGTATCAGTATCACTTAGTAAGTATCACATATCCAGATTAATAGTCAGATTCTTAAGTTGCCTTTTAAAAGCATTAATGTTTATGCAGAAAGGATCCAATAGGAGGTCATTGCAAGAGCTGAGCATTCTTGACAGGGGAAAATGACGAGCATAATCTGTCCTATGAAAAGGAATAATGAAAGAGTGCAGTGTGTCGAGTTCTATGCATTGTGTTTAAGTGTACATTGGCCAATAACGAGGGACAATTAATAACATTGTTCAGAATTTTAAACAAAAACAACATATCAGCTCTCAACCTGCGGTTCTTCAATGCATCAATGTTAAAATCAGACATTATTATAGAATAATCTATGAAATAATTTTCAGTATTTTTTATATTAATATGGGCTTTAAAAGCTAAAGATCTTAGAAACTTCCTCTGAACGCTCTCCAATCCATCAATGTATACTTGATGAAACGGGGACCAGACAACAGAGCAGTATTCAAGACCTGAGCGTACCAGAGAGCAATACAATAATTTAAATACAATAGGTGAGAGATCATGACTGTTTGCGATAAATAAAACTAAGAATACGAAATCCTGTTTCCTTAACTTTAAGAAAATGGCTTCTAAATGTCAATGCACAATCCAGTAATACACCCAAATCTCTAATCTCAGTAACTGAATCCAAGAGTACATCATTAAAAATATATCTATTAGCCATTAGATTATTTATACGACCAAATAAAATACAAGAACATTTAGTTGGATTTAAGCTTAAACCATTTTGTTTTGACCACAAACATTATGTTGTTTACATCATCTTGCAGGAGATCTCTATCCGATTTATTACGTATACAACGAAATAATCTTAAGATCATCAGCAAATAGCAGGAAGTGTGAGTTTTTGATAGCCTTACCAATATCGTTAATGAACAAGTTAAAAACAAGGGACCACAATGAGACCCTGAGAAGAATAACAATGAAATTCTTTTGAAATATAATTGTTAATACGAACTTGCTGTGTACGTCTCATCAGAAAACTTTTAATCCAATTAACAATGGGATCACCAAAGCCAGATGCATGAAGTTTGTGGACTCAAAAGATTATGATTAACCTGGTCAAAGGCCTTTGAGAAATCAGTGTAAACGCTGTCAACCTGAATTTTATTCTCAAATGCACCCAACAAGTATTGTTGGTAATTGAGAAGGTTTGTTACAGTTGATTTCCCATTAGAAAAACCATGTTGTTCATCAATAATAAAGTTTCTGCAAGCCTAGGTGAGATTTATCGATAACCAATTTATCAAGAAGTTTCGGGATTGCTGATTGAATAGTTATACCTCTAATTGTTAACACACTCGCGATTGCCAGATTTATAGATAGGCGTAAGAAAACTATTTTTCCAATATTGTGGAAATACAGATGATGACAACGATACATTGAAAATTTTGTTGTAAAGGTTTACAAAGGGAAAAAATACAGTTCTTAATAAGTGCTGCAGGTATACCATCAGGCCCTGAAGAATATGTAGTTTTTAAACTGCTAATCCCCTCGAAAACATCAGTCAGACTAAACTTCAGACTCTGGAAATCCACATTATAGTCCAATTTAAAATTAGGTAATTTACACTCACTATCATTATATGTACCTGAAAAATAGCTGGCAAATAAATTGACTATTTCATCACCATTCTGAGCTATTACATCCCCACCTTTATTAGACATTATATTAGGATAAGCACTAGACTCACGTGTAGTACTAACATACCTCCAAAAAGAGTGGGATTACTTGAAAGATTTGTTTGAATATTCTCTAAATAGTTCTTATAACATACTGCTTGTAATTCTTTACATCTTTCCCTTAACACCGAAAATTCATCATATGAGTTGCTGATGCTTTAAAATTCTTGTGAGCTATTTTTTTTCTGTATGACAAGCTCAATTAATTCTCGCGAAAACCAAACTGGAAAGTTTAATGATTTAAACCGTTTGATAGAAACAAACATATTGATGGCATCATATAAAATATAGTAAAAATTTTCTAAGCAGCAATTTATATCTGATTCATCTAATACATTGTTCCAAGGAATTGAGGCTAAATATTCATTTAAAACTTGGTAATTACATTTTTTTTAAAATCATGATAGAAGACATCATATTTAAAAAACAAATTTAAATTGGCTTCATGTAACACTATAGTATAAGCTGAATGATGTTGCGAAGTATTCAATAGAATATCAGTTGAAATCGACACAACTCGAAATCGACACAACTGCATATCTCTGAGTACAGAGAACTAGATCTAAAAATTTATTATTAAGGTTAGGCAAAACATTTACTTGTGACATATTTTGAAAATTGTAGCAAGTATAAATAATATTTGCTGGAGAGTGATGAGGACACTCAACCTTACCACCATTACTAAGATTATACTGACCCAGATGACCGTGCAGGAAAGTAAAACTGCACCAATGATTAACTTTAATAGGTTTCGTTAATAGGTTAACGAAAACCAATTGTGGGGCAGATGTACACTCTGAACATAATTTGCTATGCTTAGTACTAAACTCAAAATTTAAGAAGAACAAAATACCAGAGAAAACACTACAACACTTGGGAAGTTGGTTGATCAATCAATATACATGCAATGAAAAGATAATGGCGTAGATTGAATTGGCACAATAGAACATTTCGCAAATGATACCACCATTACAAATAGAAATCTCATAGGAGAGAGAATAATTCTCTTCTCATATTGCCGACAAGAATGTAGAGCGTAGAATAATTACATTCTGCGTTTGTTGGATAGTCCAAATTTGATGAAATGCCCCTGATGATGTTGTAGAAAGCGAAAGTACTTGGGCAAGATTTGATTATTAAAATTGTTCTCGATATTTGCCTTAATTTTTCAAAGTTCATTTATTCGAGCATTCAACCTTATATCAAAGAAAACTAATTGACTGACGTTCAAGAGAAGACAAACGTAGCAGAAGACGACCACTAACACACTAGGTGGACGACATTAAACGAATATCCAAGAGCAGTGGAAAGAAGTGGGTTGCACGATGATGATGATGATGTAAAGGAAGAATGCAATTCTAATATTAGCAGAATACAGAATATAGAATATTTATAATAGCCCGATAATGATTTTAAAAGTCTTTTAAAAGACCTAGAAAGAGATGGAATGACAACATTTCAATAGAATACGATGATTAAATAAAAGGAGAACAAGAAGAAGAATATTTATACTCTGATTGATAGGATTTATTTATTCTTTTTACATTCAGTAATAAATTCTTAGCAATTACTCGTATTTGTTACTTACCACGTAATATGTTTTGCTTATATGTTTTTTCTTATAAAAGAACTTTAAACAGTTTTATTATGATTAAATACCCACTGGTTATTATTGATATCGCACCAAACTAATCCAGATCACAGAAATACAACATTTAAGATTACCAAACAATTATTATTGTTGATGCATGCGGCTTATCAGATCAAATTTAATGGGAAGTGCACAACGCATAAAACTGCATTCAAGCTTGCCCACACATTATTTTAACAAACTAATCAACGTATTATTAACGACTACTTTGATTATATTATGCAGCTAGTAATACTTCAATAACAATTACTCTTGTGAAAATAATAAGGCAATTTGCAAGGGCATTTAATGTCTCGCTGAATATCAACTGCATTTAATAGACTGGATCACTATGATTATTTTATATTTATATGCATGGGATGACAAATCGTGTAATGCATTTCTAGACGATGCGACAGTAACAAACTTAATTGGAAAAATAATAGAAAAAGAGATTACAAGATAAAATTATTCTAAGCCATAAAAAAGCCTCTTCTTCTTTAAGAGCCACATGTTTCCAGAATAAGTTAAAGTACTTGACACACTTTCGAACGAGTTTCATCCAGAACGGGGTGTCAGACAAGGATGTATACTATCTCCACAACATATATGGGGAGTATATTATGCGAAGAGCACTTGAAGGATGGAAAAGGGCATCTCAATAAATGGTCATAAACTAAACAACCTACGTTTCGCAGATGACACAGCCCTTCTTGCAAATAGTCAAGCAGAGCTGATGGAACTTATACGACTGATCGAAAAAGAAAGTCAAATATTTGGTCTGCAATTAAACATATCAAAGACAAAGATGATGATAGTGGATAGACTACACAACAATCATCCACACATAACCACAATTGACCGGTTCGAGGTTGTGAGCTCATACTTATATCTGGGATCATTAATCACAAACACAGGGTCATTACAAGAAGAGATTAAACGTAGATGTGATCTAGCAAAAGTTGTTACAGCAAAAATGACCAAAATATGGAAGAACTGTCAAATTTCAAGAGCGATAAAGATGAGGTTGATCAACTGCTTAATATTCCCAATACTGACCTACGGATGTGAATCTTGGACTCTGAGACAATCGGAGAGAAGAAAGATAGACGCCACTGAAATGTTCTGTTGGAGACGAATGTTACGAATTCCTTGGACCGATCGTAGAACAAATAATTCAATTTTAAGAGAGCTAAAAGTTAGCCAACGACTCTCTAGTAAAGTCCATCTCCAACAATTAAAATATTTTGGGCATGTTATGAGAGCAAACACAGAAAACATGGAAAGACTCATAATACAAGGAAAGATAGAAGGCCGAAGATCACGAGGAAGTGCCCCAACAAGATGAATAGATCAAATTACAGGAATATGCCAAAGACCTATGCATGAATTAAAAGAAATGACCAGAGACAGAGATCTCTGGAGAAGGACAATATACGACATCACGTCGACCACTACACTCCCCCTGGGGGGTCAGGATTGAAGAGAGAGAGTTTCCAGAATATAGAAGTTTATCTGCCATTTATTCGTAACTGTTCTTCTTTATGAACTTCTTCTCTGCCTTCAACATGAACTGCATGTGAACTGCAGCAAATTGAACACAAACACCAATGCTATTGACGAGTATTGGGATCTGTAAAGAAATACTAAAGATTTCTTCAAGGAGAAAAGAAGAATGGATGAATGATGAGATACTCAATATGGATGGAACAACAGAGACAATTTGAGAATAGAGACAACAATAAATACAGTGAGATGAACCACGAGATCAGGAAGATGATAAAGTAGACAAAAGAAAAATACCTTGAAGAGAAATGCAAAGAGATCGAAAACCTTCAAAATAAATATGATCTGTTTAACCTACACAAGAAAGTTAAGGAACTGGCAGGACTAAGAAAACAAAATCCCACTGGTGCACTTCTGGATAGACACGGGACTACTATAACACAGAGAGACGAGAAAGTACAAAGATGGGCAGAATATATCGACCAACTGGTCAATGATGAAAGAGGAGATTACGTTAGAAAAAATAGGTCCATATATTACAAAAGAAGAAATCTTACACGCATTATTTACAAGGAAAAGTCCTGGATCTGACAGGCTTCCTATAGAAATCCTAAAAATTCTAGATAGGAGCACATTGATGTTTTAGTAACACTCTTGAACCAAATTTATAGTTCAGACGTATTACCCAAAGAGTGGTTAACGTCGATTTTTATTTGTCTCCCCAAAAAGAAAAACGCAAGAGAGTGCAGCGATTACCGCACCATTAGCTTTATGTGTCATCTACTAAAGTTACTACTAAAAGTCATCCATAACCGAATATATCACAAACTGGACATAGACGTTAATGATACACAATTTGGTTTTCGCCAAGGACTAGGAACGCGTAAAAGCTCTTTTCACTTAATATACTAATACTGTTGGTAACTGTTCAGCGGAAAAAATGGAATCTTGAGTTCTTCTAGTTACTTGTTGCTAAATATTATTTTGGACTTCCCGTGGTTTTAGTAAAGAACACAAGACCGTACATGAAACTATTCTAAAAAATATTATAAATATAAATCAATACTACATGCTGTTACATCGATGACTTGAAACGGAATGAATGTCGAATGAGGGTTGCTAGGTAGACTCTCAAAGGTAGGTATTTTTCAAAATATATCGTAACGGGAATTTCTAGTCATCTTTAGCGACAAGCCGTCGCCAAGCAAGACTTAGGTCGTTCCAAAGACGACAGGGCCGTCTTCAAACCATTTAAAGTTTTAACAGATACAAAGATGTCTGGACGTCAATCAAGATGTATGTTTTATTGACTTCAATAAAGCATTCCATAAAGTACCACATAAACAATTATAGAATGTCCAAAATCAAAGAAGATTGACTACAACGACCTCGGATCATATCAAATTTATACTATAAAACAGCGAGCAAAAGTACGTGTTAGTTAACGAACAGCTGTCAGAAGAAATTGAAATTAGACGTGGAGTGAAAAGGGATGCGTATTGTCGCTAATTCTTTTTAATGCCTACTCCGAAGAGGTCTTGAAAAATGCTGTTGAGAATGAAACATCTGGAATAAAGGTAAATGTAGTTCCCATTAACAACATTAGATATGCGGACGACACTGTGATGTTAGCCGAAAATACTGAAGATCTTCAGAGAATGGTGACCAGAATAGCGGAGTATGGAAAAGAGTACGAGTCTAACAATGAACGTCAAGAAGACGAAATTTATGAAAAGATCGAAAACTCAAAGAAATAACGAGAATCTTCTAATAAAGCGGAACCAACGTCGAACAAGTGGACAAGTATGCATATCTGGGAACAATGATTAACTCCACAAATGATTACATTCAGGAGATCAAAATCAGAATAGAAAAGGCTAGAGCCAATTTCAACAAAATGAGAATAGTGTTATGTACAAAGGATTTAAAATTGGAACTAAGAGTTAGGTTGGCGAAGTGCTATGTTTTTTCCACTTAATTTTATGGAATGGAATCTTGGACCTTGCAATGCGACATCAATGAAAAAACTGGAATCATTAGAGCTGTGGCTGTATAGAATTATGGAGAGATCACGTCACAAACAAAGAGGTTCTGAGAAGGACGAATAAAAAAATAGAAATTTTAAATACAATTAAAACAAGAAAATTGGAATATCTGGACATATTACACGTGGAGAGAAGCACACCTTGCTCCAACTGATTATGCAGGGAAAGATCCAAGGAAAGATAAGCATGGAGAGGCGTAGAATGTTTTGGCTGCGCAACCTGAGAGAGTGGTACGGATGTACATACATCAAATGAACTTTTTAGAGCAGCCGTCACAAAATTCCGAATAGCTATGATGATTGCCGACCTCCACCGCGGAGATGGCACTTGAAGAAGAAAAAGTATGGTTATAACTGTAGTATATTCAGGAAATTGTTTAAATTATAGCAAAACTATAATACGAAGACTAAACCATTTTAAGTAGGTTTGATATCGCTATTGCATAACTCCCATGAATTTTTTAGAGGGAATATACTCCCCTGCCACGCGCGGCACTCGAATCCTAACTTTTGTGACACTTGAAAAACTCAAAATGCATTGATTTTTACTTCTTAAACAAACAATTAGTGATAGAAACTCTGGATATTATTATTGATAAACTGGTCATACTTTATAATCTTTGCCTTATCGAAGGAATCTTTCCCGATGTATTAAAAGTAACAAAAGTGTTACCGCTACTCAAAAAAGGATCTTCAGAAGAAATTGAAAATTATCCCCCTATTTCTATTATTCCCATTCTTGGTAAAATTTTTGAAAGTATTTTGAATAACCGTTTAATAGAGTACATAGAAAAGTACAAAATACTTCATTGTAATCAAGATGGTTTCAGAAAAAAATGCACCACTACTCAAGCAATTCAGGAAATTGTAAGGAAAGTAGTTAATGGCCTAGAGAGAGGTCACTTCGAGTCTTTAACATTATGTGACTTATCTAAGGCTTTTGATTGTGTCTCACACACTTTACTTTTAGACAAAATGCACAAATATGGCATAAGGGGAAATGCTCTTAATTTATTTTCGATCGTATTTAATAAACAGAAAACAGGCCGTTTTTTTAAAATAATAATTACTCCAATTTTCACAACGTTGAACATGGACTTCCACAAGGGTCTATATTAGAACCTACAATTTTTCTTCTATATCTCAACGATATAATTTCATTATAACCACCCCTTAAGGTGTATATGTTTTGCAGATGATACAACCGATATTAGTACCTGACCAGAATTAATATAATTTAAATAACAAAAATAGGAAACGATGTGCTTAAAATTAAAAACTGGTTTACACATAATAAAACTAAAACTAAACGAGGATAAAAATCAAAATATAGTTTTCAGTTCAGATCGAAGACACATTTTTGGATATAGCATCAAATTGTTAGGGATTTTTATGTGATGACAACTTAGATTGGGGTGCATCGCATATAGACAATCTTAAGTTCTAAACTCGCCCAGTACAACTATTTGTAATACGTAACCTGGTTTATTTGGTACCTTAAAAGTACCCTTAAAATGTGTTACTTTTCATTGTTTCATAGTCATATAACAATATGGAATAGCTGTTTGGGGCAACTCTGGTCATGTGCCGACAGAATATTTAAGTTACAAAAGAAGGTGGTGAGGATAAGAATAAACCATTATTTTTGAACATGGGTATTATGCCTCTACCTTCGCTTTATATGTATGCAACACTGTTGAAATTCACGATAATAAAAATAAGTTTACTATAAAACTCCCAATTACATGATCATTTAACAAGATCGAGGGATTTAATTAGGTCACAACGATTCAGACTATCAAAGAGCACAAAGAATTCAATTGATATTCACTTGTATAACTATCTGCCTAACGAAATAAAAATTCTGTCTCCACCACTGTTTCAAAAATAGGATCAGAAAGCATTTTTTAACATATTGTTTTTACTCAAAGACAGAATACCTCAATACACCTTTATAACGTGTACCCAGTTTGGTCAGAATACTGTTGATTTACTATCTACATATCACATTGTATTATTGCTATTAAAATGTACTAAGTTTTATGTAGTAGTTTATTTAGTCATCGATTCGGGAATATTCTTAATTATTTGTACCATTTTTGTTACTTCCATATTTCAAAGATTTTTTATGTGACAGTTTAGGTTTGTTTTTTTTTTGGTTAGAGATTTTTTTTATCTTAAATTTTTAATTTTAATTCTTCTGCTAATACTTACATATATTACTTTAGCCAATATGGTCAAGTTAATTTTAAGTTTACATTATTATATCTTTTATTGTATTTTTTATACGAACTTCAAACTTTATGTAAAATGGTTAATAAACGTTCTATCTATCTATCTATCTATCTATCTATCTTCCTTTATAGTTACTGAATTTTTTAATGTTTTGAACCAATCTTCCTAAATAATTCACAAGTAGACAAGCATAATATTAATAAAGTTACGTAAGCTACCAATTGTTTTTATTAATATTTAGGTCAAGTTGTAAGATAGTAAACAAAATATAATAAAAATGGCCTATTAAATTATTATTTAATATAAAATACAATTATACACTGACCCGGCAGCAAAAAAAGTGGCCACCCCACAAATTTCCGAAAATAAAAATTCATTGGAAGTTTTATGCACTGTTTCATATTGTATTCTCAACATCTTTCATTTTTAAAACAAAAAATGGCAATTACTTAATTGTATATTAATTAGAAGTGCTACAAATGAAAATGGTTTAATAGTCGAAACGAATTACAAACAATAAAAAGTACGAGTGAACTTGAACACAATTGTCTAACTATCGCATATTAATGCCCTAAAAGCATCAATAACTGTTCCATATGAATATTGGAAAGGAAAGTAACAAATTTTGAATAAAAACTTGAGTAATACGTCCCTATTCTTCAAGAAGAGTGTTGTAACATTATAAACGTCACGTTCGCTAATAATTTATAATTTAAATAATTATTTTATTTTAATTTCTTTATTAATTTCTTTATCTTCAGTTTAATTTTTTACTATTTTTTATTTAAAAAGTAGTAGGCACCCTCTGTTGTTCTTTTCTTCCTCTGTCTTTATTTTCTTTCTCTTTCTGCCCCGTGAAATAAATATTCGCCCTCTCCCTTTCTGTCCGGTAGACCAAATATTCTGTTCTGTGTTGACAGACAAGCTAATGTCATGATATAGCAAAATCCTACGACATCAGTGCTAACTTCATTCAGTTCCCCTACTTTCTGTCAAGTCAACTTTTCTAACGTAGTGGAATATAATTTTTTGCCTGCTTTTGAAATTTATAAAAGAAGGCAAACATTATTATTATAAGCCTCATTTTATGGTTTACAAATTCTCTTGGGTTTATTGGATATATTGGCAGCTTTATTGATAATTTTATTCTAGACTATTGGAGGACCTTAGCTAAATTCTAATCAAATCATGAAAAATATTGACCATTGGAGGACCTAACATCTACAACACACAAGCAGCCCATCGAAGCAATAAGTATCACTTATTAATTGTTAAGCTTTGGCAGGGTTAATTATTGTTTTTTTTATTCTTTTTAATAAATATGTTTGGTTAAGATTTGTTTTATTTGCTATCAGCTAAGAACTTAGGTGTTGAATCCCTAGTTTAAGACAAGACTAACTTACACTTGAGATACTGAGCTAGGCAAGATATAGGACAATGAGCTCCCATGGTTGATTGAGGTATCATTTTTTACAATAGTACTTCAATTCTCTTGGTAGTCTTATCGTTACAATGTTTTGAAGTTGTGCAAGACTTTCTGAGGTGCCTGGTTGAATTCTAACCCTACGATGAAGTTCATTCCAAAGATGCTCGATGATATTCTAATCAGGGCTGTACCCTGACCATTCTATAGTATTAATTCCTACTTCCTCCAAGTAATTTGTCAAGTTTCTTACAGTATGCGGCTATGCATTATTATACACAAAGACAAAATTGTCCCCAATAAATAGACCAAATGGAACTAGTGCTTCTGCCAAAACATCCTCTATATACCGGTAAGCATTCAGGGAAATCAGATTCCAGCCCCAAAACATGACACCCCAGATCATAATAGAAATGAAGAAACACAATATTAACATCTGCGGAATCTCCGAAACAAAGAAAAAAGGCCAAGGAACATCAAAATACGGAGAATTTAATACTCATATACAGCGGGAAAGCTAAACAAGAAAGAGCGCATTCAGGAGTTGGAATTTCTGCTGCACGATAAATAACACGCAAAACATCGAAGATATCGAATACATCAACGATAGATTATTAAAAATCTCTATAAAAAATGCGTAACATCACAACACACCTGATAAGCACGTATGCCCCAGACATATCTAAGCCTACAGCAGAAACTGAAAATTTCTATCAGCAACTACAAAACGTCGTAGATAACATAAATACGAAACACAAAATTATCGTACTCGGGGATCTTAATGCACGGATCGAAACGTTGTCATACCAGGTATAAAACAAAAGTACAACGAAGAAATAATTAATGAAAACGGCGAAGCACTAATAGACTTTTGCGCTAGAAATGAAATGAGAATCAACAATATATACTTTCCTCATAAAGACCAACATAAATACACTTTTAAGAATAATCGAGGCCAGCGATCAATGATAGATTTTATAATCACAAATCGAGCGATAACTCCGTCACAAGTACTTGATGTCAGAGCACTAACATCTGCTAACCTGGGGACTGATCATAACCTTGTTTTATGTAAGATGCTACTAGAACGTCCGCAATGAAACAGAAAACCCCCAATGTTCATCGAAAAACATAATATAGAGTCGCTAGCAACAGAGAGTACAAAACTGCTCTATGAGAACAGGATTACCAGCAAACTAAAAGAGATCGACTTAAAACCCGAATGGGGAGTAGAAGATACTTGGCAAAAAATTAAGAGATGCATCAACGAAGCAGCAGAAGAAGCGATTGGAAAGCGGAAAATTAACACGAGAGCGACAAACCACACCAAACCGTGGTTTTGCCAAGAGGTAAAAGAACTCTCTGAATTAAAACGCAAATGCTACCTGAGATATAAAAGCACGCAATCGGAAGAAGCTCATGCAGAATATGTCCAAATAAGAAACGAAGTAAACGCCAGAATAAAATCAATCAAAAGAGAACATTGGGCCAAATTCACTTGCGACATGGACTACGACCTATATGGTGCCCAAAAGAAAGTATGGAAAATGCTCCGCAACAGGAAAAAACCAGTTAACGAGTTCGTGCAGACCAAAGGAGTACCTATAGAGACATGGCAACAGCATTTTAAAGAGCTATATGATGCTGAAGAAACGCTGAATATAAACGAAGGCGAAACAGATGTGAGTGCTACAATCAATGACGAAGAAGTAGAAGCAAAGATCAAAAAGCTAAAAAACAGAAAATCACCGGGAACGGATGGTATACCCAATGAACTTTTAAAATATGGAGGCCCGGAACTTGCAAGTAAACTGGCACAACTATTTAACAAAATATTAAACAAAACAGAAACACCAGAGGAATGGCATAATAGTATCACAATCCCCATATTTAAAAAAGGACAAAAAACCTGCCCACAAAACTATAGAGGAATAACCCTCTTAAATACAACAATGAAACTTTTCACGGGTATTCTCAAGGACAAATTGGAAAAGCAAATCACTAATGCTGAAGAACAACAAGGTTTTACAAAAGGGCGGTCTATAACAGACGCAGTATTTATAATAAAACAAATAAAAGAAAAAGCTATAGAGTTCGGCATGCCAGCGTATATTTGCTTCATTGATTTGACGAAGGCATTTGACAGAGTTCGCCTGGGAGACATTCTAAATATATTAATAGAAAATGAAACACCGACCAGTATAACAAAGATACTCCATAACCTAAATAACAACAACGTAACCAAAGTTAGAGCAGGAGACGAATTCACTGAAAATATTCCAACACCGGGAGGAATTAGACAAGGCGACAGTTTAAGCCCCTTCTTGTTTAATCTTCTCATGAGCAAAATTATCAACAAAGTAACATCTCTTAATCTCGGATATAGAATGGGCAACAAAAGAATTGGTATGGTGTGTTACGCAGACGATGCAGCAATTATTGCCGAATCAGAAGATGATCTCCAAAGGCAGCTCTTTCAGTTCTTTCAAACAAGCCGACTACTAAATATGAACATCTCTACCAACAAAACTAAATGTATGACAATAGCAAAAGATCCGCTCAGATGTAAGTTAGTGGTTGAGGACAACCCCATAGAACAGGTGATGCAATTCAGATATCTGGGCATAGATATATCAAGCACCCACGACCCAGTAAAGGACCTGAGGAGTCAGATCAACAAAGCATCTGCACTGTCAGGATGTCTGCGGGAGATAGTCTGGTCAAATCCGTATATGCGCACAGATAGTAAAATTAGAATCTATAAGACTTGCATACGACCGATCATGACATATGGCATAGAAGTGCGCGAAGATACCAACAAAACGAAACAGATGCTAAGGGTTGCCGAAATGAAAACCCTAAGAACAATAATGGGGAAAACAAGAAGAGACAGAGTGAGAAATACAAACATTAGAGAGCAGTGCAAAATTCAAGATATTGTAAGATGGGGAAGGCAGCGCAAGAGGATGTGGTACAACCATGTAAGACGAATGGATGAGAATAGACTCCCAAAAATTGCCCTAGAAAACAATCCGCCCGGTTCAAGACCCCCCGGAAGACCACCTAAAAGATGGAGGGATAGTTGGCAATCTATCTCCCAAGAAATTAACCAGAGCAGCATTCAGAAATTAAACAGATCGAAAGATCTACAAAAAGTAGAAGAAGAAGAAGAAGATTATTTTTAGTAAATTCTTTTGTGTTTACACATTCGACGAAGTACCTCAACATTAGTTACTCATTGTACCCATGGAATTCTCAACATTCGGAAGCTTTTGGAGCCTAATCGTTAATTTTCTCCATCGCCAATCGCCATCGCCATTCTTAAAAACAGAACCGCGATTTATCAGTAAAGGGAATCCGGCTTCCAATCTTGTAAATATCTCAGATGTTGATTTGTCGAGCAAAAATTAATCGATTCCTATAGCGTCTGAGTGTAATTCGGGAAACAATAGCCAGCTTCTTGCCATTAGTCCTCTTTTATTAAGGCGTCGTCTAACCGTTCTAATCACTTACATTTACATTCGAACCTCCTGCAATGGTTTTTTGCAGCAATTCCACAGGAATGGTGATTTATTAAAAGTTCCATCACAATAAAAACAGATGAATCACTTTGCGATGTAACTCTTCTACGACCCCGAACCAGGTAGACGTGAGTATGTACCAGTCTCTATAAAGCGATAAAAACCTCTCCGTACTGTAGTCTCTCGGAATACCTTAAGTTTGGATACATAAACTTCTTGTAGCAAAGCAATAACTCGAGCAACACTACTGTAGATAATAACCACATCTTAGCTTATTCACTTAGATCGTGAGCCCCACATTTGAAGAGATAAATTACTGTTTAATTAAATGTTTTCAACTTAGAAGATAAACAGAAAACAACAACAGTATAAACATCAAAACTGTTAAAAACAGGCATACATGATCGCAATAAATATTTGAAAATTGAGAGCAATATGAAACAATGATTTTATTTTCGGAAATTTATAGAGTGGCCACTTTTTTTGCTGTTCAGGGTTATATATATGAACCGAAAATATATATAGTATCGATATAATACCGGATTGATGAGTGTTGTTTAATAAGCCGAGGCCTGGGAGACTAGTTGGGACAGGAAACAAAAATCAAAAAACAATCTACAAGTCCTTAATTAGGATAGATTAGGTTACAATCCAACCAGGATTTTTCAAAAAAATTAGAAAAGAACATAAATAAGAACGTATTAAATTGATATATGGAACTATAATATATACAAGAGAAATCTGCAAAAGAAAAAAATAATGAGGTAGAAACAATGTATAGTGAAATAATATATAATAACACACAAAGGCACAGAAAATAAATTGCGGGCCAAATATTTATATGTTACTAAGAAATATAGTGTAGATCGTAGATATAGTGGAGAATGTGATACATAACCAATCTACCACCCATTAAACAAAGGTACTCACGCATTGTCACCAGCTCTACAAAAGGTAGTTAATACAGAACTTGACCAAAGATTGGAAAACGTGATCGTAAAACCTTCAGTTTTCCCGTTGTCGTCGTCCATAGTTATGGTACAAAAGATGGAGGTTTTTGCTAACTACAGAATGTTAATCGATTCATCAGATTGTAACTTAGAAATACATTTTAGAAGAAATACTGGAATAAGGCATTGCTACTGATCACATATTTATAGACTACAAAGCAGCCTAAGACTCTCTGAATAATAATAATAATAATCTTATATTATCGATTTAAAATTTACAGCTTTGTACCATCCACAAGGTTATCCCGTAGAAACAATTCATAAAGTAATAAAAACTATGTTAACGACCTATCTCTATTAAGATCAAAGACACTGGAATCTTTAGTTCATAAAGTGACCGAAATCTCACCAAACCTTATAAATTTTGTAGAGAAATCAATCTGTATGGTACGAAAAATGGACAACACGGTCAGCAATCTCTGGATAAACTATTTTTATAATGTTCGTAAAAAAAGTATAAAAAAGTAAAGTTCCATATATAATCTGCGAGGAAAAACAGAAACATATAAAGTGGTAATGATCTGCAGAAGAAATTTCCTACAGCCTGATGTTAACAAGATATTTTAGCGCAAAATTAGCCCAAAAGTTTGTATCACCTTTTAGTACTAAGAAAGTTGTTTCCCCACGGAGCTATGAAAATTGCTGGTGAAAATGGTTCCCATGATGAAACCTGAATGACAAAGATTTGAAACTAATTTCTCAGGACAATAAGGTTAATGACATTAAGTCCTGATATTATATATGTAAAATAATACCAAACTTGAGCAAGTTAATAAAGTCGTTTACCTTGGACAGCAATTAAATTGTAACGCGGAAAGTCACGGTTCAATTAGATCTAGGATAGAGCAGGCTAGAGCTGCTTTTAGAAGGATGTCCAAGGTATTATGTAACAGAGACCTAAAATTGGCATTGAGGATCCGCCTACTTCGCTGCTACGTGTTCTCGGTCTTACTGTATGATGTTGAGTCGTGGAATGTGAATAAAATCGATCTAAATCGCCTTAAGAATTTTTAAAATTTGGTGTTATAGAAGAATTTTAAAAGTTTCCTAGGTGGAGAAGATTCGAAACTCCACAATACTAGCAAGACTACTGAGATTATAAAAAGCATCAAGCAGAGAAAGCTGGAGTATTTCGAACATATAATGAGAGGTTCCCAAATATATGTTGCTACAAAATATGCATGCAAGGAAAAATAGCAGGCAAACGCAGTCCTGGACGAAGAAGAACTTCATGGTTAAAGAACTTGCGAGATTGGGATGGTGTTGATACAAGCATGCTATTTTGGGTGGCAGTGAATAAAACTAAGATAGACTATGATGGTAACCAACGTTCTGAAAGGACATGGTACATGAAGACAAAAATATTAAGTCTAAACTTCTTGATGTGGAAGAATAAAGATGAAAATGTATTAAAAAGTTTATTTGCGATGTTTTACGTTATTTTTACATATTTTTGTTTTGTTTTATACTGTCATATAGTGGGAACGTTCTATGAAACATTATTCAAAGTCTAGTTATTCCAGAGCTCAACGAATAGCCAATACAAAAGGCACATAATGTAGATCAGAGGATATACCAGACATATCACGAAAAGAAATTCAACATGGACATCAGGTCCACTTCTGATGTCAAGAATCCAACACTTTTCAATCGATATCCACATAAAGAAAACGTCTCAAATAAATGGAAAAAATCGGTTACAATCGTACTTCATAAAAAAAGGATATAAAGGAGAATATTATAGGCCTATTAGCTTAAAATACACCTACAAGCTCTTTACTTGAATAGCAAGCAGGTTTTCGATCAGGCTAAAAACAAATGACCATCTGCGGTGGCCTTAACACTCTCGTCAAAAAGTCTATCAAATATAGTACACCCCCTGGTTCGTATTTTTCTTGACTTCAACACAGTGAAAAGCGTCGATATCTTAAAAGCACTATTATAAAGCAGAATACACCACAGGTATTCGAAATTATCAAAATATATACGAAAATGAATTGTAAACTATGGAAGAATACTATGGGTAGAAACTTTTCTACGACCTTAGAACAATTCAAGAACCCATCATTGAAGAAAATTCAGGTCCCGAAATCCTACCAGAAGAAATAATGTCATCCCTCAGACAAACAAAAGATGGAAAGGCACCGGCACATGATGGAAATTCCTGCAGAACTGCTGAAGTTATTAGATGCAGAACAAATAAAAATAATAACCGAAATATTTAAAGAAATATACAAAAGACAGGAAAAATACTAGTAAAGTGGCTCAAATCGGAGTTTATCCCATTGCCCAAAAAAACAAGGAGCAAAAGTTTGTAAATACTATAGGATCACGAGCCCAATGAGCCATCTGCTGAAGCTGCATTTTAAAAGTCATCCACAAAAGAATTTACTGGAAATGCGAGGAACAAATTGTGCCCAATCAGTTTGGATTTGTGAACGCTGTTGGTACGAGGGAAGCTTTATTTAGTGTGCAGGTATTGTTTCAGAACTGTAGAGATATCAGCTGTAATGTTTTTGCATGCCTGATTGACTATAAGAAGGCTTTCGATAGAGTCAGATATGAACAAATGATGGAAGTGCTGAAGAGGGACAGGGATTGTCAGAAGAGACCTAAAAATAATAGCTAACCTGTAATGAAATCAATCAGTGGTTCTCCGAATAGATGCAGAATATACAGATCAGGTCAAAATCTTAAGGGGAGTGAGACAGGGGTGCATAATTTTAAAACTGATATTCAATCTGTACTCAGTGTACTTGGAGCACATTTTTGAAGAGGCTCTAAAAGATATTGATGAAGGCATCTCAATAAATGGAGCTTAATAACCTACGGTGTGCAAATAATAACAATAGTGTTTTCCAATACCATAGATGGGCTGCAAAACTTAATGAACAAAATAACGGAAACAAGTAGAAAATATGGACTGGATATAAACACCAGCAAAACAAAGCTAATGATCATCAGCAAGGAAAACATAATTGGAACAAATCTGTAGGTGAACCAAATGAGAATTGAACTTGTCTCACATTACAACTATTTGGGAACTATAATAAATGAGTCGTGGGACAAAACCCTAGAGATTAAATGCCACATCGGAAAGGCAAAAAGTTTCTTCTTGACTATGAGTTCTATGTTCACGTCCATAGCCTCACCCTAGAAACAAAAATAAGGCTCCTTAAATGTTACGTGTACTCATGCTTCTATACGAAGGTGGAAACTCTGTCAAAACTTCAGGCTTTTGCTATGATTATACAGAAGGATCCTGCAGATACTATGGTCAGACAAAGTCATCAATGAATAAGTAGTAGAGAGGATGAATACAACTGCGTCTTTGGTCAAAATGGTGAAGGTTGCAGTACTTGGAACATATAATGAGAAATTAAGGCAGACATGAGCTACTCCAATGCATTTTGCAAGGTAAAATTGAAAGAAAAAGGGCTCCAGGGTGAAGAAGAATATCCTGGATTGCTAACCTGAGCAGTACCCTAAGAAGAAGAAGAATTAAGACAAGTAAAATGGGGAGACCATTTATTGTGATCTAGAAAAATGATGGCAAATCTCGTCCCCTATAAGCTAATAGAAAACGTCCACAGTTGTGGAATTATAGGTCTATGTTCAACATTGGATGTAACAACTGATGCCAATGTTGTACAATTTGAACAAATAGTGTTCTTAGTTAGTTTGTCACTGATCATTAGATGCCCAGACATGCCAATTTAAACAAATAATGAAAAAGATATATTTCAAGTCTACTAAAATACACAATTATTCCTTTTGATAAAAATTGTCTATAAAGTATTTTTTTTATTTTCCATGACAAAAATAAAATAATAAATTTATTGAAAATCGTATTTGTACTTAAAATTTATTTTTAAGTATAATTATAATTATAAATTCTAAAACTTTTGAATTGCTCTATATTTATATATAAACGAAATTAGTAGGGTTTCTTACAACTTCACACGGTCGAATCGATTTTTGTGCATTCCTAACTTTCGTTCAGATGCACCAATAATTTGTTTTCAACCCTTCGTACATAACCTATAAAATTAGTATAAATACCTGATTTAATTTTCATCTTAAACTAAAACTTTACTTTTTCCAAAATAATATTAGTATATTCGACTTACCACGTCAGATATCTCTTAAACAACGAATAATTTTGTCAAAAACTGAGAGAAACACACGCGAGAATAACGTCGGCGCCATTCTTGACCCGGAATCAGACGTTGTGGCGCTGTTGCGGAGGGGTTGAAAGGGGATTAAACGTGGTAAGAAGGGTGAATGCTCGACAGTGGACATGTGCTTGGTTTTTCTCGGTGACGAGTAAGAAAACTTAATATTTGCACTTTCGCTTTAATTGTAATAAAATGTTTATACATGAAAAATAATTTGTGGTGTTAGGGGTGGTACTATACGATAGCTTTCGGCATTGCCGAACTATTTTGCTTTCACATTCTAATTTTCACTGATTTTCAATATCGTCAAACGAATTTCAGACGACATCATAAACGACGACGTAGGTATATGTATTAGGATGGGCCGAAAAAGGGCAAAAACATTGTATTTTGGGATACTTTAAAATACAATGTTAATTGTTGGGAATTAAATTATTTTCGACCAACCCCCCGGGGGCCTAAAATTTTTTTTTTATATTCCGTTCCCAAATTGTTGAGAGCACGAAATTTGCCTCAAAGTCATAAAACGGTCGTAAAATTTGTATCATCATAGGCGTTCCTGAGGTGTTTATTCATTAAAATTAATGCGTTTTACATTTATTTTCCTTTCCAAAATGTTTATCAATATTAATAATGTTTTAATACTAATATATTTAGCAAAAAACAATTAAAACTTTCACGGCTAATGTTGGTTATTATATTAATAAGAATAAGAATTTAACCATTAACAATTTTGTAAATAAGAATAACTTATCTCTTTGAATATTTCAATACTAATCTTCGCGTTTAATCACTTTACTAGAAAACCTGGAATTCATATACGAAGGTACTATGTGTTGCAAGATAATTAGGATGGAATTCTCCAGATTTTTAATAAGATAATGAGTATAAAGATGTCGGCTTTGGCCACGTGCCTCGTCTGTTCAGTTTATATTCGAAACTGAACTTGAAAGGGTGGTGTTATTACGAACGAAAACAATTTTTTGTTTAGTACGTTTTTGATCGCATGTAATTTCCGTCTCGTCGGTGTTTCCGCGTCTACGGCAGTAATTAGCGTTTCGAATATTTCTTTTGCGAATTATATGCAGTGCGTGAGTGAATTCTTTATTCCATATAACTACGAACATATACGTACCTTTCGCTCGTGCTCGTTTTGTTGGATTGTGTGTGATGGCTTCATCATCAACATCATCAAATTTAACACCGGTACTGTTGCGTACAATCAGTAAGTCTGTTTATTCACCAAGAGAGAAAACTATTGTCCTGAATGTTCACGATGCTCTGGTTTCTTAGAATCCCACAAACACTGTTCGCAACATAGTCGAAAGTTGTGCCAACATGACTCGCGTAGGGGAGTCACCTATATATAGGTTCCTATCAAAAAAAACACGGTATAGCTAACCCAAACACAAACGAACACTTAAAGAGAGGGAAAAAGCCTATTAAAATTGATGAATTTGCCAAAAATGGTATTCGAAGGAAAATTCATGGAATTTTTTTTTTAAGAAATACCAAACCTAAACAAAATTTTACAAGAAGTTAGAGACGACCCGGATTTGCCTCATATCGGACGAACTAAATTGTGACAAATTTTAAAAGAATTAAATTTCCGGTGGGAGAATTCAGACTGAAAATCACTTTTGATTGACAGGGAGGAGATAATATGTTGGAGAAGAAATTATTTAAGATCCATACAATCGGCTAAGAAGGCAACTTCCAGATACGTGGTAACTCAGGTCATACTCTAAAAAAAATTTGGTCAGATAAAAATATATTAAGCTCCAGGCAAGCCTTTATGGAAGGTTGGTCTACTGGTATCTCCCCACCTTCTGGTAAAGGCAGTAGATTAATAATTTCTCACATTAGCAGTGAAAAAGGATTTGTTAAGCATGGTTTGTTGGAATTTCAGTCCAAAAGCACAAAAGACTATCACGAGGAGATGACAGCTGATGTTTTCGAAGAGTATTTTGTGCAGATGATTGAACACATACCACCAAATTCAATTATAGTATTAGATAATGCACCTTATCATCCACGACTAGTAGAAAGACTTCCAACGACTGCGTGGAAGAAATAGGATATTCGTGACTGGCTGCGGAATAAGTATCTGCCTTACGAAGATGGAATGTTAAAAGCAGAACTTTTTAAAATTGCCCGGCAACAACTAAGTTCAAGAATACGTAGTTGACAAAATGGCGGAAAGGCGAAACATCATAGTCCTTAGACTTCCACCCTACCACTGCGAAATAAATTCAATTGAACTCATTTGGGCACAAATAAAAAGTTATGTGGCTATAAAAAATACGTCATATAAAATACAAGCTGTACGTGAATTGTTATACGAGTCTTTACAACACATTACAGAACAAAACTGGAAAGATGCAGTAAGACATGTAATAGAAGAACAAAAAATGTGGGATCTTAATAACATAATTGATGCGACCGTATAGACACAACCGCTTATTATAACCCTCAAGATGACTCGGATTCCGAAGTTGATCCTATTTATTTTGAATTTGAATAGTTTTCTAATCGTAATAATATAAGGTAAGTAATAGTAGTTGTAATCGTAAGGTAAAGGGGAAAGGCGCAAAATGTCGTCCTGTCAAAATGTTCAATGTGTTTTAAATGTATCCAGTTTTTTTTTAAATCCTGAGAAAACTAAAAAGCATTTTTAAAAAATTTAAAGGCAGAATGAAATATTTATTAGAATAAATAAAAAGTTTCGTTTTCATACAATATTTTCAATTAAAAATTATACTATATTTTCTCTTTTATTTTCACCCCTGTTACATAACATATTAAAATAAACATTGTAGAAGTTTTCAGGGACTTTCTGCCTTCAGTTATAATGTAATCTTTCATTCTGGGTTTAAATTTTTCAAAAATATTTATTATTTTTCTCTGATTCAAATAAATGTTTCAATCAAATTCAAAATACCTTCGTAATCCGATTATAAGGTTGTTTGTTGTATTGTATTTCTTCAGATACAAGGTGGGTTAGTCGAAAATATTTTAAACTGTCAGTTTTAGGTTGGTTTTTACTATTTACTTATTAGTAAATAGTAAAGGGAGGCAGTTTTAAACTGCCTCTCTTCTAAAATCGTCTTTTTTGACTTAAGCCTACGTTCTTGCGAACCGGCGATATATAAAGAGTGAAGGTAGTGACATCATATGTACCTAAATTCATAAATAAAGGTTTAAAGTGTGCCCTATACTCTGCTGTTGCAAGTATCCTCACTACTCTTTTTTGTAGTTTAAAAATTCGATCTGCGTGAGGAGAATTATCCCAAGCAGTTATTTCGTACTGTAAATGGCTAAGGAATAATTCAAAGTAGCACATTCTAAGGGTTCTTTTAGGAATCATATAAACTAAGTTGCGTATTAAAAATAGTTACTCTTTATTGCAAATATTGCACATATTCTTAGGACATAATTATAACTACATATATAAAAATATTTACAATCATTGAGCCTTATTCTACTATCACCCGCATGTTGATCACCAAAACTAACTCACACAAAATTTCGTGACAGTTGCGTGAAACTTACATTAATCTCACCTGTATAATTTGAGGTGTCTCTCAACGTAAATTTAACGTAAAAATATCACATAGTTGCTTTCGTTAAAGATCACAGCTTCACAAAGAAAATTTCTTTTCCATGTGGAATTCTACCAACAAAATCAGGTGAAATTCACGTAATACTTTTCGTAACTTGGTAGAACATCTACCAACTTTTTAATTTTTTTACGCTTCGGAGAATTTATTAATGATTTCGTTCAAACTCGTGGACGTGCCCACGACAAGTCCAAAGAATCCCAACAAGATGATAAGACAGTTCTTGATCATGGTAAATATAAACGTCTTGCCGGTACGTTGGTGCCAGTAAGTGCCCATGTCCACCATAGCCGGGATGAAGAGTCCTAGTCCTGAGAGAGTTAATGCTCCGAATAGGGAGATGAAGAGATCAATGTAAGGAACTGCTACCGCAAGGACAACTGAAAGAAATTTCCTAGAATTAATATATAGCCAGTGATACTCAAAACGAAATAAGAATTGTTCTAAAAATAAAAAATAACATTGTCATATGTCTTGTCTTGATTTATTCTTAGTGTGTACATTTCTATCTCCGTTTTTATTTCGTTTCTAGTATGATCGTGATGAAACAAAAGGTGGATTGTCACAATGTGCATATTGGTGTAACACTTTGGCCTCAAACAAACTTTTTTGAGCCTCACATGACGGTATTTCCCATTTATCATTTTTTTTGTGAGTAAACCTTTTGCAGGACAATACTTTCTATATAAATGTTGTGTATCTTCAGTACTTCCCCAAATTCCCAAGTCATAAGTAACGTATATAACTCCAACTGCAATTGCTACTTTTAAACCGAATAGAAGGAACCCTAAAAGACCACCGTTTTTGTTAGCAGCTTTTATGATTTTCTGACTGTTGCATGGAGACTGCATTATCTGCACCTATACATATTTTAATAACTCATGGAGGTACTCTGGATATAGTAACTTCGTACGTAGTGGATATTTATATTTATTTTTATAATCATTCTTCTTACCTATTTATTTTTATATTTTACAGCACTTTTCTAGTTTCTTGTTTCATACTCAAATAAAGGACTTATAAAATGTTTGAAAACGCGAATAACTGCATCATTTTTGGACAGTATTACAATATTTAATCATCTTCTTCTTCTTCTCTTCTTTACATGCCATCTCCGCTACAGAGGTTGGCAATCATCATGGCTATTCTGATCTTGGATGCTGCCGCTCTGAAAAGTTTGATAGATGTGCAGCCCTACCATTCTTTCAAGTTACGCAAACATGAGATTCTTCTCCTTCCTACACTTCTCTTGCCATGGATTTTCCCTTGTATAATTAATTAAAGTATGTTGTGTCTTTCATTACGCATAACATACCACAGGTATTGCAGCTTTCGTGTCTTGATAGTTTCCAATATTTCCATTCTTTTGTTGACTCTTATGACTTCGTTGTTTGTTACATGCTCGGTCCATGATATCTTCAGGATTCTTCTATACACCCACAGTTCAAATGCTTCCAACTTTTTAATAGTCGACGCGTTAAGTGTCCATGCTTCTATCCCGTAAAGCAGAGTCACTGCTATATAACACCTACAAGAAAATATAACACCTTACCAGCCTAACTCTCAGTCTAATTTCAGTTCTCTTGCACAAAGTACTTTTCTCATTTTATTTAAGTTTGTGCTTTCTCTATTCAAACTTTGATTTCTTTGGAGTAATTGTTTGTGTGATTAATTATTATGCCAAGATAATTACAGTTTTCAATTTTTTCTTAAGTTTTAACGTTAATTGTCAGGATTTCATCATTATTTTACCACTTTTTCCTGTTTATTCGCTGGCGAGCGCCATTTAAGAATGGCTGATTTTTTTCAGGTTGTCTCTCATTCGACAGTTCAATAAAATAATATTGATTGTAAAAATTCTTCATCATTCCAGTTGTATTTGATTGTACAGGATCAAAAATGTTCGCACGACTAGTTAGGCAACACTTCTAACAATGCAATACTTGTACTGTCGCTCTGTCACAGCAAAAAATGTTTCTTTCTTATATTGTCGCTTTATGACTTCATTTAGAAAGTAGTGGAATATTCATTACAGAAATTATAAACAATAAATGATTTATAAAGTTATACTTACAACAAAAAGTAACCAAGAAAACTCTCGTGACGTATTCCAAAAGTACCAAATGGTTTGATCCGCTAAGCAATGGTAATAAATATATGTCCCATACAGTTTTAATGGCAGGATACAATTGAAGACCGTGAGTGACGTAAATGGACATAGACAATAAAATTCTGCATATTTGGCCTGGTCTGAAAATAAAAATTTGACATTAATGTTTTATTACATTATTTACCATTCTCTATTTAAAATTTATTGATAACACAATTGTAGCAATAATTTATAATTATTATTGTATATTATTTACATGCAGTTTTTTATATATTACTTTTGTAATATTTAAAAATCCTATGCAAAGAAAACCTAGTTGAAGAAAAGCAGTTAAAAACAGAATGACTAAGAAATCAAAACAAAACTCGAAAGTTTTACAGAAATTTAAACAAAATGAGTTAAGAGTTTAGGCCAACAGTAGGGAGCTGTAGGGATGGAGATGGAAATATCCTAAGTGATACCCCAAGGTAAGGTAAGATAAGGTCCCCAAAGATATCACAAGAACACGAAATATGCAATTAAATATAAGAGTAAACAATAAGAACATCCAAAAGGTCCCCAAGGTCAGATATCTCGGTAGTTGGATAACTGAAGATCTAGATCCCGACATAGAGATACGTAGCAGGATTGAGCAAGCCAGAACAGCATATGAGAACCTTGCTAAGCAAGAGCAGCCTTAACTTAATACTTTGATATCGCTTTAAGATCGAGAGGAGTATGCCAGAATTGTCGCCAACATCCACTAATTGAATAGGGCACCATACGAAGAAGATGAACATCGCCGAAATCAATGAGCAACTGTTGCGGATGCAACTAATGTCGATGCAGCTTAAAAGCACAGAAGAACATTTTTAAAAGTGCTCTTCTTAAGTTTGATGAAGCCATACTTCTCTGATCGCGTTAGCATAGAGTAATTGTTAAGTGATATAAAATGGTTTCTGGCAAAATACAACAAATCAACAGAAAGCAATGAGGAGGAGCCTTCTGCAAAGATATGAGCGAGGCCATTCATTCAAACTCGAGTCACAACGATCATCTGCTGAAGTTGCAAAAGGTCAGTGTGCAAACAACTTATGACAACAGTTGTTAAACACTGATTTCTGCAAGTAGTGGATACAACAAACTAACCATACACATGTGAGGTTTACATTTCAAGAAATTTTTTCCGAAATTCTTTCTCTGTTGAAGATTTTGTCCCTTTTCGAAAATTGTATTATTTTTATATATTTCATTAAAACAGTAAAAAAATCAAAGTAGCAACTTTTCTTATCTCTCTGTGTAGAAAATACACCTATGCGAGATTCCAGAGCCTAGTTAAAGGGTAATAACACAATATAAAATCAAAATTTGTCGACTTATTCACCATAAAGACTTGTTCTACCACATAATATGAAAGACCAGTATTTAAAAACACAAAACACTTTGGAGCCAGTTTTGTAATGAACCTGTTGTTCTATATTAGATAATAAAAACGGGTTGAAGTATTTATTTATTTAGGTGTTAAGTACCCATACACGAATTTACTTCTTGTTTACATAATTTTGATTGATTTATCGCGTTCAAGGACTGGTGCCAGCTCCAGTTGTACCACATTTTTATGTATAATAATGGTTTAACAACAGGTGTAATACAAGTATGTAATAAAAACATAAAACCAAAGGGATAACAAAAACCGGAAACATTCCTTTTAATTAATTGCTTGTTGAAGTTTGTAAAAACTAAACTCAATTTAAAGTTTTCCGGTAGTCCAGTGAAAATATAAAATAAATTAAATTTAATTCATAATTAAATAATTGGATAAATTATCAATCGTCCATTGAAATGTTACATTTTTTAGGCCTTATGGTGCATTTCTACAGGAGGCAATTTAAATTGTATTTATGTGTTGGATGAATAATTAAAAGCTTATGTTCAAGTTTGTCTCTGGTCGTCACCCTATTCCCCCGGCCGACATCTTGCAAAAAGTGTGCAAAGAGTTTTCGCGCTGTTTCTCGTAAACTAGCAATCCTGCAGAAAATTTTATTCGACATTATTTGTAGGAAATTAAATTATCTACAACTTTATTCTTATTACTTTTTATTGTAAAATGAAAATTATAAAAGTTATAAACAAAAATAACTAAAGATTTTGAAACAAATTTTCTTTTGGGCTTTTAATTTTTTTTTCTGGCAATCTTACAAAAAAAAATGACATCAAAGCAATATTATATAGGGTTGTTTAAAGAATAATTTTCACTATAAAATTTGTTTCATTTAATTAATTACTTTGGACTTTACATCGGTCCGAAATTGACTATGTTCTTGAATACTCGACATCTTGGAATAAGGGGGGAAAAGTTTTGTCGCGCTGTATCTCGTAAACTAGCAGCCCTAGAGACAATTTTATTCGAAATTATTTGTAGCAAATTAAATTGTTTACAACTTTATTCCTATTACTTTTATTGTTATTATAGGCTGAATCTGATGCAGATGCAGTCATCATCCGTTCTGCGCTTCTTCTTCTTCTTCTTTCATCTACGTTCCATCTCCGTTGGTGAAGGTTGGCAGTCATCATGGCTATTTTGATCTTAGATGCTGCCGCTTTATATAGTTCGATTGATGTGCATCCGTATGATTCCCTCAAGTTACGCAACCGTGAGATTCTTCTCCTTCCTACACTTCTATTGCCCTGGATTTTCCCTTGTATATTAATTGACGTATGTTACATCTTTTATTACGCATAATATGCCCCGGTATTGCAGCTTTCGTGTCTTGATGGTTTATAATATTTCCATTCTTTTATTGACTCTTCTTATTGCTTCGTTGTTCGTAACATGCTTGATCCATGATATCTTTAGCATTCTTCTGTACACCCACAGTTCAAATGCTTCTAACATTTTAGTAGTCGACGCGTTCAGTGTCCATGCTTCTATCCCGTAAAGCAGAGTCGAGAAAATATAACACCTTGCCAGCCTCACTCTCGAGTTTAATTTCAGTTCTCTTGCACAAAGTACCTTTCTCATTTTATTGAAGTTTTTTTGTGCTTTCTCTATTTGAACTTTGATTTCTTTGGAGTAATCGTTTGTATGATTAATTATTGTGCAAAGATAATCGTAGTTTTCAACTTGTTCTAAAGTTTTACCATTAATTATCAGGCTTTCATCATTATTTTGGATTTTTGATATCCTCATAAATTCAGTTTTCTTGATGTTTATTGATAATCCATATTCTTCTCCATACTCAACTGTCTTGTTCATTAGCTTTTGGAGGTCTTGGAGGTTCATCATCTGGTTTTTCTTATTATTCGAAGCGAATTTAAAAAAACCAACTAACAAAAAATGAAAGAAAACAGTAATGTTTAAATTGTTTTTATTTATTTGTGTTTTTTTTAGTAGTCACTGTAATCTAGCCCTTGTGCAAGCTTTAATTTGTGTAAGCATGCTCCTAAATAAATTCTCAATATTTTTTTGTGACAGGTTGTTCCATTCTTTAGCAGCTTGTACTAGCTGTGCAGTGTTTGGTGGATTCTACCGGTGAGCTCTAATTCTTCTTTAAAGCATATCCCACAATTGCTCTGTAGGGTTAAGATGATGCACTCCAGAACAGTGATATGTTCTGCTTCAAGAAAGTCTATAATCATTCTGCTGGTATGTGCAGGCGCATTATCTTGTCATGAAAATTAAATTTTTTTTCATTGCACCTCTCCAGAGCCCAACTACAGTTTCTTGAACCAAATCAAAATACCTACGAGCTGTCAAAGTTGGTTGGATGAGAATTAAAGAAGTTTTTTTACTGATCATAATGCCTCCTTACAACCTGTCATTTCTCTTTTATATCTGTGAACAGATCTGGTCATTTCCGTTTTCGCCTATCTTCTTTGCTCTCTAAGTGCACAAATTCGTCGATCATCTGATTTTTACAAATTTTAGTTTCGAAAGAAAATAGCACATTTTGCCAATTTCTAATGTTCCAGTTTTGGTGTTAAAGACACCAATTTTAGCGATCAATATTGAGCTGTCTGGATAACTCGGGAAACCCGTAACTGTCTACTGCTGTATAGTCCTTGGGTATAAAGTCTTTCTCTTATCATTTTAACTGGAACACTCACACCTGTAGCTTCCAAAAGTTGCCTTTGGAGCTGTGGGTGAGAAATTGTTGGGTCTCTTCTAGATAATTGGCCAATGAAACGATCGTGGCGGGCCATTGTTACTTTTTGTGCACTTTGGCTTAGTCTCTTCTTAACCGTTCCTAATTCCTGATACCTAGCTTAAGTTTGATAAGATTTTGCGCCTGCGTTAACCCGGATAAGGCATATTTTCGATTTTGAACGCAAAAGTAAGTTTATTTATTTTTGTTTAACGTACAACTAAAGAAAGTAATCTATAACGTACCGAGCTGTGTTATCTGATTGTTTTATCGGTTTCTTCATTTTCATTAAAAACCTTTATTCTTCGCAACAATAACAAGTTTTTCCAAAAGAAATAAATATTGGTTTGAAATATATATGGTGATTCCATATATGTTTCGTTGTGTGTAGATATAATATAAAGATAACTAATTTTTACTTACATATCATCCCCAATCGACAATGATATAGAACCTTGAACTGAGCTGCCATATGCGATATATCCGAAGAATCCCATCGACGTGTATAAGATAGTGATGACAACCATACCTTTGTTTAAAACTCCAAAAGGGCTTCCAAAGTTTTGCGGCGTTTTCATTTCATTTTCTAGTGGCATTATCTGAAAAATATACAACAAATAAGTAAATCATTGAAATGAAGTTGAATGCTCGAATAAATGAACTTTGAAAAATAAGGCTATTATCGAGCACAAGTTAATTAAATCTAGCCCAAGTACTTTCGCTTAAAATAGCATTTTCAGGGGCATCTGAAATAAGCCAAGAAAACGTTTTTTAGATGAAGGAAATTAGTTAACTTCGATAAAAAACTCGAAGGTAATGGATGAAAAAAGTTTTTGAGATTAACGTTTTAGACTTACTTCGTCAAATATAAACTATCCGGCAAGCGTAGAATGTGGAAACATTTTGCGATTTCTCAGAGGAGTGAAAAATATCAAAGTTTTTTGTTATTAGATGTCTCATCACGACGATATATTCTTTTTTGTGGTTCCTTCAACTAAAGAAAAATATTTTGAGTAAAACAGTATTTCCTACCATATGAAACTGAGCAAAATATTTGTCCAAATTTCTTCTCAGAAATATAAAAACATCAATTTAATGAAGTAGTGTAATATAGGTACAGTTAATGCTTGTTGAAAAATTTCCTCGCAAGCGTATGGGCAAATAAAGCACAAAAAAGGCTAAATATAGAGAAGTTAAAGTCGGAAGAAGACGATTTTAAGAAAAATGAAGAACGAACAAGAATCTCGTAACCAATAATGCAGAAAATACGACAGCGCGGCACATAATCCAAGGAAAAATTGTGGACAGAAGGAGTGCTGGCAAAAGATGAATATCTTTACTGAAGAATCTAAAAGAATGATATGATTGCCAACCTACATAATACAGATTACAGTTCAAGAAGAAAAGAACGTTATGTCACCGTAAAGTCCTTCAGTTTATGTTTCTTTTTTGCAAATATTTCCCAAGTCTAACTTTTAGTAACAACACTTAAACCCAACATTAATTTATGTCAATTAAAGGGAAACACTTACCACACCGATTGCTTCTAACGCAAACAAAACAGTTCCGAAAAACAAGGGATAATTCTTCACCTCCCCGAACGGTTCTTTGCCATCAAAGGTAAAGTCCCTGCTGAACATGTAGTAAGCGATGATTCCAAAACTGACCATTGTGATAATATTGGCGAACGTAGACAGTGGTGCTAGATATTTCAAATTTTTCACGCAGTTGATCAGTATCAGAGGTAGAAGGGCAGCCAACATTACTAATTTTACGTTGACGGTGATACCGTGTGCTGCGAAAACGCCTGAGATGTTATCTCCGATGAAGATTGTGTACACAGCACCAGAACCCAGTTGATAAATTAGAAGGAATACGTTTACCATGTGCCTGAAATAAAAAAATAGATAGAAGTTAAGAAGAATATTATATTTATTTAATTTTTAACTTAACTTTTAACATGCAATGAATTTAATATCACTCAGATGACAAGAATTATTTTAAAATATCATAAGATTTTAAGTAAATAACAAACTGATTCATATATTAGTTTATTGTTGATAGGAATTCCTTTATAGTCTGGCGTATTGGTCTAACAATCTTAGTAATTCCTAATAATCCAACAACCTATATAGAGAAAATAACAAAACCTCATTAATAAAACCTCTCTTCTCCTTGATGTAAAACAAACTTTATTTCCTCGTGAAAAGTGTTCTACACCTAGAATATATGGACTAACTAAAATTTACGAATCCGATAGTCCTTCATGTCCTAATGTCAGTGTATATAACTGTCATCGTCACATCCATACTCCACAGAAATCAATCTCCTGCTCAATCTCAATCCAAAGATCCAGTCCTTCATCATACGAAAGCTTTTCTTTCTTACATCGAAGGTGTCACTGACAAAATCGACAAAGTCTTCAAGGTTCCTACAGCCTCTGACGCTTCTCGCATTTCGTCCACCATCGTTTTCTGTCCATCGATTCATCTTCTTTTATGGCTCTATCTCTCATTATATGCCGTATATTTTCTTCCCAGCAACTGGAGGCCTTTAGCTTCTCCTTCTTTGTTTTGGTATGTAATTTAAAGTTTTCTTTGTCCATCTATCTTCATTCATTCGCTTCACGTGACCATACCATACTAGTTGTCTAGTTTCAATTCTGTCTACACTGGAATATACAGTATTTGTCCTTCCTTCTAATATCTTTATTCCTGGTATTGATCTTTTTTGGATACACCACACGCTCTTCTTAGAAAATCCATTTGTACTACTTCTATTCTTTTTTTATCTTTTTTCGAGATATGTCAACTTCTGCCCCATAAGTCATAATAGGCTCTATCAAGGTTCGATAGATTGTCAATTTCGTTTCTTGTCTAATATCTTTAGACCATATTAGAGAGTTTAAAATGTTGAACGCTTTTGTCCCTGCTACGTTCTGTTTTCGATGTCTCATTTGGTAGTGCCTTCTTTAGATATTATAGATCCTTCTTCTTCTAGTTTCATGACCGATATCGATGACTTTATTGACAGCAGCTCTAAATAACGATGTAGTTGATTTTCCATACCATTGCATTAGATTTTTCAGCCATGATGTTCTTCTACTACCAGGACCACGATTACCTTTTATCTTTCCTTGAATGATCAGATGTGAAAGATCATATTTTTCAGGTTATCTCATAATGTGGCCGAAGCATTCCAGCTTGCGTTTCTTTATTATATTGACCAGTTGTGTTGTTTGGTTCAGCCGTCTAAGGATCTCGTCATTTCAAACTCTGTCGACCCAGCTTATTTTCAGTAGTCGTCTGTATACCCACATCTCAAAGGTTGTCAAGCGTTTAAGGATAGCCTCAGTTTGAGTGTCATTCGATAGCCGCAAGATGTCATTCGAACTCTAAGGTTAATGCTAAGATCGTGACTGCAAAGTACGTTTAGTTTAGTTTACTAGACATGTAGTCCATGTCTTCCTCATCATTCGCTACGACTACCTAATTATCTGGGAAAAATAAAGTTGCTAGACACTTACCACCGCCTATGTCTATTCCCATTTCGGATACTTATTTTCTCCATTGCTCTAGCGATGATTGAATATATATTTAAAATAAGGTCAGAGATAGACAACATCCTTGTTTAAGCCCCTTTGTTATTGGAAATGATGCAGATATAAAGTTTTCTTCTTTAATGACACTTCTTGCATTTTTGTATATATTTACGATAGCATCCGCATACTCCTATTGCGATAAGGTACCGTATCGTATGCCTTCACTAAACTTATTAAACAATAGGTGGGTAGATAGATTCCTTTACCATCAGTTCATGATCTTCCCGCACGAAATCATTTTGTTTTTCTATGGTTTTGTATTCTGATTTTATTCTTTCTTTTATTATTCGACCGTACAACCTCCCACTGAGCTGATAACAGTTATTCCCCTATAATTAGAGCATTTGCGTTTATCCCCTTTCTTGAGTATTGAGCTGATGTATCCAACCTTCCAATCACCAGGGATATTTTGTACTTTAAAGCATTTGGTAAATAGTTGAACCAACAACCCATGTTGATATGTCAAGAAAAATAAAGACAATATTTACCCCCAATAAAAACTTTCACCTCTTGTCTGATTAGTCAAAGACGACATTCCAAATAAGCAACACGGAGTCTATGAAATTTCTTAGGTATACTGCCCTTGATCTTATAAAGGCCAAACCAATAGCAGAATCCAAAATAGTATTTAAGAACATTCCATTTCTGTTCGCAATTTCGATTCAATTTCAGCTCTAGATCAATTCCATTTTAATACAGGTCACAGAATTGACTTTAAAAACTCTAGAAATATAGCCTCTATCCTGTTCTATAAACGAAGAATTATTTGAGGAGTCATAAAGCTTGAAAACGAACGAATTGTCTTAATAAAGGAGATGTTAGCACATGGTTGCTTTGGCCATGGAGATCACTCCTAAAGAACACATCGTTTGTTCCACCTACTATTGAAAATCCGTCAGGAATTTTCACGCAAACCCTCACCCAAACACGACGTCATCTTTGAAGATATACATGAACCATCCCCTTACTCAGTAACAGAACAGTGAGTAGTGAATGGTGTAGTGAAGAGATCTGGGGGAATAGGAAACTAAGACTGAGAAAATTTTATCTCTAGAGCTTGTATTTTGCTCTTTGGTCGTTCTGGTAATACCAAATTCACTAAAAGTGAGATCATGTCTATAAACTGCTTTGATTTGAAAACACTTGGCGTTCTGCTGTTGATTTGATTTTTGTTCCTTCAAATTTTAATTTAAGTTTTTCTCTTTCCTCTGCTATTTGCATAATTTTAATTTTTACTTGCACGAGATTCATTTTACTAATTGTACTAATTTTTAATAGGAAACTTAATGTCAAACAATTCTACCTTTATCTATTTTTATCGTAGATATATTAATTTCTGAGACATTTTGAACATGAAGAGTCCGTGACGTAGATTTTGCATTCTATGTTTTTTTTCAGTTCCCACAACTGTCTCAGCTGGAACATAGTCAAAATCTAATAAACAACCTTTTAAAAACACAAATTCAATGACTGATGCACAACAATCAACACTACATATCTCTCGACTGGACTATTATAGGTATATCTAATTCAGAGGATATATCCTACAATAATCAGCGGACATGAGTAAGGAAGTAATCGTTACATGGAACTGTTATGCAAGGTTTAAAGTAAGGTCGAATGTAGTTCTGACCTTTCCTTTTATGGATTTCAAGTGGCATTGAGACATTTTATAACTCTTTTAGCTATAAAACACGAGCGGTTAACTAGAAAATTTTTATTTACAATATGTGGCTGGTTTGAACAATTTCATTCTTCTGATTTATGTATAAAATATAAATACAATACTATGATGCAAAGTAGACAAAGACTTGGCAATAAAAAGAGAAGAAAGAACAATATATAGGTTCGAAAACGTGGCTATATTTTAATACTTAGGTATTATATTTACTAGAAAACCAACAATTCTTCTACTTTTTAGTAGTATACCTTCTAATGTTGTAGTGTTGTAGTCATCAGTTCTTTTATCTCTTGTGTGATCTATTGTTTATTTTTAGATTATGTGTCTTCTTGAATTTTTTGTTTTGTGATATTTCTTAAGATCTCCTCTAATTTCCTCCTTTTATCTGTTGCTGTCTTTTGCTTTTGCCTTTATACTTTCTACTGAACGTCTTTGTGTACTTGTTTCATGTTTGCTAGAACTAGATTGTTGTAGAACGGAATCTTTGATTTATTACTATGTAATCTATTTGGGTTCTTAATATAATTTCACCATTATCTCTAGGTGCTTTCCATGTATAACACTTCAATTTGGGAGTTTCGTTATCTTTGCAAAAACTGAACTAGTCATCAAAATAGCAAGAGATAAGTCAGCGCAAATCACAGAAAAGTCACAGATATTAATCCGCAAATGAACAAGCAAAATTGCTTATAAAGAGAAGAAGAATAAGAATTTACAAGAAAGGTGAAAGTGAAACACGACATACACAGTTTGGAGCCCTTAATGGTTTAGAAACCTGAGAAGCCCTGTTTACCTTTAATATACCGGCACAGTGATGCATATATGTCATCCAAGATACGTATGTTGGCTTCATTGACTATGCTAAGGCCTTTGACGGTGTTAAGCGTGAGAAGCTACTGGAAATCTTGCAAAACCTAAACATCGATTATCAAGATGTTCAAATAATAGCAAAATTATACAAAAGAATAAAAATCGAAGACTACAAGTCAGATGAAATAAGTATTTTCTAGCCAATACTATTCAATTTAGACTAGGAATATATTTTTCAATTTTCAATTTAGACTATGAATAGGAACTGCAAGAATAAGAAAATACATTACTTACGGCGCTATAAAAGCGATCCGTCGTTGAAATGGAGGTCCTTCTTGGAAGCCGGCCAAGGCGGTTTCCGGGTAGGACATCACAGCCACTTTCCGTCTTTTACACAGCTCATATTCAGATCTTATCAGAAGATGAATACAGTGAGTACATAGAAATCCGATAACCGCCGTCCCTACTGCTCCCAAGAGGTATCCTGAGTGGTAGAAGGCCATCGGCATGGCGAGAATTCCTGTTCCGAGACTTCCTTTGAGAAGATGCAAGAAGGTTTCTGTATCCCTAAAAAAAATTATATGTTACTTAATAAATAGAAAACTTTATATACAGTGTACTTGTGTTTGTATGTTTGTGCGATGGAAAGCGGTGGAAAAACTACTAGCGATATCAAAATTTTCTTTTGCTCTGGCACTAGTAGGTACAAAATTTATCAAAATCTTTCAGATTTCCATGTGAGACAACTGAACATCTTACAATTAGATATCTAATTAAGAGAAGAAAAAAAGATGGTAAGTGATAAGCTTTATTATGCATTTTTAAGTTGTCATTCAACACTCCCATTATGAAAACTTTAATTAATCAATGTCTAAACCGCTCTTGAGATTAATAAGAATAAAGTCAACTTATTTTTTAGGAAATACGAGGAAGTGTTTCCCTTTAAGAATTTTTATAAAAACATTTTGGCAATGGCTAAATTCCATGATTGATGAAAGAGATCCATGATATTTTGAGGTTAGAATTGTTAGAGCATCAACCATATTCACCAGATTTTTCCCCTAGCGACCTCCATCTGTTTTAATATGCAAATATTGATAAGGCAAATGTGCTATAAAAACCACATCGACTACATAGAGAAGATCGCAACCTTTTACCGAATGTATATTCCTATATACTCTATAAGTGTATTATTAGAGTGCCTTACGCTGGCTGGCCTTCGTTGTTCGGGGTAGAATTTTGTGTGGGAAGCCTTGTATCCAGGACTCCCACACAAGTACTTTGCTGATAAGAGAGCCATTTCAGAACCTGCTAAATTTGATAGATGACCTCAATTCTCACCCCTTTATACGTAACATAACAGAAAGTGGTGAAAAACTTACTAGAGACACCAACATTTCTTTAGCACTATCATCGATGATACTAGTGGGTACAAAATTTGTATAACCACTATCTAAAGTGAAGACATGCTCAGTACCAGACGCTGCGCTGTCCCGTATTGGGCAGAGTGTGTTTTGTGATCTTTGACACTTAAGACCACGATACCAATATCAGTCAGTTTCCATTAGTGTTATAACGAGAGTCTTTGCCATTTCAGCATCATCCTCTCCTTCCAGTCTACAATATTTGGTGAGCAGAATATTCTTAGAGTTCCTTGCTTCGTATGTACAATGCCAAGTTTACAGAGGAACAAAATGTGAAACGGACCATTCTCTTGTAAACACATAAACATTTTTCAATTTTCCTATTAGCAACACATTCTGAAAATCTAGTAGATCCAGATCGAGAAATTTGTGAGAAAAGTATAAATAGTATAAAAGATTAGTCAACAGCATTCCTATATAGTATAAGATTAAGCTTCAAGTATCTCTTTAGTAGACGGATAGAATTACAAATAAAGAAAACTGAAAGGGTTGGTAAAGAAACAGAACTAATCACCACTATACAAATCAGAAAACTTTAATACCTAGGCCACGTGATGAGGGGACTAAAATATTAAATTTTGAAGAAAGAAGATCTGCTGGTCGAAGGCAGAACTCATGGTTGAAGAATCTACGTGATTGGTATCAATGCAGATCGATTGATTTGTTTAGAACAGGAAGTTCAAAAATAAAAACAGCCATTATGATTGCCAACCTCCGTAGGGAGACGGCACTCTAAGAAAAAGAAGCGTCTTTAGTATACATGAAGCCTTGGCTATGGCTTTAGAAGCCTTGAAAGTACAAATACTTGATCGAAGGAATGCGAAAGAATGGTAGAGTGAAATATTAGAATAAATATAGAAGAGAAAGAGCCGACACAAAACCATTAGGTTAATGAGAAAAGACACAGAAAATCAAAAATACTACACAAGATGCTGTAGAGGTGCAAAAAAGCAGCTCTAAAGGCAAAAAATGAAACATGGGGCTGTAAATGTAAACAATAAGATCAAAGCATAGGCTCTAGTAGAGCAATCAAACCATGGACAACAATAATTTTCCGTAAGAACAAATAGAAAGAAAAAAGTTTATATCAGCCTAATACCGCTATAAGATTGAAAAGATAATTATCAAAATATGATTGATTGAAGGTATTCCACAATTTCTTACCGAAGTAATAATGACTAGTCTCTCCAATCAGACACACCTTTATAAAAGAAAATTCAATAAATGAGATTTAAGAAGACTCAATAAAAACTGGATAAGAGCTGCGCAAAGTAGACGAGATTGGAAACATGAGGAAGAGGCCTACGTTCAGCAGTGGACTCTTGAGGCTGGATGATGAACAGAAGTAAGGAAAATCCTAACGGCAGTGTACAATGGAGGAGCTTTTGGGCCTACAGGACTGTTCATTGAACTTTTCAGATATGGACCGGACACGCTACTGTAACTACTAGCTTTTGTGTTGCTATACAATTGCTTTTTGAGAGACAAAGAATTGCCATTTGAATGGAAAACCAGAACGAGTCGGAGCAATCACTTAAAAATAGTTTCTAGTAACTGGATGGTAACAGCTCAATAATCAAGAGATTTGAAGAAGGCCTATGTCCAACAGTGTACAGTAACAGCTCATAATGATGATAATAAATAATAAATTTGTTTGGCATAAAATAAATAAATGGCAGAATTGAAGGAATACAATAATATACCAGCAAATGAGTGGGAAAGATACCTAAGGGAACTGTTTAAAGGAAAGGAAAATAATAATTAACATAATAACGTACCTGAACTAAGACATGCCATAGAATAAGTTTCCAGAAAGCAGAAATAGCCACAAATTCACTCAAAACTAGAAACGCACCAGGACCAGGTAAAATAACCAACCACCCTAGAGATGACACAACTTATACAAAAACTAATATTGCACTGCAAGATACTAGACGCATGGAGAAACATACCAATGTTCTAGAAAGGAGGTAAAGAAGACCCCAACAATTATAGAGGTCAAAATCTAGTGATCCCCGCACTTAGGCTTACTACAAAAGTCCTAACCAACAAAATCAATAAACTAACAACTTTATCAGATGAACAACAAGAATTCAGACTTGGAAGTTCCTGAGTAGACGCCGCATTTGTACTAAGACAAATTAAAGAAAAGGCCATCGAGTATAATAAACCAGCATATCTATGTTTTATAGACCTGACTAAGGCTTTCGATCGCATCCAAGTCGAAGACATCTTACACCTACTGTATAAAAAAACATACCAATCAATATTATACAAACCATCGAAAACATCTACTTACATAATCGAATACAGGCAAAGATAAATGGAAAACTAAAAGGCAGGAAGCAAGGTTTAAATATGGAAATATATATGACTAGTTATGAAGATGTTGAAGAAGTACGACAACAAAGCTAAAAAGCAAGTAAAACAGCGGAATCTCTTAATGACATAATCTTGAAGAACAAACAACTAAGATAAGACACAAAAACAAGAATATATAAAGCAGCAATTAGACCTTTATCAACATACACGACGGACACAACAGATATAAAAATACTTCGACGAATATGAGGGAGAAGTCTGTTGGATAGGGAGAGAAGCAAAATCATAAGAAGAACATAAGTTTAATGGGTGACAAAATGTAAACAGGAGTGGAACGAACACATCAGTAGAATGGCAGAGGATAAAATAGTACGAATAGCACGGGATAAGTCACCAAATGGACGAAGAAGTATTGGCAGACTGCGATAATTTAAACAATTTAGCTTTTAGCGGAACCACATACACCTACGAGTCCGACACCATTATGAGGGTGGCGTGTTACACGAAGCATCGCGGGACCTCCAACCTCCCCGTAATACCTGTGTTGCCTTACGAACACCCCGTCCGTTATCCCCCCAGGGTCGGAAAGGTGAGCCCATGTAGAAGAACTCGACCTAGAACGAGACTCTCCTTTACCACTCTTAAATCTCCAGGTGGGTACGTGCCGAAACCCGGCGTGCCTAATGGGGAAGATGTGCTTACGGGCTCAGCTCGTTCAAGCTCAGCTGGTTCCGTGGAATGAAAGTAGAGTGGTCCCACGAGAGTCTCGTCTCGAAAACTATGGTCTGTTTTTTAACCAGGAGGAGTAATACAAATTTTCCGCGCCGTAATGCTTGTTTGCAATTGGTCCAACTTATGCAAGTTTACTCCACTAAATTATGACATATTGACACTAATGACATTTGTGAAATTTATTTATTATTATTATTTTCCTCTAATATATAAATCGATTTCTGACTGTTTAAGTTGTTTGTAATAACTTGGACTCATAAGAAAAACAGCAACTATCTTTTAAATTTAGTGTATACTTGTTAAGAAGCATTCCATTTTGTTTCAATCACAATAAAAGAACATTAGTAGAGTTAATGGATTTTGGGAACAGCTATGACCTTGAAAATGCCACAAAGAATATAACTAAATATCTCTTTTCTTACTCAGACTCTTTAAAGTCTTTTACAATATTTTAGAATCGAAGATATGTAATTATATTATTATTGTATTGGATTTTGACAAGAGCTATGCATTATGCCTATTTAGTACACAAGTTTTATGTGAAATGTTCAAGGTCATAGCTGTTCCCAAAATCCATTACCACTAACATAATGTTGTGTTTTAGTTTGATTATATGATACACTTGGTTTTGTTCTTCCTGGTTGTAGATTATCACAAGAAAACTGCAAAATTATGCAAGAATGTAACATAATAGATTGGACTTGTTGATTATCTCACAGAAATCCCAGTATTTTTTAGTAAATTTTATTTGTTGATAACAAATGGGACAAACTCACTGTCAAAATTAAACAAGAATCCAGCATTAAAGAAATTGTAAGTACACACTTATTTATTCAAAGTATCTGGTAAGAAAAAAACTAGATTCAAGAAATTGATCATACCAGAATAAGAATATGGTCTACTATTAAAAGACAAATTTCTGAGAAAAAACCATACTTAGATCTGTAACATTATTGACTTTCCCGATCAAAATATTCTCTAAATTATAATTAAGTACCATAGACTTAAGAGATCTATAAAACTGGATCACCCGATATTTAAATATATATACATGGGACCAAATGTGAAAAACGTACTTTTTTATTGTAATAATTGTAATATATATTGAAAGTAAATTGAAAAAAATTATTTTATTATTCAAACATAAATAAACGAAGTTAGGTTAAAATTGACGTGTGAGATTGTCCAATATTGATTACTCGATTACCGCAAGGCCGAGATAATCAATAAAAAAAGAAGATGTATTTGGTGACTTTTTCTAGTAACTTTCTTGAGTGTGAATCTGTCTTTTTGGTTTACTCCTCCTGGTTAAAAAACAGAGTATAGGAGTGTAGACCTGACCGTGGACGCCGAAGCGTCTACAAACCCGACGTCTCAAGCGACGACTCTCCACCTCTCGATTCCATCCATTAGTCGCCTTTTACGACAGGCAGGGATGTATTGGCCTCGGCCGTATTCTTATCTCCGCGAGCCGAACGGAGAAGCCTACGTACAGAAGGAAGAAGAAGAAGTTTTGGAATATAAAATTGTGTTTTTTTATGGAACTATAAACTAATTGGGCAACTTTTGTTATACGCGAAGAAGCCGGATCTGGTATTAACCCATTTTTCTTATGTGCTTTCCGTTAACTAATACATAATTTATGTCTTTTCTAACACAATTATGTTCGTGGGTAAACCGCAATAGAATACCACACATTTTTAGCCTTGAAAGTAGCGACATGTAACATGCCAAAAAAACCCAACAACTATTTTGCCAAATATTTATGCATTGCTGATTTTTTTTTATATTTATTGCTTTGTGTCTATGCCGTAACTTGTTATTTAAATATGTATTGCGGTAAAATAGCGCTATTTTGTTTTGCATAAATATTATTATTTTGATGAAATTTGCATAAGCAATCAAGTGGGTTTTGGTTCGTTAGTAAAAATTTGCACAACGAATAAAAAATGTATATTAGATTTAAATAAATTAGGAAAAAAAATATTATAAACAAATCATTAAAGAAAGTAAATATTATTTAAAATTTATATTTTCAATCGTCATATCAATAGCAATGAAGGAAACTGCGGTGGACTTTTACTACTACCATATTAAAATTTATATTTTCTATCGTCACGTAAATAACTTTAAAATTACAATGCACGAAACTCTGGGGGACTGGCATTATATGAAAGTAAAGAAGCAACAGAATAGAAAATGAAAGACAAAAAATATATATCATAACGAATTGATTACGGCTGTCGCCGCTTCTCCGCCCCCAATTTCATTTTTTTCTGCGATATGCAGTTGCCTCTTCTTAGTACTCTTGTCGCCATTGCTTCATCAATATCGTTGCGCCAACTTCTCCGTGGTCGTCCCTCTTTCTTCTTTCGGGAGGGATCCATTCCAGTACTCTTCTATGTATTCTGGCATTCTTTTAACATGTCCGAACCAAATTAATTGTTTTCTTTCTATCATTGATATTTCGCTCCATTTTCATTTCGATTCTTATTTGTTCATTTCTAACTCTCTCCAGTTTCGATCTACCGAATCTAGATCTCTCTCTCTTTCTAGTTTCGATCTAGACATGAAAAAATACTTGAAACAAAGAAAATATATCATAATTCAGATCAACAGGCCTCAAAGGTCCCAGATTTTAATAGTTTTCTTCGACTTCTTTCTGTCTATTTCAGATCCTTTTTTACTGATTGCATCCATTTTTTTCATAGGAGTATTCTTGTTTTTTTTTGTAACAGTCTCAATGTTTATTATACATAAGGTTCTTGAACTCCTAAGTGGAGCAGAGAGCTTCAGTGAAAACGCGCCATCGGGTTCTATTTTGCGCTAAGGCCTTCACCTCATTCCAAGACTTTCCTTGACCTTTTATCTCGTCCATGATGGATCTTCTCCAAGTTTGTACTGGGCGACCTATTTTTCTTCTTCCTTGGGGATTCCACCCTAGATGGAATTGCATGGTATTGCATCTTTGCAATACTGGAATTATTTTTTCTGAGTGTGTGACCAATCCAACCCCACTTTCTGGACTTTATTTCATGTTCTACCCTTTTTTGTTCGATCAGATGTAGTAGATCTTCGTTTCTGAGGATTTTAGACCAGAAAATACGAACAATTCGTCGTAGACATTATCGTCTCAATATCGTCCTTTGTAGCTCCGCTTTTTGTTATGACACTTTCAAGATACGTAAAGTTTTCCATATTTTCAATCTGCATGTTTTTGATAGTAATAGCGTGTTGTTTCTTGCATTTACTCTCATGGATTTAGTTTTATTAATATTGATTTTTAAACCTACTTATTGGTTTCAGTGGAAAGTGTTTCCAATTGATCAGCCACATCTTGGAACCTTTGTCCTAACAGACAGATATGGCCGGCGTATTTCAGATCGCTTAGTCGTGAGGTTTACGTCCATTGTATCCCTCTTGTATCGGAGTGTAGTTTGGAGAGAACATAGTCTACTGCTATCTTAAAAAGAAACGGAGAGAGCACGCATCTCTGTTTGACTCCAGAAAGTATGTCAAATTCGTCGCTGTTGATTCCATTGTGTATGACGCTGCATTTCGCCTCAGTGTACAGTGACTTTATAATGAAAATTATTTTATGCGGGATGTTTTTAGCTCTAAAATTTTTTATAAAGCAGCATGAGATAAGCTGTCAAAGGCACGCTCGAAGTGTTTCATTCAACCGATTGTTCAATTGTTCCTTACAGTAATAATGTGGTCTATGCAGGAGGATTCTGGTCTAAAGCCTGCTTGGTCAGCTCGAAATTCAATCTTGTTTGTTAATCTTTTAAGTATGATGGTCGTGAAGATTTTATTTATTACGGTAAGCAAGGTTATTCCTTTCCAATTTTTGCTCAGTGTGAGGTTGCCCTTTTTTGAAACTTAATGATATTACTCCTTTTTTAGTCCACTGGAATGCGGTTTATTTCCCACACCTCTCGGATTATGGAGAGCAAAAATTCAGCAGTTAGATGCGGATCAGTTTTAAGTATTTCGGCAGCAATGTTATCGATTCCAAGAGACTTGTTATTTCTCAGAGATTTAATAGTTATTACCACCATTTTGAAAGGGGTCTCGCAAGATATACGCAAGTCTACATTCTGCGGGTTTTCGACAATTTCATCTGCGTTTTCACTGCCTAACATCTTCTAAAAATGCTCTTTCTATCTCTCTACTTAGTCGTTGGTTGTAGTAAGTAACTCGCCTGTCTTGGATCTTACAATTTTTCAAAGTTGGGCCCATTTTTTGCTAGTCGTCTAGTAATTTAGTAATTTGGTATAGTTGCTCTTGCTCAGGGTTTACTAAGTCTTTGGAAATTCCTTTTTCTAGTTAATCGAATTGGGAGGTAAATAGTTAATATGGGTCTCGGTGGTCATCCTTCCAGCTAAAGAATAATCGTCACGATAGCAAGTTCTATTCTCACCTTTTCATAGAACTCCCTTAATGACACTAACTGCAAAAAACAAAAAGCTCATCCTTTAAAGTATTTGGTACGAATGATCAAAGAGAAAAATATGGACTGTCTTAGGCCTTTATGTCTTTCTTTTTCCTGTTTAACTCCATTCTGAAATTTTCTTCATACAGCACCCTGTGATACTGCTTTGACACGTAAGCATGAGAGAATTTACTCCGTTGCTATTATTTTGACTTTGTTTTTCTTATATTATTATTTAGTTTTTAGATTTATAGCTTCCGAGCATGTCAGTCTCGCTTTTCTTCTTTGCCGTTATTACTGTTTTTGTTAACTGTGAAAGATGCTACAATACGAAAAAAGTACAATATCTACCAAAATAAAAATTTTCCGTATTTCTAAAGATATGACTAATATTTACCACGGTTTATTTTATTTAGAAAACCTTGGTGGACGTTTAGTTTCGCTAAATTTATCTAAAACTGTGTTATTTGGACAATTATTTTAATAAGCCTCAAACAATTTTAACGCTAATTTATTTTTATATATTATTGTTAATGATAAACAATTTTTTATAAATTTTAAACTAAAATTGGTTGATAAAAATATTGAAGGTAATTTAAATATTAGGTGGAGGAAAATGAAATATCTATGTGTCTTACAAATAATAGTTCACAAAGAAAAGGTCTCGCCCTAAGTGTTACTTTGGTTGAGGTGGGGGAACAATATGTTATATTTTCTTGGAAAAAAAGTGTTCAAAAGAAACTCAGCAACTGACTGCCGCAGGGATCTGTTTTGGCACCCTTACTGTTTAATTTATATATCGCGATTCTGCAACCCAAATATTGGATTATTCAATCGACGATAGGACAACTTCTCAAAGACTTATATACGCTGACGACTGGGCCATTACAGCAGGACAAAATAACATAGATATTACATAAATAACACTAAGGGATGACCTTGCCATTAGGGGAAAATACTTCCGGAAATAGAGGTTACCAAAGTGTACCGTTTCCATCTAAATAATGTCCAAGCCAACAAGTAAACCGTTCACTTTGAAAACGGATTACTGACTCATAAGTCACACCAATATATCTTGGAATAACTATTGTCAGAAATATAATTTACAGAACACTACAACAAACAGCAGCAAAACTAAAAACGCAAAATTGTAATCCAAAAGCTATGTAGCACCACAAGTGGTTCTTTAACCTCTGTACTCAGATCATTTGCTCTCGGACTTGTATAACCGGCAGCTGAATATGCTTCTCCGGCATGGCTCAATAGAAAATACACGGGAATTGTTGACATACAATTAATCCACACAATGCACGGGAGCTCAGATATAATAAGACCAACACCAAACTATTGGCTTCCCATTCTGGGTCACATCCAACTGCTGAAAATACGAAGAAGGCATCATGCGCTTCAGATATCCTCTATTTTTAAAAGCCACCTCTTTACATCAGTCTCACCAACATCTGGAGAAGACAATCGGAGAGTGCTCACCACAGTAAGTACATAAAATGACCTGTATCGTTCAGAAACCGACAGACTTTGAATTGTCCCACAATACATAGAAAACGCCGAACAGAATAGCAGCGATAGATGTGCTAACAGCTTACATATATGGAAAAAAGTCTCCTAAGTGTGACTTTGGGCGTAAATCAACAAACCATATTAGATAGATAAACTCTCGAAATGGTGTTACAAAAGTATGAATAAAAAAAATAAAAAAAAATAAAAAAAAATAAAAAAAAAACAGTATAAACCCAGTAGAAGTGGCAAAAGTAATAAAAAAAAACCAAGAAGGAAAAGCTCCAGGAAAAAAGATATCCACAATAAGCACTAACTAAAAGAACTAACAAAGACGATAATAGTGCAGCCCTTCTAGATACACAGAGATTGCCGAAGAAATACATTCTTTTAGAACAATTAAGAATATTTGTGAAAACAGTACCTACCACTATGGTTACGTAAAACAACATTTAATATTTTTATTCCATTTCGTATTATGTTACCATATCACACTGTATTTTAGTTTTAAGGTTTAGATTTATAAAAAAATTTGTAAACGTTCTTTGCGAAACATTCATTTGTCCCATAATTTCTGGGTGGTTCTTCAAAAAAGTATAGAAAAGTGAACCTTTTTCCCTTGGAAACAAAGTTTGACCCTACGGAAATAAGTTCACTTTTCTACACTTTGTTAACGGGCCACCTATAAATCTGGGATAAATGAAAGTTTCGTAAAAAAGGTTATTTTGCTCAAAGGACCATGTGCGAAGATGCAGATGTGTTTGTCCTTACACCTCGTCTAAAGCTTTCTTTCGTGCATCAGCCATAGGTCGCTGGTTTTTCCCTTGGGGAACAAGTTTTGTCCTTAGAGAAATAGGTTCACTTTACCAGATTATTTACCAGAAATATTTACCAGATTAGAAACACCCAGTGATGCAAAAATCGATTTCAGTTCATTCCGAAGAACGTAAATGGTCATATTGGATATAAAAAAAGCCTGTGACATAGTATGAGGGTAGTTTTGCTCTCGCTATTTTGTAGATTGGAAATTTTTTTGAACTATCATCATATATGCGGTTATATATAGCTAATTAAATTTGAAAGTATGAAATTTTGCAGACCAAAAATCTTAGGACTTAAGTAGTTCAAGAAGATCAGCTAAATTTTATCTCCTAAAGTGGATATCTCCTTTTCGCACTCGAAAAATACGTACAGCAGCATACGTCCAGGAAGCGACAACAGATCAAGGAACCTGAAGATAATCTGGTCCCTTATAGTAGTCCGTAGCATAGGCGATACCGTTATAAAAGAACAGAACAACAAAAACACAATATACTTTTTCAGAAATGTACATATTGTGACATTTTTCTTTTTATTTTATATTTTTATTGAATTTGTTGCTACCTTCGCATGATCGATTTTAGCAAAGTACCTTGAATTTGCGATCTAATACTGATATTAAAGAAATTTTGAACAGACACACCGGCAAAGTGTTGCGTTTTTGTATATGCTGTGCTGTATTTTTAAATGCTATAATAATTTTTGGACTAAAAAAAATCACTTATAATTGTATTTAAAATAAGTGCCTAAAAATATTATCAATAAGATGTTTGCGTTTATCTAAGATAACTTACGTGGTGGGGTGTTCCACATCTCGCCAACTATACGGATCATATTCGCCTGCTTCTATCGACTTTTTCTGATCACTTAATTCGATTGTAAAGAATCCGTTGTCTTTGCTTTTTCTAGCAACATCTTTGTTGCTTTCGGCTCCTGGATAACTGCAACAAAAAAAGAATAATAAATAATTTTTAAAGTAACAATTAATTAGTACAACAAATTAGTTGTAGCCTATATACAAACTAATACCTGCTAAATAAAATATAAACCTTATTTTTAAATTTAAAATTTTTATCAGAAAAGAAAGAGGGATCAGTGTAATGCCTTCAATAGAAAGGATATTTTTCACGGTGATAAAAGAAAAAAAAAGAACACATGGACTATTATGACAACGAATTATATGTTGTATTAATGATGGTAAAAGTATAAAGTGCAGTTAAAATTGCGCAGCCACTCTCTTACCCAGATCTAACATCTAGTGAATATAGAGCTCACAAAAAATTTTCGGCCCCTCTATTTTCTTTCTAGTCATTTGACGATATGTGGTTGGTTCTACTGCGTATCGCATATCCTTAATCTTTAAAAAACTTTCTGCTCTATAAGAAACTCGATCTGAAGTCGAGATGATACGGGTTCCCTCTCACATTGAAATACAAGGAAATGAGAAAGCAAACCTTTAGACAAGGTATGTGACAATGATGTAGTATCGTCACAAGTTATCTCAATGATGGTAAAAGTATGAAGTGCGGCCACTCTCTTACCCACATCTAACATCTAGTGAATATAGACTCAAAAAATTCTACAGGAAACGGATCCGTATATATTTATAAATCTGACACTCTCAAGGGAAAATAACTAAATTTAAATTGTATAAATATACATAGGAAACAGGAAATTCTCCGGAATTCATAGATATATTTTTTTAAAATTACGGAACTTAAAACACAATATAAATACAAAAGCTATTTGGAATGTTCAAATGCGATAACATTTATTTTTTTTATTAAAATTGAAATGCACTTTAATTTCAATGTGCTTAATTAAAAGTTTCTTATCAATTTCCGTAATTGTACTTACCTGATTATCTTTACATATTTAAGTGTGTCTACTAGTTGAATTACATACAACGATAACCGTTAGATTAAGCGTAAATTACGTCGTTTTTAGAGTTATTAGCAGCAAGTATAGAGTCTCTCAGTAGATTACAAAGAGGTTAAACAAAGCTATCAGAAGGAATATCAAGGATTATAAAAGGAGAGTACAGGAAGAAAAAATAGAAAAAGCAATTGAACAAAATAAAAACATGAAGTGCTTAAAACCACAGCTTCGAACCATACAAATTAATAGTATAAAGAACAAAGAAGGTACAGAGACCAATAATGTAGAAGAAATTATACAGATAACACCAAGAATATTATAAAAACCTCTACAATTCAAAACAGAAACCAACCCAAGAAATTCTTAAGCAACTACAAATAAAAAATAAAAAATGTTAATTCCGACTTACAACAGAGATCAGTAGAAGAACGAGATAAGAAGAGCACTCAAAGAGATGAAGAACAATAAATCGCCAGGAAAAGACGGAGTGACTGTAGAACATGCTAAAACATGGTGGAAAACAACTAGAGAAGTTTTGTACATACTTATGAATAAAATTTTAATGACAAAACAAATACCAAACAGTTGGAACGAAGCAATAACACTGTTACTATTTAAGAAAGGAGATAAAAAGGATCTAAAGAATTACAGACCCATAACTTTATTAAATGTGATGTACAAACTATTAACCAAAATATTAACAAATAGAATAACAACTAAATTAGATGGATACCAGGCAAGAGAACAAGCCGGATTTAGAAAGAGCTTCAGTATAAGTGACCACCTTTTAACGATGAAGATTTTAATCGAAAAAACTAACGAATATCATATCCCGCTATACATGGCATTTATTGACTTTGAGAAGGCATTTGATAGTGTGGAACACTGGGCAGTACAGAATTCCCTACAAAACAGCAGAATAGACTACCGATATACCGACTTAATTACAAATATATACAACAAGGCAACAACAACTATTAAGCTGATGAAACAAACGGAGCCTATTAAAATAAACCGAGGAGTAAGACAAGGAGATACCATATCGCCCAAGTTATTTAACCAAGCGCTAGAAGATGTTTTAAACGACTACACTGGGATGACTTGGGAATTAATATAAACGGGCAAAATCTGAATCATTTACGATATGCTGATGATATTGTATTAATAACAGAAAAAAGTGAAGAATTACAAAGAATGATGAAGAACTAGATAGAGAATCGACAAAAATTGGACTCAAGATGAATTATAGTAAAACAAAAACCATGACTAATCAACCAGAAGAACTTATGATTACAGTGGCACAAACAAAAATAGAACAAGTAAAAGAGTATATATATCTAGGCCAAATCACTAAATTAAATAAAGAAAATCAGACCGAAGAAATAAAGAGAAGAATAAGATTGGCCTGGGCATCATTCGGAAAACTGTCTTATATTCTAAAGAATTCAAAATACCCCCAATACTTAAAAACGAGAGTCTTCAATCAATGTATACTCCCTGTCCTCACATATGGCTCTCAGACATGGACGTTTACAAAGGAAAATATGGAAAAAATAGCAAAGACAGAAAGATCCATGGAAAGACAAATGCTGAACATTAAACTATCAGACAAAAAAAGAAACGAATGGATCCGTAATAAAACAAAAGTGAAAGATGTCTCAACCCAAGTAGCAAAGCTTAAATGGAAGTTCGCCGGACACACCCTAAGGCAGAAAGATGAAAGATGGACTAAAACAATTATACATTGGAGACCATGGAATCACAAACGTAAAAGGGGAAGGCCACAAATGCGATGGTCAGATGACCTGAAGAAACACGCCGGGTCAAAATGGATGCAAATTGCCCAAGATAGAGAGGCATGGAAGAAGGAGGAGGAGGCCTATATCCAAGGATGGATTTTAAGGGCTGTATAGATAGAGAGATAGAGTCTCTCAATATTTATATATTTATTCGAGGTAAAGAGCACAGCGCCATGCAAAACAAGACATGCAAAAATGAATAAAGAACATAAACACATACAAAGACTCATATCTTATGGTTGGAATACAAAAGAAACGGGACATATCCAAAGGATGCCAAATACTTTCTAAAAGAGTAACAAGTGAGTGTCGCTGACAATACCAATAATAACTAAAGAGGAAATAATAAATGCAGTTAAACAACTTGGATTAATAATAATACAAGATTTATTTATCAGATTTCTAACTGTGCTGGAGGGAGGGGTATACCACAAGACTGGATGAGCTCAATATTTATACAAATATTAAAAACATTTTAAGATTTTTCTCCTGTTATTTATTATATGTCTGAGAAATTTGTTTTTGCATTTTTCTGATTTTGTTGCTAAGTTGTTGCAGCGATTTGGCTAAACGCTTGATTTTGTATTACCATTATTTCATTGGATGTTAGCAATCTTCTCAACACATAAATATATTGTAATTTCCATCTCTATATCTTTAAATTGTTACTTGGATACTGAATACAAATTTTTTAGTCCCAAGGACATTTGAAGGACATTTCTAAACTTAAATTGAAATTTGTCTAGGTGGTAAATTATTGGCTATCTTTTATTATGTATAATATATAGAAATATTTTTAGCAAATGATTCAAAAGAAATTAAGAATTAGACAATCATACGGAAACTCTTCTGATGTGCACATAAGTTTATCTAAATATTTATAGATCTCGTCATTTGCGAAAGCGTCTGCTTTTGTGGCTTTTCATAATGAGTAATCACTATACGAGTGAGGTGTCAGATTTTCTGGGTAGTGTTTTCCTAAGTTTTCGTTTTTCTAATATTTTTGTTCTTATAATTGTTAGACAATCCTTATCGAACCGTTTTCGTCCGATTCTCATGCAGCTTCGTGTATTTATTTTGTTTTTTTGAGGTTTTTAGAAGGGTGAATAAAGAAATAGAAATTTTAAATACAATTAAAACAATTACAACAAGAATTACTACAATTAAAACAAGAAGACAGGGTTGTATACTCTCACCGACCTTATTTAATCTATACTCCGAAGACATTATAAACACAGCACTTTCGGATCAAAATATAGGTATTAAGATAAATGGCATCCGAATAAACAACTTGAGATATGCCGATGACACGGTACTAATCACAGAAACTTGGGAAGATCTTCAAATACTAATTAACAAAATAGTAGAATGCAGTGAAGAACACGGATTATCACTTAACATAAGCAAAACAAAAATAATGCTAATATCTAAATCACCACAAAACTTCCCTGACATAACCGTGCATGATCAAAGAATCGAACGTGTAAGAAGATATAATTACCTGGGAACTGTTATCAACGAAAATAATGATTGCTCTGAAGAAATCAGAACCAGAATAGAGAAAGCTAGAGCCACATTTACTAAATTGAAAAAGGTGTTCTGAGGAAGAGATCTAAGTCTAAAACTTAAAATTTGCCTTTTGAGATGTTACGTTATGTCAGTTCTCCTCTACGGGATGGAAACATGGACATTGAAAAAGATCGATACCAAAAATATAAAAGCATTTGAGTTGTGGATGTATCGTAGAATATTAAGAATTCCCTGGACAGAGAAAGTAACAAATGTGGAGGTTTTGCGGAGAGTGCGGAAAGAGAAAGAGCTGATACTTACTGTTAAAAAGCGCAAACTACAATATTTGGGACATGTTATGAGGGGAGATAAATACCAGTTGCTGCAATTGATTATACAGGGAAAGATAATGGGAAAGAGATCTATAGGAAGAAGAAGGCATTCATGGTTGAAAAACTTGAGAGAATGGTACAATTGCACCAATTACCAACTGTTTAGATCTGCAGCATCAAAAATACGCATAGCTTTGATGATAGCCAAACTTCGGAACGAAGACGGCACTTGAAGAAGAAGAAGAAAACAAGAAAATTGGAATATCCCGGACATATTACACGTGGAGAGAAATACACCTTGCTCCCACTGATTATGAAGGGAGAATGGTATGGATATCCAGTTCGTTTGGTATCAAACGAACTTTTCAGAGTAGCCGTCTCAAAAGTCCGAATAGCTTTGATGATTGCCGACCTCCGCCGTAGGGATGACACTTGAAGGAGATACAGAACTGAGACAAGGAGGTGTCGATATTTAAATTTTTCTTTGAATAGTCCTGTACATGTATAATTTGCTTGAGCTGCCGTTTAGCTTCGAAGTTCCATCCATATTTTACCGACGCTTATAAAATGGCTAAAAAAGTGTTTGGGATTTTACTAAAAATGTACCAAAATATTGGGATACGCTCTTAAAAATTAGTTACCTTTTAATTTATAGCTTTTCTCCCACTAATAATTGTCTCTACTAATTCTACGATTAAGCTGTATCATTATAAACACAGATTTCATTATACTTTTTATCAGTATGAAAAATTTTTAATGGCAAAACATTAAAAATATAATTAAAATTAATCCCTCGTACGATATTATTTTATTGCTTGTCAAACAAGATATATGCTACCATAACAAGCATTAAAATGTAGAAGCACTGTACATATAATCACTTCAAACATAATTTAAAATAAGATTTCATTAAAAACAATGCAATAGTTTTTATGATTATTATAAAATGTCTAGTTTTTTCATTGCAAAGGTCATTCTTATTTATCGTTCAAACACAGTGAAAAATGATTGAACTGTTATAGATAATGTAGTGGACCGCAGGAGTGTGACGTCATAACTGTCACATTGTCATTATTACTTTCCAAATAAAAGTTGAAATGTCCAATCTCAAGACTTTTTAATTTCTATAAAGTTAACATTTTTCTTCCTTTGCTGCTTTTTCTTGTAAGCATAGTGTTTTTTACGATAATACCATCATAATTCAGAGTTCTATTTCTAAAAGAGTTCTCTTTAAAAGTTTAAATTAAAGAAATTCTAACCTTACTTTATTGATACATGCATTTTATTGCTATTAGCATAAAACAATGTGCTTTATTATTTACACAACCTTGTAAAATTGTTGTAGCAACTATTAGAATACTTAAATATTGCAAAAAGCGGAAAGATTCTATAAAATAAATCTAAAAATAACTAAAAATACAAATTATCCACACTATACAAGGTTTGTTTGGAAAGTGAAACTGACAGGTGTCAATAAAATCTACGTCATTACTCCTGTGGTCCGTTCTGGTACAGCTTGTGGCTGACTTCATGAAGATACCAAAAAGTTCCGAATATAACGTGGAATTGGACAGAGTGATACTCATCATCATCATGCAACCTCTTCTGTTCACTGTTAGACATAGGTCTCTGCCAATTTTCGCCATTCTTCACGGTTGTGTGTGTCTTGTTGCCATTTCATGGATATTCGTTTAATGTCATCCATCCAGCGTGTTAATGGTCGTCCTCTGTCGTATTTGTCTTCTCTTGGGTGCCAGTCAATTAGTTTTCTGATATCTTTTCTTAGACGTTCGATGACATCAGTGATACATGTTCTTTTCCTTAATTCAATGCGCCTTTGTGCCACTCGCATTTTTAGTGCTGTTGTTTTTTGTGAGAGTTTCTGCTCCGTATGTTATAATAGGAAAAACGCATTGGTCAAATATCTTCCGTTTTATAGCTATCAGGATGTTGCTCTTGAAGATGTCGCTTAGTGAACCATACGCCGCCTAGCAAGTGTTATTCATCGTTGAAATTCGCAGGTCTGATTGTCCTTGCTTATTCTGATTTCATGACTGAGATATATGCACTTTTCTATCAATTCTACCACTTGATTTTGGTAGGTTATGTGTTCGCTGGGAACCAAATTTGTCATAAATTTGATCTTATTGATGTTCATTTTTAGACATATTCACGCAGATCTTTGGTAATAAGTACTATATCGTCAGCAAAACGCAGATGATTGAGCATTTCCCCGTCTATTTTTATTCCTCCATTTTCCCACTGTACCAGTTTAAAGGCGTATTCGAGGTATAAATAATTTAGGTGAGAGAGAGAGTCTCACTTATTTTTCTTTATGTACCGTCTTCTACAGAAGGTTGGCGACCATCAAATGATAGGTTTCTCTGTTTTGTGCCGCATGTATTATGTTCGCAGCTTCTGGTATTTGAAACCATTCTCTCAAGTTCCTCAGTCAGAATTTCTTCTTTCTGCCTAAACCTCTTCTACCTTTAATCTTGCCTTACACAATAAACTGTAGCAGACTGTACTTATCATTACGGAACACATGGCCCAGGTATGACGCTTTCCTCCTTTTAACAGTTATTAACAATTCCACCTCTTTACTCATTCGTCTTAATACCTCTGTATTGGTCACTCTGTCTGTCCAATGTATTCTCAGTATGCGTCGATACAGCCACATTTCTAGAGCCGCTAACTTCTTTATGGTTGCTGCTGTTAACGTCCACCCTTCTACTCCGTAAAGTAGTATAGAGAGTACGTAGCATTAGGTTGTGGTTGCTTAAGAGCTCTCTCATTTTGATGAATTTGGATCTTGCTATTTCAATTCGGATCTTAATGTCTAGGTCGGGATCCCACTTATCATTTACTATATATCCCAGATATTTAAATCGGTGTACTCTTTCAATACGTTCGGCTTCAATATTCAGGTCGATATGTTGAATGTTTTCTTTCTATTAATCTTAAGTCCAAATCGGTTGCCAGTTGCATTTACTCTATTTAGCATCATCTGGAAATCTTCGATGTTATCGTCACACACCTGTCACACACCTCGGTTTATATAAATTTCTCTGGAGGTATCATGTAGTTTTACATGCATTGTGGCGTTTTAATACAATGTTGGTAGTAACTTTGTAAGCCGGTAGTCTATTCTACTATTCAGAGTCTACTCTACTGTTCAGAGCAGTTATAATGCTGTCTAATTCCACAGTATCGAAGGCTTTGTGAAAGGACGATATTATCTGCCCAAAATTCTTTACAGCTGTACTCGAATATATGTTAAAGAGAATAAACCGAGAGGACTATATGGAAATTAATATAAATGGAGAGGATTTGAACCACCTAAGATTTGCCGATGACATCGTTTTAATATCTAATAGATCTGATACAGCTACAAAAATGTTGAGAACGCTTTATGAAGCCTCAAAACTAATTGGTCTTAAAATTAACATCACAAAAACCAAATTTGTGATCAACCTTGTAATAAGAGATAAATTCAGATTGAAAGCTGTAACTGTAAGTAATAGCTTACACATATCTAGGACATGAAATTAGGTTAGGCCGAGATAATCAGATAACTCAAATACAAAGAAGGATAGGTCTCACATGGGCTGCTTTTGGTAGCTCCGACAAATCGAACTAAACGAACGAATTTAACTTGCTAAAAAAGATCAATGTTAGGTATTACCATCAAAGATAAAGTTCCAAAACTTGTAATAAGATCAGGAGTCACCGATGCAGTTAAAAGAGTAGATATGGCTTGGGATTCATGGCCTGATTGACATATGATGTATAGACCAACCGGAATCTGGAATGGGGACCAAAACAAAACGCATATCGAAGCAGAGGACAACTAGCGACTAGATGGACGAAGATAAAGAGCGCATTACCACAAATTGCATGCAACGAGCTCAAGACAAAAATAGATGGAAAATATGACAAGAGAATTCTAAAGGAATTCCAATTCAATTATGAACATAATTTCTTTTTAAGATTTTCCTTCTTCTCCTTAAGAAATATGCTTTGGCAATACAGCTGACAATAAACAAAATAATATTTACTTGAGAACCTTGGAAAAAAACAGAAAAGAGATGAGTGGAATAACAATAAAATCCTAGAAGAAGAAGAAAAAAAACATCTGTCACCATTTTAATATACCACATCTTAATATTGTTCTGAAGCTATTTTCTTGTGGCATTGTAAATTAATTACTATTTATAACTGGGAATAAGCCACAATTAAAGATAAAAAATACGTTTATTGACGTTTCAATATCCAATTCGGAAATCGTTCTCAAAATACAAACAGTAAATTAAAATGAATTTTTCAAGAAATTTTAATTTACTGTTTGTATTTTGAGAACGATTTCCGAATTGGAAATTGAAACGTCAATAAACGTATTTTTTATCTTTAATTGTGGCTTATTCCCAGTTATAAATAGTAATTAATACCACATCTTGAAAGGGAGAATGGTAAAACGCAAACAATATATAAGAGATTGAATTAATTTGGACTCACAACTTTCAATGACGATGGTACCATCATAAGAAAAGACTAGCCTAGCCACTGTAAAACAGAACCTCATTAAATGGGGCATCAAGACAGATAGCGACGCACTTTGTGAATGTGGGGAAATATAGAACGTGGAGCACCTGAGAGTATGCAGCCTTTGTCCATCACAGCAGTGCACACTCGATGATTTATGGCTCGCAAATACAAAGGGTGTAGACGTAGCCCGATATTGGGCAGAAAAACTGTAGTCGGATCCAGACACGAAAAAGTAAAGTAAGTAAGTTAGCAGAATATAGTTGGAGTTTTCGAGAAAATGCATCTTATGGAATGAATCAAGGAAAGAGAATCAGTACAAAAAGCGATTTTTATGCTTTCATTTGAAGTAGGATCGATTGAAGTATTTAATGCTTGGAGTATTCCATATAATTCTGCGGTGTAGATACTACAACTTTGAGGCAATCGCACAGAGCTTATTGTCGTCGTCAGTGTGGACACAGCGGAGTCGCAACAGTCTTCATTCTTGGACGTATCGGTTTTATAGAATTTTATCAAATTGTCTTAAGTTGAGGATGTTTTGGAAGGTTTTTCTAAGGATTGAGTTTGAGATTTATATTTTATAGAATCTGCATAAATCCGTATTAAAAATTGAAAGATTGTCCATCCATGGAGCTGTCTTGGGGGTATAAATAGAAATAGTATTGGAAAAATTGATGGAATCTAATAAAGGAGATAATATTTGTGGTAATGTGAGAGACTGATTGGATGAGTTTGCTGGGGGAGATTCTATATTCTATGGGATTGATTAGATTTATTACCGGGTTACTTGGGTTTGCTGGTATTCTTACAAAGTATGAAAGTAGAAGCTGCTGCGTTCTTAGATGGAGTGGTGGCTCTGAAGATTCAACACAAACACTTTCAGTGGGGCTTGATTTGCAAGCACCAAGGCATAGTCGTAGGGATGTATTTTGAATCGTGTTTAGAGACTTTAGTAGGGAGGTACTAGATGTCGCATAAAGAATACTGCTATAATCTAGCTTAGAGCGAATTAACGCTCTATATATTTAAGAAGAGATTCTTTATCAGCTCCCCAATAGAAGCTAGCAAAAGATTTGAGTAAATTGCCAATCAAAATTGATGAATATATAATGTATGTTCTTTATGTAACTTAGATCTTTGTGATAAGTTTAATTGGAACGTTTAATAATGTTTAGGTTTTTACTATATTTAATGCTTCTTCGAAAATTATAAACGCCGCATCAAATATACTACCCCACCTTATTTTCTATTAGCTAACTATATATACTTATGTACGTATCGTTATTTAATACACATATACGACGTATTAATGACTGAAATTCCCTCATTCAATAACTTACTAATGAACATGTTTTCCAATGTATATTTCCGGAAAACACTTTAAATACTATTAAATGACAAAAAACACAATTTCTAGTTTTTTATTTAAAACTTCCGTCAGATTTAAATCCTTATCAGATTGCCTTAATTTAGGTTATTGATTAAGCGATTTATGTTGAATGATAGGTCTTAAAAAAAGATTCTTTTAATGATTTATTAATTGATCTTTTTAACGGTTATCAGTCAATCTTTCCCAAGCGGATATGAACTGTTTATTTACCAAATACACCTAATTCACACTAATTTTAAAATAAATAAAATCAAGCCCCAAACATGTTTTTGATTATGTTTGGAGATGTACACATTTGACTAAAATAAAAATCATAAACAATGGAATATGTGCAGAAAGTAAATATTAATAAAATATATAGAGATGTCTTGGAGAATGTGAAATTGATTTACACGAGTATACAACAAAATTAATATCATACTAAGAGGACTGTTCCATAATATGTTACTCTCTTGGCAGTTTGTATGGCTAAAATATATTTTCTTAAAATTGACAGTCAGTTGTATGGGTCAGTTTCATGCTCTTAAAAGTGAAGCAGTAACATCTCCAGAATATTGCCAACCCTTAGTGATTGGAAAGAGAATACTAATCTCAGGAAGACAACGGTCTAGAGCCCAAACAAAAACATGTTTTAAACTAGTTAGATACGATGGCCGTTGAAAGACCAAACGCTTTTATCATGATTGATGCATTTGGAAAACTATTGGTTTTTTTCTTCTTCCTTCTGTTTTCTTCGATGAGCCAATTCTACTTGTTCATTGGCGGGGATTATTACATACCTTTATGAACGGTTTTATAACTCCATCTTTTGGCGCTATTTTTATTTAATAAATTAAATAAAAAATACCCCAATAATCAAATATTCTGGGAGTTTTTTCAAAAAATATCTAACAAAAAACTCAACTTTTAAAAAAAACATACTATATCTGAAGAACTATTAACGTAAATTTTTTGATATTGTAGCACCTAGATTTTGTGGCAAATATGCCTTGAAGGGAAAGGACCGAAAGAGAACATTGCGCAACGCCACTATATGGATGCACCTTTTGATACATCCGGATTTGGAAAGCTGCAATTAAGACCTCTAAGATGCACTGCTGCTTCGCACCGGGTAAGGATTTTTGTTACATATGACATTATTAAAAATCTTCACCAAGTTGCTAAAGAATTTATAATAAATATATACATTAATTGGTGGGTTAAATTGCAAATCTAAGTGTTTGAACGAACGTTAAAAAAAAACTAATTAGCAGTTGTTTACTTTTTTAAAACCAACTAATGCTAAAAATTTCCTTCTTCTTATCGCCCTATACTTTAATGTCACTGTATATCTAAATACATTTGAAAGAATGAATAAAAAAGGATTGGAGTGGTTACATAGAGTATAATACCATACTCTTGCCTATTACTCAATACGGGTTTAGAAGGGGATTATATTACTTTGGGGATGCAGTAACCATTTAGTAAATGCACTCCAAATTACTTTTTCTGGCGGTAACAATTATTTAGCCTTGTTTATTCCTTGATATAAAAGGAGGCTTAGGGACTCTGTATAATATAAATATACTTAAACAAAAAATGATTAGGATTTTGGTCTTTAGTGGAAACTACTGCTCTAAATAAAATTGCAATCTATATTATATCTAGGACATGTCTATATTAGTGGGATCATAAATAATGTGTATTACATGGTCCAAGGATTGTTTATCATAACTAGGATAGTAGTTCAAAACTGTAATAGTAACTGAACGGTGGAGAGAACAATGGGAGAATAACGCTGCCATAGCTAACTGGAACATGACATGTATTCCAAGCAAATCTGAGGGCTTCAACCAACCGAGACAAATTTGGACCACACTTCAATAGAATAAGGACGAAACTGTGGCAGATGTTCCGACTCACTTTTTAGATGGGGGAAAAATACAATCACCAAATTGCGACTGCGGCGCCGAAAGGCAAACAGTAAAACACATGGTAGAGGAATGTCCGATTAGATCCTATAACGGCAACCCTTCAGATTTCCTGGCTGCTACAAAGAGTCAATCGGATATATTTATAATCTAGATGTTTGTTTGTAGAATGATATTTTTATATTTACTGTTGTTTGTAATTATATAATTTATATTATATGTATATATATGAACCTGTGATGTAGCCATACGCTAAATACATAAATAATCCACTTTAACTACAAACGATTTTAATCAAATCATTTTCTTCATAATATTAATTATGAACAAAATTTCGTCTTGTGCACAAATACAATATTTAGTTCCCATCACGTGCTCCAGATATTCAAATTCATTATCTTAATAGTATTCACGAGCTCTTGACTTTTATGCATGCCTTATAGGATTTTCATTGTTTTGATATCTTATCATTCCAAGTAATTATGAAAACTTTTTGTTGCGAAACATTTCAAGAGCTTCAATATTGTTAACATTGTCTTTTCTAATTACTTATATATTTGCGCAATAAAAAACGTGCTAGTTACATTGTTTTAATTTTCTTTGCTTTTCCTTGCTTCCGAAACAGTTGTTTACAGGAATATGTCTAGGGCTAACTGAGTTAGTTAGTTAGCCCTAGCTCTAAACTGACTGAGTCAGTTAGCCCTAGACTTCAGCACAGATCAGAGGTAATGTAAGTCTATAAAACCTCACAGCTACAGGGGGTCATGTAAGATGCCCCCATTTCAGTTTTTATTAATCAACAAGTTAAACAGTCTATTGCATTTACTTTTATAAACACCATGAGATTGTTTTTTTAAAACGGATGTCTCCTTACCAATGTTTTTATGTGGCCATACATATGTTTTTAACAACTTTTTATTAAACTGACGATTGAATGATTCAATTCCGAAAAGATCTTCTTTAAAATAAAAATTTTAAGCTTTTAATAAGCATTTTGGCTTTAATAGGCAAATATTACCTTCTTTCGGGGGTTCTAGTACAGCTGCCCAATCTGATGTTATTTTTAAATTACAAAAAAGGGCAATACAGGTATCTTTTTGGCCTCAGTAGAATAACACATTGCAGAAGCTACTTCAAAAATCACGGATTTTAACTCTTCCTCTTTATATATTCTAGAAACTGTTTGCTTAATTCGTAAACACCTACATGTTTTTCTAGCAAGACCTAATCATGACTACTCCACCAGAAATTCAAGCTTTGATGTGTATTTACCGATCCCGTCCACTGAGTTAGTAAAGAAATTTATATTATATTCGGCAAAAAAATTATACAACCATCTCCTTTGCAACTTAAATCTACATCTTCTTTCCTTAAGTTCCGTAAATTGACAAAAGCCTATCTATCTGAAAGACCTATTATTCAGTGGAAGAGTTTCTTAACGAATAATTAAGAAATTACAGTACGTTTAGGTACAAGCAACAAAGTATGTTTTATATATATTTGGGTATCACATGCAGCAGCTTAAACTTATTAGTTCGTAAGGTTTTATTATGCAATTTGCAATTTAGTTAAATTTTGCAATGGATTGTATATTTTATTATCTTTTATTTTGTGATATTGACGATTTATATAATTTTAGTAAATTTTAATTGTTATTGTTATTTTTTTGACTTTTTGTAAGCTTTGTTCTATAAATTGTACAATTTTCAGTGACTAAAGCATATTTCTATTCTATATTCTATTCTAAAAAAACAATTTAAATAGACATATAAAGAGATCGAATAATGGTATATATAGATAAAATTACTATATTTTGACAACGAATCTACTTGACAAGATTAAGCTCGCAAAGGACAATACCTTGCAATAAAAGAAGAGGAGATAAAAGATTTGTAGATTAACAAAAACGTAATAACAAAAAAGAGAATTAAATATAAATGCTTGGGATTTAAAATACCGGGAAAAGCTTCAGCAGAGAAAATTAAACGAAGGCAAAAAAAATTAAAAGCTGTTTTTTGACAACTGAATCCATTTGGCTGAATAAACATCTAAGCAAAAATATATAAAATAAAAACGCGATGTATTATGACCTAAGGTGCTAAAATTTAAATACGAAAAACATCAGCACGATAATTTCAACAGAGAAAAATAACTTGGAAAACGTTACATAGAAAATGTACAAGTGAAAAAAACAAAACATAGGAATGAGAAAATAAGAAGGATGATATTGTTATAACAGAGAATTTGTATCATATAGAAGAGGTACAGATATTAAAGAAGAATTGACGATAACAGATGGATAAAAAATGACAGGGCTTCACATTAGAGCTCTTGAATGTAGAAGATCTAATGGATCCGAAGTCATATTAAACGAATACAATGATCAGTAATTAAAAAAATGAAACTTACTCATTATGATTTCCATTTGTACCATCTCCAGAAAATCCTTGGTTGACGTGCCCGGACATCCTTCGTCACTTACAGTTGCACCACTAATCCTGTCAAAACAAATTCACCACTAATTAATTATTCGAATTTCTTTAACCCGAATATTATTATTCACCAATCGCACCGGCAGTATAGAAAAAATTCAACACGACCAAAAATTTGTTTGAATATTTTAGTCCTGGCCTGGTAGATGGCGAGCCGCTCTGTTGCAAATCGTATCACCTTTTTCATTGTGTTATATAGACAGGGTCGACGTATCCCCACCTGTTTTTCGTCAATTACTTGAGATAGCTATTCAAATTTGTCACTTTATTTCATTTAATACGTTTTTACAACGATTTTTTACGCTCCTACTGATTTATAGCGGGAAAGAGGAAACGCGATACAATGTTGTTCTGAAGCTATTGTCTTGTGGCATTTTAATATCATTAACTAAGGTTAATGTGAATTATCCACAATCTTATTTGAAAATAACTTTTGATTTCCGAGGTGAAATTCTAAACGTCAAAATAAAAACGTCTCTTCAGGTTTTGAAAGATGAAATAACAATTTCGTTAATGTGGTGGAGAAATGACAATTTTTATCAAATTCTTCTTCTTGTGGTGCATATATCGAGCAATATATATATCTAGGCACCAATTTACATAGCCAATGGGACCACTCAACAGAAATTAAACAGCGAATAATAAAGCAAAAGCAGCATTCGTTAGAATGTAGAACCATTTTTCAACAGTCGAGACATATCACTAAATAGTAACCTCTCCTCCGCCACCGTTTTCTGCGACTATTCCAAAGCCTTTGACTGCGTAAATCACGACATTCTATTAAAAAAATTAACTTTCTATGGAATTCGGGGTGTGTCTTTGAAACTGGTTTAAAACTTACTTGGTAGGTAGGAAACAATTGGTTAGAATAAATTGACACCGACTCTAGTTGTAAAGATATTGAGTGTGGAGTACCGCAAGGTTCAGTATTAGATCCCATTCTTTTTTTACTTTTCATAATGATATCACTTACTTTAAAATTAAAGAGAAAATTTTCTATTTGCTGATGATACCAGTATTATTTGCAGCAGCTCTGATATTTCAACGCTTCATTCAATTATAACCGCTGATTTACTTATAAATCAAAGGCTTGGTCAGACTCCAACTTACTTAGCTTTAACGTGGATAAGACTGTAGCATTATCTTATAAAGGAGTCATGCAACCCTTGCTTTTGAATGAGAGCCAATCAATAATCGTAAATTTCGTGAAATTTCTAGATATTCTCATTGCAGTGATCTCAAATGGTCCTTGCATACTGACTCTTAAGGAAGAAACTAGCCTCAGCTTGCTTTGCAATAAGATCTGTTTCGAAGGAACTAAATTTATCTTCTGCCAAATGGCATATTTCTCATTGTTCGAGTCCCATCTTCGATATGGGCTTCCATTTTGGGGTTCTAGTACAGCGGGCCAATTCGATACTATTTTTAAGTGCAAAAAAGAGCAATCAGTTATCTATTTGGTCTCAAACAAACAACTCATTGCAAGACCTACATCAAAAATCACGGAATTTGGACGCTTCCCACTTTATTTATTTTGTAAAACGGTTTGTTTGATTCGAAAGCATCTAAACATTTTTCCCAATATGACCTAACCATGGCTACTCAATTAGAAATTCGGATTGTAAACATTTATTTGCCGATCCCGTCCACTCAGCTAGTAAAGAATTCTATTCTAATCGTGCAAAGAGAAATTAAATCCGCAACATCCTTCATTAAGTTTCGTAAGGTGACAAAAATCTATCTCACAGAAAGACCATATATTCAGTTGACGATGTTTCTTAATGTATAACAAAGAAACAAAATTAGTATTGTTTATAATTACATTTGGAGTGTCTCAAGCAGTGGCTACAATTTGTCTCATTTGTTGTTGTCTGTACAAATTATGTAGGTTAAACAATAATTTTACTAATTTAAATTGTGTTATTCTGTTTTTTACTATATTTGTTTTTGTTTTTATACTTTTTGTACTATTTGACTGATTTATTTTTAGCTTTGTCATAAAATTGTTTAATAATTTTCCAGTGGACAATAAAGCATATTTCTATTCTATTCTATTCTATCATTAAAAACAAAATGCCGTCTATTGAACTGCTACATATTCACAATTCTGCTCTACTCAATGGAAGCGTGGACACTGACTGTTGCATCTATGAATCGGCTCGAAGCTTTCGAAATGTGTTGTTATAGGAGCAAATGGCAAAGGTGAGGATTGATCAAGACCAATATACGGATGAATTTGAAATCCGGAAAGGTGTCCGCCAAGGCTGCATACTCTCTCCGATGCTTTTTTAATTTATATGTTGAAAATATATTTGCGGAAGCATTAGAAGATACGGAATTAGGCATTAAGGTGAACGGCATACCAATTAGCAACCTACGCTATGCGGACGACACAGTGATTTATAACTGATAATTTGGAAGATCAGCAGTTATTACTTGATAGGGTGAATAGCATAGGTAAAAATATGGCCTCTAAATCAACATTTTGAAAACGAAAATATATGGTCATTAGCAGAAACCCTCCAGAAAACCCGATATTATGCATAGGTGACAATCGTATAAATCGCGTGAAAACTTTTAAATACCTTGGCACCACAATCAATGACCAATCGGATCCACAACACGAGATAAAAACCCGAATACAAATGGCAAGACAAGCTTTTGTGAAATTCAGACCGCTCCTATGTAATCAACACCTAAACTTCGAAATACGCTACAGAATGGTCAAGTGCTACATATGGTCCATCTTGCTTTATGGCATGGAAACGTGGACATTGAAAAAAACATCTATCAACAAACTTGAAGCATTTGAAATGTGGTCCTTGAGAAGAATGATGCGCATACCTTGGGTGGATAGAGTTCGAAACGATGACGTCCTTAATAGAGCCGGCGTGGAAAGAGAACTTTTTGAATTAATTAAAAAACGCAAGATTGGTTACCTTGGGCACATATTGAGAGGAGCAAAATATGAAATACCACAGTTAATCCTACAAGGGAAGATCGAAGGTAGGAGAGGAGCCGGCCGCAAACAATTGTCCTGGTTAAGGAATATTAAAGAATGGACAGGAATACACAATACAGGTGAGCTGTGTCACGCCGCCAAGAACAGAATTCTAGTAATGAGATAGTCGCCTACGCACTTTGGTGTATGGCATGTTAAGAAGAAGAAGGAGCATCTTACGTATATTCTGGGTTGACAGAGTTACTAATGTGGAGGTCCTGCGTAGAATGGGGAGAGAATGTGAAATTCTCATGACCGTCAAAACTAAAAGTTGAAATATCTAGGACATGTAATGAGAAATCAAGAACGTTACGGCCTTCTCCAGCTGATTCTCCAAGGGAAAGTAAATGGTAAGAGAGGACCGGAAGAAGACGCATTTCCTGGCTTCAAAATTTACGAAAGTGGTGTTAACACGCCTACCACTGAACTGTTCCGCGCTGCAGTAAACAAAGTATTTTGTAGTACAATTCAAGAAGAAGAATGGTGCCTATCCGTTACTGATGTTGGACACTAACACGGCTATTCTGACTTTGTTGACTACTGCCCTGAAAAGTCCGGTAGTGGTTAAGTTAAACCATTTTCGCAGGTTATGCAGCCAGGATATTCATCTTCTTCCTGGACCTCTTTTCCCATGCAATTTACCTTGAAGTATGGTCCGAATAGGTCATATCGTTGTTCATTGCGCATTATACGGTCCATCTCAAATGCTTCGAGTCTCTTCAGGGATGCTTCAGTTAAGGTCCATGACTCCACGCCATATAAAAGAACGGGTATTTTGGTAAACGAACTTTTATTTCCAATTTTATATCGTGGCTGTTAAAGATTTTTTTTATTTTGACAAAAGCTGATCTTGCCTTTTCGATCCTTATCTTGATTTCCATCGATTGATCCCACTATTCATTTAAGTTTGTACCCAGATAACAAAAGTTGGGGATTTGTGTTACAGGTTGTTGGTTAACAACTAGTAATTGACCAGGTGGTATCCTATTTTTGCTTATAACCATGTATTTGGTTTTTTTGATGTTAAAATCAAGCCCAAACCTGCTACTTACTTCTGTCACCCTGGAGAAAAATGTCTGCAGACCGTCAAGACTATCTGCAAAAATAACAGTATCATCAGCGTATCTTATCCAATTCGTTCAATCGGTCTCCAGTGTACACTAAATGAAATTAACAATGAACTGCTTATAAACGAAATGGAGTTTGACTCCATCAAGAGTTAGATTAACCAATAACTCGAACAGTCGATACCTTCTAGCAAGATTAAGTGAACCGAATATCTGAAAAACCATTAAGCGATATCTTGCTTTCCTAAACAACCAACATGCTTCAGTATATTACGATAAATTTACCAACACAAGCGGTAAATTCTGTTTGGCTTCCGAACGACTTCCCACTAAGACTGAAGATCTAAGAAAAATCCTTCTAGAATTCAACAATGGCTATGGAAATTAGAAGCCGATCTTGCTGCTTTTAGATCCTTTCTCGCTTCGAAAAGAATTATTCACCTACAAAAATCAAGGGAGTTGATTTGTCCATTATGAATACATTTTTTCAACATAGAGACATCCACAAATTTACAAGTTTACAACCTACTAGACTAAGGAATCTCTAAACCCGACAGAATAACAAATGAGAGAGTCCGAGAAATCATATGGGTTGCACATAATATTGTTGATGACATCAAAGTGACACAACTCAGATGGTACGGACACGTAAGGAGAATGCCAGAGAATAGAATACCAAGACAAATTCTTGAATGGTAACCAAGAGGTAGGCGGAGACCAGGAAGGTCCTAGAAGAAGTTGGAGAGGAGTTGATAAAGACATTAGGGAAAGAGAACTGGAGGACGATCTATGGAAGATATGCAGAAGGTGAATAGGTATATGGGTGGAACAAGAGTTGGGCAAGCGTGGAAGGTGATAAAGTCTCTTCGAAGGGAAGGAAAGGAAAATCTAACTTACAGTTAATAGAGCTGAAACAGTGGAAACACCATTATGATTTCTTACTCACAGAGGATAGATGTAAATTCTAAGAGATAGAAATGGAAGAAAATCCAAACATACACAAATAATTGAGATAACAACCGGAGAGTTAAGCGATGTCCCTCAAAAGATCGAAAAACGGTTAAAACAGCAAGACCTAGAGACATCCCAATTGAGTTGGTAAAGTGTGGACCAAAAATATTACATGAGATGCTGGTTCAACTAATTAACAAATGCTTAAAATGACAAAATATCCTGATGATTGGAATGTTAGATACATCAGCTCAATATTCAAGAAAGGGGATAAACGGAAATGCTCAAATTATAGGGGAATAACTGTTATCAGCTCAGTGGGAAGGTTGTACGGTCAGATAATAAAAGAAAGAATAGAATCAAAATACGAAGACATAGAAGAACAAAATGGATTTTGTGCAGGAAGATCGTGCACTGATGGTATATTCGTTCTGCAGCAGGTAATCGAAAAACGGAAGGCAAGGAATCTATTTTCCTACCTATTGTCTGTAGATTTAGAGAAGGCATACGATACGGTACCTTGAAACAACTATTTGAAGCATTGACGAAAGTAGGTCTCAGTAGAGAGTATGTAGATGCTATCGCAAATATATATAAAAAAGCAAGAAGTGTCGTTAAAGAAGAAAACTTTATATCTGAATCATTTCTAATAACAAAGAGGCTTAAACAAAGATGTTGTCTATCTCCGACCTTATTTAAAATATTATATTCAATCATCGCTAGAGCAGTGGAAGAAACAAGTATTCGGAATGGGAATAGATATAGGCGGTGGTCAAAATGTTTATTTTTTGCAGATGATCAGGTAGTCATAGCGAATGATGAGAAAGACATGAACTACATGTTTAGAAAACTAAAGAAAGAATATGAAAAATGGGGTCTCAATATGAATATGTCAAAGACAGAGAATCTTAAAATAGGAGATGATGAAGAAGATCTAGAGTTAGAAATTAGAAACACAAAAACATGCAATAAATATAAATATCTCGAATTTTTAATTTCTAAAGAAGGCACTACCAAAAGAGACATCTAAAACAGAACGCAGCAGGGAAAAAAAGCAGTAAACATTCTAAACTCTCTACTATGGTCTAAAGATTGATTATACAAGAAACAAAATTGCCTATCTATCGAACCTTGGTAGAGCCTATTATGACTTATGGGGTAGAAGTTTGGCAGATCACGAAAATATATGTAAAAAGAATAGAAGTAGTAGAAATGGATTTTCTAAGGAAAGCATGTGGAATATCCAAAAAAAGATCATATCAGGAATTAAGATATTAGAAGGGGGACAAATACTATATATTCCAGTGTAGATATAATTGAAAGGAGACAACTAGTGTGGTAATGGGCACGTGAAGCGAATGAATGAAGATAGATGGCCAAAGAATACTTTAAATTACATGCCACAATAAAGAAGAAGAAGGGCAAGGCCTTCAGTCACCTGGGAAGAAAACGTACGGCACATAACGAGAGAAAGGGCCATCAAAGAAGACGAATGGATGGACAGAAAATGATTAACGGTCGAAATACGAGAAGCGGCAGAGGCTGTAGGAACCTAGGAACCTCGCTTATAATATCAATCTGGTTTCTTTGTATAACTTACAAAACCATTTGTTTACTACGGTCTGTTAGTGCTGAGAGAAGTATATGTAAATCATTTTTATCTTTTCTTAGCAAAACTGTATCATCAGCATAACTTAAGTTGTTAATGACTGCTCAATTGGCAATTATACCTTTTGTGCTGTCTTTTATAGCTTTTTCAAAAGTATTTTCTGCAGAAAAATTCAACAAATGCGGAAATAACACACATTCCTGTCGAGCTCCTCTCATAACAATAACAGAAACTTCTTCGGACGTTTGTCCTTCAATTCTAATATCAGCTGTCGATTCATGTACAAACTTGCTTTTATCCAAATGTTCCGTCCATCCAGACCTACGTTATTTAAAATAGCACTTAATTTTTAGTGCTTATTATTCTTCTTCTAGTGCCGACTTTACTACTAAGGGTTGGCTATAACCATTGCAAATTTATTTATATTTGCAATGGTATTTACTTTATTATACATTGCAAAGATGCCTCTTTCTTCTTGTAATGGTGGTCAAGTTCCAGTTCTCTGTCTCTTCCCATTCTGTGCAAATGTATTTTCAAACTGGTGGTTTTTTTGGTGCTTAACGGTGCTAAATGCTTTCTCGTAGTAGATAAAGAAGGTATATAATCAACACTTACACTTCGGCATCTCTCTATGAGAAATTAGATGCAAAATGTTTACAGTATCATTAAAAAAACGAACATTTAGGATGAGATAGTAAATTTTCGAATGGAAACAGTTCGACACTTAAAAAAATGATGTAAATATCACAGGTGGTAGGTACTAGACAAATTAGACAAAGTACTATTGATATTTACCACTTATCACACCTTTTGTTGTGCGTTAATTTAAATATTCTATCACAGTAGACTTGAATGCTATAGTATCAAAGTTCAGCCACACAGCCTCTTCAAATTTGGTTTTGTATTCCCCGTATCATAGAAACACTACACATTGCATGATGAAATATTTTGCTCAGTAACGTACCACGTCTGTACTAGTATTCATAGATGTAGATAATTGTTAGACACTTACAGTTTGAGTGCCTGCCGTCATACATTAATTGCCCAAAATTACATTTTACGTAAAAATCTTTATCAGTGAAGTATCATAATACAATAAAATTATTTAATGTACTGATTATCATACATGCAAATTTTTCATAAAAAAAATAAGATTATAGCATTCAATGTATAAAAATGTCTTCTTTTGAGGATTTAAACAGGAAAAAGGACCTTTTTAGTAAATAAAATGTACTCTTTTTTGTTTATTGAACTTTAGAAACTACTCCAATAAGAAGCCTTTAAGTGCTAGCAGGAGAAATGCCACTATACCTCAGAAGACAATATATATCACTATGTTACGCTTCAAAAATTCTAAGCGCAAAGGATCATAACTTTCTCGCAAGTTTAGTATGGAATAATCACTAGAACAATACACAAATTACACCACCAAGACAGTATTATTTTTACAAATGTGTTAAAAGAATACCGTATTACATCAATCAAATTGGCACCGATAAAATATATACCAGTCACATCCCTGGACAGTTTCTTTGCCAATAGTAGACCTCTCCTTACTTGCAAATCATGCAAATTTACTTAAATATTCCACTTACAAATTGTTCTTCACTGATGCCTCCAAAGATTGCAATGGAGTAGCAGCTGCTGCTGTATCAGAAAACGTAATTTCTGCTACTAGATTAACTGACGACTGTAGTATTTATACCGCAGAGCTCCAAGCAATACTTGATGTACTAGATCATTGTAAAACCACAAATGAAAAACTAATACTATATTCAGATTCATTAAGTTTTTACAGGCCATTAAACATGTTTATCCTACACACATCAACTTATTCCTAATTAAGGACGCGTTGCAACAGCTCCAATTTTCTGGGAAAACCATATTATTTATGTGGGTTCCATCACATGTCGGAATAACTGGTAATGAGCTAGCAGATAAAACAGCGTTTGAAGCAATAAACAATGTGAACATTCTGACTACAACAGGTATACCAATATCAGATACTAAAACTTTATTCAACATTCACTGTAAATAAAATCTTGCAAGAAATATGGGATCAAACAAACACAAATCTTAAAAGCATCAAATTAGACTTATCTTCAAAAAATCTTCCTATACCACCAAAACGAAAAGACCAGGTAATTATCAGCAGACTCCGGCTTGAGAATAACTATTTACGCACGGCTATACAATCTCCAAAGAACCACTACCAATGTGCCAAAGATGCCAAACACCTTTCACAGTCAACCATATAATAATAGGATGTCCAGTGTACACCTCAGCCAAGGCGATATTCTAGATACCCAACACCCTGAAAGAAGCACTGGTTACAAAATTCAATGAAGTTCTGTCTTTTTTATCATCATCATCATATAACGGGGATCCTACGGCGATTGCCGCTTCCCGCATTTCAGCCTCCATCTTTTCCTATCTCTCCAATCTCCCTCTTCTAAGCCTCTAGATTGCATTGTTTTTGTAATTTCTCTTCTCCAGGAATTTGGTGGTCTTCCCTCTTTTCCTTCTTTCTGGCGGAACATACATTAAGGCTTTCTTTGGCCACCGCTCCTCCTCTATTCTCATCACGTGACCATACTATTGTAATTGCCTTCCTTGTATTCTATCTGAAAGAGTATCTCTAATTCCTGTACGGTTTCGTATTTCCTCATTCTTTTTTAAATTACTGTAAACTCTATAATAAATTATGATTTAATTTTTGTTACATGTACATACATGTACATTGTATCATATTATTGTAAGTCATGACTTTTAAAATGTACCTTATTTTCTCTATTTGTATCATAAACCTACCGCTAACAACCCCAGTGGTTGATGCGAATAAATAAGATAAAAAAAAATATTTAAAAACAAGAGAAATCATATGATTTCCTATCTGGCGAAACTGAATTCAAATTTTTACCACCGTGCCTTCTACAACTTGCAAAGTAAACATCTTGATCAATTCACTCGGCAAGAGAATCTAAAATATGCATTCCATCTGCTATTCATCATGGTCAAAATTCGTAGTGAATTCAGTTTCTGGTACTCAAAACAGAATAAAAAAAATATAATCTAATACAGTCATTATGTTTTAAAAAATTATTTCTTTTAACAGAACATCAAAAACGAGTTTATAAGCCAGTTTAAACAATAATAATTGGAAAAATATAAAACACAGAAAAACAAATTACCTACACCTATTATCATTCAGATAAAAGTTTTGATTTAAAATGTGGAAAAACATTTATAATTTAGAATCTTCATTGACAAAAACTCCATAATTTACACAGGATATAATTTGTTTATTTATGTTAAAAAATCAGTTGTTCTCTTCATTGGAACACACCTCATCATCTGAAATGTCTGCTAGATATATAATTAACTAGTGTTTTGTGGCTTCTTCAGACGACAAAGACTTTTTTTTATTTTTTTTTTATTTTAAATTAAAGTGTCTCGGCAACTATGGGCCATTGACACTGGTACAAAGTTTATTACAATATATTTATATTTACATGCATATACAATTTGTTTATACAGTGTAGGTAAAATTTTATGGTCGGTATGGTAAAACTTAACAGGATATCTAACACAGATATAAAATCATATTTTCAGCGAATAGACAAAGATAACAATCATATTCCCCCTTGGTCTCCCCTCCATAAATCTTCTTGACGCCCATTTTGCCTGTTAGTGAGACGATTAGTTCCGATCAGAGATATTTTACATATTCTGTGGTTCCGATCCTCATAAAGCTAAGAAACTAGAGGTGGGTCCTTTAGTTTTTTAAATTTTTATCGGAACCGTTTTTCGTAAACTGTAACTAGTTGATTGTTTACCAGTATTCAAATTAGCGAGTATACAAACATATTGGCTATTATCGTTTATGTGTATAAGTATTAAAGTGAAAGAAACTAACGAAGAATATATTTATTATAACTTGAAAAATAAATTAAACAATACAAATAGTACTTACATTTACATGGACTTAAGTCATCTTTATCAGTTTCTTTTTCTTGTACTAGTCAATTTTCAATAGTATAATCTTCTTTTTCTTTTTTTTTATAGAAGTAACCAGCTTCAACCATCAACTAGTTGATTTTAACGAATTTAACCGAAAATTTAGAGTTTAACACGGTTTAATTAGACTGCTGCCATTTTTCTGGAAACCATAATTAAGAAAACATCGCTTTTAAAATTAGTGAAATTATTATTCAGGGGTTCTAAAACAAAAAGTAAATTTTGCAGTAACTGATAATGCCTCAAATATGGTCATAGCTATTAAATATGCTTTGGAATGAAAACATTTAAATTGTTTTGCTCATACGTTAAATTTATTGATGGAGGACGCACTTAAATGCTGTCGTGTACAAATAGATAAAATAAAAAGTCTTTTTTTCGACAATTCGGCAAAAAACACATTTCAAAAAAGTACCTTATCTTCAGAAACGCCTTTAAAGTATCAATTACAACATAACAAAGATCCCAAACGGCCAATCCAAGACGTGGAAACTAGGTAGAACTTCACCTATTACATGTTAGAAAGAATGACGGAGTTAGAAGAGGCAATCCGTTCCACATTGGTATCAGTTAATACAGACTTAGACTTAGACCAAATCTAAATAATGAAGACTGGATTATTTTTTCGTAATTGTCCTAAATTTTACGGCCTTTTAAAGAAATAACAAGTACAATGAGTGGCCAAAAATACTTGAATGATAGTTCAGTGATTGTTCTGGTACGCTGCCTGCAAAAATCTTGCAATAAAATTTTAGCAAACAGTAACCTTACATCCATAGTTAGTATCCGACGTAGTACGGGTTTTTATTACTAATTACGGGATAATTACTAATCTCGGGTTTAGCAAAAAGATTTAGAGGGATAGAATACAGTGGCATATTGTCATTATGTACGTTTATGGATTCACGATTTAAAGTGCAGGGATTTTCTGATAAAAATGACGCTAAAAAAACAAAAGAAAGAGTTAAGAAGCTGGTTACTTCTATAATTAAAGAACAAGAAGATTGTACTATTGAAAATCAACCAGTATAAGAAAAAGAAACCGATAAAGATGACTTAAGTCCATGGTGTATTTTTGATCAATTAATTGGACATGACTCATCTAAACGTACACCTGTAGCGAGAGTCCATTACAATGGTGAAAAAACCATCGCCATGTATCTCCTAACTTAACCACTATATTCATAAAGTATTGTAAATGTGAACACATGTTCAAAATCAGGTTTAATTTTAAATAAAAGAAAAACACAATTAATAAGAAGTAAAGTAAAAAAACTTATGTTTTTAAATGTCAATTTAGACGATTCGTGATTTAATAATAACGTGTAATGTAAACGTAGGTACGATTTACTATTTGTATTGTTTAGTTTAGTTTTCAAGTTATAATAAAATCTTTTATTAGTTTCCTTCACTTCAATAAATATACAGATAAACGATAATAGCCATTATGTTTGTTTATGTAGGTAGTTTCTTACTTGAAACTACTATTAAAAAATCATAGTTACTTGTTTACGAAAATCGGTTTTGCGACGTCAATGACCCACCTCTATTCGTAAATACCTGTTTACCCTTTGATTCGGTGATTTGACCACGCGACACGCCACGTTGGCAAATAGTTTTGTACGAAGCTTTTTTATTTATATGCAGTTTAATATTTTTATTGGAAATAAGGCATAATGTCACTTTAAAATAAGCTTATTTTGATGTTTAGATTTTTAATTCGGAAATCGTTTTTAAAATACCAAACATTAATAAATTTTATTTATATAAAACGATTTCCGAAGTATAAATCAAAATGTTATATTACACTTATTGTAAAGTAAAATTGTGGCATATTCCCAATAAAAAACAATAAGCTGCCATTTAAATCCATTTCGCCCAAATTTCATTATCTTGGAGCATTGTTCAAATGCGAAAAAGACAACAGGTCAAATAAAACCAATAAGTTTGGCAACGTTGAATTTCCCCTTTTTATTATATCCACTCCATATCCACTCATTTATGTTCGGTGATATAAAAGGCGGACACCTAATATATCTCTCTCTTTTTAAACAGTTGTTTCTCACTCCATCTCATGTAAGGTCCATACCGACCATAAACTTTTACCTATACTGTATACAAGTTAGGATACAATAACAACATCTTAATATAATTACACTAAGTAGTAAAGGTGACAGTCTTTTGGGAAACGAATTATGGCACTGTAGATGTTTGTAGAACTGAGTAGATCACTTAAATTATTGTGAAAGTTGTAGTAGTCTCTTTGAGATTTGTAGTGGACACATTCTAGTAATATGTGCTGGACTGTTAAGGACTCATTACAATGTTCACAGCGACGATGGTTTGCAGAAGACATCAGATATCCATGAGTAAGACGAGTGTGACCTATTCTGAGCCTTCTGATAATGATATTGCCTGTTCTGCTCATTTGAGGCATGGTGATGGAGGTAACAGTTGGTTGAATTGTGCGTAGTTTTGTATTTTGCATTCTTCTTCTTCATGTACCATGTCCTTTCAGAACGTTGGTTACCATCATAGCTATTTTAATTTTATTCACTGCCACCCTAAATAGCATGCTTGTATCTACACCACACCAATCTCGCAAGTTCTTCAACCATGAGGTTCTTCTTCGTCCTGGACTGCGTTTGCCTGCTATTTTTCCTTGCATGATATTTTGTAGCAATCTATATTTGGGACCTCTCATTACATGTCCGAAATATTCCAGCTTTCTCTGCTTGATGCTTTTTATGATCTCAGTAGTCTTGCTGAGACGTTCTAGTAATGTGGAGTTACGAATCTTCTCCACCAGGAAACTTTTAAATTCTTCTATAGCACCATATTTCGAAAGCCTCAAGGCGATTTAGATCGATTTTATTCACAGTCCAGGACTCGACAGCATAAAGTAAGACCGAGAACACGTAGCAGCGAAGTAGGCGGATCCTTAATGCCAATTTTAGGTCTCTGTTACATAACACCTTGGACATCCTTCTAAAAGCAGCTCTAGCCTGCTCTATTCTGGATCTAATTTCGCCGTGATTTTCTGCATTACAATTTAATTGTTGTCCAAGGTAGACGATTTTATCAACTTGCTCAAGTTTGGTATTATTTACATATATAGTACGGTTTTTATATTCTGTTGTTTACTTATTACGATGTATTTGCATGTTCTAGTATATTTGCCAAGTGCTTAGTACGTTGTTCTTGATACTGGCCTTTAGGTCTTGATGAAGTTGTATGTTTTCCATATTTTCTAAGGAACAGGCCAGTTTTGCTACATGGTCAGCGTTCTCATTTCCATTGATACCAACATTTGATGGTATCCAGATGATACTTACTGAAACACCATTTTTTGACTGTTGTTGGCAGATACTATGGATGCACTGTACAATGGGATGTATGGAGTATATATTTCTGATTGATGGCGGAGAGAGAGTCAGTGCATACTGCTAATGGTTTCTCATTAGCAATGGGCGAGTCTAATGCCTTGAGTATTCCATACAGTTCTGCTGTGTGTATACTGCATCTGGGAGAAAGCCGATGTGACGCTACCATTATGTTTGAGGTACTGACGGCACAACCGATGGCCTGTTTTTCTTTGGAGGCATCTGTGTAGAGAATTTTGTCATAACGCTATGTCTGTATAAGTTCCTCAAATGTAATATATAAACAAACTCTAAGATGTGCCTATTATCGACTTCGGCGACGCAGAAAGAATTGAAATAATACTTCGGTGTTTTAGCAAATACGAGGGGGTTTCAATATATACAAAGACTTTTAAAATGCTACACATTAAACAATATTCTAAAAGCAAAAAATGTATATAGAGCAGCAAAAATTCGAAGATGTGAAACAGTCATTCGGTGAGTGGCTGTGTATGCCTGAGAGACCAGGACTATGAATAAGAAAGATGAAATGAAAATTGAGATCTGAGAAAGGAAGGTGCTGCGGAAGATTTTTGGTGGTATTAGGCCGGAGGAGGGAAATTTGCGAAGAAGAACAAATAAACAGGTAATGGAGATGTATGGAAAACCCCTAATTGTACAAAAAGTCAAAGGTTCAATGGGTGAAACCCATTTGCACGCCCTTGTACGATTTACACTTGTAAATAAAACTATTATAGGCTCATCAACTATTGTCTAGGAGACTCTTTAAAACCCTCATTACTATGGAGCCTATTAAATACTGGTTTTCAAACGGAAATCGCACATTCCTTTACTGCACAGACATCTGAAATGAACTATAAAAGATCGAGTTCATCCTTCATGGCTCCAATATTAGCATCGGTTTTAAAATAATGCATAGTTAGGTTAAAAAAATACTTATGTCTTGATTATTATAAATTCAACAGTATTATTATTAATAATACAACAGTAAAATTATAAAGGAGTAGGTAAAGAAATAATAAATAAGACTTACTCACAATCAATTTAATTTAACTATCAGACGACCGGTTTCGCTTTCTACAATATGCAAAGCATCTTCAGGTCTCGATACAAAGTTAAATAAATGCTGAAATGATAAAAACCCATATTAGGGTGTTGTCTACTAAAGATAAACAAATTAGATGTTGTAAATTACAATAATTATGCCAATATTACATGTCTGTGGTTTTATTTCAAAATGAGTAAGTTGAATAAAAAGGTATAAAAAGTTTTAAAAGTTTAAACAGACAAGGTAAGGTCCACAAATTGTTATAAAATAGTCTATTAGATTGTAATAAATTAATAAATGAGCAAATAAATAAACATTACTTACATGCCGGTAATCTATTAATTGATGGATGGTAGAACATGGTTGAAACTACTATGTATTGTTGAATGGAGAACTCAATTCTGCTATTGTAGTTGTTTGACAGTAAACGGGAAGTTCTTGAGGAGATAGATTTGATCCAATGAAGCAGAGATATGTGTGTGATTGTTTGTTAAATGAAAGTGATGTAAAAACTTTTGAAACTTTTAAAACTTGTTTATACCTTTTTATTCAATTTACTCATTTTGAAATAAAACCACAGACATGTAATATTGGCATAATTATTGTAATTTACAACATCCAATTTGTTTATCTTATTAGACAACACCCTAATATGGGTTTTTTATCATTTCAGCATTTATTTAACTTTGTATCGAGACCTGAAGATGCTTTGCATATTATAGAAAGCGAAACCGGTCGTCTGATAGTTAAATTAAATTGATTGTGAGTAAGTCTTATTTATTATTTCTTTACCCATTTGAAATGGACTCACACAAGCAACACATTCATGATTTTATAAAGGAATCTTTAGATATAATTATTGAATCACTCACAATAATATGTGGAGTCATCCTAAGGCTTTCAAGATTTATCTTTGTAGTGAATTCTGCTTTTTGTTATTATCATATATGTTTCGGATTTTGCACTATACCGTTACCAATGTCAGTGCTGATCCAAGAATTGAGAACTTCGTAATTCTCTGTGTTATTACAATACAATTCTGAAAACTAATGATAGGAGAAGACAAATACTCGTATTAGACGGCCAATATCTTATTTTTTGTACACTATACTCAAATATTACTATACAATAGACAATACTAATGTATTGTCATCAGCATTTGATAAATGATACATGAATGGTTTTCTTTTGACAGTTTACTTTTATATAACGTTCGAACACCTTTATTAACCAGCTGTAACATCACCGTCAGTTTATGATAAATGAAGTAAGTGAGCTTAGTAAATAATAACGTAAGTACAACAATTTTTAATGTACTTAGTTGATTATCGTTTGGTCCCAAGCAAATTGCGTAATTGCAGACGCATATTAGCAAGCGCGTTTAAGCAAATTTTTCGTAATTGAACCACCAGACAAATATGCAAGGAATGGGAAAGAACGGAATGCATTTTATAATTTGTTTATGTCATTTTACAGAAGTTTTTGTTTCCGTAGATGCGTTAAAAAGGACCTTGACTCCAATGTGGTCGTTGCCCACAACCACAACAAAGCATTAAAATTTTCGAAATTTAAAAAGGCATTTGTTAAGTCTAGGTCGGAACTTATTGGATATCCTATCACTATTTTATGGAATAAAAGCTTTTTCTTCATTCCATGATTTAGGTGTTTGTTGTATGTTTCGTCATCACAATTATTAGCTTCACCTTTTCAATGCTTCATTTATACTCTTTTACGTTCCTAGGGACGATTTTATTGGAAGATAGTTAATTAGATTTAAAGATAAGATTTAACATTAAAACCCATCTCCTATTCGTCGACTTCAAGGCTGCATACGATAGTGTCAAGAAAACAGAGAACAGAATCCGATTGACGAGAATGACAATGTCTAACTTAAAAGCCAGCGTTAGGAGACAGGGAAAAAATTCTCGATCCTTTGAGATAAAGGATGGAGATGCCCTGGATTGTCTCCTATTTAATTTTGCCTTGGAAAAGCCAGTTCGAGACACACGAATTAGAGACGGCGGTACTATTTACAATAGGGCGATACAAATCTTAGCATGCGCTGATGAACATATTATCATATGCATGAACATATTATCAGAAGAAAGTCACAGGTTGGGCTTGAACAATAACTTTTCCAAAACCAACATTCTGGTATTCCACAAAAACCCTTATGAATAAGTTACACCTAATATACTAATAAATGGTATCACCCTTCAGAGTTCCCAAAGCTTCATATACCTGGGCAGAGAGCTAAATAGTCAACTAGACCACTCGAAAGAAATTAGAAGACGCATTGAAATAGCAAGATCTGGTTTCGTGAATATTCGTAAAATGCTCTGTAACCCCAAGCTATCAGTCTCAATAAGATTGAGAACACTAAAGTGTTATGTGTGGTCTCTATTACTATATAGCTGTGAGACTTAGAAAGTATGACGTCAACAAATTAAATTCATTTGAACTGTAAATGTACCGCCGAATGTTAAGAATAAGCTGGGCCAGCAGAACTACTACTGAAGTACTGAGAGTAATGAACACACGCCTTCATCTGGTCAATACTATCAAAATTAGAAAGACGTCATATCTAGGACACATAATGCGCCATAAGGAATTTGAGCAGCTCCAGGTAATATTAGAAGACAAGATTGAAGGTAAAAGGGGCATAGAACGAAAAAAAATCTTGTCTACGAAACATCAGAGATTAGACCCACACAAGAGGAAATGAATTAATTCATCAAGCCCAAAACAGAGAGAAATTTGCTATATTTATCGCCAACCTCAACAGAGAAGGCACTTAGGAGAAGGAGAGCTGATGCCATTGACATAATAGGACGTAGCAAGCGAGATGTTGAGCAATGCTTCCTAGAATTGGAAACTACGGCAAAACAGGTCGGTCTAGTCATCAACGAAGACAAAACCAAGCACAGATTGGTTACTAAGGATCCTATGGCAAATAAGGAACGGGAAACAGCATTTGAAAGTCATGTCTTTGAACGTCTTGACAGTTTCACATACCTTGACTCCCTAGTGACTACTACCAATAAAACAAGCGAAGAAATTACAAGACAAATAAACCTTACAAATAGAGCATACTGTGGGGTCAAAAAACAATTCCACTCAAGAAATATCCAAAGAAAAACTAAAATTATTATATACAAAACACTGAACGTCTGAATCGGAATCAATAGCACGATATAACAGTTATTTCAGCATCTCTACTTCTTGAAAAGTTTGACTAATTTGTGCTCCAATGCCATAATACATGGCTTTTATTTCATTAGAGCAATCACAAGCTTTTGCTAAAAGCAACTAATAAGGTGGCAAGATTTTGGAGACATTAGTTAGACTTAGGGATAGCGGGTAGGAACTGCTTTGGATAGTCCTATCAAGAAAAATGAATCAATCCCTGCCGTCCGCAGATTCCAGGTGTTTCCTGACCCTGCTTGGGATCCCTTGTCCAGGGTCACGGATGAAGTCCACAACGACAGCCACGGCGGAGAAGAATACCTTCGGTACGGTGTGGATGGCAAAAGTCGCAATCCCTTGACTTTAGGGATTGTATAAAATCACTCACCAACCCGTCTAGTCAGCGTGGTGTTTTAAGACTAAAAAACCTCCTAACAGGAATATGGCGATATCTAAAACAAAAGGAATAGGTCGCCAGGTGAATAGACCATACAGTAATGACAAATCGCACTCCTTTAGAAAAAACAACAGCTTTATGGAATCTAGGGGAAGTAAAAAATCACTAAAAACTACACGATTGAACATGCAACTCTAAATATAAGGTCCTTAAGCAAAGATGAAAAAGTCTACGTACTTGAAGAAGACATCAAGGACTTCAAATGGGACATAATTGTTCTAGCAGAGGTAAAAAGAAAAGGGAAGAGTGCATAACACTAGAGCCCGGTAACGTTCTATATTATAAAGGGCGAGAAGAACAAAGACTAGATGATGTAGGATTTCTAATTTTCAAGAAATATGCATATAAAGTAAAGCATTTCATAGGAATATCTAAAAGAATTGCAATGATTAGGCTAAATGTAAACAAGAACATCTCCCTGAAAATTATTCAAGTATACGCTCCAACCGCAGCACATTCCGATGAAGAGATAAACGAATTTTATTCCTACAAGACCACAAATACTATGCAATGAACACATTCTATACGAAAAAACTTCAAATAAAGTGGACGTGGCTATCCCCAGACGGAAAAACTCGGAACGAAATAGATTATATACTGTGTAACAAAACAGATATCATACAGAACATAATAATCATAAATACGGTCTCAGTAAGTAACGATCACCGAATGGTTAGAGCCAAATAAGAGATCAAACATAATTAAAATAGAAATAAATTTAGAAAAACTTGGAAATAGACACAGATAAACTAAAAGCTAATACAGAACAATATAAAAGCAAGTTAAAACTAGCGAAAGTATTAAATCTAGATAAACTTAGCTTAAATGAAATCAATGAAGTCATAACAAAAGAAATATTAAATGAATCTCAGAAGTGGCAACCGCTAACAGAAAAAGAAAATCTAAAATAAGTGTAGAATCACAAAACATGCTGAAACAAAGAAAAGATCTTCTGAGACAAAAGAAAAGAGACACTGCAGAATTTAAGGAACTTAATCGAGTAATAAGACACAATCAGGAAAACCATATAGAACAAGTCATAGAGAAAAACCGAAGTCTCAAATGCACCAAACAAAACTAGGAAAGAAAAACATAATGACCAATAAAAATGAACAAGGCCAACTAGAAAAAAGTAAATCTGATATAGCAAACTCAAAAGATCCCCCTAACTCCTCAAAGCAGAACTTTAAAAGGCAGATAACAAATGTCAACTCAGAAGTGATGCCAGAAATAAGCCACGAAGAAATAGAAAGAGCGGTAAAAGAAATAAAAAGGAATAAAGCTCCTGGAGGGGATGGAATCCTAGCAGAAATACTCAAGAAAAGCGGAAAAGAAGCCATCAATATATAAAAATCATCATCATCATCATCATCATTATCCATTTTGCGTCCACTGCTGAACATAGGCCTCCCGTAAATAATTCCATTGCATCCGATCTTGAGCAACTTGAATCCAGTTAGACTGGATGCGCTTTAAATCGTCCGACCACCTTGTTGGAGGACGTCCTCGACTACGATAAGCATCGTGTCTAGGCCTCCACTCTAAAATTTTCTTTGTCCATCTTCCATCTCTGACCCTAGCAACATGTCCTGCCCAGTTCCATTTCAGGGTTGTAATTCTTTCAACTGCGTCCGTCACACCAGTTTTTCTCCTTACTATCTGACTCGAAACTCTGTCCCTGAGTGATACGCCCAACATTGACCTCTCCATCGCTCTCTGTGCCACTTGTATCTTATTAATTACTTTTCTGGTAAGTGTCAATGTTTCTGCTCCATATGTCAGAACTGGAAGTACACACTGATCAAAAACTTTTCTCTTCAAGCACATGGGAATAGCTGATTTAAAGACTTCCCTCAGTTTTCCGTAAGCTGCCCATGCCAGTCCTATTCTCCTTTTTAACTCTGTTGTTTGATTGTCTCTTCCCAATTTAATCTCGTGGCCCAGGTACTTATAGGAATACACTTGTTCAATTTGCGTGCCATTAGTGGAAATGTTTTTTGCCAGTACCAGGTTGGTCATGTATTGTGTTTTGGAAAAATTAATTTTAAGGCCAACTCGTGCACAAGAGCTCTGAAGGTCTTGAAGAAGTTGGCATGCATGATCTACCTGATCTGCAATAAGGACTATGTCGTCTGCAAACCTCAAGTTGTTCAAAAATTCCCCATTTATATTTAATCCAATATTTTCCCAATTATCTTTTCTCATAGCACTCTGCAATAGGACGGTGAATAGTTTAGGAGAGATAGTGTCTCCTTGCCTAATACCTTTCTCCAAGGGAAATGTGTCTGTGTCACCATAGTACATTTTTACAGCAGCTGTTGCGCTATCATATATATTTCGAAGAAGAGTTGTGTACCTATGGTCAATACTGCACTCTGTAAGACATGGAGCTATGCTGGACTGAGTCAAATGCTTTCTCAAAGTCTACAAATATTAATATCAATGGCTTGTTGTATTCTATAACTTTCTCTATCAAGGATTTTATTACTTGTAGGTGGTCATTTGTTCCAAAGCCACTCCTAAATCCGGCCTGCTCTAGAGGTTGATGAAAATCTAGCTTAGGTCCCAGTCTGTTAGTAATTATTCTCATAAAGAGTTTATATAAATGAGATAATAAGTTGATAGGTCTGTAGTTGCCAATTTCTGTTACATCTCCTTTTTTATGCAATATTATCATAATGGCATTATTCCATTTTTCTGGCGTATTTCCTTCAAAGAGGCAGGCATTATAAAGGGTTTTTAAAGCCTTTATGACGCATTCGCCTCCTAGTTTTATCATTTCACTTACAATGCCATCTTCTCCAGGTGTTTTGTTGTTCTTCATACCTTTTAATGCTGACTTAATTTCCTCTTCGGTTATATCTGGAAGTTCCTCTGACCCTTGATTTAGTATTGCTGGAATTTCTACTTCGGGAATGTGATCATCTCGACTATATAATGTTCTATAGTACTCTTCGATAATTTTTAGTATCTCTTGTTGTTCATGTATGACATGTCCTTGATTATTTTTTAACTTATAAATATTCCTCGTTCCTATTTTCAACTTTCGTTTTTTCAACTTTCGTTTTAGAATTTTTAGGCTTTTGTTTTGTTCTACGGTAAATATTATGTAATAATATTAATAAAAATACTATTTATCAAATGTCTATTCGAAGACAACATACCTGAAAAATGGAATACAGCTAAAAAATACTAATACACAAAAAGGGAGACACCACAGACCTGAAAAATTAGAGACCAATTTAACTTCTTTCACAACTTTACAAAGATTATTACAAACAGATCAACAATTTGACGGATATCAGCCAGTAGAACACGCCGGATTTAGAAAAGGGTACAGCACCTATGACCATCTATATACTTTAAAAATCCTAATAGAAAAGTCTAACGAATACAATCTACTATTATGTCTGGCTTTTATGGATTATGAAAAAGCTTTTGATAACGTAAAACTGTGGGTAATAAAAGAAGCATTAGTCAACAACCGGATCGACTCCAGGTACAAAATATTAATACATAATATTTACGAACAGCTGAAATGATAGTGACGTTGGGTAATGGAATCGAAACAAGACCAGTAAAAATCAACCGAGACGTAACACAACGACACACAATATCTCCAAAATTATTTACAGTTACCTTCGAAATATCTTTAAGCCAATAGACTGGGAAAATAGGGGAATCCCTATTAACGAAAGGTACTTGAACCATCTTAGATACGCAGATGATGATACGTACCAATAACCGACACATGGAAAGTACTGAATACGATTATTGAAGAGCTACACACAGAATCCCTAAAAAAAGAACTAAAAATGAATTTCAGCAAAACTAAACTAATGTCAAACAAGGATGACAAACTGGCTAGTAGATCACCAACACTTTTTAATACAAATACTGAAAGCATCATAAAGAAAGGGATAAAACAACACAAACAGTTATACACAAATCAATCAAGATACATAAATTTGGGATTCACATTTTTTAAGTGTCTTAATAGAAGATCTATCTAGTATATTAAAAACATTTTTTAATTTGCACAGGTGTATAAAATCAAAGCAGCATTCAACTGTTTATCTATTATTCGAATTAATCCTCGTAATTAATATGTAATACAGTTAATCACAGTTGTAAAGTGGGAACTATCAACGACCAAGTGAGCATATTCGTTGGAACTGTTTTGTTTGACATTAAAAACTTGTTTCTTTAATTAAACAATAACCTGTTTGTTGAAAGTGTGGTTAATTTTCAATATATATAAACTTCAAAAGTGAGATATAAAAAATAAGTTCAGAAGAATTTTTTATTTAGAAATATTTTTTAAAACTGGTCCTAGATGGGGGATCAAATAGAATCATATTAATGTGACAGCAACACTTCTTTCCTTTCATTTCTTCTTTATACCCTTTTAAGTATAAAATTTCAGTTAATTGAATTACTTTTTTTTAACCATTTCCTCTATTCTTTTCTATTTTCGGACATTACCTTCTTTGGGTGTTTTTTGCTTAATTTTTCTCGCCTAATTTTTCTTTTTTGTGGTCCGCTTTTTCCATTTTTCAGCAGTCTTTGTTTTATATTATATTATTCTTGTTGTGCTCTGGCTTGCCTCCTATTTAATATTTGCCTTAGAAAAAGGCAGTCCGAGGCATTGACACGGTAGGGCGTAGCAAAGCGAAATGTTGAGCAATATCTCCTAGAATTGGAAACAGCAGCGAAACAGGTCGGTCTAGTCATCAACGAAGACAAAACCAAGTACATGGATGGTTACAAAGGATCCGATAGCAAATGAGGAACGAGAAACAGTCTTTGGGAAGTCATACCTTTGACTGTTTGACAAACTTCTCATACCTTGGGTCGCTATTGACTGCTACCAATAAAACAAGCGAAGAAATTAAAAGACGAATAAATCTTATAAAATAGGGCATACTAATGGACTCCAAAGCATTCGATAATGTAAAACATGAATTGATGATAAAATACCTACAACAGTTGGGATTGGATGCAAAGGATAATAAGAATCATCGCCAATCTGTATTGGAATCAGACCAGCAACAGTAACGTCTTCAAAATTCCAACGAAACAGAAGATTTCTCCATTAAAAAAGGAGTAAGGCAAGGTTGTATACTGTCCCCAATGCTGTTCAATTTATACGTAAGAAAAAGCTTTCGCAGAAGCAGTGGCAGACTCTAATAAGGGTATTAAAGTTAACGGCATATTTATTAATAAACATCAGGTTATGCCGATGATACAGCCATAGTGGCAGATAACATCGAAGATCTTCAATGCCTTTTAAATTATCTAACTCTTGCAAGTGAAGCTCGGGGTTTGAAAATAAATATACAAGAAGACAAAATCAATGATTATAAGTAGAAATGATTACCCCAACGCAAAGATATATGTCTCTGGAGAAGAAATCGAACAAGTCAGGCAATTCAAATACTTGGGATGTTTGCTGAATGAGGGTTGGGACCCCGAGAATGAAATAAAGAGCAGAGTTGAATAAGCCAGAAATGCTTGTTTTGAGGCTTCGTAAGTTTCTGACTGATCGCAAATTGGACTTCAACCTCCGATACAAGATGCTATAAGTGTTACGTGTGGCCTGTTCTCCTGTACGGAATAGAAGCATGGACGTTTGAAGACCAGTTCCATTAACAAACATTGAAGTGTTCGAAATGGTGGATGCCTGCGTCGAATGCTCAGAATATCATGGACGGACAGGGTCAGAAATGGGAAGTACTCAGAAAGAGCAGGCTTTACAGGATAGGGAACTTTTTAACTATGTAAAAAGTAAGAAGACTGCATACTTGGGGCACATTATACGAGGAGAACGATACACTTTTCAGCAACTGATACTCGGAAGGTAAGATAGAGGGTAGGAGAGGTCTCGGACGTAAAAAAATGTCATGGCTGCGCAATATTCGACAATGGACAGGAATCCACAGCTATAGAAATGCTTCGCAATGCCTGCTAAAAACAGAATTATTTAATCCAGAATATTTAACATCTCACCTGACAAGACGATGTACGGTGGACGGCCTACGCAGAAATGCCACGGCACTTAAGAAGAAGAAGATGGACTCCAAAAGCATATTCCACTCAAGAAACATTCAAAGAAAAACTAAAATTATTATATACAAAACATTGCTGAGGCCAGTCCTCACATATGGAGCAGAAACATGGACTCTAACGCAGAAAGATGAAAGACTTTTGGGAATATTTGAGCGTAAAATACTCCGCAAAATATTTGGAGCTGTAAACGACCAAGGGCAGTGACACAGAAGATATAATTTTGAATTGTATCAGCTCTTTTGATGAGCCAGATGTCATAACGTTCATTAAAACACAGCGACTTGGATGGGCTGGACACATAATACGAATGCCAGAAAATGCCATTGCTAAAAAGCTAACCACAGGAACACCTATAGGAAAAAGAAGCAAAGGCCGACCGCGAATTAGGTGGTTTAGATGGAGTAGAAACCGACTTACGAATATTCAAACTCAGAAGATGGCAACATGTTGCCAAAAACCGAACAGAATGGCGACGAATCTTAGAGCAGGCCAAGATCCACAGAGGATTGTCGAGCCAAAGATGATGTTGATGATTCTTGTTGTTGGAGATGGGGAAGGCAGTCGTAAGAGGAAGTTGTACAATTATGTAAGACGAAATGGATGAGAATAGACTAGTGAAGACCTCCCGGAAGACCACCTAAAAAATGGAGGGATAGTTGGCAATCTACTTCCCAGGAAATTACCCAGATGCAGCTTCAGAATTAAACAGATTGAAAGATCTCCAAGAAGTAGAAGAAGAAGAAGAAGATTCTTGTTGTTCTGCTGATTTGCATCTTGTCTTTCCAACTATCCTTCGTAGATGCCTCATCTCAATTGAGTTTATTTTACAATTATTTTACATTAAGTGTCGGATTCTCACTTGCATACAGTAACGTAGGGATCATATTGTATTGTATAGTGTTATCTTGGCTCAGCAAAGCAGCAAAAGACTCTTTACATTTAGAGAAACTGACTAGTATACTTTATGAGCTGATGCAAGCATTAGTCCTTACTTTTTCAAAAACCGTTACAGGCAATGTTGATCGCTATAATGGCTGTTTTGTTCCCACTTTAATCGATTAGTTTTAAAATAGCAGGGATTTGAACAAACCAGAGAGTTTGAAATGATTTTCAGGTAAATTTCTGGTTAAACAGATAATGTTGGTAAAGAAGACAATGATAAAAAATAGAGATGCAGAACTGAACAATATTTAATAAATTTACCCAATATTGACCTATGCAGATGACTTTGAACTTATCGCACTCTCAAATGCAACAGATAATATAGTCAAGGAAATTGATTGATCAAGGAAAGCAAACAAAAGCTCATGGCATCAAGAAAACGCTACAGATTAGAAACATGGGACAAAACTTTAACATTGACAATTAAGATTTTGAAGTGGTACAACAGTTTTTCTTACCTGGAAAGCATGGTAAACAATAACAACAACAATAAAACGAAGAATACATTTTTCAATCAGAAGGTATTATAAACGTATCAAACGTTTGGTCCAATATATGAATCTGAATCAATAAATGGTAATGGAACTTGCAGGAGAAAATTGGAGACCTACAATTGGTAAGACATCTGGCTAAAGCAAATGAAATATCCTCTACAAGACACACTCCAATGGAAAACCAGAGATAGAAGACGAGTTGAACCAAGGTTGTAATAAATGGATAATGTGTATAATAGTTCCAGGAAAATTGGTGTAGTAAACTGGTGACAAGCTGTAAATAATAGGTCGTAATAGAGAAATAATTTTAGGAAAGTCGGCACTCAACTAGAGAAAGTAGAATTAATATGATAATGAGTGGTTTTAACAAAATTGTGCAAAATATTAGCACATCTTACGATCTGTTTATTACAGTAAACATTGTATGATTGTAGAATTTTGCGTGTGGTTTACTTATTTAGATATTGTAATAGAGGAAAAGGGATATTAGTATAATAGAATAAAAAGTAGCACAGCAATGGTAAACAAAAAAAGGGAACTTGGGAAAATTAATTAAGTCAATTTTTTCATCCTAAGAAAGTAAAACATGAATATATAAAACAACCTTGAAACCAACTGTCACCTATGCTAGTGAAACTGCGTTATCACATGGGCAGATAAAAGAGAATTTTGAGATCTGTCGCTGGAGGAGAATGATTTCTGGAATAAATATAGAAGAAAAACAAACAAAGAACCAGCAGAAATATAAAAGGGTTATATATAAATACCTAAATAAAAACATGAGTACTAAGATAGCTCGAACACGTATGTAGGATGGATAATAAAAGGTTGCTTAAAATGGCTTTAGTAATAAATGCAATCAGATCGAAAAAAAAGGCCAAGGAAAATGGAATGAAAAGAAATGGAGGATGATAATGTGACATGAAAAATGGTGTGAAAAAACTGTCTACTATGATCATTTAATTTATTTTCAAATTTATTATTGTAAGGCATGTCGAACGAATGAATAACTAAGTAGATGATGAAAACCAAAACGGGCCCTAACCACATCTAGATTTTGCAGACTTTTCGGCAAGGGCTTCATAAATCTCGAAAAAAACAATAAAAGTGCTCAAAAACCAGAGAGTTAGAGAAAAACGATATATAGAAGTTACCTACAAAAAGTATGACCGAAGGAAAAAGTACAAAGAAATAACCAAAACAATAAAAATTCAAAAGTTAAAATATTTAGACTATAAAAGAGACATCCAGAGAGATAATAACCTTATACACCTCATAATATAGGGCAAGATCGCCGGAATAAGAAACTCAGGCCGAAGAAGAATATCCAGGCTCCAAAATTTCTGAGAGTAGTACCAAGAGACATCTGCTAATCTATTTCGACTACCATGAACAAACTTATTATTGCCAATATGATCACCAACGTTCGATATCGTCATGTGGTTGGAGAAATTGTGCAACTATGTCAAGACTGTCGGCAAATCTAATCCTTCGACAAAAGTCGAAGGTACCACAGATGTAAAAATTAAGGATTTATGTTTGTTTTAGCTTCCACGATCATACATGTTCACCCTCTCCTTGGTAACTTGGTTGGTAAGTCGAGGAATAAGTATGCCCGATCTCACATACCCCACCAAAGGATTGGAGTAACTTTCAGGAATGTTCCTACCCTGTTACTCAAAGGAAAAAGTTCGGATAATAAATTATATATGAATAATATAATATATATATAAAAATGAAATGAATATCGTATGTATATATGTACAAAAAAATGATAAATCAGTTCCTTTACACGGACGTGTAAGGCAGGTTTTAGACCGCCCAACCAAAACCTAGTTGGTAGCGAGAATATGAACATATATGATCGATAGGGTCCAATAACTAATGGACGAAGGTAAACATTGCTTGCAGCACTATTTATATGCCTTTGGTACTGTAGAAATAGGTATATATTAAGCGACATCTTTGGGTGTTATTGGTAAGTTATTTGTTTATATTATCTAGATATGAAAGTATTGCCAGTTTTTTCTATGTTTAATACAATATTTAACATAGCGCTTTTATCGTTATTAGAGAAAACTATTAAGAATTATTGCGATGCGTATTTCAATGGTAAATGAAATTAGATAAATTTGTAGTATCAACAATTTATTTCCATTTAATTAAAATTATAGTGTAGTTTACGAAATTAAGGCGGTTCGTGTGAAAAATACTTTATAAATGGTAAAGTTTAATAATAATAAATTCAATCATCACTATTATATTAGATACAAAAGATTTAAAACCCTTTTTAGATTTTTCACAAATTCATTCAAATTTCCACTTAAGTTTAATTGTATATATAGGTAATATAATTTCTTCTTCTTCTAGTTCCATGACCGTTATCGATCGTTGGATATCATGTTGGCTACCATATTCGCTATCATGACTTTATTGACAGCAGCTCTAAATAACGATGTAGTTGATTTTCCATACCATTGCCTTAGATTTTTCAGCCATGATGTTCTTCTTCTACCAGGACCACGATTACCTTGGATCTTTCCCTGAATGATCAGATGTAAAAGATCATATTTTTCAGGGTGTCTCATAATATGACCGAAGTATTCCAGCTTGCGTTTCTTTATTATATTCACCAGTTGTGTTGTTTGGTTCAGCCGTCTAAGGACCTCCTCATTTCTAACTCTGTCGACCCAGCTTATTTTCAGTAGTCGTCTGTATACCCACATCTCAAAGGCTGTCAAGCGTTTAAGCATAGCCTCAGTTAGGGTCCACGCTTCTACTCCATACAGCAGGACAGGAAAGATGTAGCAAGATATCATACGAACTCTAAGGTCAATGCTAAGATCATGACTGCAAAGTACGTTTTTCATTTTTACAAAGGCAGCTCGGGCTTGTTCTATTCGGCTTTTAATTTCTGCGGTTGGATCCCAGCTCTCATTGATATTACTGCCGAGATACACGAGTTTCTCTACTCTGTAAAGGGTGGCATCTCCGACTTTTATACCGTCATCATGTATATAATTTTGTTTGCTAACTATCATATATTTAGTTTTCTTAACGTTGAGTTTTAGTCCATACTGATCACATGTCTGTTTTATTTTGTTCATTAGATTTTGAAGGTCTTCTCCGCAATTGGCAAGGACTAAGGTATCGTCGGCATATCTAATATTGTTGACGGTTACTCCATTCACAATAATACCTTCGGTTGTCTCCATTAAGGCTTCCTTAAATATTTCCTCCGAATATAAGTTAAAAAGTAAAGGCGACAATATACAGCCTTGTCTCACTCCTCTTTTTATATTTATTTCATCCGACAGTTCTTGTTCAACCTTTATTCTTGCCACTTGATGCCAGTATAGATTTGTAATTATTCGTAGATCTTTATCGTCCAATCCAGCTGTTTCCAATATTTCTAGCATTTTGTTATGTCGGACTTTGTCAAAAGCTTTTTCAAAATCGATTGCACAAATATACACATTTTGATTTATATCTCTGCATCTCTGTACTAGCACCTGTATACTAAACAAGGCTTCTCTTGTACCCAAGCCACTCCTAAACCCAAATTGAGTATTGCTAATTCTGTCCTCTAACAGCGTATAAATTCTGCTGTGTATTACTCGCAGAAAGATTTTCAAAACGTGACTCATCAGACTTATTGTCCGATAATCACCGCATGTCTTTGGACGATGTTTCTTAGGTATTGTGACAAATGTCGACTTTAACCAATCAGTTGGTAATATCCCAGTGTCATAAATTCTGTTAAAGAGATTACACAGAGCTTTAATTCCATTTTCTCCCAAAAACTTTAGCATTTCAGCACTTACTTCATCGGGGCCAAGTGCTTTTCCATTTTTTGCCGTTTGTATTGAACGTCTTACCTCACTTTCTGTTATAGATGGACCTGATATAGCAATTGGTGTATAGTGTTCTACTCTCCCATCTTCAAATAATTCAGAAATGTAGTTTTCCCATTCTTTTAACTTTTCATTGATGTCTAATATTCTGTGTCCGTTTCTGTCTTCTAAACTTTTGGATACTTGTTTCCATTTGTTTCCAGCGACCTCTTTCAACTTCTTGTGCAGATGAAATGTATCGTGTTTCTTTTCATATTGTTGAATTTCATTACATTCTTTACTATGAAATTGTGTTTTCGCGTGTCTTATCTTCTGCCTGATTATTGCGTGGATCCTCTTGTACTCGTTTTTATCTTTATTTCTGACTTCTCTTCTTTGATCCATAAGTCTCAGTATTTCTTCTGTCATCCACCCTTGTTTTTTTCTTGCTTTTAGCGCACTCAATTTTGTTTCTTGAACAGTCTTTAAGATGTCTTTAATTCTCGTCCAGTTTTCCTCAGTACTTTCTTCTTTGCTTGATGTTAACTTGATCTTTTGTTCTAATATACTAGTTATTTCTTGTTCTACAGTATCATTTAGCATCGTTTCTCTATCAAATAGTAACTGTTTGCTTATTCGTCCTTGCAACTCTTTTTAATCTCAGTCTTTTATTTTTCCTACTAAAATATTGTGATCGGTTGGTACATCTGCTCCTGGATATGTTTTTACTGATAATACTGAATTTCTGTATCTATAATTTCTTAGTTATTCTATATTTTTATTTTCTTAAGTAGGCAAGTGTCTTCGATTTTGATTGTATCAGTAACTACACAATCTTTGCCTGGAGATTTGTTATTCTTAGCTTTTCTTAGGGCTAGTCTTATTTCGTCCATTGTGATTTCCGGTAGTAGTTCTGATCCTTGTTTGACAATGCCCTTGTAGAAGTCTTCAACTATTTTAAGGTCTGTTGGTTGTAAGATGACCATTTCTATCTTTAATCTTTATTATCTGTCTTTTTTCCGTTCTTAGTCTTTTTCTCAATACTTTGATACTACTAATATCATTTATAAAGATAAGAAAAAGTAGAAAACCTAATACTGAACCGTGTGGTACTCCACCTACGCTTTTGTTACTAGAACTAGTATCATTTGCTCTTACCAGTTGTTTTCCATTCCTCAAGTAAGATTGGAACTAATTCAAAAAAATACCTCGAATTCCGTAGGAATGTAGGAATTTAGTTTTTTTTATCAAAATATGATTTACATAATCAAAAGCTTTGACATAGTCACAAAAACAGCGGCAGTGTAAAGATTATTGTTTAGTTGTTGGTAAACCTCATGTAGTACAGAAAACATAACATTACTGGTGCATTTATTAGATAAAAACCCTAACTAACTTTGTGATAAAATGTTGTTTTTTAACTAGAAAGGACATAAGTCGGGATTTTATAAGTTTCTCAATAATTTTGGATAGTACCGGTGATAGGGCAATAGGTATATAATTGCATTTATTTGATTTTTCACTACCCTTATGAAGAGGAATAATAGTGGCTGTCTTTTGAAAAAGGTATGACTCTAAACATATCTTTTTCAAAGGAATCATTAATTAGCGAGATCAGGATTTTTAACACATTTTTTGAGAGATTTGAGAATTTTTTTATAGATAGTTTATAGAAAATTTGCTTTTGATACTATTAATTATTGTTTGGATCAGTTCAGATTTTAGACAGTTTGGCATTGAAAGTTTGGATCAAGAATTTAAACAAAACTACAATATCCACAACCCCTAAAACCTGAGATAACTCTTTTTGACTTAACTCACCGGGGCTTTGTTTATAAACATTAAGAAATTTAAAAACCAACGTTTTTGACAAAAAAACAAAACGATTTCTTTTAAAAATGAGCCTTCTTGATGCACCAAAGATGAATGGTTTCAAAGCGAAGCGATTTGAACCCTGTCGATTTTATTATTTCAAAAACTGAATTCAAAATTTCAAAATAGTCGCAATATCTCTGGGTCTATATAATTAACGAAAATTTTTGTTTTTTTTTTAATTTGAGGTACCACGTTGCTTAGATTAGAAAAATACAATTAGTTAATTTGTGAATTATCCTTACTATTTGTACAATTGTTTTTCTACTCAACTTAAAAACATTGCAAATATATTTTAAACAAAGATAAAATTGGCTCACTTTTAAAGAAATCGTTTTGAAATTGGTTTTGTGGAAACTTGAACCTTTAATCTTCTAATTGGTGCTTTTCTGAATGTTTGTAAACAAAGCCCCCGTACATTTTTGAAAAAAAGTGCTATCTCGGGATCTACAGGCCGTAGAACATTCTATATTTTTTAAATTTGTGTAAAAATGCCAAAGTTTCTATTAAAAAAAAATAATATCTTCCTAAATGTAACAATAAAACACTGAAAACTTTGTTTTCAAACTTCCACAAAATTTATTTTAAATCTTATCACTACAGCTGTTTCGGCTGATAGCCTTTCTCAAGTGATCTATTTTTGGCTTGGGTTTACAAATTTATAGTCTCTAATGAAATAGGTTGAGGAGGGGAGAACTGTTTGTCTCAAGTTGGTCATTCAGAATTATATCTGTGTTTTTTAATTTGTTGATTTCCATAGATTCTAACAAAGATAGCTTAAGGCCTTTATTTTGAATGTGAAGAATTTTAAATTTGTCATTAAAAGAATGATTATGATCTAGAAGGTGAAGTGCGTATGTCGAATCTGTTTTTCTATTCTTGAAAGCCCTTTTATGTTCTGCTATTCGTTTATCAAAGTTTCTACCAGTTTGACCGATGTAAGTTTTTGGGCAGTCGCCACATTGAAGTTTGTACACACCACTATTTAAGTGTTTTTTATTTTGGCTCTTGTTATTTTTAATATATTTGCCTAGGTTGTTATTTGTTCGGAAAGCTGGTGTTATTCCTTTCTTTTTTATGTGTTTGGCAATTTTTGTTGTTATTTTGCCTGTATATGTAATCGAGCAGAAGGTACTGGGTTTTTTCTCTGGTGGTGGAAATACTAATTTCAGGGCTTTCTTGTGTAGTTTTTGATTTAACATTTTATTAATTGTTTGTTCGTTGTATCCGTTGTTTACTGCTATTTGCTTAATTATATTTAATTCTGTCTCAAAGTTGTCTTTTGACATCGGAATTTCTGTTAATCTATGTAACATACTATGATAAGCTGCCAGTTTATGTTGTGTTGGATGGGATGATGAATTGTGTATAGTCGTGTCAGTATGGGTAGGTTTATGAAATATGGAGGTCATGTTTGTTTTGAAGTCTGCTAATTTTTAAATCTAAAAAATTGATGCCTTGATTTTGTTCTGTTTCTATTGTAAATTCAATATGACTATGAAGTGAATTAATATACGATAAAAATTGGTCGAGTTGCCTGTTAGTTCCTGTGAAACATACCAGTACGTCGTCTACGTATCTCCACCAATATAAAAACTGTTTGAATACGGGATGTTTTGAAATCTTTGTCTCTAGATGATCCATAAAAATATCTGATAGCAATGGGCTTAGAGGATTGCCCATTATAAGTCCTGCACTGTTATTTGTATATATTTTATTATTAAATTCAAAGTAGTCCTGGTTTATGCAAACTTCAAGAAGTTGTAAGATTTCAGATGTAATTATTGGATTTGTACTATTTTGGTCTAAAAGGTTTTTTACTAGAATAAAAGTTTCTGTAGGAGGGATAATAGGAAAAAGATTTTTTACGTCAAATGAAATTAATCTGGAGTTGTTAGGTAATTGAAAATGTTGTATTTTATTAACTAGTTCTATTGTATTTTTTATGGTAAATTTAGGTGAAAATTTAGTGTGTTCTAAAATAATCTCTAACAGCTTTTTGAAAGTTTATATGACGGAGCTGTATAAAAAGAAACTACAGGTCTTATTGGGTGATCCGGTTTGTGTAGTTTAATGAAAGAGTATAATTTAGGAGGCTGTGGGTTCATGATATTGAGGTATTTCTGTTCTATTGGATTTAGTATTGCTTTTGAATTTTCTAACGCTAGCTTAATTTGTTTTTGATATTTTTCTGTCGGATCTTTGTGTAAAGTTTCAATATTTTGATTATTTAAGAATTCTATTGTTTTGTTATTATATTCTATTTTATCTATAGCAATAGTAGTGTTACCTTTGTCTGCTTTTGTAAACACAATGTTGTTTTCTATTGATTTATTTTTAATGGAAATTGCTATTTTATTCTCTGTGTAACATGAATTCTTAGTTTCACTACACACATCTGTAATAGATTTGGCAATTATACTTTTTTCGATATTGTTAGCAGTTTTGTTTAACGCTACTTCACATTCTACACCTAAATATTCTAAAGTTCTCTCATTATTATGTTTAAAATAAATTTTGTGGAAGTTTGAAAACAAAGTTTTCAGTGTTTTTGTAACGGTCAAGTAACGGTCGAATCCATCAATTATCTTCCTACATGTTGATGCGTTTGAGTTATTTTAAATGTTATTGTTTCTGGAATTTATTGAGCTTCGCGATGATTTTTTAAAGAACTTACGACAACTTAAGACATATTCTCTGCCACTGAGGAGTGAAATAAATACATTACATGTTTCATAGAAAGACTAGTTTTCAAAAATTCTGCTCTAATTATACAAATCAAATATTTACTTCCTTGCTAAAATTTGTAAAATTTTCATATGCATGGATTAAATGATCAATTTGTTGATGAATTTCTAGATTTGAGTTTCTTTATTAGCCAGTACACTAAAATTGCATCATTCAATTGCATCAGAGAAAAACTAGCAAATTGAAGGTAAAGGTTGAGTGATCTGATTTGCTTTGTAAATCCTCTTTTTATCACTTTCCTCACTAGTAAAATTTGTTAATCGAGTTCCTTTTTCATTTTTATATGATATTAGATTATGGAATTTTACAGATTGTACAATCATAGTAAAAGTATATTGTTTGATGTAATCAATGTTATCTGTAATCTGATAAATATCTGAGAAATGTTTTAATAGTCGAGAGATTGTCGTCATCAATATTTTATGTTTGTTTAAGGAAATTGTTTACAGATAGCAACATATTGTGATATTTATCATAAAGCATTGTTCACAAGTGATTAATATAAATTGATTTGGGGCAGCGAGGAGTCATTACAAATATTATTCCAATGAGAGCAACTTGTATGTATAATTTATAAGTGTATAATTAAGTACAAGGCAAATTAATGAAGCACACAAGAAATATAATATGGAACGTAGAACTATAGAAAGAAGAACAACTTAGTAACATGTGTTAACAACAAATAAAAGTAAAGATATAAAATATTAGACTAAAGATTATATTAGGCAATATCAATGCATAAATAGGCAGAGAAAATGATACAAGGTATACCATCATTATGGAAGATTTCAACGCAAAATTGGGTAAAGAAAGAAAAATACTGTAACTAAAATAGGGATGTATGGTTATGGCACACGAAACGAAAGACGAGAAAAATTATAATAACTTCTTAGAGCAACAAACTTTATATGCCATAAACAGACACTTCAAGAAACCAGCAAGCCGAAAATGGACTTGGATATCTCCCAATAAAAAGACGAAAAACGAGATCGATTACTTCTTGTGTGGGAACAAAGACATTTTTGAAGATATAATTGCTCTCAATCGATTCATAACTGGCAGCGATCATCGCCTTTTAAGAGCAAGGATTCTTGTTGAACAGACGAAAATCAGTAGAAACAGGCCACATAATTATTGTAATGAAATAGATCCAACTAAAATGCAACATAAGGGAGATGAGTACAGAAAACTCTTAAGAAAAAAATTTGTAAAACATTATCAACAAGAATATTCCGACATGTACACAATTGAATAAACAAATAAAGAAGGGGGTAGGGGAAGATCTAAGGATCTACAATGAAAACAAGGTAGAAAAAATAATAGAAAAGAACCGGGCCTGAAATGCTTAAGATGGAAAAGAAATAAGAGAAAAAAACGAAATCCTGATGGCCTGATGACATTAAGAAGATAGGAGAACACAACTGGAAGCAAGTGGCGGAAAATAGAAAACACTGGATTGATTTGGGGGAGGCCTATGTCCAAAGTTGGATTACTTAAGGGTGAAGAGAGAAAGAAAGGCAGAGATAATAACTCTCTGTACAATTAAGAATTTAAAGGGGAATTATAGAAGAAAGAAATAAAGCACACAAGAAGTACATGGAAAAGAGAACTAGAGAAAGAAGAACACCTTTTAAGAAAGCACGATGGACGGCAGATAAAACATGCAGAATAAAAATAACGATATAAAATATTAGGCGAAAGATTGTATCAGGCAACATTTATGCACAAAGAGACAGATAAGAACAAATCTATGTACAATAAAGAATTTAAACGGGTCATAGAAGAAACAAATAAAACACACAAGAAGTATATGGAAAGGAGAGAAAAAAATTAAAATAATTAATCGATTAGTATCTATCCTGAGAGAAAAATCGTAAAAATTAAATTAATTTTTGGAAACTTATAATATCAGTGCTACCAACACAATTGAAGTAAAATCGTAAGGCATTACTAGATCATTTGAAGCAGAAATCTGATTAACCCAAATAAAACCCACTCAATTTGAAAATACTTTTTGTAAGGGTTTTAAAAGTTCAGAACTCTGTAATATCAATAGTGTTCTGAGGATAATGTTATTGAAAATGTGTTTAGTACTTGCACACTAAAGTAATGTTTTAGGGTAAGTTTCTTGATGCTTTTTTTGGAAAGTGTTTTAGCGTTATTGAAGCCTACGGTTATAAGCAATCCCCCGTTTACTGACCAACAGTTTCGGGTGGAAGAGCTAGTAAACGGTAGGGCACCCCTTTGTCCTGGAGTTGGGAAACTGGCTAAAGACGAAAGAACTGTGGAAGCGGTCAACGGCGTAGAGAAGAGGAAGAAAGATGGGACAAGACAGCCCATTAAAGATCCGGATTGGGTAAGTCCTAGTAGAATCAAATGGCTATGCTTGCAGTGAAATTACAGCAGTTACAAGTATAACAAAAAGATTAAAATGCAAAGAAGACATCATAATAGGCACATGGAACGTGAAAACCATGGCACGGGAAGGTAAAATTCATAATGTAATACAAGAAATGGCAAACATGAAATTATATATTCTGGGAATAAACAAAATGCGTTGGCCAGGTTCAGGAATCACAAATATCGATCACAAACATGAATTAGGTGTCGGCATTATATTGACAAAAGAAGTGGCAAAATCTGTTGACAACTTCATCCCAATCTCAGTAAGCATGATGCTCATACAACTGAAAGCTGACCAATCGACATCAATATAATTCAAGTATATGCACCTACAACAGAAGGAACAGAAGAAGAGGTAGAAGAACTATACCATGGCATTAATCAAGTCGTGAAAAGGTTGAAAAAGCAAGACCTAACAATTGTCATGGGCGACTTCCACGCCAAATTTGAGGCCAGCAAAACATCATTTGCAGTTGGACTATTTGGACTAGGCAACCGGAAGGATCGGAAAGATACATTCGAGATTTTGCAGAAAAAAATCAATTAGTAATAATGTACACCTGATTTAAGCTACACCCAAGGAAATTGTACACCTGAAAATCTCTACAGGATTCTGTGGGAAGGATTGTAAGAAATCAGATTGATTACATGCTAGTAAATAAGAGGTATAAAACAGCTGTACATATGTCAAAACATACTCGGGGCACACATAAATTCTGATCATGTACCAGTTGTAGGTAATTTCAAAGTCAGAATAAAAAGGTTACAAGGAAGTTGATGAAGAAGTATGATGTTAGAAAACTGAAAGATCCCAATGTTCGACTGAAGGTGAGTGAAAACCTCAATACAAAGGTGTTTAAATAAAGAAATGCAGGAAATATAGAGAAAAGTCTGACCATCATACAATAAACAGTGAGAGAAATACACGAACAACACCTAAAGAATGATACACAGAAACAAAAAAACAGAACAACCTCAAGAAATAGAGGGGTATCAGAGTCGATATGATAACTTCAATGTCCATAGAAAGGTGAAGGGAAATTCCTGCTCCGATTTCCTGAGCAGGAAAGACTATAGGACCATAAGCCTAATGATCTATCTGCTAAAGCTGTTTTTTAAAGTCATCGATCTAGTTGAGACTTTCAGTAAGTTATTAATTGCCATGCTTTTAAGAAGTTACATTAAATGTCATTATGCAAAAAACAAAGTTATTAACATTTATAAATTACTGCAAAAATAAGGGTTTTTTGCAATTATCTCGTTCAATGTTTTAAGTATTTTAATTTGGAAACTTGCAAAAAAAGAACTTTTTAAGATCCACATCTTTTATTTAACTCATTTTTTTTTCTAAAATGTACAGGAAACGATTTATAGGTCAAAATGAATTTTTTCACTTTTTATAATTGTTAAAAAAAAAACAAAACCAATTTAGCTATACATTTAGGCTACTAGTATAAATTAATTTTTTTTTTTGATAATTATTCGTCAAATCATATCGTCAAATAATACAGTATACACGTCAATCTCATTACATCATTACAATATTTATTTTCATAACAGTACATTAAATCTTAGCATTAAAAACCTACAATATTATTGTTGTGACTTAACATTCACCTTATAAAAAACAAACAATCTATTTAACCATATTATTCCCAATATAAAGAAACACTATTAAATCCTTACCTTTCAAATTTAAAGTACCACGCACTTGATACTATTAGACTGAATTTGCATCTGCATCGGTACTGTATTGTTTTGCTCTTGAATCGGCATTAAAACCGAACCAAATCAAAGAATGGAATTATTAGTACTTTCTATATTGAAGGTTGATTAACTGATCTACACCTCAAGTTTACGATGCTGTTACAGCACAAATTGCATCAGTTTTTTTAAACTAATATAAAAAATAAAAATATATTTTTTTATCCATTAGATTTTGACCCCTTAAAATATATTTTATATTATATCCTTATACCATATAAAAAGACTTAGTTATAGCTATTTTTCTTATAGATTCATTATGCTATTTGTGTTATCGTAAAATGTTTCTCACTCATCTAGATTACTGTTTGAACCAGTTTTATGTCCACTAGTTTTGTTATGATATCCGATATAAAAAATGTATTGGCTGTTAGGAACAAATTCCACATTATAAACACATAATAATCTCAATATTTAAACAAGTACCTGGGTTGTACCAAGTTTACAAACAACATCCAAATCATCAAACGATCCAATCATCCGTTGATGCTCTTTTTTTGGTTAGAAAAATAACAGGCTAATTTTTTCAATATTAATTTTCATAAGTTTTCATTTATTTTTATATTTATGTTAAGTTTCAATAAATTGTGTTATTTATTTTACTCGATTCTTAGAGTTCTTACGGACACTCTAATTCCATCCAATCATTTGGCTCTACAACTCTCTGAGTCTTGGCCGAGTTTACTATTTGCCTCCATTGTTGTCGGTCCTGGGCAGCTATTTCCCATTGTTGTATTCCCATTTTGCGTAGATTACTGGCTACTGCGTCCTTCCATCTCTTTCTTGGGCGACCAACTGACCTTCTGCCATCGGGCGTTTCCGATGTAATTTTGTCATTTCCCGCTGGTTCAGGTTCTCACTTCCATACATTATTGTGGGACGAATTATTGTATTATACACTCTTATTGTTAATGTGAATGGAAATATAATATTTTCTTCAGAAGAAAGTGTCCTCTCCGGAGTTCCACAGGGAAGTATCAGTGGCCCTCTTTTATTTTTGATTTTCGTCAACGATTTAAATCAACTGATAAATGACAGCTCAACATGTTTGGTTCGGAATCCATTAGATAATTTTTCTGATGCAATAAGCGTTCGAGGAGAAAACTTGGAACAGCAATCAGGCTGTTACGTCACTCAATTTGCTGACGATACCACAGTTGCACTAAATTCCAATAATTTTTTCTCATGTAGTTCAAAAAACAAACTGTCTTGTAAAAAGTATGAGTCTTTACTGCTTAAATAATGCCCTAATCTTAAATGGATCAAAGACCAATATGGTAACCTTTTCACCTTCTACTATGAAGATGAGTCCATTAGTAAGGCTTGACAATGGGTCTGTGGTAAATAGCCACTCCACCAAGTTGTTAGGTGTTTATCTGGATTCTAATTTGTCTTGGAGTTCTCACGTTGATTATGTAGTGGGAAGATTGTCTGTACACTGTTATGTTCTATGGCAACTTAGGAATTTTGTCTCCCTAGAAATCTTGAAACTTTACTATTTTGCTCATGTACAGTCAATTTTGCAATATTGCTTAGTTTGTTGGGGAAATCGCTCGCGTATTAATGAGGTGCTTGTTCTTAAAAAAAAAAATATTCGTACCATGACGTTTAGAAGGCGCTTGGATTCCTGTAGACCAATTTTTAAACAATTAAATATTTTAACTGTAATTTCGCTGTATATTTTCAGTTGTGTTGTATATGTAAAGTCACATAGATGTAATTTTATTTGCAGAAATGATGTTTCGTTAATGAGTAGCTACAATTTTCGTTACAGAAATGATTTGGTGACCCCTGCTCGTCACTTGACTGTTGTGGGCAAGGGTCCTTACCCAAAATGCATTAGTTTGTGTAATAAATTACCTAATTATGTTAAAGAGTTAAATATTTATGTATTTAAGAGAATAGTTAAGAATTTACTTCTGGCAAACACTTTCTATTCGTTAGAGGAATACTTGCAGGCATCTTTTTAAAAATTTGTATGTTTTTGTGTATATTTTATGTTATATGATTGTGCTTATAGTTTTTACTTTTTTTACTACCTATGTACCTATAGTTTTTTAGATTGTATTTTTCAATACTTGTAAAAGTCAGATGAAATAAAGAATATTGATTGATTGATTGTTGCTGGTATTGAGAGTATTTTTTATGATCCTGGCTACCATGTCCTTTTCATATTTATTTTCAGATGTTATGATCGCTCCCAGGTACTTGAATTCTTTGATGACTTCAAAGTTGTATTCATTGATTGTTATGTTTTGTCTAACCCTTGGCCTTGGATTCTCCGTAACCACCATGTACTTGGTCTTGTCCTCGTTGATCTTCAGACCAACTTCTTTGGCTCTGTTTTCGAATAGGGTGAAAACTTCTGTTGCATCTCTGGTGGATTATGCAATTGTGTCCACGTCATCCGCAAACGCCAATAGTATTTTTGATCCTTGGGCAGCAAATCCGTCTTTTGTCAGTCAGTTGTGGTTGAGCTTTCCTTACCGCATATTCCAGTGCAAAATTAAATATCAGGGGGGCGAGAAAATCTTCTTGTCTAAGCCGGTGTCAATGAGGAATTCCTCCGATGTGGTGCTGCCCATTCTGATCCATGCGAAAGGGTTCTCTGTGCTCACCTGTGCTAATCGTACCAGCTTTCCAGGTACTCCCATTTCTACCATGGTCTCCCACAGTGCTTCTCTGCTAACAGAATCGTAAGTCCACGAAGATTTGCAGCACCTGTGTAGGATAAATATCTGGTCTATGGTCGACCTTCCCGGTCTGAATCCGCTTTGGCAGTCGCTTGTATTGGTTAACGATATTCCTCTATAGTTCCGACATATTTGTTTGTCTCCATTCTTGTGGATAGCTACTATATGGCTTTCATACCAGTGTTTCGGTATTTCTTCTCTTTCCCAGACTTCTCTTATAAATGAAATATCTCAAAGTGGAGCTTTTGCTCCACTCTTTTTTGCAAATTGCGGACTTTACTTCAGCTAGTGTGGGTAGTAGTGGTACTGTTTTTGTTGCCCGGTCGTTGTGGGTTTTTCTGTATTTAAAAGTTACTCAAAATACTTTCCTTATTGGCGGCTAATCTTTATAAATCTTCCACTGTTGGTCGTGTTGCTCTTCATTGTTTTTAGGTCTTTATAAAACTGTCTAGACTGACCGGTTCTATGTTCCTCCTCCAGTTGCTCTATTCACTTCTAGGTACTGTTTCTTTTTTCTTCTCAAAAGTCTTCTCGTTTGAGTTCTTACTCTGTTCTAGTCTTTCCTGTTCTCATCTTTAGGACGTGTTAGTAACTCTAGCCTCCTGATTGCTTTTTGATTCAAGCTTTGTTCGCACTCCTGTTCTTCTTGTTATTTTTTTCTTTTCCTATAGTTTCCGCTGCGGCACTTTCTTTGGCGTCTGTTATATTTTGCCATTTCTGGTCTATGGTGTATGGCTTTCCCTACTTTGCAAGTATCTAATTATGAGTCAAGCAGCCCATCCGATTACCTTTTCTTCTTCTTCTTCCTCTTTATAAGCAATATTGCTTGTTCATTGGCTGATTAACATCTCTATGGACGGTTGTCACTCCATCTTTTGCGCGATCCTCTGATACTTCTTCTGCCGATTCTTGACTTATCCCTTGCTATTTTGACTACACGGGTCTTCTTCATTCTGCTTGTGTGGTTATTCCATTTTTTTTCTATTTTGTGTACATTCATTTATACACTGTACGTTACATTTTCTTCTAATGTCTTCACTTCTCTTTCGATCTCTCAACATCTTCTTCTTTAAGTGCTCTGTCCGTTGCGAACGTTGGCAATTCTGATATTGTTCGACCGATGTGAGCCCGAACCACTTCCGCAGATTTTGGAGCCACGAGTGTCTTCTCCTACCTGGACCTCGCCTATTGTCTATTTTCCCCTGGACAATAAATTGCATTAGACGGTACTTACACTGGCTTTATAAATTCTTGACTTCATCTCACTGTTTCTGTGTCTGTTTCGCCATATAGTGTTATTAAGGCATCCTGCCAGTCTATTTGCTTTTTGTACTTGTTCTCTCACTATTTTGTCCAGATCTCCATAGCTGGACAGTGTAATTTCCAGGTATTTTATTTCTATTAATTGTTCAATACTGATGCCATTAATTTCTATTTTACATTTGGTTGAAAACATTTTCTAAAACAGTGTATTAGTTCTTCTTCTTTAAGTTCCATCTTCTATCGAAGGTTGGAAATCATCATGGCTGTGCGGACTCTGTTGACTGCCGCTCTAAAAAGTTCTGCACTACTGCATTCAAACCATTCCTTAAGTTCTTAAGCCAGGATATTCTTCGTCTTCCCACATCGCTTTCCTCGGATTTTGCCCTGCGTAATAAGTTGTAATAATGCGTATTTTTGCCCTCTCATCACATGTCCCAAGTACTCAAGTTTTCGTCTTTTAATAGTTAATATTATTTCCGCCTCATTTCCTATCCTTCTAGTTACTTCCATGTTTGACATTCTTTGAATCCATGATATTCGTAGGATTCTTCTGTAACACCAAAATTCAAAGGCGGCCAGCTTATTCAGATGAACTTGTTTGAGTGTCCAAGCTTCCAGACCATAAAGAAGAGTAGAGAACACGTAACATCGAAGCATTCTCAGGCGTAGTTGTAACCTTATATCCCGACAACAAAGAAACTTTTTTTTAAGTTTAATAAATGATGTACGTGCTATTTCAATACGTGTCTTAATTTCTTTGGTTTGGTCTACATCTGATGCTATCCATGTTCCTAAATATTTATAGTTATTAACATTCTCAATTGCAGTATCTTCAATAGTCAATTGGACATTTGCATGTGCAGATTTAGTCATGATCATGCATTTAGTTTTCTTTAAATTTATCTTCAGTCCGTACTCATGACAGCGTTCATTAAGGCATTGCATTAGGTTCTGTAAATCATTGTTGTTATCCGTAATTATTACTGTATCGTCTGCAAAACGTAAGTGTATTAGTAGTAATACCTAAATATTTTTGAACTCTACATAAATTATCCTTATAAAAAAACTACTTAAGACTTAAGTAAATATATTTACTATTATGTATAATATAAATATTGATTCTTAATAAAATCCGATGCCATTTCTGCCACTAAAGCAATAGGAGCCATAGGATGACCTGCTAAAGTAAAGGGAAAGACACTTCCATCTACAACTCTCAACCCTTGAACACCATGAACTCTGCATTCGGAATCTACTACGTCTCCCTGATGAGGATTTGGACCCATAGGCGTGGTACCTACAGGATGGTAAAGATTCATCGTCATCTGTCGAATGGCGCAAAACCAGTAGTCTCTAGATTGGTATACGTATTGGCTACAAGCTCGTAAAGGTCCTCCTTGTAACTTTGTATCAATACTGCGCATCGCTTTAGTTCTAGCCAACTGCATCATAATGCGTATACCTTCGTAGATTCGTCGCAGGTCTCTGTTGCCGGGATCTGATAAAAACCTGTTGTCGATGAGTGGATAATCGAAGGGGTTTTTGCTTCTTAGTCGGACCGTACCTATAGAATTTGAATGAAGAGAAACTATGTAGAGTACAAAAGATCGAGTTCGGTCGATGTACTTCCAAACATCTTCGTAGGTCTGGTTGGTCAATCTAAAGGCTCTTTGGGATAGATCATTTGTAGCGTTTGATGGAATGAACATGATTTCTATATCTGGATAGCCAGTACCTACAAATATTACGTATATAACTTATACATATTTTATTATTTGCCTTAAAAAAATTTTCTACAGAAACGGTGAAAAGCAAGCTCAATAAGTTATGTATCGTTAACTCTTTTCAGTGATAAATCTTTATAGAGGAACGGACATCATACAATCAATGAATAAAAAGAATACATATTGATTAGATTGAAGAAAATCTTTTGAAAATAGATATAGTTGTAAAAATTGTAAAAACTCGCTTGTTTAAGAATTACCAAAGAAATGAAATCGTGTTGCCCTTTAGCCTTAGGCGAAATGCTAGACCGTTCTATATTATGTATATGATCAAGGAAGATAGCTCTAGAAGAGACTTGATGATCTGAATGCAAGCTACACTTCAGATTTATGAATGCTATAAATTATGAGCAAATACTAAACTGGCACTGGAAAAATTGGATAAAAATTAACTGCCAAAGTACCTGCTAAATTTGTCCCAAATTCCAGGTGATAATATTCGACATACTTCAAACATAAGCATACGTCACATGTGAAAGAAGGGTTTGGGAAGAATTCTAATAAATACAACAGGTACTTATGGGATCAAATCCATGAACAAATTAAGAACTATTCTGCTCACTTCCAGAAATCATCTTATAATAGGTCGAGTATACCATAACATCTTTGGAATAGCTTAAAACAGATTTAAACAGCTTATAATTGAACTAAAATGGTTTGGGACATATATAAAACAGTTCGCACAGTCATAAAACAACTTATAGCGTTTATATAAAACAGCGTTTTCCTTGGTACAACTCAGAAATGATGAAGAACAGTTAGCTGGGTATAAAAAATCTTATAATAGGTCTAGTATACCATAACATCTCTAGAACAACTGAAAACAGATTAAAACAGCTTATAATTGAACTAAAAGAGCTTGGAACATATATAAAATATGATGAAGAACAATTTAGACTGGGTATAAGACACCTAATAGTTAATATAACATCTCTAGACCAGCTTAAAACAGATCAAAACAGCTTATAATCGAGCTAAAAGGGCTTGGAACATAAAAAACAGGTTTGAACATGTATAAACCGTTTATAACATATCTAAAACTGCTTAAAATAGATCTGTAATAGCTTTAACATAATTAAAATAGCTCAGAATATAATACAACAGCCTAGAACTGGGCTAAAACAGTTTTTAACTTGGAATACAGCTCAGAAATTATGTAGAACAAGTTAGACTGGTTATAAATAATCTTATAATGGGTCTAGTATACCATAATGTCTTTAGAATAGTTAAAACAGATCAAAACAGATAATAGATCTAAAAGAACTTGGAACATTTATAAAACTAGTTCGCACAAGTATAAAACATATCTAAAGCAGCTTAAAACATATCTGTAATAGCTTTTACGTATCTAAAATAGCTCAGAACAGTATATAACAGTCTATTATTGTCCTAAAACAGCTTTCAGCTCGGAAACAGCTCGCAAATGATGTAGAATAGCTTAGACTGAATATAAAACAGCTTATAATAGGTCTAATGTATCATAATATCTCTATAACAGCTTAAAACAGATCAAAACAGATTATAGTCGATCTAAAAGAGGTTGGATCATATATAAAACTATTAAAAACAGGTATAAAACAGTTTATAACATACCTAAAGCAGCTTCAAACAGATCTATAACATGTTTAAAATAGTTCAAAACAGTGTAGAACAGCCTAAAACTGATCTTAAACACTTTATATTAGGTTAAAAACCTTTTGGAACACCAACACGAGCTTAATAGATGTTTCAAATAGCTCAGAATGATATAGAACAGGTGTTAAGCAGTTGAAAACAGATCTATAAAAGCTTAGAGCAGGTTTAATATAGCGCAAAATATAAAACAGCTTAAAACAGGTCTTATAATAGGTCTAAGGTCTAGGTATAATAGGTCATCCTAGGGGATTTTAACGCCAAAATTGGTAAAGGAGCAGTGGCACCATGGATTGGTGAGTTTGGATTGGGCGTTAGAAATGAACGTGGAGATAGACTCTTAGAATTTTGCCAAAATGAAGATCTGGTTATAGTAAATACCTTATTTGATCTACCTAAACGTAGACTATACACGTGGAAATCACCAGCAGACCGAGAATCACACATCGTCAGAAACCAAATAGACTTTGTCTTGATCAGAAATAGGTTTAAAAATTCAATAAAATCAGCAAAAACTTATCCAGGTGCCGATATATACTCGGATCACGTCCCTATTATTGTCGAAATGGAAGCAAAATTAAAAAAGTTAAAAAACAAAAAGATTAGAAAAGAATTCGATGTGACAAGATTAAAAGATACTCAGATAGAACAAAGAGTTAGACAGAAAATCAATGATAATCTTAAACCCATCAAGTCAAAAAACACCAACTCTAAAGACGTAAATGAAAATTGGAGAGAGGTTCAACAAGCTTTAAAAGAAGCGGGAGAAGAAATACGTGGACCAATACCAAAGAAAAGACATATGTGGATGACAGACGAAATACTAACTCTCATGAATGAAAGAAGAAAATATAAAAACATAAACACTAGCAAATACAAATCCTTAAACAGCAGGATTAGAAAAGACATAATAACAGCAAAAGAAAGATGGCTAACTGAACAGTGTCACGAAATAGAAGAATATGAAAAGAAATATGATAGTTTCAATATTCATCGGAAAGTGAAGGAAATGACGTCGGGAAAACAAAATAATATACATGTTATAAAAGACTCGAATGGTAACATTCTCACAGATACAAAACAACAACTAAACAGATGGACAGAATACATAAAAGAACTATTCGGGGATGACAGACAACAAATCATAGATGAGGACTCTGGTGAATCGGGACCAAAAATTTTAAAACAGGAAGTTCAATACGCATTAAAACAGACAAAAGGGAAAAAGGCCACAGGTCCGGATGAAATCCCGATTGAGTTTCTTAAACTGATCGATGATGAAATGATAGACATTCTAGTAGAACTTTATGATCATATTTATCAAACAGGTATTTTACCAAAGGAGTGGTTAGTATCCACATTCGTAATTATTCCCAAAAAGCAAAATGCAAAAGAATGCTCAGAACACCGTACAATTGCATTAATGAGCCATGTTTTGAAAGTATTTCTACGAATAGTCCACAACAGAATTTACAGAAAGCTGGATGATGAAATTAGTGATAGTCAGTTAGGCTTTAGAAACGGCACGGGAACCAGGGAAGCATTGTTCGGTATAAATGTGCTCATGCAAAGAAATCTGGATATGAACCAAGACATGTATACATGTTTTATTGATTTTGAAAAAGCATTTGACAAGGTACAGCACAATAAACTAATTAATATTTTAAAAATGAAAAACATCGATAGCCGCGACATCAGAGTAATCTCGAACCTCTACTGGAACCAGAAAGTCAAAATAAGAATTGAAAATCAAATGTCGGAAGAAATAGAAATTCTTCGGGGTGTGAGACAGGGCTGTGTATTGTCACCACTGCTGTTTAATATATATAGCGAAGCCATTTTCCAAGAAGCTTTAGGAGAGTGTAACGATGGAATGATAATAAATGGTGAAATTATTAATAATATAAGATATGCCGATGATACTGTCATATTCACTTCAACTCTGCAAAGTCTAACAAACATACTGGAACGGCTGAATGAAAAGTGTACCATATATGGTATTAAAATGAACTTAAAGAAAACAAAATTCATGGTCATTACAAAACATCCAAAAGACAACGAGACACTCCATATTAATAATATCCAGATAGAAAGGGTAGATAAATACAAATATCTAGGAACATTGGTTAGTCAAAACGCAGAACAAACGCAAGAGATTAAAAGCCGTATAGAAATAGCAAGGGCAAAATTTGTAAAAATGAAACATCTATTGTGTAGTAGAGACCTAAGAATGGATCTAAGGATAAGGTTATTGCGCTGCTACATTTTTACAACTTTGCTCTACGGATCTGAGGCATGGACATTGAAACAACTGGAGATTAAGAAATTGGAAGCTTTTGAGCGTTGGTGTTATCGAAGGATGCTACGAATAGCATGGGTAGACAAAATTACCAATATTGAAGTCCTTGATAGGGTTAATAAGAGGGAAGAAATTGTACAGACAATTAAGAGGCGGAAACTTGAATATTTCGGTCATATATTAAGAGGTCCTCGTTATGGGCTACTACGTTTGATTATAGAGGGCAAAATAAAAGGTAAAAGAGATGTAGGAAGAAGACGAACCTCCTGGCTACGAAATCTAAGGGAATGGTTTAGTCTGAGCTCTAGCCAACTATTTAGAGCTGCTGTAAGTAAAATAAGAATTGCCATGTTGATATCCAACCTTCGTTAGAAGATGGAACCTTAAGAAGAAGAATAGGTCTAAAACAGCACAGAACAGCTTATAGAATGTTGTGTTGCATAAAAAGTTTATTTTCTACACTGTTCTAGATATGCTGTAAACTATTTCAGACCTGTTCCCATAAAGACAACTCTGCGCGGATTCCCTAAGTGTCGAAAAATGATTTATGGTAAATTTTTTATTGGAAATTAACAGTTTATGAAAATTACTAAACTTGGATAAAGATAGATGATGAGATAAACAAAATAGGAGATTATAGATATTGCAACAACAATAAAAATATTGTTGTAACAAGATAAAAATATCAAAATGGAGAAAGAGAAATCGAAAAAATAAAAGAAAAAGTACTAAAACTGTCACATTAATGTTACTAAGAAAATTTTAAGAAAAATTTACCTCTGGTATACTGTGATTCATAAAAAGCCACTCCTTGATTATTCCCCGGAGCAGCTAACGGTCCTACTCCTTTCAAAAATTGTCCAACATAATTCTCCAGTGGCAAAATAGGTTCTGTGTAATTGGTACTAAAGGTCAAGCCATAAAAACAAGCATGATCTCGAAGAGTACTACCCACAGCTAAGTCTTGAATTACTGGTATATTCAAGGCATTTAAATGGTCTTTAGGTCCAATCCCTGACAACATAAGAAGCTGTGGAGTTTGGAAAGTTCCGGCGCTAACTATCACTTCTTTGGACGCTTTAGCGATGAAATTTTGGCCTTTATGAGTAAAAGTAACACCTCTAGCTACTTTGTACTCGTCTATAAGTATTCTAGTAACATAACTATAAGTTAAAACACGTAAATTATTTCTCTTAAGAGCAGGTAATACAAAAGCAGTTCCAGCATCTTCAGTTCGTCCATTTCGAGTATTAATTTGAGCAGGGGAAGCTCCTAGTCCTGTACCAGCATTGTAATCACCTATCGGTAAACCTAATTCTTCGTGGGCTTCCAACCAAGCTTCTAATTGTGGACTTCTGGGTAAATGGTATTCGACATTGAGCAATCCTTGATACCCATGGATCGGTTTGTTCACTGGTGCTCGTCTATCTCTGTGGTTAAACCTTTCCGTTCTTTTAAACACCGGTAAAACATTTTTGTAGGACCATCTAGGATCTTCGACGTGATCTGCCCATCGATCGAAGTCTAGACTGGATCCTCTGGAGTAGACCAAGCCGTTCACTAAGGTAGTTCCTCCAATTCCGCGTCCTCGTGCCATTGCACATGTGTTGTCAACCATGCCTGTAGATCAAGGGGGTTTTAGATTAAAAAGTTATTTAGATAAAATAGTTTTTTTAAGCTAAGAAGCAGTGAAGACGACAAGTCTAAGCTGGAATCATTCAAGACACTATTCAAGGAGAGGGCGCTGAAATTACGACCCTTAAACTAAAAATAGAGGAACTACAGGACACTATAATTGAGCGCATGGATATAAATTGAAACACGCGCAGGAAAGAAGACACCTGGGAAAACCAGGTCAAAAAGGCAACACAGCCAGAGAGCATTAAGTCCACAGGAGCAATCCTAAAAGCAAAACAAACAACCGAGAAGAAAAAAATAAGACGATACAAGATGATTAACTAAAAAAAGGCAATAAAAGAAGATTTCCCTCCGCTAGCGAGCTCCATGTTCACAACAAAAGAAAGCGAATAATAAGGTGATGCGTAAGCTACACCGCGACCTCCGACTCCAGGTCAATCACAATTATTGAAAACAGGCAAAGAACCAGCAAAGACAGAAAAGGAAGTGGAGTACCGAAACCGCATGTAATTAAATTACAGAGCGTTAGCTAGACTGATGCAATATTAAATATTGCCCAAAAAGAGAAGGTTATAACATCGAACAAACTATCACGTAGTGGACGTGAAACGCTTATTCAGGCGAAAAGCCCTAAAGTTTACGTAACAATGGTGAAAATCATACAGACCTTCCCACTAGAGGAAGATATCAAACCGAGAATGATATCAAAAGGATTACATCCTAATACAAACACTATGGAAATGTTCGAGACTCTTAAAGAAGAGCTATAGAATGTATATCGATTCAAAACATGATCTCCAGGAAGAGCGACAAGAAAAACCTTCCAATGTTTGTGTTCACATTGGAGAGAGAGGACATCGTGAAAGCAAAGTGCATCAAAAATTTAATACACATGAAGGACCTTAGGAAAGCAACTCGGCCCACGCAGTGTTTCAACTGACAATGTTACCACCACGCGCAGATACGTCAGATGCGGCGAAAGCCACTCAAGTAGAAATTACCAGATGCCCAGGAAGCAAAAAGGCAAAATTCGCTAATTGCCAGGAACAACACCCGGCAAATGTCAGAAGGTGCCCCAGATGTCCAACCTGGGGATGCCAGCTATAAGAAAGACCGCAAGCCCCCAAAAAAGGCTGCAAACAACACCAAGCGGGTCTTCATAACAAAAGCAGCCAAAACACAGAGCACTTTGAATACCATACTAATCTCAAAACAGCAACAAGACGGCCTAGTGAATTCGGTCAAGGAACTGGTCACTAGTATTGTCCACGAGGCAATTACCAACATAAAGCTTGCACTGAACTAGGGCTAACAAATAGGGGATACTTGAGGATAGGCTCCTGAAATCTAGTAGACATAAGGGCAAACCAGAATATACTAGACGAACTGGTTAATAGATATGAAATGTATGTCGTGGCAAGACAGGAAACAAAGCTCATTAATAAAATCAACACTAAGTTTACAGGCTACGACATACAGAAATGATAACCCAGGAAGATCAGGAGGCACTGCAATACTAGTGAAAATGGACATATGTCATATCAGAATTCTGACACAACAGCAACACTTATCAGAATACAAATGAGACAAGGAGAACTCAGAATTACCTCAGCCTACGTAAGACCTCAAGATCCACTGATCTAAGAAAACCTAACCCCGTTCCTAAACGACGAACCCTTAATTATAATAGGAGACTTAAACACCAGATCCCCTAATTGGAACGACAGAGCTACGAACAAAACGGAAGAATTCTAAATTCATATTTAGAAAACAACGACGACGTTATGGCAATGGGCCACATATACCTGACACACCATTCAGGAAACGGACTTAATAAACACATAGTTGCTAGAGATCTAGGACTACAAATACTAAATGAAGGCACAATGGACCACAACCCTATCTTACTAGAACTAGGAACGTGGGAAGAAGAAAGCACAATCACAAGAGTGAAAAAGAAAACAAAGTGGACAAACTTCAAAAGACTAGTAAGCACTTTAATAAATATAGATCCAGTGATAAAAAACCCACGAGACAAAGAGGATAGAGCCCTAGAGTTAAAAAACATCATCCAACGAGTATTCAGAAACAGCAACACAGAAGAGGAAGTAGAAAAACACACGGGTAGATTTAAGACATACCGCAAGGAATAAAATACTTGATAAGGGAAAAGAACAGAGCAAAGCAGACAGCAAGAAGGACAAGGAACCAGACAGACAAAAACAAAGCAAATAGACTGAACAAAGAGGTCAAAACAGCACTAAAACAACACTGTAGTGAAAACTAAGAAAACCACAGAAGAGTCATGGAGGAACAAGGCCCAAATATGCAAAATATGTGAAGGCTCCAAAGAATACTTAAAAATAATAGAAAGCCAATCCCTTCATTAGACCAAGAAAATGAAATAGTGTACACTACCGTGAAAAAAGCAGAGGTAAAGTAGATTAACAGTTAAGTAGAGTACATAGCACCTGGATTTAATGACAAACAATATACAGGAGCTGCCTTCCTAGACGTACACAAGCTTTCGAGGGAGACTTATCTCTTAACAAGTGACTGTGCAAAACAACCCCATCGAGTGCCAAAGGCTTAAGGTTTAGCAAACACGTAGACGCCACGATACAAAAAGCCAACATGGCTAAAGCGACAATAAGATGCTAGCAGAAAGAAAAAGCAAACTGAGAAAGAAAACGAAGATAAGATTAATAAATAGTATAATTCTTCCTATACTAACATATGCATCTCTCGCATGGCAACACATATGCATTTCATTAAAAAAAGAAAATACAAGCGGCACACAACAGCAGCCTAAAAAGATAGTTTGCAGCTCGAAAAACTCGTGGACAATCGCAAGGTACAGCGTGGGCCCAGTTACTTTTAAGTTGATTATCAATATATATTATAAATATACACTAATTATGATTTTTGTTTCAGGTATCCTACAAAAAAATTCAAAAAACACACATAAAAAACCACAAAACACCCGGGCACGTCCCAACCTCTTGAGCACCAAGCCTCCGAACTGAGCCCAGCTCAGGGCGGAGACTTGAAGCCCAAGTAAGTAATTTTAGTTCGCGGATAAGCCACATTATGATAACAGGATTATAGCGACAATGCGCTGTACTGATTTTGATTCGGTTAGGCAATCATGTTATAGTTCTATTACCCAGGACCTCCACATGAAGAGTATCTGGCTGATAATTGAGCCCCTATCGCACATCAGAGTGCTATGGGTGGGAAAGGGATGGTCTGGAGCATTGGAGCTCGGTTGAGTAACTCCTGTTTTTACTCGAGTTAATGCACCTCGCTCCAATGAATTGTTACACCCGAACATACTTCTTAGGAGTGAACATGTCTCACAAGCTGGGTTTAACCAAATTGCTTACTTGCTAAAACCATGGATTAAACTGTATTTGTCAACATATCCTTTGTAATAATCTATACAACTAGAGTTTTTTTTCACCACGCATCCCTAGAGATATGACATAAATATGATACTTAGGTTATATGTAGATTTGAAGCTTAAATTAAATCAATAACAAAATGTTCTGATTTTTATTTTTGTGTTATACTTTATTTGAAATTTATTGATAGCTCAGTTAATGCTTGCTTATTTTTTTATTTTTTTTTTTGTTGTGTTGTATTGAAACTATTATAATTTTAACAGTTCAGAGTTAACGTGGGGACGATGAGTCGATTATTTGTCGATTTCTGACGATTAATTATAATTTCGGTCGTGGCGTGCTCGCTAGCTTCAAGTGAGGCGATACTTTATTCAGTACAGTTGTGAGAGTTGTCTAGTATGTTTAGTTCCGCTGCTATATTGAATTGCGGAACGTGAGTTCTCGGAGAGATCTCTGGAAGACAAGAAGTCTTTCAAAGCATGAGTTTAAATGCAAGTTATAATAAATTTGTGTGCAAATGTTTTTTTTTCTATTTTAATTATATATTTAAAGAATCGACAAGTTCTCAGACTCAGACCGTTTTTCCGAAAATATTTGTTTTTTGGACCTTTTCTAGATCTAGTCCGACGTTACATTTTGTGTACCATCATGTCAAGTTATCCCTGAAAGGTTAATCAATTTTTATATAAACAGACACAAAGGCACCGATGATTATAAGTTTTCTACTTTAAATAGTTCTCTACAAATACCGCTGTAATCTTCGAAAACAAATCTGTGGTCTTCTACATTACCAAGTCTAGTATAACAAAGTAAAAATCTACATAAAAAAAAGAATCTGGTGAAATTTGTAACGTTATTAGCGTAAATATAAAAGAGCTTATAAAAATCTCTTTTATAGTTGGTAAACTAATCATAGTACAAATATAAGGTCAAATAAATATTAAATATAAGTAAATAGTAATTATTTTGTCGTAAAAACGTACAAGTGTATTATGAATCAAATATGCGCTCACTTGACCCTTGCATAAATGTAAACAGTGCTATATTTAAAATATCAGGAAAATCCATAACATATAAAATGTAAATGAAGATTATTTAAAAAGTTTTGTACGGTTAAAAACCCATAAATCTCTTTTCTCACCTAAACAAGCGGTTTTTTGTGGAACGCTAACGAATCCCCAATTGTATTCCGTATATTCTACTTCGAAATACATATTAGGAATATCTGTCACATTGTTTCCGTATCCACCAGCCTCTATAAGCAGTATTTTCCAGTCTTCAACTTCAGACAATCTATTGGCTACAAGGCTGCCAGCTGCTCCAGCTCCAATTATGATAAAGTCGTAATAACCGATATCTAAAAAGACAAAAACGTTGATAAATATACTGATGAGCAAAAAAATGCAATACCTAGAAGGGCAAATATTTATTTATGGAAGTACACATTATAATACTCTTATTATTTGATAAAATTATAATCAAATTTGCAACATCATTTTGTCAAACAATTGATAATGACTGGCTCCTCCTTGATTTTCTATACACTCAGTTACTCTATGGGACATTGATCGAATTAAGTGGTCTACATCATATTGATGAATACTCATCTAAATTCTTCGTATGGCATTCAAGAGGTCTTCTTAGTTTGCTGGAGAACGTGGCAATTAATTTAGGTTTCGACCTACCATATCCCACATATGTTCGATTGCTGACAAATCAGCTGATCCTGATGGCCACTCCAAAGTCTCTATACCAGATTCTTGTATACGAACTCCATGGTTTCCCGTGCAATGAGGTCTTATTTTATTCTGTTGAAAGATTGTATTTGGAATGGTTTGTAGGTAGAGCTGTGAAACCGGTTGCAGTACTTTATCAATATATCGTAGAGCTCTCAGAGTACGGTTAATAAGAACTAGAAGTAATATGTTTCCCAAACATATGGCATTTCATACCATAATGCTTGGTTGGAAAACGTCTTACCCTTATGCGCCCATCAGAGCCACCCAAACAAAACCTAGATTCATTACTGAAGCAGAGAAAATTCCAATGACCACTTCAGTTTTGCCGAGCTCTGCACCGTTCTAAGCGTCGAGCCTTATGCTGTAGTTTTAAAGGTAACACCAAAAGCGGACGGTAGGCTCTCAGTCCCATTCCAAGTTAATCTTTGATTAACTGCTCTTCTTGTGACTACCCTTCCTGTAGCTGCAACTAAACCATCTCTTGATTGATGTACATTGTCTCGTCTATTTCTGAGAGCAAGAAGTTTAAGATGGCGTAAATTACGGCCTTGCAATATTCTAAAACGTTCAGACCCTTCTCGATACAGATAGGTCTCATCATTGGACCACCTCCTTATACCAACTTTGTTTATTATCCTTCACACAGCTTCACACAGCATTCTTTATTTAGCCTTCACACCAATGTTTTTATTATGCCATATTATATTGTTTAGACTTCTAGCTATTTTTCTTCCCCACGTTGTTTGTTCTCTGACTTCTTCTTCAACATTCAAGGCCATAGCCTGATAGTTCTATTTATCTGATAGGTCTTGGTCTTGCAGTCTTGGTATTGTTCTTGCGTTTTCGCAAGACCAAGACCAAGACCGCCTCATTTTAGCAAGACCAAGACCAAGACTGACCGTGCAAGATTTAAGCAAGAACAAGACTAAGCCTGCGAGACTCTTGCGTCTTGCAGTTAGGACTGAGTGTCGTTTTAGCGAGTATAGTAGTTCGGGTATATGCTTAAAGACTCTATGAGATGGAAAAATATATGTAATAAAAATTTGAAAAACTGCATACCGAATCAAAATATTCATTAAAAACACAGTTGAGACGTACTTAGAGTCATAATTACAATGTAAAAATAAAATATTCTTTTCCAGCAGACGACTTCTTCGCTCTGAAATTAATTGTTTAAATTTTAAGAATAGCCGCTCTCTAATCATAAAATAATCTTCTTGCATTGCGACGCCGACAGTAATAACGCATTTAAATTTTTTTTAAATATGTCAGTATATGACCTTAGCTAATAAAAAATACAACACTTATTGTTAGGACACCCACTTAGTAATTCAATTTTTTTCCCATTATAATTTAGTTAGGAGGAATCTAAATAAACAAATCTTATCGGCCTAAGACTAAACATTGTTTCTGCTGAGTGTGCGATAAGATCATTCGGTTAAACAAAATTTGCTGAAAGAGCGCGGCTAATACTAAATAATATACTATATTATTTATGGATAATAAAAAGTAACGGGACAAATTAATAACAGATAATGTCGCCTATCGTGTAAACAAAATACCGAAATATTTAGAATAACGAAGTAACGATATATACTTCTCGGTTTTTTATTAGATACTTAGGGTATTGGATAGTAACGGACATAAAGTAACTTGTAGTAGTTACTTTTTTGACATCACTAAACTTTATTCCCAATTGAAGTTTTTACATGACATTGACAAATTTACAATTTGACATGAAGGACAAATATTCAAATAGTTCTAGTCGGAATAATGGGCGTTGGAATTATAGATCTAAAAGACCTAAAAGCAAATTTGATAAGTTTTTCGAAATAATTCATGCATCCCAAATTGCTTTGTGTAAATTGTGCCTACAAGAAGTTTGAAATGATAATTAAAAACAGAAACACGTCAGGTTTAAGGAAACATCTAATATCTTTTCACAAAAAGGATTTACAAATATTTCTTCTTAAAAAACCAAAATTCGGTGGAGATACCACACGCTGTTTAATAACCGCTGGAAAAAGTGGACATGTAAAAAAAATATACTTATTACCTTATTACCAATAACATATATATTATGTACCTACTACTTCATTTTGGTAAATTAATGTATTTATTAAGTAGGTATCTCCTTAATTTAAAATAACTTTTTTTGATTATCATTGCTCTTTTACCTATTATTTATTTTTTTAAGTTAGGTATATAAAAGTAGAGCTAATATTGTTAACAACATTTATGTTGCTGTAATAAGTGGGTCTTGCCCTTGATACATGTATGTGGATTTTTTGCCACATACCAATCTTTTTTAATATTTCCATTTCATATATGGTGGAGGATCACCAATCCCTTTCGAGGCAGATAATGTTCTTCAAAATACAGTCAAGTTTATGTCATTAATTTGTTTTTTTTGTGTTTTAACCATGTTTTAGCACATGTAAGCTTATTAAATGCAAACGTTTATTAAGAAACAGATTGACTTCCGTGGGGCATGGTAGATAGCTGAGTTAGAGCATATGCGCGGATTGCTAAGATCGTGGCTTCAAACCCTACCCGGTGTCAGGTGTTTAGACATTTATTAATTTGGTTGGTCTTTATTATGGATATGTTAATTCAAGCTTAAAATGTACTTGCTCTGGGTATAATAGACTAATGGGTAACTGCAGACTGCAAGACTCTTGCTGCTCGACCAAGACCAAGACCAGTAGTGCAATACCAAGACCAAGTCCAAGACCAGGTGTATTGGCGCAAGACCAAGACCAAGACTGTCTAAGTATCGTCTTGTTCTTGCATTTGGGCAACACTATTCCTAAGTATTTAAACTTCATCTCTTGCTGGATAATCGATCCATTTACCTTAAGGTTACATCTTACAAATAGAAAAACTGAAATAAATCTGATATAAAAAGAATTATAGGGCTCAAAAATTATTGTATAAATACCTTTAACAAAATTCTCGTACGACCTATATTCTTCTGCATTTGTAGGTAATTGATAAGTCTGTCCTTGATTCCGAACATCCGTTATTAAATTTGTCAAAAAAGCCACATCTTCATCTTTGTTACTTGGTGATCTAAAATGAAATTTAAACAAAAAATGTTACATATTACGATGACATTTTCAAATGAGATTGATATCAAAACTATTATTAAGCTCTGGAGCATGTGCTGGACGAAAAAGGCAGATACTAGTAGGTAACAGGCGCGTGAAAACATTCCAGAAAGTTTTTATAAAATTATGTAATTCTAAAATTGTAAAGTTCGATGAATATCGGCATAGTCACTAACAGACAAATGTGTCTAAGAAATAGAACAAGGATATTTAACACATTTTCCTCTTCAATTTTTTTTATGCTAAAATAAATTCTCGTATGGTTCTTTTTTGACTACATATATACCAATATATACCAATGGGTGGATCGTGTGACTAATGTTGAGGTCCTACGTAGAATATGCAAGTAATGCGAGATTAATAACACCATCAAAGAGCGCAAACTAGAATATCTTGGCCATGTTATGAGGAATGAACAGAGATACGGCTTGTTGCAACTCATTCTTCAGGCAAGGTATTTGGAAAGAAGAATATCTTGGCTTCATGACCTGAGAAAGTGGTTTAACACATCGACAACCGGACTATTCAGAATAGCAGCAAGCAAAGTTAGGATAGCCATGTTGATCGCCAACATCCGGAACGGATAGGCACCGTAAGAAGAAGAAGATATACCAATAATGCAATATGAAATTAATCTACTTTTCTCTTTCAATAGTTTTCATATATCTCTGTCATTCCTTTTCCTGTCATAATCTTTTGACGTGACTTCGTCTACCAACTCTATCTAACACTCTTCCGTTATATTATTTTCTTTTTTATCTATAGTCACTGACACTTCGTCCCTAACACCAACTTTCGACACTAACGTCCAAACAATTTTAGACTTTTCTGTTCCTCTTCTTATATGTCAATATTTCTTCTCATATTGATGTTCCCTGTAATGTCTCTTTGTTTCTTGTTCTGTTGCAACTATTTCTTTTTAATCTTTATTGTAACTATTCTATTTGTTTTTCTTGTTTATTATCCAATTATCTTCATTGGAACTACCGTCCATCTTAAGAGCACTACAAAATTGCAGGGTCGACCACAGATATTGTAATATAGTCAAAAATATATATGAAAATGCCACAACAACCATAAGTCTACATTCTGCAACTAATAAAATAAAGATAAAAAGGAGAGTCAGGCAAGGTGATACCATGTCACCGAAGCTGTTCATTACCGTTCTTGAGTATGCATTTAAAAAACTAACATGGCAAGAGAAAGAAATATCCATCGATGGAGAAAGATTAAACCATCTACGTTTTGCGAACGATATCGTGCTTCTGTTAGATAATCTGGGAGAGATCAAAGACATGCTCCAAGAACTGAATGACATACTACAAGAAACTGGGCTGGAGATACATTTCGAGAAAACCAAAATGATGACCAATATGGTTCCCAGCGAAGAGATACAGATTAATAACAACAAGGTCGAATTAATCGATAAATACACATACTTGGGTCATGAAATTAGAATAACCAGAGACAACCAAACCTGCGAGCTAAATAGACGAATCACGTTGGGATGGGCGACATATGGAAGGATGAGAGACATTTTTAAAACAAATATCCCAATTCACCTGAAAAGGAAGGCATTTAACCAATGCATCTTACCAGTCTTGACCTATGGAGCAGAGACCCTAACTTTAACGAAAGCTACTGCCGAAAAACTGAGGGTAACACAAAGGCGAATGAAGAGATCAATGCTGGGCCTGACCTTGAAAGATCGCGTGAGAAATGAGGAGATACGCCGACGAACTGGCGTAGACGATATTATACTGCGAATCAATAAACAAAAGTGGAGGTGGGCTGGACATGTTGCTAGAATGGAAGACGGAAGATGGACGAAGAGATTATTGGAGTGGAGACCAAGAGCCGACAAGCGATGTCGAGGCAGACCACCCACCCGATGGACCGACGACCTAAGGAGAATAGAAACAAACTGGATTGCAGCAGCTAAAGATAGAGAGAACTGGAGACGTTTGGAGGAGGCCTATATCCAACAATTGATGTGTAAATGGGGCTCGAAATTGCATTCAGATGTCCAAAATGCTGATGCTGATACTGTTCTCTATATCCTTAATTTTTAATTGTCTCTTGTGTTGAAGCTTTTTTCGACATTGTAAACTTCAATTACTTGTATTGATAATTTCATTTCATTATTATGTTATCACCCACCGGTAAATATTCTACCTTGTAAGATGTGGAACCAAAAATAGACTCAAAGAGAGAAAGCAGGACCCTTAAGCAAACTTGCCACTGTGCATAGTAGCAGTGTACTCAACAGTAAATAGTGTACAACTGAATTGATCTGGAAGCTCGAGAAACTGAAACTTCCGAAGCTCTGATGAAGAGAGGAAATCGAAAGCTCAGGATAATCAAGTTCGTTGCAGTTAAATCCAGAAGCTAGGTGAGCTTAATATTAATTTTTCTACTAATTTTATATTATCTTTAACTTACTTTTTTATGTTAAAATCTTGCAAATTAAGAAAATCATTAGATTCATCTGAAAAAAAAAACATAAATGTTATAAAATTGAACCCATATATAAAGAAAATATGAAGGCGAAAAGCACAGAGAAAATGGGACGTAGATAAATTGAAAGAGAAAGAAGTAAGAAGAAGATATGTATAAGAAATAAATACAGAGATGCAGTTCACAGAACAACAAATGGAGGAACAGTGGAAAAAAATCAAACAAGGAATAAACAATGCACTAGAGAATGTGGTTGACAAATTGCAAAATAAAAGAAGAAATAATTGGTCCAAGCGTAAAATACAAACGATTTTGAGAACGATTTCCGAAGTGGAAATTGAAACGTCAATAAACTTACTTTAACCTGTAATTGTGGCTTATTCCATTTAAATAGTAATTACTTCAAAATGCCGCAAAAAATAGCTTCAGAACAATATTAAGGAAAATAATTCTTCGACATATTAAGTGATCTAAGAAGAGTTTTGTACCATAAGAAGTACCTTGGGGAGCAAAATAATAAATTTGTTTTGCAATGAATGGATGAAAACCGATTGAGCAAATACAAAATTACAAAACCAAAGGAAGAAAAAGTGTAAGACACTGGATGTAAAGACAAAAATAACAATCTGGAATGAAGGAAAAGAAGAAATTCTGTTAATTTCCTAAAACGTAATTACTATAGATGCATTAATATAAAATTTTAGAAAAACATTACCAAAAAAATTGTCCCAATCGCGGAATTCCTGGTCAAACTCCTTAAATTCGTTACCAAAATTCGTAAAATCACCTAACCAATCTGCGGTCACTTCTATCAGCATAACTTTTAGAACGCTCCATATAAAAACGGCTGCAATTGTCTTGCACATTATAACGAATGCAAGTTTGCTATTATCGCACTTCTTTATTGCAGTTACTTGCAATTCATTTTAGATGCGGTTTAATGGATTTATCACAAGAAATACTAGATTATTGTAAGTAGATTGTTCAGTGGCGAAGATAAGAAGTAGAGAAAGGATTTGGTTTATTATATCTTCAGTTGCAATGTGTCGCTTGTAGAATACACAGATTTAGAAACGTAAAACAAAACATTATAATTTTCAAAGTTGTAAAACAATACTATTTTACTACAAACGACGACGGCAAAGAATATCCTATATGTTCTAAAGAACTTTAGAATAAAAGTAATTTTAATTAATTTTGAAATGAGCAGACATTCTGTTGTAATCGAAACGTCAGAGACAAAATGCCACTAAACCTTTAAAAATCATACACACAAGCTCAATTTTGCCGAGAATATTAATTTTGGGACCCCAAAAAATATGCAAAAAAGTTTACTACTTTTACTCCTGAGCTTCCCCATAAAACCCCCCTTCCAGGAGGGTTAAACGCAAAAAAATCGATTTACCAAGAATCTGGACGCTGTGGAAAAAATGTTTCAAATAAAAAATAAAGCTGAGATAATTTTAAACAAAAATGTGTTTAAACAAAAGCATTTTTTGCTTAGAATGAACCGTTCCGAAAAATGTGTAAAAATTATATTAAAGACTTAGCAAATAACATTCTAGGGCTGCAAAGACCACCACCACGCAATGAGAGATTCGATGCTGAGTGCGAGGACATTACCTAAGAAAAACCAATGCATATAAACTGATGCAGCAAAGAATAACCCGAGAAAAAGAACAAAAATATAAAGATCTCAGAAGAGAAGAGAAGTATTGAAAAGGTGGGTGGAACACTATAAAGAACTACTTACTATTGAAATAAAAGATCCAAATCAACCACTCCCAGGAGCAAGCAACAATAAACCATTGGAGTCTCCATCAATTCAAGAAGTGCGGGATGCAATAAAACACCTGAAAAATAATAAATCTCCAGGAAGTGATGGCATTCCCGCGGAACTTATTAAATGTGGAGGTGCTACTCTGACTAACCATATATATATATATAAAATCATACTGAGAGCCTGGAATGAGGAACAAATCCCAGAAGAGTGGTGTATTGGGATCGTTTGCCCGCTACACAAAAAGGGTGATCAATTGGAATGTAGAAACTATAGGGGAATAACCCTCCTTAATACAGCATACAAAATATTTTCGAATATTTTATATAGTCGCCTCAGTGTTCTTGTCAACTGTCAAGTCTTATGTTGCTGCCACTTTATCTAAATCTCCACCTCTTACGTTTCCTAATAAAAATCAAGGCATTATCTTACATGCTCTTCCTAATGTCGTTCTATTTGAGTACATAAAGCTATAGGAGACATTTACCCCAAAAAATATCATCTTTGCATCTCTAATCTCAAATAACGCATTTGTATTTATTTAAACTCTACCTCCCACTAACTTCTTATCTATACCATCAAACTACAATATACCCGAATGCACTCACAATCCCCTTAGTTACACAGGTAGCATCCCTCCAGTGCAGAGACATAAACGGGCTATATCCAGTGACATTAATGCTGGCACCCCTTTTCAACTTTCTCCCGTTCCTACTCTAGAACCAACTATCAATCAAATGCCTCCCCCCTTATCTGTAAAATCTATCACTAATTCTTTTAGCAAGCCGCAAAAGAAAAAAAGTAAAACAATAGTAACAGAAGAACATACATTGACACCCATTTCTTATAATGCAGTCCAAGCCATCTATAAAAATAATTTATCTTAACTAAGTCTTACTGAAAACCAATTTTTAGCTTTCTTAGAAACTACCTGCGGTATACGGGACTCACTTAAAGAAGCTCTCAATTTCACTTCCAATATCCAAAGATTGCTTAATCATTTATCTCTTTTACATTCACAAACAAAAGAGAGATCCTTTTAAAAACCGAATAACAAGATTGCAAAAAAAATTAAAAACAGCTTAATCCTGAAGACTCTGACAATTTGAGTGCATCATTCGATTACCTAACTGACGATGAAACTAACGCTCCTATTTCTCAATGCTCTCCATAATCCTTACAGTAGTCCCACACTTATCTCATTTAAACATTACATTCAAAATAATTCAATGGAATTGCGATGGTTTCTTTCCTCGCATAGAAAGAATCCAGCAATTAGCTATCGAAGAACAACCTGAAATCATATGCTTACAAAAACCTAACTTAAAAATTACTAAACTTTCTAAACTAAAGAATTTTGAAGGATATCCAATAACACGTCAAACAAAGGTAAAACTGTTGAAAACGTAATTAATTGTACAGATTCCTATCTACTAAATATAGGCTCTAGTACACATTTGAATTTCTCCTCAGGCACATTTTCTTCTATAGATCTTAGCTTAAGTGATCCAAAATCCGCACCTTTACTAAATTGGAAAGTCGCTGATGATCTTTACGATAGCAATCATTACCCTATATTTATATCCACTGATATCTCCAACTCTAAACAAACTATATCCAGAAGCTGTTCTTTGTAAGACAATGTCTTACAAATCAGTCCAATATCTGCTAGGTTTTTGCTGAAGTTCTAAGAACGCAAGATGCAGCTTTTGAGTGGTGTGCAGACAGTCGCAAAAACCTAATAGGTTTTATAGAAACTACTTTTTTACGGTTTCTTAGGATCTTTCTTTGATTCCTTGTGATCCTTTGTTTTGACTTAACACAGCTACTAATTATCACAATGATCAAATATTGTATATTTTGTAGAGACTCTAGAATATCCATATGACCTGCAGTGTAAAAAGAAATGTATTTTTTCCCGGATTTTGTTGTTGTTCTCTATCGAACTTCTTAAAATAATCCTTTTCGACAATATAAACGTTCACGCTACTGAGTTGTGTTCTAGTATATCTTTTATTTTTTTTTACTGAGCATTATTATTGTAGTTATTCGACTTTAAAAGTGACAATCAGGTCTGAAATTTTCATGTCATGGTAAAAAAATTAGTGGTTATCTTGACATCGTTGTTTAGTTCCCTTTATAGCTAATTACTTTAGTATATTAATCAGTTATTAATATTGAGAAACCATTTAAATGAGATTAATTGTCTTCATTAAATTTTATATTAGAATGTTGCAGTTTTTCTATCAATTTGATTATTGTGTTTTCTTTATATTATTTTGTGTACTACACTTGATCTTTTTTAACCATTTTTCTAACCTATATGTTTAAATTATCTTCTATTTGTACATTTATCTTTATCGTTGGTAAAAACTGTCTTTTTTAATCAGCCTCATTTGATGTGACTCAGCCTCATGACATGTGACAAATGACAGCTTGTAAAGGGCAGATCACATATCTACTGTAACTGCCCTTTAAAAGCTGTCATTTGTCACATGTCATCTCAATATTTCTGCCAGACCGGGAGCCATTCTGTCTCCGGCTTCTATATAACATGTAGCTTCTCTTTTTTAAAAATTTTTAAGTGTTTGTTTGTCTTTGTGTATTGTATTGTTATGTCCAAATTTACATGTATGACATTCTGCTCATGTCGGATAGGCCACAACTGACGAAGTAAGTCTATAAACGTTTATCACATAAAAACTTTTTTCAACCATAAACTTCGAGTTTTTTATCGAAGTGAATTAATTTTCCTTTTTTATAAAAAAACGTTTCTTGGCTTATTTCAGATGCCCTGAGGATGATCTATTGATCGAAAGTACTTGGGCAAGATTTAATTAATTACTGTATTCGATATTTGCTTTGTATACCATCAAAGTTTAAATATATTTAGTTGTTCAGCAAGGTGTTGCAGTTCTTCTAGTGTTGCTGCCAGAAGGACAGTGTCGTCAGCATATCTTATGTTATTAAGTGGCTCACCGTTTATTATAAGGCCCTCACTGATCTCGACAAGCGCTAATTCTGAGATCGCTTCACTGTATAAATTGAATAACAAAGGTGATAAAATACACCCTTTGCGGACCGCACGGCGAATCTGGATATTATGTATCACAGATACGTATTTCCTTGGTATGTCCTTGATCGTGAAGCCGCTGTAGGATATTTTGTGCGTCAAATAAACAGAATATGTTCGTTTATGCTTTGTTTACACCGAGTTGGGCAAATAATTTTTAAAGATTGTCACTTTCAGTGAGGTCGCTGTCAAAGGCAGTTGGTTTCGGTGTTAGTCCGAATTTTTCTTTTGATTCGGTATGTTTTTTCGTTTTTCGTCTTTTTTTCATGAGAAAATGTGCAGTGTTGTATCAGTATCAAAAAGAGAAAACTCGAATATCTGGGGTATATAATGAAACTAAGCAGATACAGGATAATGCAGTTGATACTCAACGGAAAGATTGACGAAAAAAGAGAAATTGGTAGAAAGAAATACTCAGGGCTCCGAAACCTTCGTCAATGGACTGGCTTATCAGCAGATAAAATATTATATGCCGGGCAAGATCGTGAACGATATCGGCAAATTGTCATGGAAGCTACCCACAATACTCAAAGAAAAAGAAGAAGTCTAGTTTGTAATCATAGATTTTTTTTCCGAAAAAGTCCGAGAAATCCGAAAAAATTGAGTGGAGTGACTGTAAATGGCAATTGATTGAATCCCCCGTCGCATGGTGACGGGCAAAATCACTATTAGAATATAATATGTAAGTAGGATACTGTTTTGTAACAGAGAAAAATAGAGCAAGATATTTATTATTATTAGTCTCATTTAAACATGCGCAAGAAATGTATTGTTTAGTTTTTTTATATATAAATCAGAACGAGATAAACAATAACATATATTCTGAGATGTATCTATGTTAAACAAATTCCGCAACAAATTTCGTTTTTATTTTTTTAAATAGGTATGTGTGTTGATACAGTTTGTAAAATTCATTAATTTAACCAATTACTTAATGGCTTAATTAGGTTTTTGCTCATCAAGCTATACTTGTGGGGGCGATACGGGTAAAGTGGTGTTCCAAATAAATTTACAACTACTGCGTAAATAAATTATTAGCTCTTCTTCTTCTTCTTCCTCTTTATAAGCAATTCTGCTTGTTCATTGGCATTCATTTCCTCTATGTAAGGTTGTCACTCCATCTTTTGCGCAATCCTCCGATACTTCTTCTGCTGATTGGTGATTTATCTCTTGCTATTTTGACGACACTGGTCTCCTCCATTCCGCTTATGTGGTTATTCCATTCTTTTTTCTATTTTGTTTCTCTATTTTCTTTTAATATCTTCACTTGTCTTTCGATCTCTCAGCGTATTTCCTGTAATTCTTCTCAGTACTCTCATTTCTGCAGTTTCCAGTAGCCTTTGCATTGGGGAGGGTGTGACTCCCTTCACATTCGCGGACGACCTTGCTATGCTGGTGGCAGCACGGGACAGGGAGGAACTCTTGCTTCGGATTACGCGTGCGTGTGTCCTAGTTGAGGATTGGATGAGTGAGCATGATCTTTCTCTCGCGGAGGATAAGACGGAAGCTGTAGTACTCAGAGGCTACAGAAAGAGAGATAGGTTGAATTTTAGTGCGCAGGAGCGAGAGTGTTGCCCAAAAAGTACGTCAAGTATCTGGAAGTTACTCTCCACCAAGGTGGGAGTTGGGGTACATTTGAGGGGGTGCTCCGCAGAGCTATTTAGAGAATGGCTGCGCTGGGAGGATAATGCCTAACATAGGTGGTCCCAAATCTCGAAAGGAGAATTGTGCAGTCTGCGTCCTCTACGCGGCCCCAGTCTGGAGTGACGCGGTAGAAATATCAACTTATAAGAGGCTCATGGTACGCGTGGACAGAACTAGTCTGCTGCGGGTAGCATGTGCCTACAGGACTGTGTCAGCTGCCGCTTTGTGGGTTATCACCGGCTGTGTTCCTTTACATATGCTGGCAGGTGAAAGGACAAGGATTCACAGTCGTATGAGGCGGAACATTGGAGAGCGAGAAATGAATTCGTTTTAACCTTAGTTTAATATCTGCTACAAGTTATTGATGATCAGATCCAATATCTGTCCCAGGAAATGTAGTTACTTTTTTGACGGCATTTAGGAAACGCTCATTTACAAGTATATAGTCTATTTGATTTCTTGAGGGCTCAGGATTATTGCCATCATCAAATGGGGCTTTCCAACGTGTATAGTCGTCGCTTGAGTAGTTTCATACCAGAAGTTTGCAATGATCATGACGTTTTTTTTACAAAATTCATTCAATTTCTGTCCTCGATCCTCAGCTTGTTCTAGACCATAAGGACCTACAGACCTACAGTCTAACCTCGTCGACCTTCGCCAATTTTTGCATTGAAGTCGCCTATAATATATAAAATTTCGTGTTTATTAAGTTTCTGTAAGATGTCTTGACTGAAGATAAATTTAAAGAAAACTAAATGCATGATCATGACTAAATCTGCACATGCAAATATCCAATTGACTATTGAAGATACTGCAATTGAGAGTGTTAATAACTATAAATACTTAGGAACATAGATAACATCAGATGTAGACCAAACCAAAGAAATTAAGACACGTATTGAAATAGCACGTACATCATTTATTAAACTTAAAAAGTTTCTTTGTTGTCGGGATATAAGGTTAGAACTACTCCTGAGAATGCTTCGATGTTACGTGTTCTCTACTCTTCTTTATGGTCTGGAAGCTTGGACACTAAAACAAGTTCATTTGAATAAGTTGGCCGCCTTTGAATTTTGGTGTTACAGAAGAATCCTACGAATATCATGGACTCAAAGAATGTCAAACATGGAAGTAACTAGAAGGATAGGAAATGAGGCGGAAATAATATTAACTATTAAAAGACGAAAACTTGAGTACTTGGGACATGTGATGAGAGGGCAAAAATACGCATTATTAGAACTTATTATGCAGGGCAAAATCCGAGGAAAGCGAAATGTGGGAAGACGAAGAATATCCTGGCTTAAGAACTTGAGGGAATGGTTTGAATGCAGTAGTGCAGAACTTTTTAGAGCGACAGTCAACAGAGTCCGCATAGCCATGATGATTTCCAACCTTCGATAGAAGATGGAACTTAAAGAAGAAGAAGATGTCTTGGATCTGATCATACAACTTCCCGACTTCATCGTCTTATTTTCTATTTGCAGTCAGGGCATAGATTTGAAATAAATGTTAATTTTAAATGGTTCAGTATTTATTTGGAGTGATATTATTCTATCCGATACTGCTACGAAATTGGTCACATATTTACTCAGTTCTGATGTTACTAATATACACGTCATTAAATAATTTAACTAGAGCACTGATGTGATCCTCTTGTATCATTTTGAAGAGTTCAGCTGGGATGTTGTCCAGTCCAGTTGCTTTCTTGGTTTTGGCATGAAATCATATTCTTGTTTAATGTTTTCATTAATAATGTTGATAATTTATTATTTTTAAAGAAATTTTCTGTTGTCCATTCAACTGTAGCGTATATCTTTAAAGTTTATAAAAGTAACAAACTTACCACGTATATGTTAACTTTAAACATACCCATATCTCTCCTATAACCATCTCAAATGAATCAATTCTGTACCGAAACGGTTCTCACATATTAGACGGTCTTTAGACATGTTGGCGTAATCCAGAAAAAAAAAACAAAGCCATCAAACATTGTCATCGGTAACGAAACTGAAAGTGGTGGGAACCATAATTGCACTCATGCAGACAATACTAATAATTTCAAAGCGTTTGATGTTATTGTTGTGCGGTGTTACATATTAGGTCCTGGACCATTGTTTATTTACTGTGAACAGTTGTGTGTGCATCGTTGTTGGTACAAGAATTAAAGTGGATATTTTAGATATAGAACATAAGATGGTAAATAAGTTTTTTTTTTTCATTAATAAATATTTTTTTAAGGAGTGATAGAGAAAACTTTTGAATTATATATATATATATATATATATTATATATATATATATATATATATAGGGTGAATCATAAGGAACTTTACATACTTCTACCAAATACTTAGCTAAACTAAAAATTCCAGGACTGGCTTTGGAAAAATTAATTTAGGGATTCGTATTAAATATTACACCCTGTATATATATTTTTTTAAATGCAATAAGTGATTTTCAAACTACATAAATAGCCAATGAAAACGACATATGCGACAATGTTGTCGCACTTTTAATAAATTTTTAGTGAACGATCAAATCTTACCAAAAATAGATCAACCATAATGAAGTACCAAATTATAAGGTAATTAATTTAAACAAATGTTATAAATTTCAAACATTTTAATTAAAATGAGTTCCTACAACATAATCTAATACGTAGAAAATTAACATCTTTACTGTCACTTTGTATTATCTCTACGATAGAATCAATTGTTTTTTCAATTTTAAATTTTTACTCATAGATCGTATTAAGGCATTATTTTCGATAAATAATAAATTAAATTGATTAAAAAGTCAAACCTCTTGCATGTGTTAGTTTTTGTTGATTGTAAATGATTAAAATTTTGTCAAATAATAATACATTGCATCAACTGTACTAAATAAAAATAAATCTAAAAAACTTTAAAATGAAGGTTGGCGTTGACCGTTTGACGTTTCTTGATATTTTATACCCATTGTCATTATTGTCATTATCAATTGTTATTTTTTTTTTTTTTTATTGAAATTAACGTGCATGTGACATCTATGGTCATTAGCACGAGTTACGATTTACATGGTAATATAATATAAATTACAAAATAAAATGTAGTTAACATCTAACATACAGAGAAAATAATAAAAACTTGTAATATAACATTTATATTTTGTTGAGCAGTTGACTATTCTCGAGGAATTTGATGACCTTGTTGATTTCGTCTGTGTTGTTTAGGACCTCTTTGAAGTTAGTACTGATATTGAGCTGTTGGCGTATTTTGGCATATAAAGGGCATTCGATAAGTATATGCCTGATTCGGAGAGTCGTATTGCAGTGTTGACATTTTGGTTGTGGAGATGATGTCATCAGGTAGCCATGAGTTAGACGGGTATGTCCAATACGCAGTCTCCGTATGATTGCCATATTTTTTCGAGATAAACTGGGATAGGTAAGACGGTTCACTGTAGGTTTGATTTCATGCAGCGCTGAGGTAACATTATTCCAGTGAATCTGCCACGTAGATAAATTAAGCTTCTTTAGTCTGGCTTTCAGATCATTACAAATTTGTATGTTTATAATGGTGTTCGTGGATGATGCGGCTTTTTTGGCAAGGCAATCAGCTTTTTCGTTACCACTAATACCAACATGGGATGGTACCCATATCAGAGTGATAGTTATATTTTGTTTTATAAGAAGCTGATATATGTCATGAATATCTTGGACGATAGGATGTTTGGTGGATATAGCATTAATGGAGTGTATAGATGAAAGCGAATCGGAGCATATGGCTATGTGTGTATTTGTATATCGTTGGGCATATTTAAAAGCTTGTAAGATAGCTAGTAGTTCACCAGTGTGGATACTACACCAAGGAGAGATTTTAGAGAGTTCGATAGGCTGTTGTACAGTGGTTACAGAATATCCAACCCCACCTTCAGTCTTCGACGCGTCAGTGTAAAGAACCATGTTATATTTATTTTTGTTTATAAGTTCTAGGAAGAGAATTCTTAATGTACTAATACTGGTATCTTCCTTGTTAAACTTGGTGAGTGAAATATCATGATATGGGAGTATGTTGGTCCAATAGGGATTATTGGAGAATGGTAGAGTTCTGGTTTCACACAAATTTATATCTTTTAGTAACGGTTGTAGAAGACTAGGAATAGGATGTATAATTAAGTTACATGGAGGGCTGTTTTGGGTATGATGTGATGATGTAAATAGATGATATACGGGATTGGACGGATTGGAAGAAATTGCAGCAGCATAGGAGAGAAGAAGGTTTTCTCGTCTAAGCCATAGAGGAGGTTCATTAGCTTCACAGTACAGACTTTCTGCCGGACTAGAACGGAATGCTCCAAGACATAAACGAATAGCTGTATTGTGAACTGTGTTCAGTGAATTTAATATTGATTTAGTACCAGACATATAGACGAAACATCCATAGTCTAGCTTAGAGCGGATAAGTGATCTGTAGACTTTCAGTAAAGTAGTTTCTTCCGCGCCCCAATGATAATGTGAGAGTGTTTTGAGTATATTTAACCTTTTTAGGCAAACTCCTTTAAGTTCCTGTATGTGTTGTTTCCAGGTTAATCTTGAATCAAATATCAGCCCTAATATTTTGCAATTATCAACAACCGGTAACTTGAAACATTCTTCAACTTACCAAAGAGAAGACTCTATACGTGGAAATCACCCCAGGACAATGGCGAAAGAATAATTCGAAACCAGATTGATTTTTTACTGATAAACGAACGATACAGAAACTCCTTAAAATCCGTTAAAGCTTACCCAGGCGCAGATGTCTTTTCAGACCATAACCCTCTAATAGCGCAAATGAATATTAAACTAAAAAGATTGGAGCAGAAAAGAAGAACAAATCAGATAGACGTCAGTCAATTATGTAACCTGGAGGTAAAGGAGAAACTGCAAAAATGTATTAATAATAATTTGAAAATACTTCATGAAAAGGAAACATCCCAGCCAACGAACAACATAGATAAAAAATGGCAAAACGTAAAAATGGCAATAACAGGCCCTGCGAAGAAAATTTTGACTAAAGAAAAACCAAAAATAAAGCAAAGTTGGATGACTGATAAGATCCTTCTTCTCATGGACAACCGGAGAATAATGAAAGGAAAAAACGAACAAAGGTATAAACAACTACAGAAAGAAATTAAAATAGAAATCAGAATAGCAAAAGAAGATTTTTATAAAAGAAAATGTGAAGAAATAGAGCAATTGCAGGCAAAACATGATATTTTTAATGTACATAAAAAAGTGAAAGAACTTGCAGGTACACAAAAACGTAAGCAGCCAAATACCCTGTATAATGTCAACGGAAACATAATAACAGAACTAGAAGAACAGTTGAAGACATGGAAAAACTATATTGAAGAACTCTTTGCAGATGATAGACAGCAATCTGAGCTAAGTAACATACAAGGAGACGAAGGTCCAGAAATAACGGAAGAGGAAGTAATGTACGCACTAAAAAGAATGAAAAATGGTAAAGCCCCAGGTCCAGATGAAATACCAACGGAAATCCTTAAACTAATAGAAAAAGACTCGATTCGCATTTTAGTTGAACTTTTCAATAGCATTTATACATCAGGAAAAATACCACAAGAATGGCTTTTATCCACCTTTGTTATTATACCAAAAAAGATAAATGCCAAACAATGTAGTGATTACCGTACAATCAGTCTGATGAGCCATGTACTGAAAATATTCCTGAAAATTATACACTCTAGAGTACACACAAAACTGGAACTGGACATCAATAATACCCAGTTTGGATTCCGAAATGGACTCGGAACAAGAGAGGCGTTGTTTGCACTGAACGTTATGTCTCAAAGATGTCTTGACATAAATCAAGATGTATTCATGTGTTTCATAGATTACAACAAGGCCTTTGATAAAGTGCGGCATGATCACCTAATCAGACTCCTGACAGAAAAGAATTTAGATAAACGAGACATCCGACTAATAGCAAATATGTACTACAATCAGAAAGCAGTAGTGAGAGTAGAGAATAATACCACTGAAGAAATTGAAATAAAGCGAGGTGTGAGACAAGGGTGTATACTGTCACCAACCCTGTTTAATCTCTATTCCGAAGACGTAATGAATAGAACACTCTCTGAGCAATCCGTAGGTATTAAAATAAATGGTGTTAGATTAAACAATCTGAGATTTGCCGACGACACCGTTCTGATCGCAGAAACACTTGAAGAGCTACAGACATTGGTGAATAAGATAGCAGACTACAGCGAAGAATATGGACTATCTTTGAACATAAAGAAAACGAAATTTATGGTAATATCGAAATCAACACAAAATGTCCAAAATTTATATTTACACAATGAAATTATCGATCGAGTTAGCAAATACAAATATTTAGGCACTTTTATAAATGAAGACAACGATAGCTCAGCGGAAATCAAAATAAGAATAGAAAAAGCCAGATCCATATTCACTAAAATGAAGAGAGTGTTCTGCGGAAGAGATTTGAGCCTTGAAATGAAACTTCGCCTGATGAGATGTTACGTACTTTCTGTGCTGTTTTACGGAATGGAGTCATGGACGTTAAAAAAGATTGATACCAAAAAATTAGAGGCATTTGAACTGTGGATGTATCGCAGAATCCTGAGAATATCATGGACCGAGAGAGTCACAAATGTCGAGGTCTTGAGAAGAATGAACAAAGAAAAGGAAGTCATATTTACAATCAAAAAACGAAAACTGCAATACTTGGGCCACATTACAAGAGGCGAAAGATATGAACTGCTTCGAATAATTATGCAAGGGAAAATAGCAGGAAAAAGGTCCATAGGAAGAAGACGAAACTCCTGGCTAAAGAATCTACGGGAATGGTATAGTTGTAGCAACAACGAATTGTTTCGGTCAGCAGTTTCGAAAATACGTATAGCCCTGATGATCGCCAACCTTCGGAACGAAGATGGCACTTGAAGAAGAAGGTAACTTGAAGTTGTTGATAGTGATTTCCGGATCAAAAGAACTCATTCTTCTGCTAAATTTAATAACTTTGGATTTAGAGTGGGAGAGGGTAAGTCCTAGAGAAGCTACTTTGTTTTGTAGGTCATTTACTCCTACTTGTAGAATTTTACTAGTAGTTGCGTTGGATTTACCATGACAGTACATTATTAGGTCATCGGCATATAATACGCATTTGATTGGTGGAGCTATATTTTCACTTAACTTGCTAATCGAAAGAATGAATAAGGATGTGCTTAAAACTGAACCTTGCGGAACTCCATCATATTGGATGTGTGGAGAAGAAAGGAAGTTATTGACAGAAACCCTGAACGATCTAGATGTTAGGAAGTTTTTGATAAATGCGTATATGTTGCCAGTAAGGTTACATTCAAAAAGTTTGTCAAGGATTGCATTTCTAGAGATGGTGTCAAATGCGCCTTCTATATCAAAGATAGTTGCTATCAAATCTTGCTTGCAATTTATTGCGTTGGAGATGTGGGTTTGGAGTATTACTAGATTATCTCTTGTGGAGCGCTGTCTTTGGTAGCCAGATTGTTCCTTTGGAATAATCTTATGTTTTTCAAAATACCACAAAAGACGTTTGTTAATCATTTTTTCCATTAGCTTACACATAGTGCATGTGAGAGAGATGGGCCTGTAAGATTGTGGAAACATAGTTGGCTGGTTTGGCTTGAGTATTGGTATAACTATAGATTTGCTCCATTGAGATGGAAATTTATGGGAACTCCAGATTATATTGTATAAATTAAGGAGTTTTTTAAGACTATAATTAGACAAGTGCTTTAGGAATGCATAAGGAATATCATCGGGTCCAGCTGCAGTGTTTCTACTATTAGCTAAGGCAGATATTAGCTCATGCATAGTGAAAGGAGAATTAAGGGATCTACTATGTTCAGATGATATCAGATGATTTCTGTGTGAATATAAGTCATGATGAGACAAAGCAATATTATTGGTTTTATTTCTGAACTTGTCTTCGAAATGTTTGGCAAAGGCGTTAGGAATAAGTTCGTATAAAGCGATCTCTATACCATTTGTAATTAAACGAGTAATTTTATTATTAGTTTTGTGACCTTGAATTTGTCGTATTTTTTTCCAAATTTGGCTAGGATTGGAGTTTTCGTTGATAGATGATACGTAATCTTGCCAGGATGATTTTTTACTTTTTTTGACTACGTGTTTGGCCTTGGCTTTGAATTTTTTGTAATTTATTAGATTTTCAAGGCTTCTGTTTTTTTGGTACTTATTTAAAGCTTTTTTGGATAGACGAATCGCCTCTTCACAAGAAGAGTTCCACCAAGGAACTACTTTATGATTTGGAGAGAATGATGTTTTGCCAATATGAGTCTTAGCAGCTGAAAGAATAGTGTCTGTTATTGACGTTAACAAATAGTCTACATCGTTTATTATTAGATGATCATGCGCGAGCAAGAGAGTGTCAACGGCTTTTGAATACTCTGGCCAGTTAGCTTTTTTTAGGCGCCAATAGCTTTTGGCAGAGGCAGTCCCATTAGAATTGTTGGAAATTATTATAGGATAATGATTGCTATCAAAGAGATCGTCAGCTGTTTGCCAGGTTAAAAAAGGTGCAGATTTAGGGTCACTAATACTAAGATCTATAGCAGAGAAAGATCCAGATGAAATATTAAAATGAGTGTTAGATCCTGTGTTAAGAAGACATGAGTTTGTGCAGTTAATAATATTTTCAACTACTTTTCCCCGTCCAAATGTGGATTGAGAACCCCACATAACGTTATGTGCATTGAAGTCTCCTGTGAGAATAAACGGCTGTGGAAGTTGGAATATAAGGTCTAGGAGCTCTTCTTCTTTTAGAGAATGGTTTGGGGGAATATATATGGAGCAGATGGTTAGTTTATTAGGGCAATATGTAGTTATGGCAATTGCCTCAAGATTCGTTATTAATGGTAGCATTGTTGAGAAGATTTCGCTGGACGCAAATATAGATGCACCTCCACTGGCTCTTAAGCAGTTCGTTCTAATGAAGTGGTATCCTTCAAAGGATTTAAGATGAGGAATATTCGTTGTATTAAAATTAGTCTCTTGGAGACAAAGAAAATCTGGATGGTAAATTGATATAAGATATTGAATGTGTTCAAGGCGCGGATAGTATCCGTCGCAGTTCCATTGTAAAATAGTGAATTTGATAAATTTATTTGGTTAGTAGAAAGAATTTACCTTGTACTAATTAAGTAATTTTAGAAAGGATCGATATCATTGCAGTTAGAGTCACATGAATTATTGGACGTAAGGCTGGTAAGTTCGTCAGCGTCTATAGAATTTAATGTGCGTTTTAGCTTTTTCGTTATTCTTGTAATGCGATTTTTAAGTGATCTATCGGATACAGTTTGGTATATTTGAGTAAGATCTTCGAGGAGAGAATGAATGTTCGTGGTGAAATTATGAGCTTCTTTGAGGGGATCACTACTTCCAAAGGAATTTTCTAGGAAGGCAATTATTTGTAATGCTGATAACGAAAATTTTTCTGGATTCGCACAAATTAATTTTTCAATACTTGAATGGGCACATAGACTAATTTTACAAATTTCTTTGTCATCAGTTTTTGTTTTCTTTTTAGGAGCTGATTTAGGAGTTGCGAAGGTTGTTGTGTTTGGTGTGTTATTAGAGTTTAAGTTTAGGGGGCTAGCGGTAACCAGTAGAGAAGGTGATTCAAGACTTGTGTCAGTGGAATGAGTTCTTTTTATGCCAGAGTTAGAAGGGACAGATAATGGTGTTATAGACTGTTCATTTGGGGTTGTTATGTCAGTAGGTGGGTTATTTGAATAGATTTCTTTTTTTGTGGAGGGTGAAAGAGGAGATATACTAGAATGAGGATCGACTGGATTTTGGCTAGAAGTTGTATTTGGAGAGGGATTGCTAGATATTTCTTGAGGGTTAGGGCAGGAGTCTGCAGTGTGTCCAGATTGCTTACATAAAAAGCATTCAAGTTTGTCCGAAGTAATAAAGATCCTATAATTTGTATTTTCATATGAGATTACAATTGAAGTATTTAACTCAAAGTATTCTTTATTTGGTATCACAAAGACTGAGCGTCGAAAACTGAAGATGTGAGCATATTCGTCTTCCGGAGAACTACAACGGATATGCGAGATAGGGGAAGCAAGTTGTAATCCAAGTTCATTTTTAAGTGCTTGCTCTATGAGTGCATTCGGAATCGAAGGACACACGTTAGAAAGTAGTAGCCTCTTTGCAGGAGTGATAAGTCTACGAATAGATATTGTTTGATTTCTAATCGAAATAGTAGGATTATTTTTTAGAAGATTATCTACTACGGTTACGGAAGAAAGATAGATGCATATACGTTGATTAGAAATACGTGAAGCAAAGGTTATTTCTTTAGGGGTAACAATTTCGCCGATTGCCTTTATGTAATCAAATAGTACTACGTCTGGGATAGCGTTCATAACAATGGCTTGAGTTCTACTAGGACATGATGTTGCTGTTGTAGATTTTTTCTGTGTTATTTTGGTTACTGCAGCGAAGCTAGGTTGAGCTGTTTGTGAAGATGATGCCATATTTGATTTTAATATTTTGGATGCCAAAATATTAAGTATGGCCAAAAACGACTGGCCTAATTTTATTTGTCGAAAGTATTAATTTAACTGATATCGACTTACCAATATTTGCTTGATAAACAATCACATTAAACTAAACAAGTTTTTATTCAAAATACTATTAGTAGGAAGCCCGATGTTTACTCGTTGGCTTCTGAAATAGGAATGCAATTGTTATTTATGTGTACAAGAATACATATTTCTTCTGTCATATCTACGTTAAGTACATTGTGTTAGTTTTGGTAGAGCTTTTAATACTTTCGTTCAAAATGCCACATCAGTTTTTGACCACATAATATGCAGACATAATATTTGTTTATGGATTCTGTAATGGGAATGGTAGGGCTGCTAGTAGAGAATATCGCAGGAGATTTCCTAATCGTCGAAGTCCCATTCATCCATGATTTGGGTCAGTTTTTAATTATTTGCGAGAAAATGGCACTTTTCCTAGTGGAACAACAGAGCGACATGTAGATGAAGCAGGAAGATGACACTATGGACGCCGTTACTATGAACCCTAAAATAAGGACTAGACAAGTAAGTCGAGAACTCAATGTTACTCAATCAAAAGTAGAGTCTTACAAAAAAATAATTTATACCCATATCACATTCAAATGGTTCAGCGACTACATGCTGGAGATGAGATCGATAGGTTGAAATTTTGTAGATGGATTAACAATAATCGACCAACGCTATACAGGACACTATTTACAGATGAAGCCCAATTTACCAGAGACGCAATAAATAATTCACGAAATTCACATGTGTGGGCAGAAGAAAATCCCCATGCTATTCGAGAACGTCGTTCTCAGTTAAGGTTTTCGGTTAACGTGTGGATTGGTGTCATAAATAACCAATTAGTAGGTCCTCACTTTTTTGATGGTCCTTTAACAGGGCAGGTCTATTTGAACTTTCTACAAAATATTTTGCCGAATTTGCTTGCCAACGAGAACGTTGCTATCCAAGGGATGTATTTTCAGCATGATGGGGCACCCTTACACTTTTTACTGGCAGTAAGACAACATTTCAATAATGTTTATATTATATAAAAAAATTAAAGCTAATAAATAAACTTATACAGTGTTTACTATATTTTAAAGAGAGATAATTCCCTATATTTTGATTTCTCAAAAATTGTCCGGGAATCAGAAGGTCAGATCTGGACCTCTGGGGAACAGCTACGGCACAAGAAACAGCCCTGGAACCAGGTGTAACCTGACTAGGTTGTAACTTAATCCTTCTTCTTAAGAGAATTACCCAAAAAAAATCAAAATCAAAACATTTTTCCCCTTACTTCTGCTTGACTCCCATCTCTTCTAGAAATGTTGGCGACCACATTGACCCATCTTATTCTATTCACAGCAGCTCGAAATAAATCAGTTGACGTTAGACCAGTCAATTTCCTAAGATTGGCCAGCCAGGATTTAAGTGTACGTCCAGGGCCTCTCTTACGCTTAATCTTGCCCTGTAGAATCAACTGTAGAGGTCGGTATTTATCATTACGCATGATGTGGCCGAAGTAACCCAATTTTTTGTTTTTTATACAGTTAATAATTTCTTTGTCTTTTCTTAGCCTTTATTTCTTATCTTTAATCCCCTGAATGGCCATAGTTACCTCTTCGTTTGTTATTTCTGGGCCGTAGGGATTGTTTATTTCAGTGTTTGTTATTGTGCTGCATCTTCGAATAATTCTTGCATATATTCTCTCCATCTTCGTAATTTATCTTCAATGGTAGACAAAATTTGGCCTTCAATGTCTACAACTATGCTGTAATACTTGTTTTCTGGTATTCTGTATCTCTTAAATTTTTTGTGCATATGGAAATCGTCATGTTGCGTGTAGTGTTTCAACTTCCTTACATTTTTCCGTTAGCCATGCTTCTTTTGCTCCTTTTAGTATAGTCTATCTTGCAACTTTTTGTATTCGTTGTCATTTCTACCTTTTAATTTTCTTCGCTCTTCCATCATCTGCAATATTTTATCTGTCATCCATTCTTGCTTCTTTTTTCTTTTTTGATTTTAGATATTCATGCGAAATTGTGGTAACAGATGTCTTCATTTCGTTCCATTGTTTTTCTATGATCACCAATTTTTTAGGAGCAGCAAAATTTTCAAAAGAATTAAAAATAAAATTTTTAAAATATAAAACTTCTTGCGTGAAAGGGCCAGTCATTTCACCTCTAGATAAATATTGTGACTTCATATCTGACTTCAAAAAGTTCAGTAATGTCTTCATTTAGCAATTCGTCTTCAAAATTGTCTTAATTTTGATCTCTCGCTAGGTTCTACTCGTTTAATTATTTTAAATTTTTTTCTGGTTTAGGTTATTCTTATATTTTTGTCTTATTCACATTTTTTCAACTTTTTTGTAGCTCTTAACAACCATATGGATCTGCTTCTTCATTTCGTCATCCTTAGCAATTGAAGAACCTATCAGAGCACAGAATCTTAAACCACGCCATTTCAATCCACATCCTTTCCAGAATAATCCCAACAGGAGATCGGATAGAGTAGGTCCTGTAGTTTTTAATGAAGACCAATCTCTTCAACGCCCTCCACCAGTCCAGGATATTCCGTATTTGAAGGTTGTCAAGAAATACAAGAAGAAGAAAGTAGGAAGATTTGACGTTGAGGTAAGTTAAGTATGCATGGATATGTTAATTTATATATGTCAATAATGAAAAGTTAAGTATATTTTTTAAATTGTTCTCTTCTTATCTGCCACAATTTCATTGGTTTTACTTATTCTTCGTGTCAGGACTGACAACTTGCAGGTAATTTACAAACTGAAGCCATCTGTTTGGCTTCAGTCAAGATTTTAAGATTTTAATGTTGTTTGGAGCCTTTGGTGACCAAACATGGGATGATATATTGTTTCCATTTCTCAAGTTAGTTTCTATTTCTCAAGTTAGTTTCTATTTCTTAATTCTTAACATGGGAAATATCTTGTAAACTAGAGTAGGTTTCAAACGTCCAGATATTATTTGGGTGATCTAATTTATAGCGTAATTACGTCATTTTTGGTAAACTGTATAAGATTCAGTATTTGTAGCAACATTTTTCTGATCTACATCCAGTTTGCTCTGCATTTTGCCCAGTTTCAGTACTGTGACTACTCTGGATTTACACCACAGCTTACATTTCTTTAAAGTTAAAGTTAAAGTTAAACAGTAGAGTGAACTCTTCCTGTCTTATCACAGTGCGAACCTTGAACTGCTCGGTTAGTTTTTTCTTAAATTTATATTTTTATTGTGCTGCTTTTTTGTTATTTGGCTTTTTATGTAGTATTATGTTTAGTATGTGGTTATGTTTATAAAAAAAAACTTGAAAAGTTCTACGCAGATATAAAAATTGTTACTGACCAACTCAAGACTAGGGATCTCATCATTCTAATGGGTGACCTTAATGCTAAGATAGGAAAGGCAGACAAAGTAACATTATTGAAGATTTTGGACTGATAGAAATGAAAGGCGAGACTGTTTGGCAGAATGTTGCGGAAAAAATAATCTATGTATAATGAATACCTGTTTCAAACTAACCTAACCTAACGTCCTTCTCCTCCTAAGTGCCTTCTCTATTGAGGTTGGCGATCAATATGGCAAATTTTTCTCTGTTCTGGGCTTGATGGATTAAGTCATTTCCTGTTGTGTGAGTCCAATCTCTGATGTTTCGGAGCCAGGATTTCTTCTTTCTTCCTATACCCCTTTTACCCTCGATTTTGCCTTCTAATATTACCTGGAGCTGCTCAAATTCCTTATGGCACATTATGTGTCCTAGATATGACGTCTTTCTAATTTTGATTGTATTAACCAGATGAGGTTATGTGTTCATTATTTCCAGTACCTCTTCATTTGTAGTTTTGCTAGTCCAGCTTAGTCTTAGCATTCGGCGGTACATCCACATTTCGAATGAATTCAGTTTGTTGACGTCATACTGTTTTAATGTCCAGGTCTCACAGCCATATAGTAGTAGAGACCACACATAACACTTTAGTGTTCTTAACCTTATTGTGATTGATAGCTTGGGGTTACAGAGCATTTTACGCATGTTCATGAAGCCAGATCTTGCTATTTCAATACGTCTTCTAATTTCTTTTGAGTGGTCTAGCTGACTGTTTAGCTCTCTGCCCAGGTATATGAAGCTTTGGGAGCTCTGAAGGGTGATACCATTGATTTGTATGTTGGGTGTAATTTGTTCATGGGGATTCTTGTGGAATACCACGATTTTGGTTTTGGAAAGATTAATATCCAAACCTAGTCTGTGACTTTCTTCTGATAGTATGTTCATCAATATTTTTACTTGGTCTTCTGTTTCTGCTAATGCTACGGTGTCATCGACATATCTTACATTGCTAATGATGATTCCATTGACTCTGGCACCTTCAGGGCGATCTTCAAGAGAAGCTCTGATGATATTTTCGGCATAGACATTAAATAGAAGAGGGGACAGAATGCCTTCTAACCTAACCCAACCTTAACGGAAATTATATACCTGGAATTTTGCAGCAGATACTCCTCGTAATATCGTAAGAAATCATGACCACAGTCTGTTGTTGGCTAAATTGAAATTAAAGCTTAAACGGACAAAACAACAGTGATGCTCTAACAAACTGGATATGGATTTTATTAGAAACAACAGCCAGGTGATTGTAAACAATTTAAAGAGCAATTTGGAGAATATTTAACAACAAAATCTAAGAGAACAGAAAAAGATGCCGAATAGGACTTGTAACGTAAGACGAAGACACAGGTCACAAACCTAGAAAAGATAGATTAACTCTACTACTTTGCGCCAATGCGAGTGGTGACTGTAAAATCAAACCTCTTCTAGTGTACCATTCAGAAAATTTCAGAGCCTTTAACTCACATAAGATTTTAAAAGAAAAAAAACTGAGTTATGTGGAGGGCAAATCCAAAGGCTTGGTTCACCAGGAAATTCTTTGTGGAGTGGATAAACCTGTAGTTCAAGTTTATAAAGATTCTCTACCTACCAGCCAACACCACTCCTATCTTGCAGCCCATAGATGAGCAAGTGATTTCTAATTTTAAGAAGTTGTATACCAAGCAAATTTTTTGACGCTGCTTTGAGGTGACGAAGAACACAAATCTTACCCTTCGAGAGTTCTGGAAGGACCACTTTAACATAGTAATATGCCTAAGAATTATTGAGCAGGCCAGGCTAGGTGTTAATACAAGGACCTTAACCTCTGCATGGAAGAAGCTATGGCCTGATACTGTAGATGAAAGGGCCTGTGAAGGACTGGAACCCGTAGTGTCAGTGGTAGATGAAATTGTTTCTCTTGGAAAATCCATGGGTTTGGAGGTGGATGAAAAAGATGAGAACGAACTTGTTGAGGAACAGCCTCAGGAGCTGACAACCGAGGAGTTAGAGGAACTACATTCGTAGCAGCATACAGTGGTTCAACGAAAAATTAGTTTTTAAGAGGAGCCAGAATTGCAAGACGTCCCTACAAGAGATATAAAGGAGATCCCGAGAATGTGGGAGAAAGTTGCAGAGTTCGTGGATAAAAATCACCCCGAAAAAGTTACAACTGGTCGTGCATCGGTGTTTTTCAACGAAACTTGCATTTCCGCAATATTCTGAAAGGGAGGAAGAAAAAAATCTCCTTGGACCGGTTTTTTAAATGATCTGCAGATGAAAATGAGCAAAGTGTGACGAAAAAAGCGAAGACCACTGATGAAAATTAAGCGCATTTGTAAGCACTTAATTTTTTCTTATGTTTTTACAGAATATGTATGTATAAATAAATAGGTAAAGAAATAATAATAAGACTTACTCACAATCAATTTAATTTAACAATCTGACGACCGGTTTCGCTTTCTACAATTTGCAAAGCATCTTCAGGTCTAGATACAAAGTTAAACTAATGCTGCAATAAAATAAACCCAATTAGGGTGGTGTCTAATAAAGATAAAATAAACAAATAACTTAGTTCATACAAATTATAGTAATTATGCCAATATTACATGTCTGTGGTTTTCAAAATGAATAAATTTGAATATATAAAAGGTATTAACAGACAAGGTAAGACCCACAATTGGTATAAAGTAGTAATATTATATTGTAATAAATTAATAAATGAGCAGATAAATAAAACAAAACAAACATTACTTACATGCCGGTACTCTATTAACTGATGGATGGTAGGTCATGGTTGCAAAAATCATGTATTGTTGATTGGAGAACTTTAATGTGCTATTGCAGTTGTTTTGACAATAAACGGGAAGTTCTTGAGGAGAACAGATTTGATCCAATCTGTTCTCTTTGGATCAAATCTGTTCTCCTCAAGAACTTCCCGTTTATTGTCAAAACAACTGCAATAGCACATTAAAGTTCTCCAATCAACAATACATGATTTTTGCAACCATGACCTACCATCCATCAGTTAATAGAGTACCGGCATGTAAGTAATGTTTGTTTTGTTTTATTTATCTGCTCATTTATTAATTTATTACAATATAATATTACTACTTTATACCAATTGTGGGTCTTACCTTGTCTGTTAATACCTTTTATATATTCAAATTTATTCATTTTGAAAACCACAGACATGTAATATTGGCATAATTACTATAATTTGTATGAACTAAGTTATTTGTTTATTTTATCTTTATTAGACACCACCCTAATTGGGTTTATTTTATTGCAGCATTAGTTTAACTTTGTATCTAGACCTGAAGATGCTTTGCAAATTGTAGAAAGCGAAACCGGTCGTCAAATTGTTAAATTAAATTGATTGTGAGTAAGTCTTATTATTATTTCTTTACCTATTTGATATGGACTCACACAAGCAACACATTCATGATTTGTATAAATAAATGTTTCTTCTTATAAATACATTTTTCTTATTTAAAAACACGTAACAAAAATATTTGGGGACTGGAACCTATTAATGACATTTCAGTTAATTTCAATGGGGAAAATTGCTTTGACAGACAAGCAATTTGATACGAGCAAGATTACATATTACGTATTTATAAAAAATATTACAATAATATATACAGGATCAGCAAGAAATCTCATCAATATCATATAACAAAATACTGTACAACTTGTGAAGTTATTCTATATGTTTGTAATTTTAAATTTGATATTACATATTTTTTCTGTATAATAGTGAAGATTCTAAGAAAATTCTATTGTTATAAACTATAAACAGTTAATATTTTCCCGTGGCAATTATTATAAAAAACTTTGTTGTTGAGACACTTCTAGTAGTATAAAAATCACTTGAGGACAATAGTCTACTAACCCAATACATTTATATAACTAAATCTACAACATTATTTGACATAACATTTCCCAAAGAGGCGAATAATTAGACGGCGATTTTAATAATGAGTTGGGAAACTTATGTAAACGTACCATGCGAAAATTGTTTTAGTTGGTAAAGGTAGTTGAATAGTTGAACTAATATATACGATATCAAGATCGAAGCAATTAAAAAACATTGTTTTTCTTCTTAAATAAAACTTATTTTGGTTTTAACCATCTTACTGAGCTTAACACTTTGGCTATTGGCTATACATTTGAAGTTTTTTGTCAGAAACTGAAACTATATTTTGGTAAAATTCACAATATTTAATACTAAAAACATGTAAATATCAACATTTAGGTATTTTTAAAAAAAAATCATGTGTAAGGGCCGTGTCAAAAAATGGTACACACAGTTTTGTGGCAGAAATAAATGCGTAATTATCTTCTTAGAAACTATGTGTACCATTTTTGGACACAATGTTCATTTTTTTGCTTGACAGTAATGAGTGTCAAAAAAGCAGTTTGGTACACAAAAACTTATCACTGCATGCTAGACAAGATGTTTTAACACGTTTTGTTTGTTTTATAGCAAAGTTACGTCCATTTCTAGCACTATTATTTTTATAACATCTTGTACAACGACCTCTCTGTTCCACTTCGGAAAGTTTGTGATTTCTTTCTTGGTTAACACGACGATCATCCAAATTTTTCATCAGAATATTTTGACTACGAAAAATTTCTGAGGCGATTTCTTCTCTAAATTTAGTGATACTTATCTTTTTGTTTGTTATAGCCTCGTATGCAGTATGTGCATTTATAATAGATGTGTTAACCAAAAGTTCAATTGAAACTTTCCTATACCACTTAATACCCCTACGCACTGCTGATGAATATGATGCTTTTTGATCAGAGACGACTATAAATGATTTCACATTATTATACAGCACGATTGTGGAAGGCTTTCTCACGACACCCCTTTTTGTTGGCACGTCCACTATTTCAGGCACAGACTCCGTAGTGAGAAACATGACATCTCTTTTGTCTTTCCATTTTCCAATTATGATTTTACTGTTACTCTGTCTCATGACTAATTCACCCCTTTTTAATTTAGCCTCACTTACTACTTTTGGATTATGCTTCCTGTGTTTTCTCAGTGTGCCTATTAAATGTGTATCTTTGTTAAGAAGTTCGTGTGCTAAATTCACGCTAGTGTAATAATTATCTGTGCACAAAACGCGACCTGAATGGAAAAGTGGTTCCATAAGCTGTAGCACCACTTTTGTACCAATTAGCTTTTCATTAGGTGTTTGCTCTTTTCCTATATAAATTTTAAAATTGTATGTGTAACCTTTCACTCCACTTAGTTTAAATAATTTCACACCCAGCTTTCCCGGTATATATTGGCGAAAGCTCAGTCGTCCTTGAAAAGGAATTATCGTCTCATCTATACATACATTCTTGTCAGAAGTATATGCTGATTGGAACTTCTTGATTAACAAATTTTGCAAGGGAAGGAATTTTTTGAGCCTATCATCTGAGGCAATTTCGTTGTTTGAGAAGTGCAAATTGGACAAAAGAAGCTTAAACCTTATCCTGGACATGTGAACAAATTTTCCAATTTCATTTTTGTACAGCATATGGGTGCTAAAATAATCTTTCAAAGTGGGTTTACGATCCAAACCCATCCATATTAGAAGACCTAAGAAAACAAAAATTTTGGATTGATTTGTGTTTCTCCATTGTCCTAATAATGCTGTTTTTGTTAATGTTTCATTTGTAATTCCTGATACTATTTTCTGTTCAGCATATCTGTTGGTTTCCTCGGCAATAAGTGATAAGATATCGTTGTCAATAAATAATTAATAAAAATGAATTGGATGATCTCCTTCCCTTTGTGCAAAAAAAATTAGGATTAGGATTATTTAAAAAATTATCAGGTTCAGAATCGTTGTTGAGAGATTCTAGATCAGATTCGAATTCTAACTCTTGCCCATCACTGTTAATTTCTAAATTAGAGGAAGAAGAACACAAATCTTGATCATTTGGATCATCTATATCCATAGCATCATCATCATCATCATCACTAACAAACTCATACTCCATTTCACTCATATTCTCGGCTATTTCACGTAGTTCAGCATCACTTAATTTTTTATTTGACATTTTAAGTACTAATTTTAGAACCGTAAACACACAAGACTAATATTGCACAAAGAACAAGTTTCTGCAAGTCAGAAAATGGCCATAATATGCCATCTGCTGAAGGAGTCTCAAACTACTCCGCCATAATTTTAAAAAATCGGTCATAGTACAGTCATCTGTTGATTAAGTCCCAAACTGCTTCGCCAGAATTTAGCAGTAAACTGTAGGAACCTTGATACGCATTTAAAACCATCAGAACTGTGTTCACCAAATGTACACACAGCTTGAAACATTACCATTTCATGTGACCAAATTTGGTACACGCAGTTTCTGGTAAAGATCAACTGTGTACCAGAAATGGTACACACAGTAGCCAAAGTGTTAATCGTAAGTGGAGACTTGTTTCTTTAAAATTATTTTTGCTTCAAAAATTCCCAACAAGTTAGTATATAAACACAATGTTATTCTTGCAGTTTAAAAATATTTTAACCCTTTTCTATTTACAGGAGGAAAAGATTAATCCTCAACTACAGCAAGCTCTAGCGAGACATGGTGCTAAAGTTCTTAAACTTCCTCCTGAAAAGTTGGCCAGAGATCATATTCCATTTGTTAGAGACATCGTAAGTTCTATTCATATTTTTTTGCTTTAGGCTGTGTAACTATTTAGCTTAGCCATTCAAAGCACTAGTACTAAATACTTATGGGTACTTATATTATGGGTTAAATTACAATACAACATTCATTTAACCATTAACAGCGTCTTGAAGAATGGATCTTTGGATACATACAATACACGACAACACGGTGACTATGACACTCTTTCTGGGGGATCAGGACTGAAGAGAAAGAAAGAGCGTCTTGACACACTTCCCAACATTCTTCGCCAACCCTCTCTTTCCAAGACATCCTCTTCTCGTGGATTTAGGTCATTTATCGCTCTTGATGATGTCTTTACTACATGATCTGCGTGGTCTACTAGAATTTCTTCTTCCTAGTGATCTTATAAAATATTTTTATAGGCCGTCGCTCGTCGGGCATTCTTATTAAATATTCAAACAACTTTAAGAACCGTTTTTTGTTAGGTTCATCTCTATTTCTTCCATTTTCATTAGAATTCTTACTCTCTCATTACTTCTCCCTACTATTATTGATACTCTTGGCTATATTTACTCTTTTCTTATTTTCATTTGATTGTCCCAATTAGTAATTATCAAAATGTGCTCCCAGATATTTGAATTTCTCCACTTGATTTATATTTACGTTATCGTTAACTTCATATTCATCATGAATTGTAAATCATAATTCGGCATCGAATCGATCCAATAATGCTGCGTAGTACTCACCATTGATTGTTTTTCCTTTTTCCAAGTAGTCGATGTGGATGATGCCCTTCGCATCCCACAAAAATGTCGCCATCACTTTGCCGGCCGAATGTGCACTGTTTGCCTTCTTCGGCGGCTCTTCGCCGCGTTTGCGCCACTGTTTCGACTGTTCTTTGGTTTCCGGTGTGTAATAATGCACCCAGGTTTCATCAACGTGATAAATCGGCGAAAAAATCCTTCGGATCGCGCCGTATCATCGCCAAAAGCGTCTCCGAAGTAGTCACACGTTTTTACATTTGATCGATTGCGTCAGCAAACGCAGCACCCATCGCGCGGATAGCTTTTTCATGACCAAATGATGGTGAATGATGTTGTGTACGCTTTCGTAGGAAATGTTTAGGACCTCTATTAACTCACGGAGCTTAATTCGACGATCTGCCATAATTATGTCATGGACTTTGTTGATCATTTCCGGCGTGGTGACTTTATTTGGCCTCCAGGGACGCTCATCATCAAAAACACTCGTACAACTACGAACAAATTCAGCTTTCCAAAATTTTACTGTAGCTAACGAAGGTGCAACCTCACCATAAACTTCGTCCAGGTCGGCTTTGATTTGCACATTCGTTTTACCCTTTTTGTGGAGGAACTTAATCACCGAACGATACTCGACTTTTTCCATTTCTCCGAAAACACAAAATTTACTTGCTTTTGACCGCTGTAAAAACCAAACTAATTGTTTTTAAAACTTAAAATTTTGACAGACTGCTATTCATGTCATGAATAGCAAATGTCAACAGCGAAACCAATTCGGTATCAAGTACCGCATAACTTAGTTTCATCTTTCGTGATAAATTTTTGATTAATCAAAATTTCAATCCAAGAAAAAAGAAGCGTTAAAAGAAAAATTAAAACCATTTTCTGTACCTAAACTGTGTAAATTGTATATATTAATTCTGTCTCAAAAGTCAAGTCTAGCGAGTATTTTTAAAATGCAAAGCATTTTAGAAATTTCAATAAGAACCAAAGCTTCCTTATTGAAATCTCAACAAATAATATATAAATATATTGGTTGTAATGATTCTTTAGGAAAAACACCATCCCAACTACGCATTTTCATACAAAGTACTAGATCATTCCTCTGGCGATGACTTCTCCCATTCCCAAGTCCAGGATTCCAGGACCACAAACGGAGAATACCGAGTTAAATTACCAGATGGCAGACTTCAAATTGTGTCCTACACTGCGGATCAAAACGGTTATAAGGCAGATGTGAAATATATGGAAAGTGAGGATATTGAAAAAAAAATTTACCATAGGGAGAGATCACCCAAGTTGGGACAGTTTTTTTTTATAACAAATACTTGAAAATCTATTGGTATTAAAAAAAAGTTGAGGTAATAAAATGAAACTTTATTCTAATTATTAACACATTTTAGATAAAACCTAAAAAAAAGTAAAAAATATGCTTCGTTTTTGTTATCAAAAAAAAAGTGTGAATGTCCCATCATGAGAAACCGGAATCCTAAGATGGTCCGTTGGGTTTCTCAAAAAGGGACAGTACTCTATACAACTTCCACAAATAAAATAGAGATCATCCATTACTCCACAAGACTCATGAGCCAAATTTGAACATATTTTGCAGTTTTACCAGTCTCCACTACTCTCTGCGTACTTCTTTCCACATACAATGCAGTTTGAATCATCTTTAGTTAAAGTGACGACTGTGATATTGCTAATATTTGCATTTCGAGCGCTGTGGTCCATAACTACAGTTCGTTTCACAGATTTAACCTTGTTAGTAGGGATTGTTGATTACAACGCCTCTAATTCATTTTTATACGGCGATTCTGTGAGTATCGTGGATTTAAGAGAATGTCTAGAAGAAGTCTTATCTTTCTTTGTCTGTGCCTTTGGTAGCGGACTAATATCGTCACTTTTACCTTGGATGTCGGAAATTGGATAGGAATGATTTGGCTTCTCTGTATCGGTCTGTTATCTTCGGAATCGTCATCTTTAGGTGACCTTAAAACAGACTGTTTTGAGGTTGAAGGAATCTGATTATCATACATTTCATCTTGATTTACGCCTTCGGTATGAGCCATCATTACGGGTAATTTATTGACCTGTGATGTAGTTTCATTGTCCACTGATTGTTCCGTCGTTTTAGAAGGAGCGAATTCGTCTTCGTTAAAAAGCCAAATTCCGGTTACTCGGAATCCATTTGTCGCTATCTTTTTTTTAGCCCTTTTTACTTTTGCTTTTTACCCCTCTGAGCAAGAACTTCTATCCTGGAGTGAGGTGATGTTTATTATAAATACTTTCCAAGTTATTCAAAAAACTTTGGACTGCATTCTTGTTGAATCCTGTAGCTCTAGCGTATGAGGTTGCTTCTGGTTTTCTCAGAGAAATATTTCTATGTCGACTCCAAAAACCCATAAACCCACTTTTTAGAGGCCATTCGAGTATCTTTATTAGAATTGTTAGCAATATTATTGGCTTGGGCAAAGTCAAATGCCAGACAACGAAGTTCTTTATAAGTGATTCCAAAAAATCGCTTTTCCATTTCAAGAATATGATCTAAAATTTCGTGTTCCTGTTCAACTGAGAATATTTGCCTAAACCGACCAAGATATTTGTCATTTTCGGTCACAATTTTATTTTTGTTTGTAACTCGTCTTTGAAGAGTACTTTTAGGAATATTATACCTGTCAGCAGCTTCTCGAAGCGATAGTTCGTTATTCCGAATTTTTTGTACAGCTAAAATCATATTTTGAACAGACCAGTTTCCACGATCAGTTTTTCTTTTGTAATAGAAATTTGGATTTCTATATTTGGATTTTCTGTAAAAGAAAAATAATATCAGTGCCACTTACGAGATATAGACTTCACTGAACAAAACATTTTTTAATGACACATTATCTTTACTTAGCTATAATCAAGGTTAGAATATTATGACCTCCTTGGGTATAATCTAATTACTGAACCCCTACTTATAAATGTTTTTAGAATGAATTACCGTTATATGTAAGAATTTATAAGTAATTAATGATTTAATTAGATAAAAGTAGGCAGGTATAAGAACAATATCTGTAGCCAATATTTTAGTTCCTAAGATGGGAACGTCCCGACTTAGGAAGTTTAACTTTGTCCCATCTTAAGAGATTTGCACTCATTTTGTAAAAATCTTAACCGATATTAAACAAAAGCTTTAGTGGCAAATACTTTACAGTGAAATGCAATGACTATAAACTCTGTTATTGACTAATAACGTTAAGTTTCACAGATACTTACCATTAACGCTATATTCACTATAATGTTGTACGTAAATAAATTTAAAAAAATATGTAAACATTAACAACTTGTTCTGACGAACGCTACCGGTATGCTAGCCTCGTGTCGTTTACGTGACAATACGACTGAATGGCGAGCTTTCACTCTTCCAGTGCAGGTGTTGCCACTTGTTACAGATTTTCTAGAATTGCTAGTGTCCCTACTTGGGAACCGTCCCGTCTTAGGTAACTCTCCCCTACATGTAAGTTCAAAACTTAAATAATATAATAATAATAATGTTGTTATGATCATGACTGATGAAAAAACTAGTATTTTTGCGCATGGGGTATCCCCCCGTCCTTTTTAATATCCATTTCCAGCGTATAAAACCTCTTCAGTGTTAGAGTATACTCAATTTTTTTCAAGTTGCTGTCTTCAGTAACAACTGTGTGTCATTAGGTAATAAACTAAGTGTTAAAAAAGGTATGGCGCCTTTTTATGTCTGTAACATTACGCCTAATATAAAATAAAATAAATTCTTAACACATTTTCCAAACATTATTTAAAGAACCTAACATTCAGTTCTTTAAAATCTTCGAGGGAAAAAAATGGTACACAAAGAGAGTAATAATAATGGACTAACCTTGATGGTGATAGTCCACCAATTAACGGTTATTCTGGCATTTACTTAACTCTGTTTTAGCTCCCGTATACCATCAAATTCAGCGAATACCGATCCGAGAACACGCGGCAGTTAAAGCAAATAGAAAACACTACTACCACGATGTACAAGCCAACAATCATCATCGCGAATTGGCTAAATTTAGTTCAATCGTACCAACGGTAGTTCCAGTCCCAGTCAGCTACAATCAGTACGACGGAGACTACGGAAACATTGTAGTGACACCCAGTCCTGGATATTCCAACGGAGTTGCTGCTAATGCCCAGGTTGGTAATTTTTGTGTAAATTTGAGAGTAATCGGTATTTATATTTGAACGGACTGTTTAATTATATTAGATTCTTAAATCTCGGAATAAAGAAAGAGAAGATTAACCCTTAATTTGGCAAAATGTTCATTTTGAATCTAAAAATCTACATATAAAGGTCGATTCAGACACATCAGTCCCGTCACAGTCTCGGCGTCCGAACCGGTCCTGTTTGGTCACAGAACTATTAATTATCTGACAGCTGGGAAACTGTTCGTCGCCTGATGAATGTGAATGCCGGCGCCATATTTCTATTAAAGAATATTTTGTATGACGGATTGTTCGGTTCGGCGCCAGGACTGTGACGAGACGTGACTGATTTTTGACGAAAATTTTGTAGGCTTGAAACTGGGTTTCAAATACTATTAATTGTCAAAAAAATTGAAATATGTATATGATAACATATGTAATGTGCTGTTTTCTCTTGGTGCATTTGATGGAATTCAAGAAAACCTCCCTTTTAACCAATTTCCTTCCGGAGTTCGTAATAAACGAAAAATCACATCATCACGGTCTCTTCTTGTTTCTTTCACTCTACAACTTATATATTCTTTATCATTTATTGATTCCTTTTTCAGCTTCCACTTCCACTAAACGTTCAAATTTTCACCACCAACGCAAGAGACTACCACAATCCAGGTAGCTACGTTCCGATCGTAGCCAGCACTCCGCACACTTACCATTCGAAAGACATTAGCCACTACCGCCAAAATCCCATCTCGCCGCAGATCTACAACAACGGAGACCAAGGAATCGTCGTTCCTCTGTCGACGCCTTCGTCGTTCGTGTTAACAGACCAACACGGACAAGTCATCGATAACATCAAATTGGTGACGAGTACAGCTGTGCCTTACGTCGTGTCTTCTACACCAATGCCTCATTTCGTAACGATTCACTCCACAGCCTCGCCATCTAGAAGTTACAACTAGATCATTTTTAACGAAGCTGAAGAACGCTGTAAAGAATTGTTTGGTTAAGTCAACAAAACGTTTTATCTTGTACTACAAAATCTAACTAAGCCTTAACCTACAATAGATTCATTTGAAAATACTTGTAGGAAACAAATATCTTCAATTCGTTTTATAGAGGGTAACCCCTTAGACACCTGAAAGCATTTTTGTCTAAAAGGATGTTCTTCGTTTAAATTACGATATTTTTGGCCCATGTTTTGGCGTCGTCAGACAATAACATATCAAGACGAACTCAGATAAAAATTTTCCACTTTACGACAAATTTTGTGATGAATCTTAATTTTTTTTAAGAATCCTACCTCTTGAATCTGTTTTCGATCTACCACTGTCTGATGAGACCCAAATATCGGCTGAAAAATGTAGTATTAACAAAGGGTAATTTTTTAGACAAAAAGGAAAATCTTTCATTGCTTTTTGTTTACATTTTAAATAGTTTTCTCAGAGACTACCTTTCTTATCATCCTTGCAATTGATGCAACAGTTAATTCAAAAAGCGCCTCATTTTTATATAAAAGAAAAATTGTTTATTTATAGATATATATTAAACGTTATTGATAAGAATTTTTTATACAATATAGATTTAGTCCGAATGAACTAGTCTTTATTTAACTTTCCCATGCATTTATATAACCTTATCGTTGGATATCCGATACCAATTTGAAAAACACATTAATTTATTCCATATTGCTATACGAAGTGGAAACATGGACTCTCGGAATTACAAGTATGAGACGTATAGAAGCCTTTGCGATGTGGATGTTTCGAAGGATGCTGAAGATCTCTTGGACAGAGCACGTGACCAACGTGCTGAGAAAAATGGGAACTGAGAGAGAACATTTTCCAATGTGTTAGTATTTAGCTTTGGAAAATGTATTCAAACAGCTTGACTGGGAGGAAAAAGGTCTAAACATTGATGGTGTACGTTTGAGTCATTTGAGGTTTGCGGATGAGATAGTATTATTTAGTACAGATATCAAGGAACTGGAGCAAATATTGAAGGAATTAAACCAGCAGTCAAATAAAATAGGTCTCAAAATGAATCTTCAGAAAACAAAAATAATGAGTAATTTACAAACTAATCTTGTTATTGACAACGTCAGTCTTGAAAATGTAGACCACTATATATATCTTGGACATACCATTAAAATCGGCAAAGAAAATCAAATAGCCGAAATAAAAAGACGCATACAACTGTCTAGGGAAGCTTTCGGCAAATTAAGCTTTATTTTGAAGAATAAAGATATACCAATGTGTCTAAAACGTAGAGTTTATGACAAATGTATCTTGCCTGTAACTACATATAGACTGGAGACCATGGCCTTCGCAAAGAAAACCTTAGAGCAGCTCAGTACAACCCAAAGAGCAATGGAGAGGGCCATGCTAGGGATTAGTTTGAGAGACAGGATTCGAAATAACGTCATTCGTGAAAGAACAAAAATTACTGATGTCTCAGAACGTATTGCAAGGCTCAAGTGGCAATGGGTCGGACACGTTGCCCGAGATAATCCCGAAAATGGACACAAAGATTAACAAACTGGAGACCAAGAGAGAACAGGCGAGGAGTAGGCAGACCGCAGAAGAGGTGGACAGACGATATCAAACAAGTCGCGGGCAAGCAGTGGATGAGAATTGCCAAAAGTAGAAATCGATGAAAGCAAATGGAAGAGGCCTATGTCCAGCAGTGGACGAACACAGGCTGAAGAAGAAGAAGAAGAAGAGAGAACTCCTAAATATTGTAAAAACCAGAAAAACAAGTTATCTAGGACATATTTACAGAGAGAAAAATATAACCACCTACGACTGATAATGGAAGGAAGAAGAGGTCCAGGAAGTATAAAATGCTCCTGGCTGACAAAATATAAGAGACTGGACAGGCATGGACACACATTCGATACTAAGAACAGCTCAAGATAGGGAGCAATTTGCTGTATTTGTAGCCAACCTTCAGTAATGGAGAGGGCATCTTAAGAAGAAGAAGAATGCACTTACACCAGCATCAATGCCTAGGTATTGACATTTTTCTAATTCACTATGATAAAGTAAACTCATAGTCCAATCAATCAGAGCAAAAATAGGATATTACGTCATATTTTTATCCTAATGCGTCGATTTTGATGAATTTTTGGGAATATACTCTACTTACCTATTAATTCAAAGTCTACCCTATGCCGATATACGCTTATTATTATTTAGGGATGAAAGCTACCCCTTATTGCCAAAATTGAATAAAACTAGTTGTAACATAAATCAAAGTACTTTTTAGGCTTTAATAGATTTTGATGAATTTAAATAAAGCTCATTTTACTGGAAATGTTTTGACTACAAACTCGAATAATGATGCAATTTCATCCAGCTCATCTACCGATCTTAAACATTCTCCAACTGAAGAAATTAATCCAGATTTAACAAGAAAACGAAAGAGAATTGCAGACCCCTCCATTTGGACCAGAAATGTGGGAATGGAAAAACGTGTGTCAGGTAAGACGTATATAAACCGCTCTGGAAAAATAATGTCTGAAAAAAAGTTGACGATGTTGACTGCCCTCAAATGCCGTTTTAAATGCTCTCAAAAAATACGTCAAATGCAAAGAGAAAAGATATTCAAATATTATTGGCAGCTGAAAGATCCATGTAGGGAAAAATCATTCAATTGTGCAGTTGTAAAAAAAATTTAATTTTACGAGCACATCCACGTCAAGAAAACTCTGAAGGACGTAAAAAGTATTCAAAGTATTAATACTCACCGGACGAAAATAACGAAAATCAAAGAGTATGTCTCAAGTTTTTCTGTAAGACTTTGAGCATAAGTTTTCAAGATATAGATCTGGCACTGGCTGGACGTGGCGATTCAGGAGCGTATTATAATGATTTTATTAGTCTTAATTTATTGTCTTTATTCTAATTTATTAAAACTCACGATAATTTATCAAAAGTCTTTATTTTATACTAATTTATTTTACACTTAATAATTACAAATAATGATTTGCGTTCGTTACAATTTAACGCGAGATCACGATGTCTTTTTGACTGCCTGCTCAATGAAATCTTCCGTTATTTATTTGAAACCCGCTGGTAAACAGAATGTTGTAGAAAATACGATGCCGTTCTCGACATAGACAGAGCAGCGACTGGTCTCAAAACTGTATGTTTTTCATCGGCTCGTCCCAGAAAGTTCGATTGTTGTTTTAGCGAAGGGGCCCAAATGATGTCAGGTAGATTTTTGACCTAGAAATTACGAGAATCAATACAAAAGAATTAGTCATAAAATATTTACAGTTCTATACGCCATAACATTTAAAATCGTAACAGTATGTAGGTACAGATAAAAGAAAAGGCCGTAACACTCCTAATACTACAGATGCAAATAGAATTGCTAAAGCTACGGAACACATCGATTGCTTTCCTCGCGTGGAAAATCACTATTGTAGAAAAGACTCAAAGAAACTTTACTTATCGTGCAATTTAAATGTCTTCATTTTGTACAGAGTATAAAAAATTTTGCCAGAATAATATACCCAAGTGTACTATAAATGTATACAGATCTCTTTTCAATAGCTACGAACCCCCATTGAGTTTTTATAAACCAAAAAATTTCAGTGTTCTCTCTGCAATATTTATAAAAATGCTTCAGACAAGTTCGCCTTGGAAAAAGGAGAGAAACTGATTCTCTTAAGATGAAGGCTGAAGATAGAAAACGGTCAATAGATGACAATGATGTAAATTTCGATTTATTTCATTTGACTTGCAGGTAGTTTTATCTGAGCCCTATACTGGTGATGCTGAAATCTACTACAGACGCAACTTTCTGTCTACAACTTTACAATATTTGATTATTGTAATAGCGACGGACACTGTTACATTTGGACGGATCAAATGGAAAAAAGGATCGTCTGAAATTTCATCCTGTTTGTTGAAGTACATTTTCAAAACTTCCTAGTACTGTCAAACATATAAGCACATCTTCCGATACTTGCGGCGGCCAGAATCGCAACAAAAATATGGCAGCAGCCATGCGGTAAATACAACACAAGCAGATTCAATTCATGCCACTGCCGAGAGGGCTAGAAAACAAATCAGTTTATTTTACACGAGAATGGGCTCTCCCTATCGGAATTACGAGAATCAATGCTTATGAACACAAAGTTGAACGTGAATAATGACAAACAAATTTTAAGTGGCTTCGTTTTGAAAAAAGTAAGCCTTTCATTATACAGTATAAATATAACTTGTATGATGAAGATTTCTACTATTTGGATGTGTCAGCCTCACATATAAGCGAGGTTCCTACAGCCTCTGCCGCCTCTCGCATTTTGACCGCCATCGTTTTCTGTCTATCCATTCGTCTTTTTTCATTGTTTCATTTCATTCCACCCATGTGGAACAAGAGTTGGGCTTTTTGTGCCTTTTCTATATTCTGTAAGTGAGTGTTATTGTTTTTGCGATAGTTTACTATCAAGTTGGCCATAAGTAAACAATGGTCGGATTCACGGTATATCCTTAAGTCAGTTGTTTTCAGCTGGGAAGTTTGAAGTTGGATTACATAGTCAAGTATTGAGCGCAGATTCCTATATATGTTATAGTAGGTTGTATCCTTGTAAATTTGTAGATGTCTCTATGATGAACAATTCCATTCATAATTTTGAGAAACATTGTTTCACAAAAATCTCTAAGACGCATTCCGTTGTCATTGGTTATTTGTTCCCCATATCTTCCTACGACTCTGTTATTTTCTTCTCTCCCTACTCTGCCGTTTAAATCTCCTAGTATAAATATTTCACAGTTTTCTTTAATTTCAGAGAGTATTTCATTCATCTTGTTGTAGAAATCGTCTTTACTTTCTGAATCTGCATCTTCATTTGGGGCATACACTCCGACAATTACGTTGTTGTGCCCATTCTTTTTCATTTCCAGTATTAGCAGTTGTTCATTTACTTCAGTCCACGATTTAATATTGTTTTTAAGATTTTTTCGAATGTCAATAGAGACTCTCCTCTTAGCTCTGTTATCTTTACTTACTCCACTGTAGATATGTATATATTCTTCTATCTCTTCATTTCCTTTCCCCTTTTTCTTGGTCTCTGTGGGAATACATATATCTATTTTTCTTTCCGCTAATTCTTTGAATATTTCTGCTTGTTTGGTTCTGCTTGTACATTCCATGTAGCCAATATCATTTTCCTTTTCCGTTACATTAGTAGTCTTTGTTTTGATCCATTCTTTGTATTCCGAGGCTTTTGGTCGAAATCTTTAGTATCAGAGATTGCCTTTACCTGAAACAATTTGGTGGATGAAAGGCTTAGTGGTACTAGGCCACGAAAAAGAAGAAATAATAGACTATGAAGTGTGCTATGAATGTCAACTAGTGTCTAGAGCAGCGATACTCAACCTTTTTTTTTTCCTGGGCCGCATAGTAGCTATTGCCACAGCTTGCGGTCCGCAATCTAGGTGAAGTAGTATAAATACATACATACATATATATATATATATATATATATATATATATATATATATATATATATATATATATATAATATATTAGTATACTGGTAAGGTTGATTAGGTTAGCAGCTGAATAATGAAAGCCAAAGTGTGCTCTTTTCAACGATTTCGTTATATTTCGTTAAATTTCTTTAACATCTTCAGACGAATGCTACAATATGTTACAAAATGGTGAAATTGTGTATTTTACATAAGATGTAGTGAACACTTACTTATGTGAGGTTGCAGGCAAAAGTGGTATTTGAAAGTTCCATGTTGAAAAACTTTTTTGAAGATTTTTTTTATAGCAAAAAAAGGAATAAGTTGTATGTGTTATATGGTGGCTTGAAAACTCAAACAATACAAGTGCATTTTTGTTTTTTTCCTCCAGTGTGCAAGTACAATACAAATATTAAAAAACGTTGAACATTTAAGAAACAAACAGTTATATATATATATATAATATATATATATATATATATATATATATATATATATATACATTATTTCAAAATACTGATTTCAAAAATGTATAATACTTTCGCAAAATTTCGATCAAATGCTTTTTAAATGCATTAATTTTTTTAATTATTGGAAAACTAATAAGAATTTTGGAAAAATTTAAACGCAGAATATAATAAGTTACAGGGGTGCAGGGCCGTGCCGTGCTATGATACGGCGAGGCAGTCGCATCAGGCGGCATCACAAGGGGGGCGGCATAATCAGTAAAATAAAAAAAAATGTCAGGCTGTGTAAAATTGTTGTCAGAAACTATAGACAAAACGAACAGTTACAGATAATATGGCTAATGACCGAATGAAAATTTAATGCAATTGCAGAAAAGTTTATATATGTATTGCATTTCCAGCTGAAAATAGGATAAAAAAGCGAGCCAGGATAAAAATGCATTGGTTTTTTCGAATTCTGAGAAAACTAATAAGTATTTTTGAAAAATTTAAACGCAGAGTGAAAGATTACATTATTACCGAGGGCAGAAAGTCCCCGAAAATTTCTATGTCTATTTTAATAAGTTACAGGGTGAAAGGACAGAAAATTTATTGTGATTTTTAATTTCAAATATTTCATTCAAAAGAAACTTTTTATTTACTCTAAGGGAATTTAGGCTCTGGGTGATAATGAAATATTTCATTCTGCATTTAAAGTTTTCAAAAATATTAATTAGTTTTCTCAGGATTTGATAAAAAATGCATAAAAATGAAAGTTAAATTTCAATCATATATAAGAGGCGGCATTTCAAAGACTTGCATCATATTAAAAGATGTACCCCACTGCTCTGCAGGGGTGAAAACAAAGAGAAAATTAAGTATGATTTTTCATTTCAAATACTCATTCGGCGTTTAAATTTTTCAAAAATACTCATTAGTTTTCACATGATTCGAAAAAAAAATGTATTTTAAAAGCGTTTAAATGAGATATCCCATGATGTCTGTACTTTCCCATTAAAAAAAAATCATAGTTACGACTGTAACCTGAAGAGGGATCGCGTAGAGTTCGAAACATTTATGTTATAATAATATATGATGTGTCTGTGTGTGTGGATTCTACAAAAAAAAAACGGACTCGTTAAATTAAAGCATTTATTTAAGATAAAAATTAATGTGATGGTTGACACTGACGCAAACTATCAACAATTTTAGATAAATCTGGTACCTAATTATTACAAACTACTCTCAAAACATTGTCATAATGAATTACAAAAATATCTAATATAATTGTATTTTTTTAAATGTAAGATTTTATAAATACATATGTAGATAAAGTCAAAAATTCTTAGTTAGCCTTCGGGCCGCATAAAAAACGCACGAGGGCCGCAGGTTGAGTATCACTGGTCTAGAGCCTGATCCACTATTTTGTGCAGACTTGCGCAGTTCATTTGTATCCACATCTGAATGTGACAATGAGGTTTATGTGTATTGTTGGTTGCATAAGAATAACTCTAAAATTAATAGTAAATAATAGCAAATCAAAATTAAAGGTTTTTTAAAATAGTTTTAAAAAGTATTTAAAAAAATACTTTTTGCGCATTGTTTCCAATAAAAATTTGTTATTTTATATACAGGATGTTGACTGATGTTATATATCAATTACTATACCAACTTTCTTATTTTAAATGAAACATTGGTTAGGTATATTATAAATTTTTTGGATTATGCACAAAATTTCCAGAACTTTGATATATTGCATGTTATAGTTTTAATTATTTATTTTAGGATACAGGGTGGTTAATGAATAGATCACTCTCTGCGTGTCTCCTTATGACTTTAAAAGGTTCTATACCTAATTTCAATAAAGAAGAGTGAGTTCATTTTCGTATCTCAACTTGTTTTTTAATGTATATACCTAGTACTCTAGATATGTACCTATATTCTTTTAAAATAGATATTATGTCAAATAAATGAAACCTGCCTATATTTTTACCAGGTGTGAAATGGAATGTACATAAGTAGGTATCTTAAAGGCTATATATTTAAAAGTTAATATAGAAGGGATTGTGCCTTTAATACATTGTATAATAAAAACAGTTAAATAAAAGCATGGCAATCCAATATATTGATAAAGTTCTTTGTATTTTGTATTGGATCCAATAACTAAATAATATACCTGGTGTTCCATCTAAAATAATAAAGTTGGCATCAGTATTTCCATGACATCACACTCTGTATAATACATTTTTATTGGAAACATATGCGCAACAAAAAATATTAAAAAAAACAGAGCTTTTCGAGGAACTATTCATTATTTAATAAATAGATATTATAAACTTGTTATAAACCACAGTATAAATAACACCTCATTCCTCATTGACACATTAAGAAATGAATACAAGTGAACTGCGCAAGTCTGCACATAATAGTGGGTCAGGCTCTAGACGCTAGTTGAATGTCATGGTGATATTGCAAGTCTGTCAATAAACATAATTTTTAAATAACTAACTGTAAGTATACAAATAAAACCGAATCCAACATACGCAAACCTCTTAAAACAGGTAGTTTTTTTGTGGTGCGACATTTAGCATTTATTTGTTTTGACAAGGAATGAGTTGCTAGCCCATCGCCTCAACCTTCCCCCTTTATCTGGGCTTGGGTCCGGCAGCGGCATTTACTGAGCTACTCAATCCACCCAGCACTTACCGGATTTAAAGATCTATTATACTTGTGCAATGTTAGAATTACACCCGAAGACTAGAAAGGCTGTTAGGGGCAAGGGAAGTGATTCTAAAAGTGAAATAGACTGTTGACGTTAAAAACTGGGCCTCACAGATCTCGCCCGACTGTTCATGTAATTTGCATATACCAGATTACTCAAGGGAAGATCATTCATTGATCCCTATCACCATTCTCAATGAAGAACCAACTTCGCTATTGAAGAAAATGACAAACATCATATCCTTACAAACTAAAATGAAACACAACAAAGTCAACTAAATTTTATTATAAAAATACTTGTAAACACCACAATAAATATATATTCAAAATAAAGTGAATCTTTTTGTTTATCAAATAAAAAAAGCCATATCATAATACTTCCAAGTTTTTCTTAAAATACTAACATCTCACTATACAAGACCTACTTTTACTTAGTTAGTTCTAAACATTTTCTTGCTTGTCTATCTATAAATATGTTCTGCATCATCACTGTATTCTTATCTTTATTTTACATACAAGTTTTTCTTTTATTACTGAACAATGTTGTTCCTCTTTATCTTTTAACACTTCCTTTTTATCTGGCTTGAACTATGACCTATAGCTTCACCATCCTCCTATATCTTGATAGAAGATCTTTACGGTTTTTCCATCCTTTGAGGCCCTACAGATAGATATACCACAACAATCTTTTAGCCTTTTTCTCTTTCCTGATAACTTTCTTACTTCCTGTATAGCTGAACAGAATTGAAAAACAATCAGTGATTGTATTTTATCAACCTCTTAACTATAAAACTGCAAAAATGTAGTAAAAACTTGAAAGTAATTGTCTAGGAAAGAGAAACAACCTAAGACAATGAAAGAATTGTAAATGCCCGCAGATTATATTCAAAACAAATAATCAGTCACCAATGTATTGCACTTTAAAAATGGGTATGTGTAAAATATATCTAGCAAAAGTACCAAAAAACAAAAAAAATGAGGAAAATTGGACTAGAAAAGCAACAAACAAAAAAAAATAGAATAATAAGAAGATAACCTAACCAATCAAGATTTGGATACCACATATGATCATAAAAGTCAACCACAAGATATCCTGTGAGTCTCCTCGTTCGTTCTGTCTGGTACTCATCCTACAGTAGCCTCAACTACACTCTTTTTAGGTGCTAATGTCCCCCCAAATGTCCAGAACTATGATCTGTATATTCACAGGCCTTCCATGGTCAAGGTCTTTCCATCCCCACTTACAAGAATTTCCCCCTTTACAGAAACTCAGAGAAAAAAGAAGAAAGGCCTAACACAAGGAAAAAATCAAAAGTAAGGGTAGAATATTAAAACAAATCATTTGCTACCAATGAATTAAGAAAATTGAGCTAAAAAAGGAATAATATAATAGAAGAAGATCTAGCCATACCTGCCCTATCAAGATTTTGAGCCAAAAGTATCTACTTTTAATCATACAATTCGACTACTATGAGATCTCCTTTTTCTTCTTGCCTAGTACACCCCCCCCCCCTACAATACCCTTATTGCACTGTTTTTAAGATCTAAATTATAAAACATGCCCTCCCTGATTTTTTACATCAGATTTGGGCTGTATTTGCAAAAATTGTGTAGGCAAAGTAGGACTTGTCAAAGAAATTATCTGTGGGACATCCAACACAAAAGGTTGATACATCAAAACATGATCTGTGATATCAATATGTGGAGAAGTATTTATAACATATTGAGTAAAATGTTGGTTCGTTAAAGTAGACTCCAGCTTGTTAGATTCCACAGGGTCCAAGGTCATGCTTTCCACAACCTCCAGACAAACATTCTTCTGCTGTTGTATATTTCCTTCATAATTCACTACTAATTGGTTCGATTGATTGCTTGTTGATTGGTTGTTTTCGTTGAGCTTGGCTATTATCTTTTCAGCCTTCTCTGCAGCTTTTCTAGATATTTCTGGGCCGTTGTTTACCATGGAAGCCACTAGTTCTTGAAGCCTTGTATTAGGCTGCACTGGATTGATAGGAACATTTTCCTGTGGAGAACAATTGTGTACAAAGAAGACTTGTGGTTTGGATGTATCTACTGGGTGCAAATGATGAAAAGTTATCTAAAATACAAAAAAAATTGTTAATAGACAGTTAGTGGTTACAATAATATAATGATATAAACTGATGGGCAAAAAACACATCATAAACCAAAAAATTTTTATTTATTTATTTATTTATCAAGCCTTGTTTGTCTAATGGGAACATGGAGATTATTTTTTCCAGTAGTTGAGGACCAAAAATAGTAGAGTGCAGTATACTATAAAACAGGGGTACCCAAACTTATTTGTACTGTGACGCCCTTGGGACTTTGCTATTTTTCTGTGACGCCCCCTCAACCCAACCCCCAATAATATGTACCAATTTTAGTACTAGCCTAGTAACAGGTTACAGTTATAACAAAAATACTATTTGAACATTTATATTTTCTATTCGCTTTCATTTCTTTTTCTAAGTTTATGTTTGACCTGTACTTGTTTTTAATTACTGCAACTGCAGAAAAGCCTGTTTCACACAAGCACGAAGTAAGTCGTAAATGGCAATAAAACCTTTAATGCAGCAGTACTATTGGCACAATATTCATGAGAAAGTGAGTTCCAAAATTCAAACAGTTTATCTTTGTTGTATTAAAACTTTGGGCTGGAATTACAGGATAATTCTGTCAGGTGTTCTTCTTCCTCTGCTGAAAGTGTCGATGACATGGATGACAAGAAAGGGTTTCTGACCAAGTCATATTGCTTCATATCTTTGGGAAAATATTTCTCAAAGTGCTCGCTCAATGATAACATGTGTTGTGTAAACATATTTTTTAAAGAGGAATCAAGGATTTTTATTGAATTTTCTTGAGGAATACCTTGTAAAGTGAGGAAATTATTTATTAGGTAAAGTATTAAGTTGGGAAAGTATTATTTCAGTAGGATAACAACCATTCTAAAACTGCACCCTGGATATCCAGACTCTTCAACTTCTTGATTAAAATCTTGTGATTTACCTGGTCAAAAGCCTTTGTAAAGTCTGTATATACAGCATGAACCTGGAAGCCATCTTCAAGAGATTCTGTAAGGAAATCAGTAAATGTTAATAAAATAAGTTCAGTGTAGCTGCTACAGAGAGAAATTCAAATTGCTGGTCCATAAAACAGCCTTATAAAGTTGCTGACCAATAGTCACAGACAAGGCTCTCAAAAACTTTGGGAATACAACTTAGAATGCTAATAGGCCGATAATTGTTCACTTGAGAATTATTTCCAGATTTTAGTATTGGGGTATTAAAGCTAGTTTTCCAGTAGACCAGGAACATCCCTGTCTTTAATGACAGGTTATAAATGTGAAAAAGAGGTCTAGAAAGTAAGAAGCTATAGTGTTTAAGAAAAGAAGGTAGAAGACCATCGGGACCTGGCCCCTTGTTGCTTCAAGTTGATGATTTACTACAAGGAAGATTGATGTTCCTATCCGAAGAACTGTATACAAAGAAATATATAAATAAATGTACCTTGTAATTGTCCCTAAAAGTACCTTGTAAATATTAAAATAATTAAATTAAACTGTCTAAGGTTGTAGTCTCATCAAACAGAATAAATTTACTTACCTTCACAACAAGATTCATTCCATTTCTTACATGTTTACTTTTTCTTTTAGAAAGAGTATTATCTGACAAAACTTTCAAATCCAAACTACCTTTACATCTAGTACGATCGAACAATAACTCCTTTTTGATAACGTTCCCTTCGCCAGTCCAGCATTGATACAGTTTCCTGAATCTTATTTTAGGCCCTGTATTGGAAGTCTTTTTGGCCCAAATAGTATTTGTAACCTGGGAAAACAAATCTACCCATTCGTCACATAATGCATTAAAATCGTCATTGTCTCTTGGTATTTGAGTTCGAATTTTTGCGTCGAATATTTTTGAATCTGCCTCCCATCTCACAGATTGAACTTCGAACTTTCTGTTGATATTAGACAAAATGTGGCTAATATCTTCTTTCGCTATGGTAGCCATTTTTAACATTACATTCTAAAGGGAATCAAATATCGACCAATCAGTGAGAACAAGTTTATGGGAATTTGAACCATAACATAACTGTATATAAGGTTTGAGAACTTGTTTTTTGTAAGTCATTAAACATGTGTCGTATGTCGGTTCTTAAAATGTTTTCGAATCAAAAATTCAAACTTGAAAGGGTGTATTTTTATAATAATTCTCATTATTAGTATATTTTTAATGTGTAAAAATATACTAATAATAAGATAATAGAGAATAATGTTTTAATTATTAAAAATATCCTACTTATAGATCAGGACTTTTTTTATTTTCTTGTATGCGTGGTAAAATCTCGTTATCTGCCTTGTCATAATTTCGAAATGCATTCGAGATAAAACTTTGAAAATCGTTTAGAGCCGTCAGAGAATTAAAAAAAAAACAAATTAAATAATGAAAAATGTAGGATAAAGAATAAGGATACTACAGTGGCGCACCCAGAAATTGTTTGAGGGGGGTTTCGAAATTTTTTTATGTCCATTTTGAGTACCTAAAATTTGGGTTTTAGTTTAATTTAAAGTACTTTAGTTTTTGGAGAAGAAAATACTTCCCACCAATACTGGCTGCCTTCCAGAATACGCTTCATGAGATTTATGAGGTGACACATAACTCCTTATTTCCTTGTCACTCCTTCCCGCTTGATTCTCAGATTTCTCCTACGGTTTATGACACTCTCAACCTGGGGAAAGAAGGTAACCAAGCCAAGTTTGTGGCATGGTACCTTAATAACTGGTCTGAATATAAACTTATCTTCACAGATGGTTCCAAAGATGAACAAGGTAATGTGGACATTGGTATATACCTTAATGAAAGCAGCGAATTAACAGCAAGATTCATCATCATCATCATCATTCCTCAACCTCTTGCATCCACTGTTGGATATAGGTCTCCTCCATGTTCTTCCACTGTTCTCTATCTTGCGCCTTCTGTATCCAATTTCCGACTGTTTTTCTCAAGTCGTCCATCCATCTTTTTGGTGGTCTGCCTCGGTGTCTTTTGTCTTCTCTAGGTCTCCATTCTATGAGTCTTTTGGTCCACCTATTATCATTTAAACGTGCTATATGTCCAGCCCATCTCCATTAGGCTTGTGCAATTTTTCTATGACATCTGTCACTTTAGTCCTCTCTCTCACTATCCTATTTGGTACCATATCTCTTCTAGTTATTCCCAACATTTCTCTTTCCATTTTTCTTTGGGTTACTCTCAATTTATTTGCAGAATGTTTGGTTAAAGTTATTGTTTCGGAACCATATGTTATTACTGGCATTATGCATTGGTTGTAAACCTTTTTCTTAAAGCAAATCGGTAGCGTTCCTTTTAGAATATCTCGCATCTTGCCAAATGCTGCCCATCCCAAGCCTACGCGACGCTGGATCTCACAAGTTTAATTGTCTTTTCCTATTCTAATTTCATGCCCTAAATAGATATAGCTAAAGACCTGATGTACTTCGTTCCCATCTACCCTCATAACATCACTTGGAACCAAATTGGTCATGTATTTTGTTTTTTCAAAGTTTATGTTCAGGCCTATTTGTTCTATTGCCTGTTTTAGTTCTTCCATCATTTTGTGAGCTTCATTTAAACTCTCGGCTATAATGACAATATCATCTGCAAAGCGCAAGTGGCTCAAGTATTCACCATCAATATTTATTCCCCTTTTAGCCCAATCTAGTTTTTTAAAGGCATATTCCAGAGCTGCAGTAAATAGTTGGGGGGAGATGGTGTCGCCCTGTCTAATTCCTCGCTCAATTCTATATTAATCGGTAAAGTCATGGAGTTTAACAGATGCTGTTGCGTTGTTGTATATATGTTTTATCAAATTTGTATATCTATAGTCTACTCGGCTTTGTTCTAATGCTTCTAATACTGCCGGTAATTCCACGGTATCAAAAGCTTTCTTGAAGTCTATGAAAATCAACGTGAGTGGTTTATTATATTCAACACATTTTTCAATTAGTATTTTAAGTGCTTGTAGGTGGTCATTTGTTCCATAACCTTTCCTAAACCCAGCTTGCTCCTTAGACTGATAGAAATCTAATTTTCGTTCTAAACGTTTTGTGATGATCTTGGTAAACCATTTGTAGAGATGTGACAACAGACTTATCGGTCTATAATTCTCTAGGTCTGATATATCTCCTTTTTTGTGTATTAGGATAGTAATTGCATTGTTCTATTTTGTAGGGACAATACCTTGGTTTAGACATAGGTTGAATAGTTCAGTTACTACTTCCAGCAGTTTCTTGTCTCCTACTTTAACAGCTTCTATTACTATTTTGTCATCTCCCGGAGCCTTGTTGTTTTTCATTTCCTTTAGAGTTTGTTTCACTTCTTCTATCGTTCTGGGTATTTTTAATTCAAAGTTCAGGATATTCTTCAAAGCTTTCTTCTGGGTATTTTCATTTTTTTGTGTCATTTTAAATGAATTACTACTTAACTGGGAATAAGCCACAATTAAAGATAAAAATACGTTTATTGACGTTTCAATTTCCACTTCGGAAATCGTTCTCAAAATTTGTATTTTGAGAACGATTTCCGAAGTGGAAATTGAAACGTCAATAAACGTATTTTTATCTTTAATTGTGGCTTATTCCCAGTTAAGTAGTAATTCATTTAAAATGCCACAAAAAATAGCTTCAGAACAATACATACGTGCTTGGCGGAGGAAGGCGATGGATAGGGAAGACTGGAAGAGAATTCTTGTGGAGGCTAGGACCCACACAAGGTTGTAAAGCCAAAATGATGATGATGATGATTGTGGCTTATTCCCAGTTAAGTAGTCATTTACATTCATATGGAAAGAAATGTATGTTTGGTTGCTCATCAACTAATAATCCGTTGATTTTTAATGTAAATCGCCAAGCTTGCGATCGGCTTGAAGAATCCCCTAAACGTGCCTTTTTAAGAATTCACAGGCGGATGGATGTCTCCAATTTCGGATCATTAATTTGAAAAATGTCTTACGCAGGAAACATTTAACGCTGAGATTAGACGAATTCTTTTAAAAACCGTGAATAAAATTTAGTCTGGTCGAATTGGTCGTATTCTTTTAAAAATCATGAATAAAATTTGGTCTTTATTATCTCACAGATATTTTTTTTATTTCATAGAAAACATCAACTTATTACCTGCCACAGTTAGTTATTGAAATACTGATTAAATTAAATATTAAATAAAATATATAATATCTATGAAGGTGTGGATCGGCACTGCCGACCCTGACCGGCTGCCACTGATAAACTCGTACTGAAACAAATTAACATTTTGAAGTAGTTGAAAAAAAAAAATATTAATAAAAGAGGATCTAAAAGTTCCTGGAAAAACGAAGTATTGGCACATTACTTCGAATGTATTTATTATCTTTTATAAACTATCTTAAACTACATCTTTTATAATAATGTACCTTTATTTTTTGTTCACCTAAAAACCCGTCTATGTCCATGATACTAACTTAGTATCATGGTCTATGTCTAGTCTATAGAGAATACACGTACGTTTTAGGAGATGTCAACGAGTAGCGCCATCTTGACAGAAATCATTTGATTATGTAAACCAAATGACAAGTTTTTGAAAGTTGGTGTTTTAGTTATTTCTCATAAACATCAATGAAAATTCCAAAATTTTTGAAAAGTGTATTATACGGGGTTCCTGTTGGTATTACAATTATTGATATCGTCGGTTACATCGCAAGAGTAGATGGAATTTCTATGCAACCGGCCCTAAATCCAGACAAAACTAAAACAGACTATGTGTTTTTGAATAGGTGGGCTGTGAAGGATTATCAGATTCATAGGGGAGATATCATATCGTTAATTTCACCTAAAGATCCATCCCAGAAGATCATTAAAAGAGTTATAGGCTTAGAAGGTAGCTATTTTATTTCCACACTAATATTCTTAGTATTTTCTATTTAATTTTTTTTAAGGCGATGTAATAGCAACGTTACGATACAAAACAGACATAATTCGAATACCAGAAGGTCACTGCTGGATCGAGGGCGACCACACTGGTCATTCTATGGACTCTAACAATTTCGGTCCTGTATCTGTAGGTCTTGTGACTGCCAAAGCTACTTGCATAGTGTGGCCTCCTTCGAGGTGGCAGCTTATTCACTCATCTGTACCTGAATCACGAAAACCTCTTAATCTAAAACCTAGTTTAAAGTCGAGAAGTATAGTGGAAATTGCCAAGTGTTAACAAAATGAGAGCTATATCATTAGTAAAAAGAGTCGAGTTTGAGTTTCCCGGCAATGTGGCTAGGAATGCTATTATATTAGGAGATGTGGATAATGATGGGTGTAATGAGTTAATTGTGGGGAATCAAAATGGAGATGTGGCGATATTCAAAGTAAGTATTAAAATTAGTTGTTAAAATATTAATGAAGTAGTTCTTAGAGGTCCCTTTTGTTTGAAATAATCAGCAGAATTACATAAAATGCTGCTGAAACATCAACATACATTAGGCATTAGCTTTATTACAGTTTTAATACTAAATTTATACTTTTGTGAAGAAAAATGTCTATAGAACTCTTACAAACTTATGGACTTCAATTTTTCCAGTATCTTTCAGGCTATGTATAAAGAAATTTAGTATAATTTTTAATAGGTATGTACTGTTTTTAGGGTAGGGAAAGGCATCAATCCATTTCAAAACTCAATTTTATCAGCTGTATGGCTGTAGGAGATATTACAAACCAGAATAAGAATGTATTGATAGTGATAACTGCTGATGGTTGGTGTTACCTTTATATAAACCCAGTACCACTTGTAGAAGACTCATTTCAAAAAGAAAAAGATGAAGGTGTAGAAGAGGTAAGTGTTTAATATTGTAATTGAGATTCTTCTATTATATTTATTAGTAATTATTAAAATATTTTACCCAAATATTGGATACATACAATTTTTTGTGTTCTTTTGAGAATATTATGAAAAACTGTTCAAATTTCCAATATTTATGACTTTTTCTTCTGAGATAGTATATAGGAGGTTTAAGTCAACTTTTGTCCACTAAGAAGAGTACTTGATCAATTGTATGCATGTATGTATCTTTTTTTCATCTAACTTCATATTGTATTTAAATTTTTTGTATCCTTTTTAACTGATTATGATGTTTTATATCAATATCTTCATTTAGTGTTCTTTCAAAGGTTTCATAGGTTTTAAAAATGTTTTTTATTGGCAATCTAGGTTGTTCTGATCTGCAGTCAGTTAGTTTTGGGGATTTTGAGCATACTCAGGTAATTTCTTTACATCTTCTGAAAAAGCATTGTTCAAGTAGGGCCCATACCTTGATTTTGAAGTTATTACTAGATTCGAAGCAGTAAAACAAACAATATTTCACTATTTATTGAATACTTTTAATAAGAATGTTGATAGCCAACGGCCATTACAATGCCATAATAAAAACAAAAACAAGTGACCTCTACTGACTTATTCTATAGTTACAATCTGACATGACATATGTCACTTTTAAAATCAAGTTGGGAATTGTGGTATTTTAACAGATTTTTTGTGAATACAATCTAGTATAGCCACAGTGATATACATACTGATTTGTAGGTTGATGGTCAATCCCACTCAGTGACAGGAAATATTGAAATTTCACCACCTGTAGATGTTCCTACTGCCTCTAAAGATAGGACAAACAAAAAAGAAAAAATCCAGTTGGTCTGTTTTCATGTGCAAAGGATTCCTGCAAATACAAAGGTCAGTATTACAATCGTAAATTTAAGTTGACTGTTTGAGCCTTCAGACCCCCATAAGGTTTACATTTTTGCATAATTGATTAAAATATAGAAATCAATGAAGCTTTGTATATTTCCAGGATATTATAATAGGTGATATTGATGGTGATGGTAACTTTGAAATGGTTTTGGGGCTAACTGATCGAGTGGTTAGGTCTTATAAATGGATGAGCAATCCAAATCGATCCATGCTGGATATTTCTGATGTCAGCAGTCAATTCGATCCATCAGATAAAATATTAGGTATGTTCAGTTCATTAATGACTTTTAAAATATACAGAGTGGCCCAAAAGTCTGGAAACTGCTAATTATCTTGTAAAATGCTAATCATAATTGTACAAAATTTGAGGTACACCTATTTTGGAATAAGGAGATTCCATATTTGATATTTAGAATGTTGCCAGATTTGCCGTTTTTCTTATATTATTAGTAACTTTGGTTTTTCAAATACATCACCCTGTATATTCAGTCATTATTGGAATCTCCTATTCAATACGAGTTCAACCATATGTAACATTTATGATTTTATGTAATCTGGAGGGTCATAAATACATAAAACCGAAGTCTGGCAACGCCTAAATTGTTTCAATAAATTTTTTAATACTAACTATTTTCAAATACATTAAAACGTAACAATTGATAGTTTAGAACATTTTTTAACATAGTAGTTACGTTATTGTGTTCAAAATGTGCTCAATTTGTGAGTTGACAGCACCCTAATCGATGGTAGAAGGTGTCTACCACATTTCTCCATGATTGTCTAGAAATTATTCGAGATTCATTGATAATTCGTTGCCTTAGCTCTGCAAGACTTGCTGGTTAAGTTTTGTAAACTGAATTTTTCAAGTATCCCTAATAAAAATAATCTTTAGGATTGAAATCGGGTGAACGTGGAGGCCATTCAATTCTACCTTGTCTACCAATTTATCGTCCAGGAAATATCTCATCTAAATATCGCCGAACATTTACACCAACTATCTGACGTTAAATTTCTTTCGACAAAAAATGACCCAATTGAATAAGTAACTACTATATCTGACCATACATTTAATTTTTGTTGTCTTTGAGTATGGTTTTCACGCATTCAGTCTTCAGTGTGAATTTACGTCACACCAGTACCTTAAATTGTGTCGATTTACACTTCCACACAGTGTAAAAGTTGCTTCATTGGAAAAACATATTTTGTTAACGAAATTTTAATAATTTTCAATTTTATCCATCATTACCTCAGTAAACTCTAATCTACGACCAAAGTCATCTTCACTTAATTCTTGCAATAAGTTAATTTTGTATGATTTAAATTTATTTTTACGTAATAAACGTAAGACTGAAAAATGACCTACATTATGTACTTGTGCAACCCTGCCTGGGGATGTATGTGGATCTTCAACAAAACTTTGCTTCTATCTGAAGTTTTGTTGTCATTGATAACTTTCGGTTTCTGTTTCGGTCAACCTGATCGGCATCTATCTTCTTCTTCTCCAGATTTCTCAAATCGCCTTACAGTTTTTTGTACCGTCGTCTTATGAATAGGAGAACGGTTTAGAGAAAGGCATTTTAGAGAAGCAATTTAAATTGCAGAACTTTTTGAACCACAACTACTGTCAATTTTAGTTCATAATTTAAATGGTGAACAAATGTCAAAATCACAGCAATTCTCCATTTAAATATTTAAATTTATTAAAATCTACATATTTTGCACTGTTTTATGTATTTAAGATCTTTCAGACTACATAAAATCAAGTGAACATATGGTTGAACTCGTATTGAATAGCTGAACTCGTGTGAAATTCACACTGAATGCGTGAAAACCATACTCAAAGACCACAAAAATTAAATGTATGGTCAGTTATAGTAGGTACTTATTTAATTGGGCCATTTTTTATTGAAAGAAATTTAACGTCAGATAGTTGGTGTAAATGTTCGGCGTTATTTAGATGAGATATTTCCCGGACGATAAATTGGCAGACAAGGTAGAATTTAATGGCCTCCACGTTCACCCGATCTCAATCCTAAAGATTATTTTTATTAGAGATACTTGAAAAAGTCAGTTTACAAAACTTAACCAGCAAGTCTTGCAGAGCTAAGGCAACGAATTATCAATGAATGTCGAATAATTTCTAGACAATCATGGAGAAATGTGGTAGACGCCTTCTACCATCGATTAGGGTGCTGTCAACTCACAAATTGAGTACATTTTGAACACAATAACGTAACTACTATGTTAAAAAATGTTCTAAACTATCAATTGTTACGTTTTAATGTATTTGAAAATAGTTAGTATTAAAAAATTTATTGAAACAATTTAGGCGTTTCCAGACTTCTGTTTTATATATTTAAGACCTTTCAGACTATATAAAATCATAAGTGTTATATATGGTTGAACTCGTATTTAATAGGAGATTCCAATAATGACTGAATATACAGGGTGATGCATTTGAAAAACCAAAGTTACTAGTAATATAACAGAAACTGAAAATCTGGCAACATTGCAAATACCAAATATTGAATCTCCGTATCCCAAAATAGACGTATCTCAAATTTTGTATAATTATATCTAGTAATTTACGAGATAATTAGCCGTTTCCAGACTTTTGGGCCACTCTGTATATACAGAATGTATAATTTTAAATGATTGTTTTTTGGTCAAAATTTTGTAGTGTTTCGCTTTTTTTAATTTCTTTTATGGTTTTTATTAGGAAAGTTCGTAGCCCTCAACAAATGGGAATGTGCCAACCAAATAGGTTCCATAACATTGCATCATTCAGCAGACGGTAAACCTTCAATACTCATTGCGCAACCTGGAGGAACTTTCATGAGGATCAAGTGCCAAAGTGAAGATTTAATAGGCGAGGAGTGTATTGAAAGTTCGGTGCACAGCAATTCTGGCAGGTAGGGATCAAATTTGTTCATTTATACTCACTTTATCTTCTCAGAAATATAACAATGTTTAATTTCTTTGTTTATGACCATTCAAGACCAACACATTTACTAAATATTGTAATGATTTATGATTATAAATAAAATATCTTGATTTTGTAAGTTTTTTCATAATAAATGTATCAAATTGTGATTTTTAGCTCATTAGGTGAAAATATAACCAGCTCCATAGACTACCAGTTCCTAGGAATATCTCGGATGAGGAACCAAAACATCTCGACTGAAATCCTGGGAGATCTGAGATATTCTCAGTATGATAGTGGTGTTAGTTTTGATAAAAACTCCTGTTCATCACAGAAAGAGTCCAGTGCTCCAACAAAGGGCAAACCATATGCCTTAGCCACTTTAGATGGGACTATCATGCTGGTACAAGATGAAGTCATACTTTGGTAAGTGATTTTAATTATTGCTATCTATAATATCGTTTTAAAGTTATTATTTACACTGTTACATTGTTTTTTATATCTATTTTTATATATATTTATAATTCAATATACGGTTGAATGTTCGAATAATTAAACTTTGAGGGTATACAAGGCAACTATCGAACATGGTGATTAATTTAATCTTGCCCAAGTACTTTCGATCAATAGATCATCTTCAGGGGCATCTGAAATAAGCCAAGAAACGTTTTTTTATAAAAAGGAAAATTAATTCACTTGGATAAAAAACTCCAAGTTTATGGTTGAAAAAATTTTTTTATACGTGATAAACGTTTATAGACTTACTTCGTCAATTGTGGCCTATCCGACATAGTAAATGGAATCATCATAAATGCCATCATAAATGTAAAATTTGGACATAACAATACAAAATACAATACACTAAGACAAACAAACACTTTAAAATTTATAAGGAGAAGCTACATATTGTATAGAAGCCGGAGACAGAATGGGCTCCCGGTCTGACGGAAATGTAGAGATGACATGTGACAAATGACAGCTTGTGAAGGGCAGTTATGTGATCTGCACCTTTCAAAATTCTATGACACTAAATATTGACCAAAGGTCCAACTGACACCACTATAGGAAATCGACTGATGAAATATAAAATTATATAGTATATTTTTTATGTAGATTGAATAATCTCAATCTCACACTCAAACCTGTCTATAATAATTAGGATGTTGGTTTGAGAGCAATTGAAGTTGACATAAAGTATGAATGTGAGAAAAGACTAACAATATATTAGACAGTGGATGGTTGACTACAATAAAATGGTCCACCAAGCGCTATCAGTACTGTAAAAAAGAAAAATCTGAATATGCAGTTAAATTACTAAAAGTTAAAATCAAAATTGAAGACAAAATATATAAATGTGTTATAGTCCACGTAGTTCAGTTGAATCCACAGTCAATGGAAGAACTTTAAAATTAATATTGAAATGTTCAGTGCATGAAGTCTAAACAGTCGAGCTGGGTCCTCTACGAGGTGAAGCTGTAATAAAGTTTTTAAATATAGGATTAAATTTAGTACAATTTAAATTAATTTGAGTATTAAGACAGTGAGAGTTTTCATTTGTTTCCCTTGTAATCTCCAAATCTTCCAATAAATCCAACTCAAGATAGTTTTTCTTTCTGCTAAATGTTGACCAAAACTTGAAGAATTTGGTCTTTTCAAATGTGCAGAGACTCTAGTGGATAACTTTCTGATGGTTCTACCTACATAAGAGGTATCACAATCATCACATTTTAATTTGTAAATACCACTTTTATCAAGTGTATTCATCCTATCTTTGGTATTGATTAAGAAGGAACCTAAAGTGTTATGTGATTTAAAGGAAATTTTGATGTTATCAATTGTAGAAGAAAAAAGTTTAGATATTTTATTGGAAATGCTACTAATATAAGTGAAGGCGAAATATCTGATGTTATCTGAAGCATTCGGTTGGAAAAACTGTGAAGAATATGCAAGCTTTTCTGCAATTTTTAGTTTAGCTCTATTTAGAAGTTTGTATATAATGTTGGGATCATAGCCATTATTGAAAGCAATAATGCTTTCAATTATTGCTTTACCATTATTGCTTTCAATAATGGCTATGATCCCAATATTATATACAAACTTCTAAATAGAGCTAAACTAAAAATTGCAGAAAAGCTTGCATATTCTTCACAGTTTTTCCAACCGAATGCTTCAGATAACATCAGATATTTCTCCTTCACTTATATTAGTAGCATTTCCAATAAAATATCTAAACTTTTTTCTTCTACAATTGATAACATCAAAATTTCCTTTAAATCACATAACACTTTAGGTTCCTTCTTAATCAATACCAAAGATAGGATGAATACACTTGATAAAAGTGGTATTTACAAATTAAAATGTGATGATTGTGATGCCTCTTATGTAGGTAGAACCATCAGAAAGTTATCCACTAGAGTCTCTGCACATTTGAAAAGACCAAATTCTTCAAGTTTTGGTCAACACTTAGTATCCAGCAACCACAATTTTAACATCAATTCTGGTTCATCTATCTTACATGACATTAGCAGAAAGAAAAACTATCTTGAGTTGGATTTATTGGAAGATTTGGAGATTACAAGGGAAACAAATGAAAACTCTCACTGTCTTAATACTCAAATTAATTTAAATTGTACTAAATTTAATCCTATATTTAAAAACTTTATTACAGCTTCACCTCGTAGAGGACCCAGCTCGACTGTTTAGACTTCATGCACTGAACATTTCAATATTAATTTTAAAGTTCTTCCATTGACTGTGGATTCAACTGAACTACGTGGACTATAACACATTTATATATTTTGTCTTCAATTTTGATTTTAACTTTTAGTAATTTAACTGCATATTCAGATTTTTCTTTTTTACAGTACTGATAGCGCTTGGTGGACCATTTTATTGTAGTCAACCATCCACTGTCTAATATATTGTTAGTCTTTTCTCACATTCATACTTTATGTCAACTTCAATTGCTCTCAAACCAACATCCTAATTATTATAGACAGGTTTGAGTGTGAGATTGAGATTATTCAATCTACATAAAAAATATACTATATAATTTTATATTTCATCAGTCATTTCCTATAGTGGTATCAGTTGGACCTTTGGTCAATACTTAGTGTCATAGAATTTTGAAAGGTGCAGATCACATAACTGCCCTTCACAAGCTGTCATTTGTCACATGTCATCTCTACATTTCCGTCAGACCGGGAGCCCATTCTGTCTCCGGCTTCTATACAATATGTAGCTTCTCCTTATAAATTTTAAAGTGTTTGTTTGTCTTAGTGTATTGTATTTTGTATTGTTATGTCCAAATTTTACATTTATGACATTCTACTATGTCGGATAGGCCACAATTGACGAAGTAAGTCTATAAACGTTTATCACATATAAAAAAATTTTTTCAACCATAAACTTGGAGTTTTTTATCCAAGTGAATTAATTTTCCTTTTTATAAAAAAACGTTTCTTGGCTTATTTCAGATGCCCCTGAAGATGATCTATTGATCGAAAGTACTTGGGCAAGATTAAATTAATCACCGTGTTCGATAGTTGCCTTGTATACCCTCAAAGTATATTTATAATTATTGAATGCTCGTGTTGTATGATTTTCGTTAAAAAGGAGGGAAGTTATAGTTTAAAATCTTTTAGGGCTATCGCAGTGGACCACCAAATTTTCGCCCTTACAAAACTGGACGTTACCGGCACCGGTTCGGACGATATCGTCGCGTGTTCGTGGGACGGAGAAACCTACATTCTAGACCAAGACAAGAACTCCGTAAGATTCCATTTGGACGAGCCGGTGCAAGCGTTTCAGAGCGGCTACTATAACATCCAGCCAGATGCGCCTGATATGACTTGCCTTGTCTACGTCACGTTTAAGAACAGCGTAAGTAGTAGTGTGTGTGTTGTGGCTGTTTAGCGCTGAGTAGTTTAACCATAATCGATATACACCTCTCTCCTTTACCTTTAAAACGCTTTAAACGCATTTTTCAGTCTTCAAAACGGCTCTGAAAAGGTTTATAATGAGAAAATCTGTCTTCTACCTAGTTTAAATCCGGTTCGAAGGACCAAATTGAGTTTTAAAAGTCTTATTGGCTTTCATGAACTGGTATTTTGCAATGATATTTTTTTTTTTCGGGAGTATAGGTAATGGTTTTCTTTTATTTTTCCTTATAGTTCCGTCTGTGGTAAAACTCAAAGTGCTATTTAGAATGGCTCACCGTTGTCTTACTGGGTACGTGAGGTTTTTACATCGTACATTTGTTTTTTTAGAAATTCAAATCTAAAGGACCTGCATTATCCTCATGGATATTAAAAGAAACTTTTAATATATTATTTTCTTAAAATTGTGGATAATTGGGCGAATTAAAACGCAAATAAGAGAATTTTTGCGTTATTTACCTGATTCCAGACATCAATTGACCATTTTGTGTACATATGCGGTGGAAAGAGAATTTTAAGCAAAAATTGAAATTTTCTTTAGTTGGAGCACATTAATATTGAAACTTTGATAATAAAAAATTATCTGTGAAGTTTTTATCATATAATTCATATTAAAATATGTTATAATTCCAATATATAACACTTGATACGCCTCCTCCTCAATGAAACGTTCTGAAACGTTCCTTGCACATTTTTTAGTGTTTAAAACGGCATTTGATGCATTTCTAATGAAAGCAACTTCTCCTTATATCCATCCTATGCTCATTAACTAAAAAATTGTCTTTATTTGAGATAGAAATCACTAAGATAGCGATATAGGTATTCAAATAAAGTTTAAATCCGGTTCGAAGGATCAAATTAACCTCTAAAAAGTTTTCTGCAGTCTAATACGTTTGAAACTCCAGTAAATGTCAATAGATGGCACTAAAAACACTCCATAACGGGTGTAAACCTTCCAAACATTTTAAATTAGCACGGTGCGACGTATAAACATTTGAAAATGGGAGATTTAAGACAACATTTAAAAATTCATGGTACTTTTATGTACATCTGTGTTAAATAGAGGCTGTTCTGCAGCGTTGCGTGTTGAAAATTTCAGATTTTGAATTCCTTGAGGAGCCATCATCACTGAAATCTCCGCGTCAGATTTTTGCCGTCATTTTTCTTTGAGTCATAAGGAAAAATCGATTTTTCTTTTATTTGGAACACATTGACATTGAAACTTTAATAATAAAAGATTTTCTGTGTGAAATTTTTACCATACCGTATTAAAATATTTTAAAATTTGAATATGTAGCACTTCATATGCCTCCCCTATAATTTTTTTCTACCTCTGAAAGGATCCATGCTCATTTTTTAGTGTTTTTAACGATATTTGATGCATTTGTAATGAGTAAAACTGTCTCTTATATCTATCATATGGTTATTCATTAAAAAATCGGCTCAATTCGAGATAAGAATTAGTGAAATTGTGATATAGGTCTTCAAATAAATTTACATCCGGCTGGAAGGACCAAATTAACATCTAGAAAAGTTTTCTGCAACGTAACAGGTTGAAAGCTTCAGTAAATGTCATTAGATAGTACTAAAATCACTTCTTAACCTCTTTAAACGTACTAAACATTTTAACTAAGCACGGTGTGACGTATAAACTTGTTTTAAATCGGGAGAATTGACACGAAATAGCATATGAGTGCTACTTTATAGGTGTTATTTTCTAGTAAATTGCATTTTCTAACAAATAGCTTTGCATAATTTGATCACCCACTGTATATAGGTGTATATATGCATGTAAACAGTCTAAACGTAGTGTAGTACCTTCGTTCCATAACCTCATTTCATTGTAGTGGCCGTCAGATCACACTAACCTAACTTCTTCTCACAAATAACTTTTTTTTTTTAATTTTTAGATTGTAGTCTACTATGATCTTCCTCTCAAGGAACTGATTTGTAAAAAATTCGAACCGGACATTGTAAAACTCAGTGAACTATTTATCGGTGACGGTAGAGAACCCGAGCAAGCTTTAGAGTACGTCAAAAACATGGACAAAAAGACGAGGAGGGACTTGGTGGAACATTTAATGTACAATAACTAGGATTTTTGTTGATTTTTTTGTTATAAATAAATTTAAATATGTTTAAATAAATTATTTACGGTGAATATGGAATTTCAGATGGTAGGTGAAGCTTTTTCAGGTATTAAAATGTAAATTCGTTGAGAACAGTTGGTTGGTAGGTGTATATGACATTATTTCGTCTGGTCATCTTCTAGGAATAGCTGGAAGGTCTATATATAGGTAGACGACTCACGTGGTAAGTCTTTTGAGACAATAGGAGGATATAAATAACATTATATTTCATTAAATTCAAAATAAACGACTCTGTCTGTTATATTTTTACTTTTTACAATATTTCGACTTTATTCTAGCCAACCTAAGATTTAGAAATTCAATTATAAGCGTTAAGACTTCTCCTGGAGCAGATGTTTCCTCAGACCATAACTTCCTTGTCTCAAAAATGAAATTGAGGGTAAAAAAGATAATAACATACAAAAGTTCTAAGGTGAATACTCAGTTACTCAAAATAAATGAAATCCGTGCTGAGGCTTCAACTTGAAGAGAAACTCGACAGTTCGCCAAAATAAGACAAATTTCTTAATCAGCTCTTTTTTGCGACTGACAGTATCTTTTCGCTCTTATTTGTAAGCATTTGGTGCATTATAATTGTAGAAACAATTATAATGTTCCAAACAATGGCCTGAAGACTGGACAAAATCTACAATAACGACCATACATAAAAAAGGCAGCTTCCGTAAATGCGACAATTATAGAACTATCTCAATCAATGAGAGACTGAAAACATTCTAACAAAGAGAAATTCCACAAGAGCAAACTGGATTTACCAAAGGTAGAGGCACTCGAGAACACCTGCTGAATATAAGACAGATAATCGAGAAATCTAGGGAATTCAACATCCCACTATACATCTGTTTTATAGATTACCGTAAAGCGTTCGACAGGGTCAAGTGGAGACACTTATGGCGAATACTAAAAGAAGTAGGCGTACCACAACATCTAATTACGCTTATAACTGAACTATATGAACACACTACTGGATCAGTTAAAGTACTTGACACACTTTCGAACGAGTTTCATCCAGAACGGGGTGTCAGACAAGGATGTATACTATCTCCACAATTATTCAACATATATGGAGAGTATATTATGCGAAGAGCACTTGAAAGATGGGAAAAGGGCATCTCAATAAATGGTCATAAACTAAACAACCTACGTTTCGCAGATGACACAGCCCTTCTTGCAAATAGTCAAGCAGAGCTGATGGAACTTATACGACTGATCAAAAACGAAAGTCAAATATTTGGTCTGCAATTAAACATATCAAAGACAAAGATCATGATAGTGGATAGACTACACAACAATCATCCACACATAACCACAATTGACCGTTTCGAGGTTGTGAGCTCATACTTATATCTGGGATCATTAATCACAAACACAGGGTCATTACAAGAAGAGATTAAACGTAGATGTGATCTAGCAAAAGTTGCCACAGCAAAAATGACCAAAATATGGAAGGAATGTCAAATTTCAAGAGCGATAAAGATGAGGTTGATCAACTGCTTAATATTCCCAATACTGACCTACGGATGTGAATCTTGGACTCTGAGACAATCGGAGAGAAGAAAGATAGACGCCACTGAAATGTTTTGTTGGAGACGAATGTTACGAATTCCTTGGACCGACTGTAGAACAAATAATTCAATTTTAAGAGAGCTAAAAGTTAGCCAACGACTCTCTAGTAAAGTCCATCTCCAACAATTAAAATATTTTGGGCATGTTATGAGAGCAAACACAGAAAACATGGAAAGACTTATAATACAAGGAAATGTAGAAGGCCGAAGATCACGAGGAAGATCCCCAATAAGACGGATAGATTAAATTACAGGAATATGCCAAAGACCTATGCATGAATTAAAAGAAATGACCAGAGACAGAAATCTCTGGAGACGGACAATACACGACATCACGTCGACCACTACACTCCCCCTGGGGGGTCAGGATTGAAGAGAGAGAGAGAGAATTGTAGAAACAACTTCCGATATTTATTAATTTATGCAATAAATGCAAAATAAGTCTCTTGCACGTTATATATTCAAAATATGAAGGATATAGGATTCATATGGTTTTAAAGAGTTTTTTTAATAAAATAAAACATTCTCAATTTACATTTATTTCATACTTTATACATTATCCTGTACAAAATTATTTAAAGACATTTTCGTTGATTTTCATTTTATTGGCACATAGAATTTGACTAGTATATATATAGAGCCTTGCGTCATACCCTTAAATTCGATAAAATTATTGTATTGGTCAAAAACTATACAACTATATGATACAGTTATCTTAGACGTATTTACATTAAAATATTTTGTTTTTGATATGAATATCTTTCCATTGCACATTTATATTTTAAAAAGGTACTTAAGATGATACCGAAAATGAACCGGCAGTGGAATCAAATTTGGTTTTTTCTGTAGTTTTGATGGTGACTGTGAGGAGTGTTGTATACCTTCGGGTTAAAATTTAAATATATTTATAAAACAGTATACAATGTAATAAGTGTGATATAACTCTGAGGACAAGGTTTTAATGGTGCCTAGAATAGTCTAGACGGGATCTGTTTTGGATTAGAAATGTTCCATAGGAAGCTATTTTTTTGCCGAAACCCCTTCAGGATGTGCCCAATCTCGATAATCACGATATGCGCCAGTCGCAAACCCTGTGCTAAATTTTTTATTTAACAAATTCTGAAAACAATTGAAAATTTCTCATTTTTTTGCTCCTATTTTCGTTTATAATTCGGAAAATATTGATCCTAGAAAAAAAATTATAAGAAGTTAAAAGTTTCGTTATTCAATTTTACACTATATTTCGTTAGCTAGAAATTGAAAATTTAATGATTATTGTTGAAAAACAGCAATAATTGGAAAAAAATGTACAAAAAAATGAAGTTAATCCTTTAAATATTTTCGACTTTTTAAACTTGACTTACAAGCTCCATATTCCGCCTAGAAAAACTTTTTAATATGTTTAAAACGTATGCTAAATTTTGTTAAGATCGGTCAGATAGGTTTTGCATAATAAATTTGCAATCCAGCCTACTGGAAAAAAATCGCAAATTTTCAAATTTATAGTAGGCCCTAAATAAGGCCCTCAGATAGTTGCAAATTTTTTTACATATAAAGGAAGGCTCAAACTTTCAAACGCTTTGGTAAAACTCAAATAGGCTTACTAGGAGAGCCTAGAAAATGTTTAAAGTTTTAAACATTTTTTAGGCGTATAAACAAATTGAATAACTTTACGAGCTTTAAACATATCAATTTCAAAATTAATACACTTAAAGAACATTAAAAGACGCTTGTTTTTTAAAAAAAAAGATACATTCGGTTTACTGGTTGCCGAGATATTGAAGGTCAAAGTTGGAAATTCTTGAGAGGGCTATGACTGTAAAGGTAAAATGATGGTTCACTTGACATGAAGCCACTTTTGGTGGAATTGAAATGGAACTCATTGGCCATGCTGACTTAATGTTTTAAAATCTTTATACGAGAAGTTTAAATTTAAGGAAAATATATATACGTTTGAGCTGAGACTATGTCGAATGAAGAAAAGCGTGGTATTGACAGAAGGATCTTCCAATGGTGGCATATTTCCAGAATAAGCTATGAACAGAGACCAGTGTGCTGTTGTGATTGGAGAAGTATATCACTTAAATTGAATAGCATACCTGTAAGTAAAAATACACTGGCCATAAATACCATAAATAACACCGGCGATCTTTTGCATGCCGCAAAAGACAGGCACTATAAGAAGAAAAAGTAAAAATAAGACATCTGTCGGAATTAAATCCTGAATTGATTTTTAGTAAAACAAGTGATCCAAGAACTTAATTTTCCCAAAAAATAGCTCCTTTAATTTTGTCTCTCCCGAATTGAATTCACGTTTGAAATCTTATATCAAAAAAATTAAAGAATACAGACAAAAGGATGTGGTACTGGTTGCATACCCTTTAGAACTTTCAAGAATAAAAAACTAAGAACAAATTCAATAGTTTTAGTTGTGATTAGAGAAGTAGGTGATGTAAACTGTGTGGCATTCTTGAAAGTAACAATATTTTATTGTTTGGAACTGAATCTGAAGGAAGAAAAGTGCGGCATAGACAGAAGGATGTTGTACTGGTTGCATAACTTCAGAGACTAGAGCTTTCATAAATAATTAAGCCAAACCCAGTATGATGTACCGTTTGATTGGAGGTAAATTGGGTGGTATACCTATAAGTAAAAATAAGACATGCCACCGAATTTAATGCTGAAATAATTTGTCTCAATGTCTCATAAGTTGTGATAATGAGGTAACAGTGACGTAAAACCACATATACTTCATCTAATTTAGATAACGACTTACCTCATTATCTACGTCAGAGATCGAAGTTGACATAGTTGCCAAAGTATAAATGTTAAATCAAATAGATTACATAATTATTGCAAAAGCATTACCATCTCTTTACAACGACTATACACAGCAAATGTCAAATAAGTGTTACCAATTTATACCAAAATTTTTACCTTCGTTCGATTACCGTTACAGTATGTTCCGAACAAATGTTCTTGATAAAAACGCTTTATAATGCATTTATACAAATTAAATGAAACATATTATTGTGTATTTCCTCAAGTTAACATTAATAGAAATTTTAAAATATGATTTTCTACGCGTATATAATAAAATATGTCTAGTGGCTGTAATGTCAGTGTACTCGGTAAAGTGATTCTAAAAAAGAACACACCTACACCCTAAATATTTTGTTGGTATCATGTAACGTCACAGGCTATGACGCCGATGACGTGCATCGTTATATAAATTAGATGATGTGTAACATTGCAGGTCCCTCACTTTTTAACAATTAGAAAAAAAAAAACTAAATTTGATTCCGCTTGCGGTTGGAAATAAACTAGTAAGACTGATTTAGGCTTAAAAGGACAACAGCAGTGAGATCCTGGAAGTTTAAAAATATTTGCCAATCTTCTTGACCTTAATGGTATTTCATTTTCGATCCCAACTACTGTTGTACAACCACGAAGACTCGTCTCGGGATTTGCTCCAACTTGATTCCAAACTGTTCTCCTGGAAACATAACATGAGTTAGTATTGATTATTTATTTTATGTACACACACATAAAGACACAGAAAAATGACTAATATGATAAATGATGATAAAAGACAACAATACGTACTGCAAATTGAGAGTGATTCATCGGCGCTGAACTCAGATACTCCATGTTGGAATAGTAGGAGTAATTATTGTAGCAGTTCGTCGAGGAGTTGGTGGTACTTAGTACTGAAGGTTGCGTCGACGTACACCATCTATGTTGGTCTATCGAAAACGAATCTATCGACGCCGGAGACCAGATGCTTGAGTTCGCTGAATTTGTGTAGGTCGAACTTGCTATCTGCAAATATATGAATTCTACCATAAATAATATATTTTAATGAATGCGAGGAAGTTTATCGCATGTAATTCATTGTCAAAATGTTCATTCGCAAGAATTCAATGACTAAAAAGTTGAAGAAAAACATTCTATAAAGTTCAAGAGACTTTAGTTCCCATAACAACTGTTTATTGTGAACAATTCATCGATAAAATAGTTTACAGAACTAAACAGGCACATTTTATGAAGTTCAAGAGACATTACTGTCCCAAGAACTGTTCATTGTGAACAATGCATCGATAAAATTGTTCACAGAACTATAATTCAACTATAATTCTAGAGTTAACATATTCCAGCAAGTTCAACAGACTTTAGTTTCACAAAAAACTGTTCATTGTGAACAGTTCATCCATAACATTGTTCGCAGAACTGTAATTCATCTAAAGGTAAATTTGAAATTCGAAATATATCAATTTTACAGCCAATAGTGTAAGTTGACACATTCTATGAAGTTCAGGACACTTTAGTTCCCTTAACAACTGTTTATTGTGAACAATTCATCGATAAAATAGTTTACAGAAGTGAACAGACACATTTTATGAAGTTCAAGAGACATTACTGTCCCAAGAACTGTTCATTGCGAACAATACATCGATAAAATTTTTCACAGAATTATAATTCATCCAAAGCTGAATTTGAAATTTAAAATATACAAATTTTACAGTCAATAGTGTGAGTTAACATATTCTAGCAAGCTCAAAAGACTTTAGTTCCACAAAAAACTGTTCATTGTAAACAATTCATCCATAACATTGTTCGCAGAACTGTAATTCATATATAGATAAATTTGAAATTCAAAATATATCAATTTTACAGCCAATAGTGTAAGTTGACACATTCTATGAAGTTCAGGTTACTTTAGTTCCCTTAACAACTGTTTATTGTGAACAATTCATCGATAAAATAGTTTACAGAACTGAACAGACACATTTTATGAAGTTCAAGAGACATTACTGTCCCAAGAACTGTTCATTGCGATCAATGCATCGATAAAATTATTCACAGAATTATAATTCATCCAAAGCTAAATTTGAAATTTAAAATATACAAATTTTACAGTCAATAGCGTGAGTTAACATATTCTAGCAAGCTCAAAAGACTTTAGTTCCACAAAAAAACTTTTCATTGTGAACAATTCATCCATAACATTGTTCGCAGAACTGTAATTCATCTAAAGGTAAATTTGAAATTAAAATATATCAATTTTACAGCCAATAGTGTAAGTTGACACATTCTATGAAGTTCAGGTGACTTTAGTTCCCTTAACAACTGTTTATTGTGAACAATTCATCGATAAAATAGTTTACAGCACTGAACAGACACATTTTATGAAGTTCAAGAGACATTACTGTCCCAAGAAGTGTTCATTGTGAACAATGCATCGATAAAATTGTTCACAGAACTATAATTCATCCAAAGCTGAATTTGAAATTTAAAATATACAAATTTTACAGTCAATAGTGTGAGTTAACATATTCTAGCAAGTTCAAGAGACTTTAGTTTCCACAAAAAACTGTTCATTGTGAACAATTCATCCATAACATTGTTCGCAGAACTGTAATTCATCTAAAGGTAAATTTGAAATTCAAAATATATCAATTTTACAGCCAATAGTGTAAGTTGACACATTCTATGAAGTTCAGGAGACTTTAGTTCCCTTAACAACTGTTTATTGTGAACAATTCATCGATAAAATAGTTTACAGAACTGAACAGACACATTTTATGAAGTTCAAGAGACATTACTGTCCCAAGAACTGTTCATTGTGAACAATGCATCGATAAAATTGTTCACAGAACTATAATTCATCCAAAGCTGAATTTGAAATTTAAAATATACAAATTTTACAGTCAATAGTGTGAGTTAACATATTCTAGCAAGTTCAAGAGACTTTAGTTCCACAAAAAACTGTTCATTGTGAACAATTCATCCATAACATTGTTCGCAGAACTGTAATTCATCTAATGGTAAATTTGAAATTCAAAATATATCAATTTTACAGCCAATAGTGTAAGTTGACACATTCTATGAAGTTCAGGTACTTTAGTTCCCTTAACAACTGTTTATTGTGAACAATTCATCGATAAAATAGTTTACAGAACTGAACAGACACATTTTATGAAGTTCAAGAGACATTACTGTCCCAAGAACTGTTCATTGTGAACAATGCATCGATAAAATTGTTCACATAACTATAATTCATCCAAAGCTGAATTTGAAATTTAAAATATACAAATTTTACAGTCAATAGCGTGAGTTAACATATTCTAGCAAGCTCAAAGACTTTAGTTCCACAAAAAAACTTTTCATTGTGAACAATTCATCCATAACATTGTTCGCAGAACTGTAATTCATCTAAAGGTAAATTTGAAATTAAAATATATCAATTTTACAGCCAATAGTGTAAGTTGACACATTCTATGAAGTTCAGGTGACTTTAGTTCCCTTAACAACTGTTTATTGTGAACCATTTATCGATAAAATAGTTTACAGAACTGAACAGGCACATTTTATGAAGTTCAAGAGACAACAAAACTGTTCATTGTGAACAATGCATCGATAAAATTGTTCACATAACTATAATTCAAGTTCAAGAGACTTTAGTTCCCCAAAAAAACTGTTCATTGTGAACACTTCATCCATAATATTATTTGCAGAACTCTAATTAATTTTAATGTGAATTTGAAATTTAAAATTAATAAAATTTGCAGTTAATATTTTAGGTCCAGACAGTTTATGAAGAGACATTACTGTCCCAAGAACTGTTCATTGTAAACAATGCATCGCTAAAGTTGTTCACAGAACTGTAATTCATCTAAAACTGAATTTAAAATTTAAAATATATTGGCTAGCGACTTTAGTTTCCCAAAGAACTATTCACTGTGAACAATTCATCAATAAAATTGTTCACATAACTGTAATTCATCTAAAGGAAAAGTTGAAATTTATTTTTTAGGTATATAAATTTTACAGTCAATATTGCAAGTTGACTCATTCTATGAAATTCAAGATAATTTAGTTCTCTAAAGAACTGTTTATTATGAACAATTCATGTATAAAATTATTCACAGAACTGTATACATATACAAGTTGCGTTCAAAATGTATCTAGTACTTACTGTAGGTGAACTGGTACTACCACAAGTTGCTAATAGTTGAGGTTTGACATAATTCGGACTGTCTCTTAGATGGGGAGCTGTAGGTACTGAGGATGGGCTTCCTGATGAGCTAATTATAATAAAAAAAGACCATTAAAACTACTATTTTATGCAACTGAAGTTTAAATTTGTGAAAATCAATAAAAGAAACAGAAAAGTTGAGCACGTCTGTTAATTATTGATAGCTTTGGTGGGTTATTTATATATATCTGGTAAATTTCTTCCAGTCAATAAATCCAGTTCTGGGTATTACTGAAGATTTATTTTTTCTGAGGGTTTACGAGAGTTGGAAAGTCCAATTTTTGTTCAGGTTCAATTAGTGAATTGGATTTATGAGGTTTATATATTTCATAATGGAATATAAGATAAAAGGTTCGCTTAGAGGGTAGTGGTATTAGCTTACCTGGTGCTGGTATTGTTATTACTGGAAACCGAAACTGGTGTCGGAGATGACTTAGTTATCAGATTGGTAGTGGTTTTGTTCTTTATTCGGGTGCTCTTATCTACGCTTTGTTGTTGGTTGTGTTGTTTCTGTTGTTGGCGACATTTCGCCCGCCTGTTCTTAAACCAGACCTAAAAATATAGACAGATAAGTACGAGGGTAAGGTGAAAAGTGAAAAGATGGAAGAAAAGACGGTCTATAAAGGTTAAAAATGTATTCATTGTATTTTCATAACAAAATTTAACTTTAGACAAAACATTTTGCTTAGTGCTAATGTCAATATTTATATAAAATTAATAATTGTAAAGATTTTTTTTCTTTTCTTCTTGAACTTTTTCTTGATTATTTAAAAATTTTTTCGTTTTATTGCCTTTTCTCTTCTTGTCTTCATATGCAGGTTTTAATACCATTAAATTTTATTAATTTAATTAAAACCTAGCGCCCAAAATCCTTCAGTCCGCTTCTGTCTCAAAACGCCCTTAGGAGCTACCGACTTCGCTATTCCAAACACGAGGGTGTCAATGTAACCAGAGCATCACAATAGCCGTGGGCGAAACAATTGCGAAACGTGCCGTTGCATCCTCTCAGAAGGCTAATAAGTTAACGATCCGGCATTCAAGTGAGCAGGACAGAATGGATCACCTTCTTGTTTCTTCTATTCCTACTCTGATTTATTATTGTGCCGTACATTTTGTTCTGAATCGGTATAGAGTAGGTATTTAGCGTTATATTGTTGCCACACGTTTATGTTTTGTATAGATAATGATGTAGAGCCTTCCTTTTGTTAATGATTTACTGCATTGACTGGACAAGTAATTATTGATACTGTGGAGGTTCGATAAATACAAAAATTTTGAAGAAGTGGCGATTCATTTTTCAACAGTCTCCTTTTAACCCGATACCTATACTTAAAACACAACGATGCTCAAAGTTCATTAATCGCCTTCTCATTCAACTTAAATTTCTGACTTGCGAATGACTTTTTCACAGCTGGAAGCACAAAGAAGTCGCAGGGTGCCAAATCTGGAGAATGCGGTGGATAGAGAAGAATTCAGAGTCGAATCTCTCCATTAATGCCTTCTGTTCGTCATTAATATTAATATTAATATTAATATTAATATTAATATTAATATTAATATTAATATTAATATTAATATTAATATTAATATTAATATTAATATTAATATTAATATTATTATTAATATTAATATTAATATTAATATTAATATTAATATTAATATTAATATTAATATTAATATTAATATTAATATTAATATTAATATTAATATTAATATTAATATTGATAATAAATAAACACCCCAGGAACGCCTATGATGATACAAACTTTACGACCGTTTTATGACTTTGAGGCACATTTTGTGCTATCAACAATTTGTGAACGGAATATAGAATACAGAAAATTGATAAATATTGAAAAGACTCTAATGTATTTGTTTTTAAAATCCCATACAGTTAAGTATATAAAAGTTAATTACAAAAAAATAAGTATTAAAGCCACCAAATTTGTATTAATATATAAAAAAAAGTTTCCTTAATTTTCTAGCAGTCAGGTAATTTTCTATTTAAAAGAAAATCAATAGGGTCTTTCCGCTTGATTAGCTCCGGCGTAAAAGGAAGCCTTATGCGTGTGGAAAATGAGAACAAAGAACATATCATGTAAAGTATACAATCTCTGGTATTGATTTTGCCTGTATTCCTGTATGTATTCTTACCTACTTCTCGTTATTTGTACGGGTTTGTAGATAGTTGACAAAATGTAGATAGTTACTTCAATTTTGAGAAACTATAACAAATATTCGTGATTGCAAATGTCTACACAAAGTAATAATAATTATTATGAATATAAAAAAATGAAGGCAGAGGAGCGAGTTCCTATTATGTACAAAAAAACAATTAAAGACCTTGGTGCAAGAATCAAAGAACCGGGCAACCGAAATTAAGTTTTTGCATTCAACATACAAAATTTTAGGTTGTGCATATATTAGGGCAAATTGACGCAAATGGCTATGGCCTTATTTCTTTTTGTTGAATTCCAATATGAACGGCTCGATTGATCATAACTACGTTAGGTATTACGTGACTTTTTGATATAATTCGTTACATTTTGACACACTACATAACTTTTCCACATAAAAATCGGACATTTTTCGTGAAATATAACTTTTTACGTGACGTTTTGACATAAAATTGATGATTTTTTGTATCATACTTATTCTTTAAACAAATCGTAACATTTTGACGTAATAAGTAACGTTTCGTGTAAAAAGTGTGTTGTGAAACATGGCGAATTATGTCAAAGCATCACATATTATGCCAAAACCTCACGTATTCATCATTCAGTCAAGAATTATGTCAAATGTCATATAAAACGTCATGGATTGTGATCGCAAATCTATACACAATGTTTTATATTGTGCTTCGTATTTATTTATTATATACACATAAAAAGGGCAATTTTTGTGAAGACAATGGCATCATTTCTTTTGTTACAGTCACCGCTAAGGTACATTCTTGTCAATTATTTATCTTTTCACCTCGATTGCACATCTACGTGTCGTTTTGTCATTATACGTGACGTTTTGACATATGACGCGATATTTGACGTAAGGCGTGACGTTTTGACATAATACTTGACGTTTTACGTGATTTTTCGGTTATATTTTGACGTAAAACGTAACTTCTTCACATAAAAATAAGACATTTGTCGTAAGACCTGACATTTTACGTGACAATTTGACATAAAACGGAACATTTGATGTAAGGCGTGACGTTTTGACATAATACTTGACGTTTTACGTGATTTTTGGTTACATTTTGACCTAAAACGTAACTTTTTCAAATAAAAATAAGAAGTTTGTGGTAAGACCTGACATTTTACTTGATGTTTTGGCACAATTGGTGATTTTTTTACGGTATACGTAATATTTAGAAAATTTGTAATGTTTTTACATAATACGTGACGTTTTGTGTTAAAAGGTTATCTGAAACGTCAGAAATTACGTCTAATGTCACGTTTTTGTGTCAGAGCGTGACGTATTATATCTAAACATCACTTATTATGGTAAATGATATGTAAAATGTCATGTATTATGTCAAAACGTCAATTATTATGTCAAATGTCATATAAAATGTCACGGAGTATGTCACCTATGCTTTTTTTCAAGTGTGCATAGGAGAATAAACAATTTTTTCTTACCTGTACTCTAGACTCGGGTAAATTAATTTTCAAGGCCACTTCTTCTCTCATGAATATATCAGGGTACCGAGTTTTTCCAAATAGAGACTCTAATATATCTAACTGAGCTCTGGTAAACGTGGTTCGTTCCCGTCTCTGTTTCCTTTGGTTACCTAAAAAAATAGATTATTTACTATGTGTTTCAAAAAATGAGCAAATGATTACAGCTGAAAATAAAATAATCGAAAGATGGGCTGAATACTTTGAAAGTCTTCTAAATGTCCAGGTAGACGCGGATGGAAATAAAGCAAATTGTGAATACCAAACGGCCGAGATAGAAGTACCCCCGCCAAGCCTGGAAGAAATTATCACGGCGATAGAAACCCTAAAAAATGACAAATCCCCGGGACTAGACAATATTGATGCAGAACTGATTAAAAAGAGGGCATGAACTTAGAACTAAAATACACCAATTAATGAAAGAAGCCTGGGAACAAGAAATAATGCCAAAATAATGGAGTGGCTGTATTATCGTGCCAATACATAAAAAAGGCAGAAAGGATACATGTGGCAACTAAAGGGGAATCTCACTAATCGGTACTACATATCAGATATTAGCTTCAGTTGTACTAAAACGATTACTGCCATATACAGAGGAAATTATTGGCGATTCCCAATGCGGCTTTAGGCCTAGAAGATCAACAATCGACCAAATATTTACTATCAGACAAATGCTAGAAAAGTATTGGAATATAATAAAGAAGTATACCAGATCTTCATAGATTTCAAACAAGCATATGATTAATAGAAATCTATTAGTATGGGAACGCAAAATCCTGCGAATTATATATGGTCCTTGCAGGGACAGCGTGACAAATGAATGGAGGAGCAGATACAACAATGACATAGAGACTCTCTTCGGGAAAGGAAACATCGTAAGATACATAAAAGCCAATAGATTAAGATGGGCAGGCCACGTGGTACGGAGTGATGACGACAGACTGATTAGCAATGTGTTTTGGGAAAGACCAGATGGTAAAAGGTCGACAGGAAGGCCTAGAAAAAGGTGGAAAGACGCAGTCAGGGAAGACCTGGAGAAGATGGAAGTAAGGCCATGGGAAATAATAGCACAGGATCGGAATCAATGGAAGGCAATAGTAAACGCGGCAAAAACTCACGAAGAGTTGTAAAAGCCAATGATGACGATATTTCAAAAATCCGTTAACGTGATATTTTTTGCACCACTGGTGCCTTCAGAAATGTTGTAAACTTTATTGATGGGTTTAATTTTATGGTACAGAAAATGTTTGAATTATGATCTTTACAATGATCAATTTGTCAAAGTTCATAACTGAAACATTTTCTGTTACATATTTAGTTTTGCAGATAAACAGCTTTATTTTTGGATACTGAAAAATAGCCAATTTGGAATGTGTACCTTTTTCAACTAACCGATTCAATTGTTTGAAGTTTTCTTGTCTCGAATGTTGCATCAATTTTAATACATAAACTAATAATGTGTTCAAGTATATAAAAGAAGCGTCCAAAACAATGAATCATGTCAAAGCAAGATGAAATAAACGGTGAAGTTTAAGATTGTAAGATAAACATAGCTGTTATAATTGAAAGGAAAAAAAACTTCGTGGGATCAAAAATTTTGAGCAATAGTACATTGTTTACCGGGTAGGAAAAGCTTAACATTCCTGGACAACTGTGAAGATTGCTAAGTCGAGGCGCAAGCCGAGACTTAGCAACACAGAGTCCAGGAATGTGGCTTTTCCTACGAGGTAAACATACTATTTTTCCGCAAATCGTTTAAAATTCGACAGATATTGATTGATTTAAAAAAAAAACGCGATAATTTTATTCCCAAATAAATGGTGCTTTGAAATTCCTAATAATATTACTTGGGTTACTATGGAAACGTATTGAGGTTGAATTGTCAAACTTGACGCTTATAAATTTAATTTATGTAGAACACTAACAACTGTACGGAAATATCATTTCCTTACAGTAAGGAAATGACATTTCCTTACAGTAAGGAAGTCCTGACTTTTTCTTCAAGAAACTTTGACAGGAATGTCAAAATTTCCTGGCGATTTGCGGAAAATATTATATATTTTATTTCAATCAGAAATTTATAACAATTTTTTTTATTACTTGAATATAAATTCTATTAAATAATACATGTATTCTCATTACGCTGAGTTATTTTTTATTAAATATTTGTAATTAATTTATAAATATATGTTTATTTTAATGATAAATACTAACGATAAAAAATTATTTAATTAAATCTAAAATATATGGCATTTTCGTGGAAATTTATTAATTTGGACAATTCAAACATGTGCTGGGATTACAGTTTTAAAACATTTACGGTTCGTGGTGATAAAATTGTATTAAAAGTATCATTTCATATAGTCCAGCAAAATATAAATTAAACATATTTTGTTTTAATACTTGTAATAGGAAAAATTCTTCTATATAATAATTTAATTTTATCTGACTCATTCAAATCGACACTGCAGATATATGTAACAATAAAACACTGAAAACTTTGTTTTCAAATTTCCACAAAATTTATTTTAACTATTATCACTACAGCTGTTTCGGCTGATTGCCTTTCTCAAGTGATCTATTTTTGGCATGCGTTTACAATTTATAGTCTCTAATGAAATAGGTTGAGGAGGGGAGAACTGTTTGTCTCAAGTTGGTCATTCAGAATTATATCTGTGTTTTTTAATTTGTTGATTTCCATAGATTCTAACAAAGATAGCTTAAGCCTTTATTTTGAATGTGAAGAATTTTAAATTTGTCATTAAAAGAATGATTTGATCTAGAAGGTGAAGTGCGTATGTCGAATCTGTTTTTTTATTCTTGAAAGCCCTTTTATGTTCTGCTATTCGTTTATCAAAGTTTCTACCAGTTTGACCGATGTAAGTTTTTGGGCAGTCGCCACATTGAAGTTTGTACACACCACTATTTAAGTGTTTTTTATTTTGGCTCTTGTTATTTTTAATATATTTGCCTAGGTTGTTATTTGTTCGGAAAGCTGGTGTTATTCCTTTCTTTTTTATGTGTTTGGCAATTTTTGTTGTTATTTTGCCTGTATATGTAATCGAGCAGAAGGTACTGGGTTTTTTCTCTGGTGGTGGAAATACTAATTTCAGGGCTTTCTTGTGTAGTTTTTGATTTAACATTTTATTAATTGTTTGTTCGTTGTATCCGTTGTTTACTGCTATTTGCTTAATTATATTTAATTCTGTCTCAAAGTTGTATTTTGACATTGGAATTTCTGTTAATCTATGTAACATACTATGATAAGCTGCCAGTTTATGTTGTGTTGGATGGGATGATGAATTGTGTATAGTCGTGTCAGTATGGGTAGGTTTATGAAATATGGAGAAGTCATGTTTGTTTTTAAGTCTGATAATCTTTATATCTAAAAAATTTATGGATTGATTTTGTTCTGTTTCTATTGTAAATTCAATATGACTATGAAGTGAATTAATATACGATAAAAATTGGTCGAGTTGCCTGTTAGTTCCTGTAAAACATACCAGTACGTCGTCTACGTATCTCCACCAATATAGAAATTGTTTGAATACGGGATGTTTTGAAATCTTTGTCTCTAGATGGTCCATAAAAATATCTGATAGTAATGGGCTTAGAGGATTGCCCATTATAAGTCCTGCACTGTTATTTGTATATATTTGATCATTAAATTCAAAGTAGTCCTGGTTTATGCAAACTTCAAGAAGATGTAAAATTTCAGATGTAATTATTGGATTTGTACTATTTTGGTCTAAAAGGTTTTTCACTAGAATAAAAGTTTCTGTAGGAGGGATACTAGGAAAAAGATTTTTTACGTCAAATGAAATTAATCTGGAGTTGTTAGATAATTGAAAATGTTGTATTTTATTAACTAGTTCTATTGTATTTTTTATGGTAAATTTAGGTGAAAATTTAGTGTGTTCTAAAATAATCTCTAGCAGTTTTTTTGAAAGTTTATATGATGGAGCTGTATAAAAAGAAACTACAGGTCTTATTGGGTGATCCGGTTTGTGTAGTTTAATGAAAGAGTATAATTTAGGAGGCTGTGGGTTCATGATATTAAGGTATTTCTGTTCTATTGGATTTACTATTAATTTTGAATTTTCTAACGCTAGCTAAATTTGTTTTTGATATTTTTCTGTCGGATCTTTGTGTACAGTTTCAATATTTTGATTATTTAAGAATTCTATTGTTTTGTTATTATATTCTATTTTATCTATAGCAATAGTAGTGTTGCCTTTGTCTGCTTTTGTAAACACAATGCTGTTTTCTATTGATTTATTTTTAATTGAAATTACTGTTTTAGTCTCTTTGTAATAGGAATTCTTAGTTTTACTACACACATCTGTAATATATTTAGCAATTATACTTTTTTCGATATTGTTAGCAGTTTTGTTTAACGCTACTTCACATTCTACACCTAAATATTACTGCAGATATATTAAACATTTTCAAGTAGATGACTGAGATGAGAAGTAGATGAGATCATTTAAAATGATATTGCCAATAATGCTGAGTTGCGCTCCTGGGATGACTTTATTGTAAGATAGTTGATTTGATTACATGAAATCAACTTGAAAACGTCCAAAAAAAAATCGAAGCATATAATTCGTCTTTAAAAAGACAACCACATGCGATGATGACAGTAAAATTCTCCTGTTAGTAATTCCATAGTAAATCATGAGGAAAAACCTGGAAAAAAACATTATAAGACTATCGCCTTATGGTCTCATTTAATTTGGTTTTTTCCTCACGACATCCAAAGTATTGTTCAGTTTTCACAAGATAACCAATTGGAGGTTTTAGATACAGCTGCTGAATTGTCACGCAGGGAAATATTTTAGTAAAGCGTAGCGTTGGAAGGCGACGAATGTCATGGTTAAGCAATCCCAAAGAGTGGTTTAATTACTCATCTAACTAGCTTTGTAGAGCAGCAGTGAACAGAGATCAAATAGTTCGAAAAAAGACGCTATCTTAAGAAGAAGCTGAATTGCCAGAATGGAACTTAATGAAATGAAACGAATCAGGGATCACTACTGCCTTACGATAGTTGTTTTTCTTTATAATTATTAGCTCTTTAGTGCTATCATCATTGGAAATCATCATATATTCAATTGGAAAGGCTCAAGCTGCTTTTTTTAATATGAACGACATTCTGGGAAGTCATGACATTAACTTAAACCTGAAAATGAGATTGGTTAGATGCTACATCTTTTCAATACTGCTGTACAGAGTAGAGACTTGGACTTTATCCAAGATACCGATAGAGCAATACCGATAAACTAGAGGCCTTCGAAATGTAGATATATATAAGAATTTTGAAAATACCTTGGACAGACAAAGTAACAAATAGTGTAGTCCTTCGAAGAATGAACAAAGAACGGGAGCTGTTGATCACCATCAAGAGAAGAAAGCTGGAATATCTTGGTCATGTGATGAGAGGAAAAAAGTACCGATTGCTGCAGTTAATTATCCAAGGAAAGATTCAGGGCAAAGAAGCGTGGAGAGACGACGTATATCTTGGCATAGCAATTTAAGAGACTGGTTTCAGTGCACATCTCAACAATTATTTAAAGCAACAGCTTCAAAGATAGGAATAGCAATGATGACTGCCAAACTCCGTAGCGGAGAGGGCATTTGAAGAAGAAGCAGTGCTATCATCAGTGTGAATCAGTGTTACGATCAGAATCTATCACGGCTAGCTCCTAAGCTGTCTGATGTTTTAAATTCGTCAATATATAAGGAGTAATAATCTTTTCTGTGGCGGAGAAGACTAAAGCTAGAATCACAGCGGATAATAGCTATTTAAGTCTAGTGTAGAGCAGTTTAGAGTCGTAAGTACAAAAATGGGCATGGAGCTAGACTAACCAAGCAAAGATTAAAAGGCGTTTAGAAGGCCTTCTTCTTCTTGATGTGCCTATCCGTTACAAATGTAGGATCATCATGGCAATCATTATCTTATCTGCAGCAGCGCGGAAAGGCTGCACAGATGTAGTGAACCAGATTCTGAGGTTCTTTAACCAAGATGTTCTTCTTCTTCCTGGACCTCGTTTTATAAATATTTTGCCTTGCAGGATGGCTTGAAGGAGAGCATATCTGGATTAATTTCGCATAATATGTCTAAAGGTTTGTAACTTTCGAGATTTGATGGTAGTCAGTACCTCTAGGTTCTTATTCCTTCTTCTGAGAACCTTATCATTTGTGACTCGGTCAGTCCACGGGATATCTTTTTCAGTTTCGTGCAAAGCGTCGATAAATATTCTTTCAGAGTAGAGATTGAAGATTAGAAGATACAAAATACAACTTTCCCTTACTCCTCGCATGATTTTCAGATTTTCACATAGTCAGTGTATTCATCTTCAACTCTGAGGTTTGCTGTCTGATTCCAGTAAAGATTTCTAATTATTTCAGATCTTGGTAGTTAATTCCTGCTTCTTTTAGTATTTGCATCATCTTGGCGAGCTGTACTCGATCAAACGCTTTCTCGAAATCAACCAGACATACGTATACGTCGCAGTTGACGTCTCTGCATCTCTGGAATAAGACTTGTACTGAGACGAAAGCCCCAGAAGGTTTCAGAAGGTGGAAGAGAAAAATCCTCAGAAAAAATTGGAATTTCTCCTTGAAATTAAGGAGAAAACAGGAACTGCAACTGTTGCTTGAAAAACCAATGATGGTCACTATAACCAAAAATGGGAGATAAGGTAGGTATACTGGTTATATACAGAGAGCGGAGGAAGAAATAACCATCCAGAAAGTTATTCTGAATGGCACAGGAGAATATCCTAAGGAAATTGGGAAACTGACTAAGTCAACAATTGAACAAAATGAAGAGATATTTTGGTGGCTCAGGCATTTTAACCTAGTAAGTATAGCCATTTTTGCTTTTTAACCATAGTCAAAATTTCATATCCATGTTTGTTTTAACTAAATGCTTTATACTTATTTTAGGCAATTTTAAAATTTAAACCTGATGATGGACTGTTTACTCCGAAAACGTTTGTTTTTTTGATGTAGCCCTTTTAAGGGTTTTTTTTAAATAAATATACCCACTTACGAAGACTAACCTCTTTTTTTTATATCATATATAAATATAAGTCAATATAAATGACTCAGATGAAATTAAATTATTAGAAGAATTTTTCACTATGTAACAAAAAACAAATTTTGTTTAATTTACTGTTTGTATTTTGAGAACGATTTCCGAAGTGGAAATTGAAACGTCAATAAACGTATTTTTATCTTTAATTGTGGCTTATTCCCAGTTTAATAGTAATTAGTTACTTTCTGTAAAAACGTGTTTTGAAAATTAATAAGTAATTTGTAAAATTAATTAAAGACATATATGAATCTACGATTTGATTGTGTGTATTACAAACAAAATAAATATTGCTACAAAACATAAATTAAATATAAAAGGCTGGCAAAATGTAAAGAATTTGACCATAAAGGAAAAGCGGGTAAAACTTAAGACCTTATGAATATTATTTAGACATTTATTTTACAATCTTTGTGATTTTTCTTTTGTAGTATTATAATTATCTCTAATATTTTGATTTAGATATTGTATTTTAAAATACATTTTACTTCTAAAAAAAGTAATTTTACATCTTCGCTAACATTTACATATTTTACAGCTTCTAAGTTTTTTAAATAATTTTTTGTTATTTTTAATGTGTCGCCATTATAACTACGAAAAATATGTTCCAGTTCACTACATACATCCAAAGTAGCTTTTTTTAAAGACCTATCGAAAAGTATTACTTCAAGTTCTATTAAAATGGGCATTAGTATATATTATTATCTATAGAAACATTTATTATTATCCATAGAAACATTTACTCTGCTGTTATAATATTGATATATTAATTCTCTGCTGTTATTAATATTAATTCTTTTTATTTATATAACTAGAATTGCATCAAATGAAAAATTTAAATCTAATTTTAAAGTTTAACTTGCTGTCATTAATTTTGTCAATTTGGCATTTTGACAATTTGTCTCAGGCTTACGTCACAAGAACATGCGCGTTGTTATCTTGTTTTATTATAGTAACATGATTATTTACTAGCTCCTAATTAATCATAACAAGCTTTCCATTCATTTCACCTAGTCTGACTTGGATTACAAATTTGATAATCAAAAATTTCTTACTGGAAACATCCCCCACTGACTAGACTATAACACGCATCCGAAAATTAATATAATATATCATATAGTTGAAAATATATATAATTTTATATTATTTAGTCAGATATGATTCGTTTATTTGGTATACATATAGGTTTAATATTTTTATTTTGATTTGTTATTTGCAGCTTCCATTAAATATTCGATCTCTATATTTATTTAATGAAATATTTATTACAAAATTATAGAAAATTGTTATTTTTATTGATACGTAATAAATTTACAAATAAAAGTAATTAATTAGTAAAATATTCGGTATATAAAGACCGTCTAGAAAGTATCGGAAAAAAGAAAGCAGAATTATTATAATTTTACGATATTTATTTCTATCACTTGAAATATATGTAATATTTCAACAAATAATTCATTTCATTTACTTATACAACCTCCATTTAAATCTAAACACCTAACTTAACGTCCAGGTACACCCGAAACTACGTCAAGACCATAATTTTCGGTAATGGTGTTCCAGGCCTGCAAAACTGACCGAATCAAACCTTCTTTATCTCGTGACGCTGCTCGTTCCACTTTAAATCTTCATCAGTCCCCATATGTTTTCAATGAGGCTAAGATCTGGAGATGCTGCTGGCCACGGAATTGTTGGCAAATCCTGTTCTTGCATCCAAGCTTGAGTAAAAGCAGAAGTATAGCATCTTGCATTATCATGCTGAAAACGCCACCCCTCTGGATATAAAACATGAGTAGTTTCACGAAGAAACCCATTTAGGATGTCACAATATTTCGCACTATCAACAGTACTATTAACTATATAGAGATGGGTAGCACCACGCTGAGATATTACCCCCCTAACCATTATTTTAGTGGGAAATTTGGAAATTTGAACGTTAACATTTTCTCTTGATAGGACTTTTAGATGATTTGCACCAAGCTGGAAACAACTTTCATCAAATATTAAGACATTATTTTAATTATCTTCTCGAAAACGTTGACAAAAATCTATTCTTCGTTGCCTTTGCAGATGTTTCATTGTAGGGATTTTTTTTGGATTCCTTGATATGTAGCCTTGCTTTTTTAGTAACACGCTGACAGTTTCTGGGCACTCTTGTATTCTTCGTTGATTTCCAAATCTGTTAATTAAAGCCATTAAAGCATTTAAATTGTTTCGAAGCTCGATAGCTGTCAGGCAGGATTCCGAAAAGGTTACAGTACAGCGGATCATCTTCTTACGGTCAGAACTCTAATAGAGAAAGCCAATGAATATCACTTAAACTTATATATTGGATTAGTTGATTATGAAAAGGCATTGGACTTCATAGAACTTTGGGCAATAGAGAGAGCTATGAACAACTGCAGGATAGACTCCCGATACAGAATGCTCATACACAATATTTACAAGAAAGCTACAATGAAAATACAAATTGATACGAAAACCAAAGCTATACCAATCAACAGAGGAATTCGCCAGGGAGATGTTATCTCACCAAAGCTATTCACTGCACCAAAGACACTGGATTGATTTGGGGGAGGCCTATATCCAAAGTTGGATTACTTAAGGCTGAAGAATAAGAAGAATAACCCTAAGTGGTTGAAGCAAAATAAATAAAAAAAATAGTTTCGGTGAAAATTTGTGTTGACTTCACATTTTTTATTCGCTTGAAAAATTCCTCGGTGCCATTACATCTCCATATGCCATAAACCCTACAAGAAAGAGGCTTGAAACGGGGTAAATTCGCGCGATTTCGATGGTCGTTATACAAGAATACAAGAACTAAATACTGATAATAACACAATCATATAATTATTCGATGATTACTTTTGCCTACACATTTCCACCGAAATATGCAGACTGTATAATTTATTTTAGACACTCCCACTCTCAAGAGTCGCTTTTAGGTTAATGAATATCAAAAAAGTAACGTCCCCATTTAGATTACTTATACATTTTATGCATTTCCATTTCCAGAAAAGTCGCATTTTAATTAAAACAAACGTTTTCGCTTACCTCCAGGGTACCCCGCCATAGACGAGTGCAGCGAATCCACCGGTAATCCGTGGAGTCCCAATCCAGGCACGGGATAAGGAGCCGACTTCAGGTAGGCCATGCTGGACGTGCTTCCGCCGCACCCACTTCCAAATCCCGGAAATGATAACTCGTTTTCTGGGTTGCATCTGAAATGAGAAGGAAAATGAAACGGAAATAAGTAATATGCTTTATTGTCACTGAAAATTGTACAAATTTTATAGTCAAAGCTTATAACAATAAGACAAGAAAGAAGAAAAAAATCAGAATAAGAATCGTTTGTACTTTTAAATAAAAAAAAAACAATACAATTCTTCCAAACTTAAACATAAATACTACCTAATTAAGAATGTATAAACTTCGTAAAATGTACCTAAAAAAAATAAAAATTAGGAAAGCAGATTAATGAATTAAGGGCTCAAATATTCCACCTCCTTGTGCTAAAAAGTAACCAAATCTGTCATACCGAGTTCTTCTCATATTTTGGAGTAGGGCTGGTGTAATGCTTGCAGAGAAATGAAGTATTTTTGCCTTAATTCTACTAGGTTTATAGCCCTTTCAAACTGATGCTTATAAATGTTTTCTTTGAGAAAACCCAAAAAAAAAAGAAATCGTTAGGCGCTAAGTCACATGATCTAGCGGGCCATTTAATTGTACCACGAGTACTTATCAGTCGATCAGGAAACGTTTGATTAAGGAAGTCAATCTAGAGCTCTAGAGTTGTGAGCTGAACGCCCATCCTGTTGGAAATAAACCTCCTGAAAATTAACGGGAAGGCGTCGAACTGCCGGAATGATCTCATTCTGTAAAAGTTGTAAATATTTGGGACCGTTTAGGTTTCCATCGATAAAAAATGGACCGACAATATGGTCGCCTAACATCCCAGTCCAAACATTTAACTTTTGCGGATGCTGCGTTCGCACTGCAACACTGAGGTGCTTATTTTTCCGAGAATAATGCCTTGCAACGGATGAAATTGTGTTTTTTATGTAATTAAAATGAAGATTCGCCAGAAAATAAAATATTTTTTTAAAAGTGTACATTTTCATTCTGTTTAATATAAATTCACAAAACTCCATTCGCCTAAAGTTATCTTACGGAAACAGTTCTTGTGTTGGTTGTATCTTAAAACAGTGATACCCATTCCTGTTGACAGTTCGAGCATTCACGTTAACTTCCCTAGCAATTTGTACACTATTGCAGTGTTCACTAGCTTCCACAAAAGCACAAATATCAATATCCCTGTTTTGACGTTCCTCATCGACAGGTCTAACACGTGGTTCATTACCTTCATGACACTTTTTACAACTGTTTACACATCCCGAAGTTTGAAAATATTTAATGGTACTTTTAACAAATGTAACACTTGGTGGGGTCTATTTTCGAAGGCAACAATAAATAAATCAATTACGTCACGTATCGAATGACCCTGAAAGTACCATGTTACAAGTTGCACTTTTCTTGGACGGTATACAACGTAATAGGCATTTTATTAATTATTTGTTTATTCTTTCAGAACTTCGTTTGAAATTATTCATGTCAATGTGACAATTACGACAATTCGTACCTACTGTGAAATGAATATAGAGGTGGAAACGTGTAACATGTCACAGCGATTGCCATTGTCTTGTGCAATGAAGCGACTCCCAAAACTAAAACAAATTATAATAGCACGATGTAACATGCAAATCTAACCATGTGTTGATCACGTACGTGCGCTACGTGGTTCTTATTGGCCGCAGCGGAGATTTCCGTGTTTGGTACGCACTCAGCTATGGAGATTGACGCTTTTGATCCAAACATGAACTCTGACAAGTACTTATCTAACAGATATAAAAATGCAACAGATTGTCCTAACTCAAACAAAAAAGTGAATTGCCGCCTTTGATTTCACCCATCAAATTTTTGAATATTCAGCTTCAATAATTCGTCAATTTAGAAACGATAAAATTTGTAATTTTTTTCTATTATTGCTGTAATAATTGTATATTTCTCTAAACAAATGTAAAATACTTTATCAGTTAAGAGCGTAGGCGCAAAATTTCGGGCTTATGCTTTTTAGATGCATTCATTTTTTTCGAATCCTGAGAAAATAATACATATTTTTGAAAAATTTAAACGCAGAATGAAAGAATACATTATTACCGAGAGCCGAAAGTCCCTGAAAACTTCTATAATGTAACAATAAAATACTGAAAACTTTGTTTTCAAACTTCCACAAAATTTATTTTAAACTATTAATACTGCAGCTTTTCAGTTAAAATATTAAATCAAAAACTACACAAGAAAGCCCTGAAATTAGTATTTTCACCATCAGAGAAAAAACGCAGTATCTTTTGCTCGATTACATATACAGGCAAAATATCAACAAAAATAGCCAAACACATAAAAAAGAAAGAAATAACACCAGCTTTCCGAACAAATAACAACCTAGGCAAATATATTAAAAACAACAAGAGCCAAAATAAAACACACAGTGGTGTGTACAAACTTAAGTGTGGCGACTGCCCAAAAACTTACATCGGTCAAACTGGTAGAAAGTTTAATAAACGAATAGCAGAACATAAAGGAGCTTTCAATAATAGAAAAACAAATTCGACATACGCACTTCATCTTCTAGATCATTCTTCTTCTTCTAGTTCCTATGCGTTTCGGATGTTGGAAATCATATTGGCAATAATAACCTTGCTCGCTGCGGCTCGAAACAGCTCCGTTGAGGTTTTCTTAAACCATGTTCTTAAATTCCGCAGCCATGATATTCTCCTTCTACCGGGTCCTCGCTTACCTTTGACTTTACCTTGCAATATAGACTGTAGCAGGGAGTAACGGTGCTGATTTCTCATAACGTGTCCCAGATATTGCAATTTTATGCGTTTGATCGTAAACACAATCTCTGGTTCCTTCTTCATTTTTCCTAGAACTTCCTTGTTCGTGATCCTTGCTGTCCATGATATTCTCAGCATTCTTCTATAAAGCCACATCTCAAATGCTTCAAGTTTTTTAATAGTAACGTCTGTAAGCGTCCATGCCTCCACCCCGTACAACAACACAGAGAAAACATAGCATCTCAAATGTCTCATTTTTGTATCAAGGGATATGTTGTGACTTTTGAAGATGGCGCTCATTTTGTTAAAGACCATTCTTGCCTTTCCTATGCGGCACTTTATTTCCTGTAAATTGCTCCACTGTTCATTAATAATAGTTCCCAGGTAACAATACTGTTTTACTCGCTCTATCTGCGTCCCATTAATGTATATATGAGCCCCATTTATATTCTTCTTGCTGATAATCATTTGTTTCGTTTTGTGGGTATTAATGTTTAGTCCGTACTGTTGACTGTACTCGTTTATTCTGTCCATTAGCCTCTGAAGTCCCTCTAAACTATCTGCTATCACCATGGTGTCGTCGGCATATCTAACATTGTTTACTCTTTCACCATTTAGAAGGGTGCCGTCGTATATTCCGTAAAGAGCCTCGTTAAAAATTTTCTCTGAGTACATATTAAATATCAACGGCGATAGGATACATCCCTGTCTAACTCCACGTAGTATTTTTATGTGATCTGTTTCTTCTCCGTTAATTTTCATATATGCGGTCTGATTCCAGTAGAGTTCTGAAATTATTCTGAGGTCTTTGTCATCCAGATCTGCCTCTTTTAAAATGTTTATCATCTTTTGATGTTGAACTCTGTCAAATGCCTTTTCGTAGTCGATCAAGCACGCGTATACGTCGCAGTTAACGTCCCTGCATCTTTGAATCAGTACCTATACTCCAAAAAGTGCCTCTCTGGTACCCACTGCGTTAATGAAGCCGAACTGTCTGTCCGATATTTGTTCCTCGCACTTCTTATAAATTCTTCCATGGATGACTCTAAGAAACAGTTTCAACATGTGGCTCATTAGGCTGATTGTTCGATATTCTTCGCACTTTTTAGCCCCCTGTTTTTTAGGTATCGCTATGAATTCTGATTTTAGCCATTTATCAGGGATGATTCCTGTATTGTAAATTTTATTGAAGACAGCCGTGATCCAAATTATTCCTTCTTCCTCCAAGAGTTTTAAAAATTCAGCTTCGATATTGTCAGGCCCTACAGCTTTCCTGCTTTTCATCCGTTTTATTGCTTCTTCTACCTCGGATTTAAGTATGTCCGGGCCCGTCATCCTCTCTGAAAATGGATGCCTATAATCCGTTCTTTGGTCTTGAAAAAGTGTCTCCAAATATATTCTCCATCTGTCTTTCATCTCTTGGGTGTCAATGATTAATTTTCCATTGGTGTCTATGAGTTTCATTTGTGTTCGCTTTTTAAAAGTACCCGTTATTTCTTTTACCTTTTTGTGTACATTAAAATTGTCATGCTTGGCTTGTAGTCTTTCTATTTCTTTACATTTCTCTACAGCTTCTTTTTCTTTAGCTTCTCTTATTTTTCTTCTGATGTAAGCCTGCATTTTTTTATACTCATCTTTATTTCCTTTAATTAACCTTCTGCGTTCCATTAAATGAAGGATTTCTGGAGTCATCCAAGATTTCTTCTTTGTTTCTTTGTTTGGTTTTAGCAGATCTTGTTTAGTTTTCTTAATTATTTCTTCGAATTGATTGATTTCTCGTTGGATGTTATTTTCTTCTTTTAGTTGTTTAACTTGGTTGTTAATATATTCCCCCACTTGCTTTTAAACTTCCGGATGTTTCAGGGCTGTCATGTCGTAGTTAGGTCTAGACTTTTTCTTTACTGTCTTCAGTCTCACATCCATGACTCCCACTAAAGGTATGTGGTCAGATTCAATGTCCGCTCCTGGATATGTTTTGACAGATTTAAAACTGTTTCTGAATCTTCTATTTACCAATATATAATCTATCTGGTTTCTAATTACGTTATGGGGTTTATCTGCTGGTGACTTCCATGTATACAATCTCCTCGGTGGTAGTTTATAAAATGTGTTCAGAACCACTAGCTTGTTATCTTCTTCTAGATCATTACCATTCTTTTAATGACGAATTTAAAATTCTTCACATTCAAAATAAAGGCCTTAAGCTATCTTTGTTAGAATCTATGGAAATCAACAAATTAAAAAACACAGATATAATTCTGAATGACCAACTTGAAACAAACAGTTCTCCCCTCCTCAACCTATTTCATTAGAGATATAAAATGTAAACACATGCCAAAAATAGATCACTTGAGAAAGCTTGCCATGCCAATCAGCCGAAACTGCTGTAGTGATAATAGTTTAAAATAAATTTTGTGGAAGTTTTAAAACAAAGTTTCCAGTGTTTTATTGTTACATAAAATGAATTTTCATCAAGTAACGGTCGAATCCATCAATTAACTTCCATAATGTTTATTTTAATAAGTTACAGGGGTGAAAAAAAAAAAAAAAAAAAATAGAAAATTTAGTGCGATTTTTAATTTCAAATATTTCATTCAAAAAACTTTTTGTTTATTCTAAGGGACTTTAGACCCTCGGTAATAATGTAATCTTTCATTCTGCATTTAAATTTTTCAAAAATATTTGTCAGTTTTCTTAGAATTCGAAAAAAATGAATGCATTTAAAAAGCATTGGCCAGACATTTTGCGCCTACGCTCTTAAAACCGTATTCCATTAAAACCCAATATTATGACTTTTTTGATGACTCGATATAAAAATTACAATGCTATTTACTAGAATAATGTTACGAGTAAGTGACTTTTTTAAAAGTTCCTTTTAGATAATTGGCGGAGTCGCCGCCACTGCCGAAATAAAAAAGGCAGTGTGAACTGTCTCCATCTAGTCGCGCAAGTCCGGCTACTTGAGACCTAAAAACACTGCACCCCGCACATTAGTTGTTTAAAATGTATTATAATCCTACATAATCCGCCAGGCCGTGACATTTCTCTTTGTGTCCCGGGATTATGTCGAAGCTAACACCTCTTGGTAACTTTTGAAGAAATTCGATCTTACCATCGATGGGAATAAGGACCAACTTTTCTTTTACTTGTTGTGCCCGTAATCGAACACCCAAATTTTGATGACAACATTCTTTTATTTTTTTTGGCTGAGATAAGCTCACAGTTTTTTTCTAAGTTTCGTTTGTTATCTTTCGTTTTTTTTACTCGTCTATTTTTGAAGGGATTGTCTTGGTCAATGTCACTGAAGGATGGGAAAATCGGTAGAGTTGAGACATTTTAGGAATAATTTTTAATAAATCTTCAACTGATCAACCGAATATTAATCAACAGACTACAAAATATTTACATATCACATAGTTTCTCTCCCATATTATAAAGGTACCCAATTACTTAGAAAATTGAATTGGTCAATTTATATTGTACGGTTAACAACTGACAACTTAACAAGTTCATTTTTTTTAATCAATCAATCAATATTCTTTATTTCATCTGACTTTTACAAGTATTGAAATGCGTCAAAATACAATTTAAAAAACTATAGGTACATAGGTAGTAAAAAAAACTATAAGCACATAAAACATAAAATGCATGCAAAGATAAAAATTTTTACAGCATTAATAAAATAATTGTTGATTTGATCAACTTTATGATACTTTTCATGTCTTGAAAGAAGGACTTAGGCGGAAAAGATCGACAAGAAAATTGAAATAAATGAAGAACCATTGAATCTTCTAAAATTTGAGGTTATCATTAAAAAACAATAACTAAGCTTAAGAAATATTCCTAGAATTGAAAGGAAATATCGCCATAAGACCCAGAGTTAGCCATACGGTTCACACTCCCTCTAAGGGGAAAATTCACTCATCCCAGATACCTACGGTATCAAATGGATTGAGCTCTGGTGGGACTCTTTTCGTGTTATCGAGCCCTAGGTGACTTGGTATGCTGGAGTATCTACCAAAAATTTTCGTACACATCTGGATGTAGTGAGGAGTACAGCTTTCTGCATGGTGTTGTAGAGATGTTCATTCAGACCTAGCTCTTTTATGTTTTCTAGGACGTTCTTCAAAGTGACTCCAGTAGTAGAGAGAATAATAGGTATTGTCTAGGTACTTTACATTCTCCACTGTCTTCGTATTTGAATTTCCAGATCCCTGTACTTGGCGATCTTTTCGTTCTGTTTAACACAAAGATTATTGTTATTGGGTATCGTCAGATCAATTAGTGTTGTTTGTCTCTTAAACTTATTAACTAGTATGAGATCGGGTCTATTATGTGCCACTATTTGGTCTGTGAGCACAGTGCGATCACAGTATAGCTTGTAGTTGTCATTCTCAAGTATACTTTCAGGAACGTATTGATAATATGACACATGGTTTGTTTGGAGAAGTTCCAGTTTTATGGCTATCTTTTGATGAAGGAACTTTCCTACTGAGTCGTGCCTTTCATTACATTCAGTTGCAGCAAATGCTTGGCAGCACCCGGTAAAATGTTGGATGGTTTCTTGAGCTTGACATCCATATCGGCATTTGTCATTTTGGACTTGAGGGTTTTTGACGATATATTTTAGGTAATTTTTGGTTGAAATAACCTGATCCTGAATGGCAATTAATGAACCTTCTGTTTCAGGGAACATCTTACTTAATGTCAACCAATAGTTCGACGCTATATTGTTGACATAGTCTTGACTGACTTCATTCGGATGTCGCCCGTGCAGAGGTTTACGCATCCAGACGCGAATTTTTTCGTTCTTATTAAGATCGTTTATGCGCATTTCTTGTTCCCTTAGTTTGATCGGTGTTGTATCATTCGCCTGTACATGAGAATAAGTTCTTAAATTAGTAATCTGTTTTTCTAATTGCTCCCTTATATCCATAAGTCCTCGTCCTCCTAAATACCGGGGTAATCTACTGCACTTCGAGGACGATGTTTTTGTGTCTTTGTGAGGTATGTTCGTACTTATCGCTGAAAAGTTTCTATATCCATTTTAGTCCACTTAATAATCCCAAATTAGCTAAGTGCTGAAAATGCGTAGGTGTTTAATGCCTTAAACAAATTTTTACTATTAGGATGAGAGCGGGATAGCTGCTTTTCCCTTTGTATGTACTCTGATGTTATTTCAATTTTCATATCCTCGATGTTTTGGCAATTTTGCATATCGAATCCTCCAGGCTGAACCTTTTCCTTGACTATATTTGTACACGACATTTATCTAACCCAAAGTGCATACTGATATCATTTGAAAAATATTCTACAGTATTTATCATTTGATCTCAGTTATTTTGAGTGGAAACCATTAGTTTCAAATCATTCATATATAACAGATGATTAAGCTTCGCCACTACAGTATTGTTGTTTTTAATGCTAAAAACTGTCAGTGGAGTTCAATAGTTGGGATAGTGGGTTAGTGGGAAAGTAAATAAATTGCTGGTGTGGTAACGTAAAATTCTTCGAATGATATATGGCCCTTGCAGAGACATCGTGACAAACGAATGGAGGGGCAGATACAATAACGAGCTAGAGTCTCTATTCGGAAAAGAAAATCTAGTCAGATAGTTAAAGGCCAATAGACTCAGATGGGCAGGACATGTGATACGCAGTAACGACAAAGACTCACGAAGAGTTGTAGCGCCATTGATGATGATGAAGATAGTGGGTTCATCGGTAGACAGAACCACAATGGACTCAGCGGGTCTCCTTGGAATGGGCAGCAGTTAATTGCGATATTTTCCGTTTCGATATTGTTTTTACCAGGTATTTGGAGGTAAATTTAAAGGTCGATTCAGACACATCAGTCCCGTCACAGTCTCGGCGCCGAACCGGTCCTGTTTGGTCACAGAACTATCAACTATCTGACAGCTGGGAACTGTTCGTCGCCTGATGAATGTGAATGCCGACGCCATATTTCTATTAAAGAATATTTTGTATGACGGATTGTTTGGTTCGGCGCCAGGACTGTGACGAGACGTGACTGATGTGTCTGAATCGACCTTTAGTCTTCCAATCTGTTATTATATGTCTTAACAAGGACACTATATTATCATCAACTTTATATATTCTTAATATATCTACCAGCCATTCATGCGACACTGAGTCAAAGGCTTTCTTATAGTTAATAAAGGCAGTGAAGAGGTTTCTTTATTTGGTGTATGTCTGGTTAGAAATGACTGAGTTGATAATAAGTTGTTTTTTGCAACCCATGGTACCCTTAGTGTATCCTTTCTGTTGAGGTTCTATGATATTGTTTAGAGCGCAGTGTTGGTAGATACGCTAGGCTACACAGGATGTGACCAATTTGTACAAAGTTGGAAGACAAGTAATTGTGCGGTACTTGGCTAGATCTTGGATGTTATTTTGACACTTCGGTATTAGATAAGTGGTTCCCTGAGTAAGAAATTATGGTATTTCCTGTAAATTAGAAATAATATTATTAATAAATACTGTTAAAATCTCATGAATACTCCAAAACTTCTTTAGCTAGAAGTTTTGAACTCCGTCTGGTCCAGGAAATTTCCAGTTGTGAAGCTCTTTGATAATGTTCGAGACTTCTTCAGTGGTGAAAGGTTCATAGGAAAGATTACTGTAGTGTTGACAGTTGTTCGCCGTTTCTTTAATCCATGCAGCATTGTTGCTATGAGTAGCTGGCGTCGAAAGTTGGTTTCCCAAAACTTATGGGGTAGGATTTATTTGCATTTTCTACAGTGGAATTAAGTTTCCTATAGAAAGTCTTGTCTGCTTGCTCAAAAAGTAAACTGTCGCAGTAAACAGATAGTTTTTGTTTTAATGTGTACAGGCATTGTTGAGGTATGTTTTCTGGATCATATCGTGAGTGGCTTAGAGTGTTAAACAATATTTCTTTAGCTCTTTTGATGATTTGTCTACTTCTTACTCCTTTTATGTATTTTGTTTTTTGTCCAATGTCCCTACGCAGTAATTCAATCTTCCTCAGCAGTCGTTTTTCCCAGGGTGCTATTCTGTTACCAGTCCTTCCGATGTTTTTAGCCCATCGTGTCATGATCTTAATGCCCATAACAATAGCATATGCTGTTGCTACACAGTAAATCAGCATATGCAAATATTCAAATGTGTGGGCTTCTACGATATAATTGGGTAGGACTACAGTATTCAAAATTTGTAATAGGGCTCCTAGTTTCTTAGAAGAGTTTATTTTTGGTAGCGGTGGTCTGCTAAGTGGGTTTGTTATACTAAAATCTTTATTATTAATATTATTATTATGTTTTTATAAGTTGCCCTTAATTTTTTTTTATTTTAACGTAACAGTAATTTTTTTGTGTAAAAACATTCAAATTTCTATTATGATTGTATATATTTAATGACTTTTCTCCACCCTGTATGTACGTGTAATATTTTTGCGCTAAAAAGCGTGTTAGTGTTCGATGTCCGCCAAGAAACCCGTAACAGAAGGGCGGACGAGCCGATAAGGGTGTGCAGTCATTTGTTGTTATCTCAAGACTACAGCGGCAAAGGCAAAATAACCGTGATGGCCATCAAGGGACTTGAGTGCAAACAGTGATAAGGGCTATAAGGGCCGAAGTGCCACTACTGAAGCCGGGCCCTCCCTTCAATCAGACCAAAATACTAGACAACTCTATTAGTAGAACATTGTGTCTCTGTGTTTATTGTTTTTGGGATGGGAATTCATGCCTGTCGGGAACGAGAAGGGATTAAAAAAGACGTTACGCGGTGTGACGTAATGGTATTTTTTATGTTTAGACAAATGCGACCTATTTTTTTTTCTTTTGCAAGGATATTTTTCTAATAACCTAATAACAGACTCGGTTAGAAACGCACAACTCAAATTTTGCAAGAAAAATGACACCAAAAGTGAAAAGATTAGCAAAGATACAAAAACTCTCATGGAAATACGACGAAACCTAAGCCAGAACGAGAAGGGAATCAAAGAAGAATATAGAAAACTAAATAAAAGAATTTCAGCGGAAATTAGAAAAGATGTAAGAATATATAATATATAATATAATGTAATTACTCAAACAGTAGAAGAAAACGAAGGTTTAAAGATAATGAAAAGAAAACTCACACGAAGTAAAAAAGAAATATACAAGCTGAGAGATAAAGACAGAAAGGCAACAACAGATAAACAAAACATTCTGAAAATAACCAGAGAGTTTGATAAAGACCTCCATACCAGCCGACCACAAGACGATTTCCCGATATGAGTAAAGACTCTCATAAATCAGGGATTGGAAATACTTTTTCTTCAAACGTCAAATAATGATGACATTACTTATCTAACTTGATCCTGTCAAAGTTTGATGTCTCCGCCGGCAGCAGTTTTTTTTTCCCATTTCTTTACGGAGGAGGGAAAAATGTTGTCATGGCAACAATATGAAACATGAAACAAAGCAACAATACAAATATCACTAACAACAATTAAACATCATTTTTATTTATAGTAATATTAAAAGTACAATTAGTTAATGAGGCATTTTCAAAATTGAAACCGTGCAAAAATGTTCCCGATTCTTGATACGCATTGGTAATTGTTGATGATACTGATGGTCGAGAACAACTTTCAGCAATCATTCCCGATGTTGGCGAATCATGAGGGTTTAAAATTTTTTGAGCATTATTGTTCTTATTTCTTATTGAATCCTCTATATATCCTTCGGCAACCGTGCTTGATTCCCAGCCCCCATGTCCTTTGAGACATTCTAGATTTCCGCCTCCATCAATTAAAAGTGTTGCTGAAGTTCGTCGTAAAGAGTGACCCGTGTATGCGCTTGCATCGTTTAAATTTAAATAACTAGCTACTTTTTGGGCTACTGCGCTGATCGAATGTATTCCCATGACGCTTCGGTAACACTTTCCATTTTGGTACTTGATAAAAAATCGGTTTTCTGTGAAATTTTCAGGCCGCAGTGATGCATACTTTTTATACAGTTTAATGTAGTTTTGACCAATTATCGTAAAAGATCTAATTTGTCGTGTTTTACTGTCTGGGATTTTGATAATTATTACATTTTCTTTATCCTCAATGTCTACAGTCTTCATTTTTACCATTTCGTCGCATCGACAGGCGCCGGTAACCCCAATTAACAAAACAATCTGAAATATTTTTATAATTTAGTAGAGTATACTACATGCTTTGCAATAAAATTTTTTTTTACGTTTAATCCTAAATACAACTTATCTGGCGCTTCAAACAAAAATTTATCAAATTCATCTTTAGTGAAAACTTTAGACTTCTTTGCAGTATATCCTTCGCTTGTTTTTTTCAGAAAGGCACGTAACTTTAAAAATTTGCTTATATCCACATTTTTTCTAATAACTAACTCGGATTTTATCATAGAGTATCGTGACCACATTGTAGAAGATTTCCATTTATTTTCATTGTCCATTATATTAAAATATGCCAGTAAAACGTCTTCGGTAACTTGCCGTACTCCTCTTGTATCGCACCACTCTTGGAAGTGCTTGTACGCTAACCGATACTTTATTCCGGACTTGGAGGGCCCCAAACGTACTATTGCATCATTAGCCGCGGACTCAATTTCGTTTAGGTTTTCCATTTTCGCACTAAATTTGCGGTTGCAACAACAATAAGCTGTCTTTAAAATAATTGCAAACAACTGTCAAACAACTGTAACCAGGGAGACGCAAATCCCACCGATGACTTAATTATTTTAATTTCTAACATCTAGACGACTTTGATAGTTGTCACAGTTAATTTCGAGTAAAAATAGCGTATGAATTGTACTATTTATGGTTGAAAATTGCTACGTTTGAAGAAAAAATAGTATACTTTATTCGGCAAATAAGCGACTTTTCTTGACTTGCCCTCTATTACGCGCCTCACTTCGTTCGGCGCGTAATATCGGGCGCGTCAAGAAAAGTCATGCTTCTCCACCTCATAAAGTAATATACTATTACCCATTACTGTGTCAGAAGTAAGAGAAGCTTTAAAGGAAATGAAGAACTATCAATCGCCTGGTGATGATGGAATCATTATTGAGGCAATAAAAGCAGGAGGAGAAATTTTATTAAAATCAGTAAGTGAACTGTTTAATAAATGCTTATATGCGGGTACGATTCCAAAAGACTGAAACAATGCAGTGATAGTCTTGTTACACAAAAAAGGCGATATTACTAAATTAGAAAATTATAGACCCATCAGCCTCTTGACGCATATGTAGGTACAAACTCCTTATGAAAATCTTAACAAAGAGTCTAACAGCTAAACTTGATTTCTATCAGCCCAAACAACAGGCAGGCTTCAAAACAGAATATGGCACAAGTGACCATTTGCATACCATAAAGATCTTAATAGAAAAGTGCATCGAGTACAACATACCACTGGTTCTTGCATTTGTCGATTACGAGAAGGCTTTTGATTCTGTAGAGTTTGAAACAGTACTGGAAGCCCTAAATCAAAGCCGAATAGATTACAGGTGCACGACACTAATCAAAAACATCTACGAGAACGCTACATCAAGTATACGATTACACGAAGACAGAAAAATTCAGCTTAAGTCGAAGAGTTAAACAAGTAGACAATATTTCACCAAAATTGTTCACAGCAATCTAGAGTCAATATTTAAGAACACTCAATGGCAAGATATGGGCATCAATATAGATGGAGAAAGATTAAATCATCTAAGGTTTGCAGATTATGTTGTATTAATCGCAGGTAAGTTACAGGATACAGTTTTTATGATACATTCGCTCGTCTGTCTGAAAGAGCAGGATTAAAGATAAACTTGGAGAAAACTAAACTTATGACAAATCTCGTAATGAGTGGAAATATTGACAATAATACCATACACTTACAGACACTTACAAATATCTGGGACACGAGATCAAAATAAGCAGAGACAATCAAATACATGAAATACAGAGGCGAATAGGCCTGACATGGGCAGCATTTGGCAAATTAAGCCATATTCTAAAAAGTTCAATTCCTATGTGTCTCAAGCGAAATGTTTATAACCAATATGTTTTGCCTGTACAAACTTATGGAGCAGACTTTAACACTAACGCAAAAATCTGCGAATAAACTCAGAGTTATACAACGAGCAATGGAACGTTCAATGCTGAACGTGAGCCTTCGAGACCACATAACAAACCAACAAATCTGGCAAAGATTATGAGTTCAAGACGTCATCGAAAGAACCACGACGCTTAAGTGGAGCTGGGCAGGGCACTTAGATAGAACACAAGATGGACGGTGGACAAGACGTATTATGGAATGAAGGCCCAGAAACTACATATAAAAGAAGCCGGGGACGACCACCGATTAGATGGACCGATAATATAGAACGTATAGCGGGAAACTGGTAGAGAACACTGACAAGGAATTGAGGGAGGCCTATGTCCAGCAGTGGACGCGATTGGCTGATTGATGATTATGAAGGATATTTTTTATGCGCCAAATGCGACCTATTTTGTATAAATAAATGTAAAAGAAGGCAAACAAACTCTACAAGAAACGATATCGTCCAATTATATTAAAAAAATTATAAATCTCTTCACCATAAAAATGTTTTTCCTTCACTAAATCACGTACGGTGGTTGAAGTTAATGTTACCGAATTAACAAAGAATAGGCCGACGTTATTGTAAACTCTACCTCTGAGAGATACCGCCCTAAGCTGATCATAATAACAGTATTTTCTACATAGATGATCAATTTTATTATTTTCTCGTATTTAGAATGGGACCATGCTGTCTCCGGAGATTTTTTTTCTGTCATCAGGTATATTTAAGCTTTACGGATTTTTTAGAAAGCAATTAAAAGAAGGGATGAATTAATCCATGACATTGTCACTGTAAAGGTTGTAGTTATTGGTGTTTTAGCTATTGTAGGACGATACACGGGTGTTGCTATTATAATGAAGAGTGAGATAAGACTGTTTCAAACAGAATTTCACGAGCATTTGCATTAGAGACTGTATAAAGTCGAGAAAAGTATTCCGAGGAAAGTTTCTAAATTAAAATACATAAATAATTGACTAAGATCGGAAAGTTCTCTCGTCCACTTTAACGTGGTGGTATTTTAAGAGTATTTTAACCAGTCATAAAAAAATAGGCAAATACAAATGTGAATTTCGAAAAGAAAGGTCAACAATTGATCAGATTTTCCTTCTCAGACAAAGCTTAGAAAAGACATATGAATACGGAATTGATACCCACCACCCCTTCATAGATTTTAAAAGCGCTTATGACAGTGTAAACAGAAGCACACTTTATAATGAAATGGGAGAACTAGATATTTTGTTGCATCTAATATCATTTTTTAGCTCAGAGTTTCCAGTCCGTTTAAAGAAGTTTACTCTCCGGACGCTGGAACTCAAATGGGTGTATGTTCTCTCTCTTCAATCCTGACCCCCCAGGGGGAGTGTAGTGGTCGACGTGATTTCGTGTATTGTCCGTCTCCAGAGATCTCTGTCTCTGGTCATTTCTTTTAATTCATGCGTAGGTCTTTGACATATTCCTGTAATTTGATCTATCCATCTTGTTGGGGATCTTCTCGTGATCTTCGGCCTTCTACCTTTCCTTGTATTATGAGTCTTTCCATGTTTTCTGTGTTTGCTCTCATAACATGCCCAAAATATTTTAATTGTTGGAAGTGGACTCTAGACTACTAGAGAGTCGTTGGCTAACTTTTAGCTCTCTTAAAATTGAATTATTTGTTCTACGGTCGGTGCAAGGAATTCGTAACATTCGTCTCTAACAGAACATTTCAGTGGCGTCTATCTTTCTTCTCTCCGATTGTCTCAGAGTCCAAGATTCACATCCGTAGGTCAGTATTGCGAATATTAAGCAGTTGATCAACCTCATCTTTATCGCTCTTGAAATTTGACAGTCCTTCCATATTTTGGTCATTTTTGCTGTGGCAACTTTTGCGAGATCACATCTACGTTTAATCTCTTCTTGTAATGACCCTGTGTTTGTGATTAATGATCCCGGATATAAGTATGAGCTCACAACCTCGAACCGGTCAATTGTGGTTATGTGTGGATGATTGTTGTGTAGTCTATCCACTATCATGATCTTTGTCTTTGATATGTTTAATTGCAGACCAAATATTTGACTTTCGTTTTCGATTAGTCGTATAAGTTCCATCAGCTCTGCTTGACTATTTGCAAGAAGGGCTGTGTCATCTGCGAAACGTAGGTTGTTTAGTTTATGACCATTTATTGAGATGCCCTTTTCCCATCCTTCAAGTGCTCTTCGCATAATATACTTCCCATAATATGTTGAATAATCGTGGAGGTAGTATACATCCTTGTCTGACACCCTGTTCTGGATGAAATTCGTTCGAAAGTGTGTCAAGTACTTTAACTGATCCAGTAGTGTGTTCATATAGTTCGGTTATAAGCGTAATTAGATGTTGTGGTACACCTACTTCTTTTAGTATTCGCTATAAGTGTCTCCACTTGATCCTGTCGAACGCTTTACGGTAATATATAAAACAGATGTATAGTGGGATGTTGAATTCCCTAGATTTTTCAATTATCTGACTTATATTCAGCAGGTGTTCTCGAGTGCCTCTACCTTTGATAAATCCAGTTTGCTCTTGTGGAATTTCTCTTTGAAGGAATGTTTTCAGTCTCTCATTGATTATATGTAGCATTATCTTGCTGGCATGGGATATAAGAGAGATAGTTCTATAATTGTCGCATTTATGGAAGCTGCCTTTTTTTATGTATGGTCGTTATTGTAGATTTTGTCCAGTCTTCAGGCCATTGTTTGGAATGCCATATTTGGTTACAGAGTAGATGAAGTAACTTTACGCCGGTTTCTTCTGTGGCTTTAAGTATTTCTGCTGTTATCATATCTGGACCTGGTGCTTTGTTATATTTGAGCTTGTTGATAGTGTAGGATGTATGTTACCTGAAGTAAAATATAATTAAATACTAAACATCAAATATTATTAACAACAATATGTACAATCTTCGGTAACCTTATTTATTTTAAAGGGTTTTTACTATTTGGTGGATATTTTGGTGGCTCAGGCATGTTAACCTTCATTTTTAACCTGATGATGGAATTATTATTCCGAAAACGTTCGTGTTAATTTGATGTAGCCCTTTTAAGGGTTTTTTAAATACATCCATTTACAAAGATCTAACTCTTTTTTGTGATACGTGGTATACAGTCAGCTGCAGGAATTATTTTCCTTGTGGATTAAGTTCATAATTGTCTCAAACCTTGGAATTTGTTGAACATATGGCCCTTAAAAATTTTCGGTATCGCGTCACGTCGTTTGCATAGATTACAATGGATTGCAATAAATCAGTGTTTTGTTTGTCTTCATTAGAGAACCATCTCTAAATGAAGCCAAACGTTCATTTATTTTTTTTTTAAATCTTCGTATTTACGAATGTGAATATTATTTTTTGCAAAGTTTGTGTTTTTTTTAAGTTAGTTCTAAATGATGAGTAAACTTCAGTACATATACAGAGTGGCCCAAAAGTCTGGAAACGGCTAATTATCTCGTAAATTACTAGACATAATTATACAAAATTTGAGATAAGCCTATTTTGGGATACGGAAATTTCATATTTGGTATTTGCAATGTTGCCAGATTTTCAGTTTCTCTTATATTACTAGTAACTTTGGTTTTTCAAATGCATTACCCTGTATATTCAGTCATTATTGGAATCTCCTATTAAATACGAGTTCAACCATATGTAACACTTATGATTTTATATAGTCTGGAAGGTCTTAAATACATAAAACAGAAGTCTGGCAACGCCTAAATTGTTTCAATACATTTTTTAATACTAACTATTTTCAAATACATTAAAACGTAACAATTGATAGTTTAGAATATTTTTTAACATAATAGTTACGATATTAAGTGTTCAAAATGTGCTCCATTTGTGAGTTGACAGCACTCTAATCGATGGTAGAATGCGTCTACCACATTTCTCCATGATTGTCCAGATTATTATTCGAGATTCATCGATAATTCATTGAATTAGCTATGCAAGACTTGCTGGTTAAGTTTTGTAAACTGAATTTTTCAAGTATCTCTAATAAAAATAATCTTTAGGATTGAGATAGGGTGAACGTGGAGGCCATTCAATTCTACCTTGTCTACCAATTTATCGTCCGGGAAATGTCTCATCTAAATAGCTCAGAACATTTACACCAACTACCTGACGTTAAATTTCTTTCGATAAAAATGGCCCAATTAAATAAGTACCTACTATAACTGACCATACATTTAATTTTTGTGGTTTTCACGCATTCAGTGTGAATTTCACACGAGTTCAGCTATTCAATACGAGTTCAACCATATGTTCACTTGATTTTATGTAGTCTGAAAGATCTTAAATACATAAAACAGTGCAAAATAATGTAGATTTTCATAAATTTAAATATTTAAATGGAGAATGCTGTGATTTTGACATTTTTTCACCATTTAAATTATGAACTAAAATTGACAGTAGTTGTGGTTCAAAAAGTTCTGCAATTTAAATTGCTTCTCTAAAATGCTGTTCTCTAAACCGTTCTCCTATTCATAAGACGACGGTACAAAAAACTGTAAGGCGATTTGAGGAATCTGGAGAAGTAAAAGATAGATACCGATCAGGTTGATCGAAACGAGTTATCAATGACAACAAAACTTCAGATATAAGCAAAGTTTTGTTGAAGATCCACATACATCCCCAGGCAGGGTTGCACAAGTACATGATGTAGGTCATTCTTCAGTCTTACGTTTATTACGTAAAAATAAATTTAAATCATACAAAATTAACTTATTGCAAGAATTAAGTGAAGATGACTTTGGTCGTAGATTAGAGTTTACTGAGGTAATGATGGATAAAATTGAAAATTATTAAAATTTCGTACAGAAAACAGGATATGTTTTTCCGATGAAGCAACTTTTACACTGTGTGAAAGTGTAAATCGACACAATTTAAGGTACTGGTGTGACGTAAATTCACACTGAAGACTGAATGCGTGAAAACCATACCCAAAGACCACAAAAATTACATGTATGGTCGGATATAGTAGTTACTTATTCAATTGTGTCACCTTTTGTCGAAAGAAATTTAACGTCAGATAGTTGGTGTAAATGTTCGGCGATATTTAGATGAGATATTTCCTGGACGATAAATTGGTAGACAAGGTAAAATTGAATGGCCTCCACATTCAGCCGATTTCAATCCTAAAGATTATTTTTATTAGGGATACTTGAAAAATTCAGTTTACAAAACTTAACCAGCAAGTCTTGCAGAGCTAAGGCAACGAATTATCAATGAATCTCGAATAATTTCTAGACAATCATGGAGAAATGTGGTTAGACGCCTTCTACTATCGATTAGGGTGCTGTCAAATCACAAATTGAGCACATTTTGAACACTTAATAACGTAACTACTATGTTAAAAAAATGTTCTAAACTATCAATTATTACGTTTTAATGTATTTGAAAATAGTTAGTATTAAAAAAATTTTTTGAAACAATTTAGGCGTTGCCAGACTTCGGTTTTATGTATTTATGACCTTTCAGATTACATAAAATCATAAGTGTTACATATGGTTGGACTCGTATTGAATAGGAGATTAAAATAATGACTGAACATACAGGGTGATGTATTTGAAAAACCAAAGTTACTAATAATATAAGAAAATCGGCAAATCTGGCAACATTGTTAATATCAAATATGGAATCTCCGTATCCCAAAATAGATGTACCTCAAATTTTGTACAATTATAATTAGCATTTTACCAGATAATTAGCCGTTTCCAGACTTTTGGGCTACTCTGTATAATATCATCTTTAATATACTACATAGTGAGTTGTAAGTTATAAACCATTAGATCTGTATTTCTTATAAACTCTATGTCATCTATTGTATTTAAGAGAACTGATGAAGCTTTAGAAATATGAATCCAAACGTCTTCTATAAACTTATGGAGTAGTTGACTTCTTGATTTATTTTGCCAACCTGAATGACCGATTTAAACCTCTGAATTCACTAGTTGAATACTTAATTAATATATATATATATATATATATATTTATATATATATATATATATATTTGTGTGTGTGTGTGTGATTGTTAAAATATTGATTACGATTTCGCAATATGCTCAATCATCGTGCATAACAAATACCAGTATAGCGCGCTGAAAGCTGTTTGACATTGTACCCATCAGAGTACACACATCCACATCCACATCCACGCATAGCCTAATTGACAAGATAGCCTATCTCGCAATCAGACTAATGGGCCGTCATTAATATTATCAAGGCGATCATCTTTATTCGATTGCCACCCTCCCGCTTAACCCTAATAAGGCTTTGGCAGGGCACCAACTGACATCAAAAACTCTCGAATTAAATCACATCAACACTAATTGGCATACGCGGCGGGGATCTTCGGCTCTTAACTTTTGACAAATTAAATAACGGAAAGACCTTGGGGCGACAAACAATGATCCTGTTTTTCATTTTAGAAAAAAAGTGGCTCGTGAAATGTTTCGATACTCGATAGAAGTTGGTTTTGTGTAAAAATTCTGCAACACTTGTGATAATTGAAAACAAATATATTGTAAGTCTCAGCATTTGTTTCACTATCAATAAACATTTGCTAAGTGATTTAATTTACTTTTCGTTACATGTTCACATTTCGGATTTATTAGAAAATAATGATTGATTTCGACTTTAATAAGAATTACATTAGATATATTGGAAACATAATTTGAGTGTTCAGTAGACTTATACCTTTATAATTGTTGAAGTCTTGTTTATCTCCTTTCTTGAACATTGGTATCATTATGCTGTTTCTCCATGCTTCTGGTATCTTGCAGTGCAATATTAGTTTTTGAAACAAAACCAAAAGGATAAAAGTAGGGAGGAAAAACTAAGTTTATGATGGACATAAAAAGATCTGAGATATATTTTTCACATAAACCTTCTCTAAAATATAAATTTCGTGTCATTTGGGTGATACGGTTTTGTTAACAAAAAATTAAGACAATCTGATAGCTCATGTAATACTTGTCGGACTAAAAATGAAGAGCGACACAAAAGAACAGATCGTTTTCATGAATGAGCTATATTTTAGAAGTACAAACGAAATTGGCAGCTATCTTTCCTAATTTCCATATAAAATGTGGTTGGAATAATTATTGACTATATGACGAGTGTATAAATTCGATTGTTCGAAATCCTCACAAAAATAGTCATTAACCCGAAGTTTATCCAACCACTAATTTCAGAGAAGTACAACGACCATTTTATTGTAAATGACTTACACAGTATCGCAATAATACATGGGAAAAGCCAACATCTGCTGACGTCAGGCAGCAACTCCTTTTGTCTTTCCCTGAGTTACGTAACAACACACATATGCAAAGAAATTGATAGACATGGTCAGAATAATCAGCCGAGAGATCTATTTAGAAAAATACGCTACCTGACAAGAGACTTCAGAGCCAGAACTTGGGCCATTGAAGATAACACTGGAACCCTGAGAACAAACAGAGAAGACATAGCAGAGACATGGAGATCGTATTGCAGGGACCTATATAAAGATGATCAACGCCAAGAGCTTGTTAGCCAAATCTCTGACGAGGTGGAAGAAGAACCTGATATACTCGAAAATGAAGTAAGACAGGCTATCAACAAGCTCAAATATAACAAAGCACCAGGTCCAGATATGATAACAGCAGAAATGCTTAAAGCCACAGAAGAAACCGGCGTAAAGTTACTTCATCTACTCTGTAACCAAATATGGCATTCCAAACAATGGCCTGAAGACTGGACAAAATCTACAATAACGACCATACATAAAAAAGGCAGCTTCCATAAATGCGACAATTATAGAACTATCTCTCTTATATCCCATGCCAGCAAGATAATACTACATATAATCAATGAGAGACTGAAAACATTCCTTCAAAGAGAAATTCCACAAGAGCAAACTGGATTTACCAAAGGTAGAGGCACTCGAGAACACCTGCTGAATATAAGACAGATAATCGAGAAATCTAGGGAATTCAACATCCCAGTATACATCTGTTTTATAGATTACCGTAAAGCGTTCGACAGGGTCAAGTGGAGACACTTATGGCGAATACTAAAAGAAGTAGGCGTACCACAACATCTAATTACGCTTATAACCGAACTATGTGAACACACTACTGGATCAGTTAAAGTACTTGACACACTTTCGAACGAATTTCATCCAGAACGGGGTGTCATACAAGGATGTATACTATCTCCACAATTATTCAACATATATGGGGAGTATATTATGCGAAGAGCACTTGAAGGATGGTAAAAGGGCATCTCAATAAATGGTCATAAACTAAACAACCTACGTTTCGCAGATGACACAGCCCTTTTTGCAATTAGTCAAGCAGAGCTGATAGAACTTATACGACTGATCGAAAACGAAAGTCAAATATTTGGTCTGCAATTAAACATATCAAAGACAAAGATCATGATAGTGGATAGACTACACAACAATCATCCACACATAACCACAATTGACCGGTTCGAGGTTGTGAGCTCATACTTATATCTGGGATCATTAATCACAAACACAGGGTCATTACAAGAAGAGATTAAACGTAGATGTGATCTAGCAAAAGTTGCCACAGCAAAAATGACCAAAATATGGAAGGACTGTCAAATTTCAAGAGCGATAAAGATGAGGTTGATCAACTGCTTAATATTCCCAATACTGACCTACGGATGTGAATCTTGGACTCTGAGACAATCGGAGAGAAGAAAGATAGATGCCACTGAAATGTTCTGTTGGAGACGAATGTTACGAATTCCTTGGACCGACCGTAGAACAAATAATTCAATTTTAAGAGAGCTAAAAGTTAGCCAACGACTCTCTAGTAAAGTCCATCTCCAACAATTAAAATATTTTGGGCATGTTATGAGAGCAAACACAGACAATATGGAAAGCTCATAATACAAGGAAAGGTAGAAGGCCGAAGATCACGAGGAAGATCCCCAACAAGATGGATAGATCAAATTACAGGAATATGCCAAAGACCTTTGCATGAATTAAAAGAAATGACCAGAGACAGAGATCTCTGGAGACGGACAATACACGACATCACGTCGACCACTACACTCCCCCTGGGGGGTCAGGATTGAAGAGAGGGACTCCAAAATATGAGTAGAAATCTGTATGACAGATTATTTGGGTACTGTTTAGCACAAAGAGGTGGAATATTAGAGCTAATAATTCATTAATCTGCTTTCCTAATTTTTGTTTTTTGTAAGGTACATTTTACGAAGTTTGTAGGTTTTTAATTAGGTAGTATTTTTTATGTTTAAGTTTGGAAGAATTTTATTGTTTTTTTTTTATTTAAAAGTACAAACGATTCTTATTCTGATTTTTTTCTTCTTTCTTGTCTTACTGTTATAAGCTTTGTCCATAATATTTGTACAACTTTCAGTGACAATAAAGCATATCACTTGTGTATGTGTGTAGTTTTATTTTATGACTAGAGACATAGTCCATTAGCCTATTATGTTTTGAGTTATTAATTAATTTTTTAAACAATTGTTATAGAGAGAACCCGTAACAACAATAAAATCTTAACTTCTATTGACTTACATATAAGTACGTACCTACATTAATTTTTTTTTTTCATTATATTTTTTTTTATTTTTTTATATTTTATTTATTTTTTTTTTATTTTTTTTATTTTCTTTTTATTTTTTTTTATTTCTTTTTTTTTTATTTTTTTTTATTTTTAGTTTTTTTTTACTGGTAGGAAAAGGAAAATATATGGTTTTGCTGATTTATTACATACGCCTAGGGGTCTATCAAGGCGATTTGCACAACACAAAATTAGACCACGGATAGAAAGGTTAACAACTGGGTTAAAACAAAGGACTTATATAACTAACTTTTTATGTTTGAAATATATACACTGTTACCATAATACATTTAGAAATTCAATTTCATTTCACGTACGTGGCGATAAATGTTTTCATAAATATGCAAGTTATTGGTTTTTATTAAATCTGATAAATTAAAGGTCTTTTAATAAGAATTTTTTCCTTATTGATATACTCGTATATTTTTATTATAAATTGGTTTATACATCGTGTATTTAATGAGCAATTTAAAACTAAATGCTCAATTGAGCCTTCTTCGCCACATTCGCAAAATGGAGTTTCAGCTAAATTAATTCTGAACTTATGTAACGGAGACAGAGCATGGTTTAAATCTTATTCTACATAGTATTCTAATCATATCTTTATTAAAATTTGAGTTTTTGAACCACGTTGAGGACTGTATTTTTGGTTTTATATCTTTATAATATAATCTTCTGTTGGACAAATTGTACATTGTTTGCCATGAATTTAACATTTTTTTCCTTAGATGAGAATTTAGATCCTCAATTACACATTTATATTCTGATTCTTTAGATGGTTCGTTATATTTAGCAATTTTGTCTACTATTTCATTATTTAATATTCCACAATGAGCTTTTATCCAACAAAACATTACATTAGATCCTCTTAATTTCATTGTACCCACCAGGTTTATAATTTCAGATAACACATAATTAAATCCAATATTGTTATATTTAGAAATATTTTCAATTTTTTGTATTGAACTTTTACTATCAGAGAATATAACGTAATTAGATTTTGTTCTTAGGAAATTACTAATGTATTTAAGTGCTTCTAATATTGCTATTAGTTCAGCGGTATATATCGAGGTTTTAATATTTAGATCTACTACTGTACTAAATTTTCGATCTGGATCGTCAAAGGCAGATGTAACCTTTAAATCTGATTTATATGCATCCGAAAAAATATATGAGTAATTAGGAAACATAGACTTTATGTCAGCTTGGAACATGCTATTCCGGATATATTGTGGGAATTCTGAGTAGTCTCTAAGATATCCTACTTTTATGCTGTCCAAGTGTTCTAATTCTATTTTAAAACATGGTAATTCTCTTGAAGTCGAAATGTCCTTACTAAGTTGTATCCTTTCGTATTTGTACGATTCAATAATAGGAATTGTAGGCTTTTTTTGCCAATATTCCTTGACTAGATCGTAAATACTGAGCTCGAAGCATTTTTGGACTACCGGACTTTTCTTTGCATACATTTTTAATAAAAACTTCTCCGTTAAGTAATAAGCATATCACTTATTTACTTACATATTTATTGGTATTGCTATTAAGGCTAAAAAATAACCAAAGAATTAGTTTTAGAGCATTATAATAAATATATTCTAGAGCTAGAATTGCAATAAAACTTCATTCCTATGGTCAACAAAACAGTGACAATGTCTTTATCTGTATATTTCTTTGATGCCTTAATAATATCCTGTAATTTCGACTGCAGAAATAGGATATTTACATTAACTAATATTTATTTATTGAACATAAAATATATCCGAATTTAAATTATTGATCCTATAAACCGATACGACATTAACGTCATAATTAAAAATCATTGTAACGGAAACAAATTCTATATCAGCCAAACAACTAATTTATTTATGACATTCTCTCCATTTCTCTCCTCCTCTCTTTCTCTATGCCTGCACACTCTGATTTATTCACCAATTAATAAATCTAAAACAACTATAGCTCCCCCATCCAGTTAAGCCGTTAAGCGGATTTATATTTTTCTGACTATTATGCAAAATCTGCCAGATAAGGGTTGGTGGAAAGAGGGTTGTCTAGTTAATGGCAGACGAGAACAGGCCGATAAAAGCCCGTTGATGGACCATTGATGGTACCAGATCAAACTGGCGCACGTGTTCGTTATTTGTTTGATTTAATGATGGCTAAATCATTCGATTTCTTACCGTGGGGGAGGTTTACCTTTGCTGTTGTTACAGAAAGAGTTTGGGGACCATTATACTTATTTAGCGTTTATTGTTGATGGAAAGTAATCAGCTTAGAGACGAAGGTAATCGCCGATAAGATACTTGAGCAGAAGTGTATAGATATACTTGAAATATTAAATTATAATTTTGGAATAACAATTTTTTTTATTTTGTCTCTTTGTCATACCAAGCCCTTCATAATAATTCATATATCATCATCACAGAGACGAAAGAGGTAAAATACTAACAAGCTTAAGTCACAAACAAGTAATTTTTCAGGGAGGACTAAAAACTTGTAGCTTTGATCTGAAAATGGATCATCATCAGCCGTATTGAGTCCACTGCTGGACATAGGCCTTCCGTAAATAATTCCAATGCGTTCTATCTTGAGCACCCTGAATTCAGTTGTGCTGAATGCGCTTGATGTCATCTGACCGTCTTGTTGGACCGTACTCCTCAATTACGATAAGCAGCGTGTCTAGGTCCATTACAGAATTTTCTTCGTCCACCTTTCATCTTTTAATCTGGCAAAATGCCCCGCCCAGTTCCATTTCAATGTTGTAATCCTTTGAACTCCGTCAGTAACACCAGTTTTTTTCCTCACTATTGTATTTGATACTCTGTCTCTGAGGGATATATTCAGCATTGACCTCTCCATCGCTCTCTGTGCCACTTGTATTTTATTGATTAGGTTTTCTGGTAAGGGTCAATGTTTCTGCTCCATACGTTAGAACTGGGAGTACACATCGATCAAAGACCTTTTCAAGCACATGGGAACATCTGATCTAAAGACTTCTCTCAGTTTTCGATAAGCCATGCCCATTCTATTCTCCTATTTAACTCCGTTGTTTGATTATATCTTCCTAATTTAATCTCGTGGCCCAGATATTTATAGCTATACACGTATTCAATTTGCGTGCCGTTGGTTGAGATGTTTTTCGCCAGTACAAGGTTCGTCATATATTGTGTTTTGGAAAAATTTAGTTAAAGTCCAACTCGTGTACACGAGCTCTGAAGGTCTTGAAGAAGCTGACAGGCATGATCTACCCGGTCTGCAGTGTTCATAAACTCTTCATTTATGTTGCCTCCAATATTCTCCCAATTATTGTTTCTCATAGCACTCTGCAACAAAGCGGTGAATAGCTTAGGAGAGATAGTATCTCCTTGCCTAATACCCCTCTCGAAGGGAAATGTATTTGTGTTGCCATAATACATTCTAATTGCAGCTGTTGCGCTATTATATATATTCCGAAGAAGAGTTGTGTATCTATGATCAATACTGCATTCTGTAAGAGTTCTTAACATGCTGGACTAAGTCAAACGCTTTCTCAAAATCTACAAATATTAATATCAATGGCTTATTGTATTCTGTAACTTTCTCTATTAAGCATTTTATTACTTGTAGGTGGTCATTCGTTCCAAAGCCACTCCTAAATCCGGCCTGTTCTAATGGTTGGTGAAAATTCAGATTAGGTTCCAGTCTGTTAGTAATTATTCTCATAAAGATTATATAGTTCTGAAGCTATTTGCTTGTGGCATTTTAATTTACTTTCAATTTAATTTCAATTTACTGTTTGTATTTTGAGAATGATTTCCGAAGTGGAGATTGAAACGTCAATAAACGTATTTTTATCTGTAATTGTGGCTTATTACCAGATAAATAGTAATTAAGAAATTATATAATGAGAATATATGAGAAAACAAGCTGATAGGTCTGTAGCTTCCAATTTTTACATCTCCTTTTTTGTGCAATATTATCATAATGGCACTATTCCATTTTTCTGGTGTAACTCCTTCAAAGAGGCAGCCATTATAAAGGGCTTTTAAAGCTTTTATGACGCTTTCGCCACCTAATTTTAGCATTTCACTTACAATGCCATCTTCTCTAGGTGATTTGCTCTTCTTCATACCTTTCAACGCTAATTTCCTCTTCGGTTATATCTGAAAGTTCCTCTGATCCTTGATTTTGTATGGCTGGGATTTCCACCTCTGGAATGTGAGCATCTCGACGATATAATGTTCTATAGTACTCTTCGATAATTTTCATAATTTGTTGTTGTTCATATACAGCATCTCCTTATCTATTTTTTATCTTATAAATGTTCCTGGTTCCTGTCTTCAACTTTCGTTTTAGAGCTTTAAGGCTTTTATTTTGTTCTATGATATTAGTTGTTTCTTTAGTGTTAAAATCCCTTATGTCTTTTCTAACAGCTTTTGAAATGGTTTTATTTAAATTCCTTAGCTCTGCGATATTCACTGTGTGCTTTTTCATTTCTTTTTTTTTGCATTAGGTTGTGCCTTGTGCCTTTGTACACTTGACAGTTGTTCTGTGCCTTCCTTAGAGCATCCTCCAACCTTTCGTTAAGTTGTTCAATATCGGTTTCATAATGCACGTCATTCTGAAAATTTCTATCTATTTCTTCCTGGTATGCCCTTGTGTTAATAATCGTAGTGAACGTACCATTTTTACTCCTTGTTACTAAATTTCTTCGATCTTTCCTTACGTTCAAGACTACCTTAGCTCTAACTGGTCACTTTCGGTTAAAAATTAATTTAATACAGTTACTTCTTGAACAGCGTTTTTTTGTTAGTAAAGATAAAGACAATTTCGTTCTTGTTCAAGACATTTGGTGATTGTCACATCCACGGCTTTTTCTAAAATGGGTGTTCATAACATATAATCTGTATTGGAAAAGAAATTGTATAATAATTTGACCCCTTTCGTTTCTGTCGCCATATCCGTAAGGTCCAAGTACAAAATCCGAATCATCTTGCTTGTGGCCTATTTTTGCGTATAGGTCTCCCATCAGTATGGTATAGTTGGTGGTTACCTCTTCTAGCACAGTGTTAACGTCATCGTAGAACCATTCAATTTCTTCGTCTGTGTGGGCACTGGTAGGTGCTTATACCTGGGTCATCTTTAAACAAATTTTTTCGTTTACTTCGTGTATATTCTTCGTGTGTTTTTTATTTATTATAAATTCGACGCCACCATTAGAAGATTCTCCTCTATATTGGAATAGATTTTTCGACGAAAATGCCACTTGTTCTTCGCCTTTTCGCCGTACTTCAGATAGTCCAAGTATATCCCATTTTATATCCTTCAGCTCGTTTTCAAGTTCCTCAAGTTTTTCGTCCTCCATCAATGTTCTGGTGTTATATGTTCCCATAAACCATATTCTTTCCCTGGTCCACTCTGGAGATTCTTAGCACCCTCTGTCCCTCTACCTCCGTGATTGCTACTATAACCTAGTTTCAAGGGATTGAGGGTCTTGCGTCTTTATCGTTTCTCATTTTACGGGGGTTCATGGCCGTTTCTCTACCACGCTGGCCTGTGCAAGTTGGTAGACGGATGTTAGGATGGGTTAGGAAATTTTGGGGTCTGTGACAAGGATGATAGTATTATACAAGAATTGTAATATTATAAATAAATTTCTTACCCGGCTGTGAGGCTGTTAGGCCACATCTACTTTGGACCCTGCAAATAAAAAAAAACATCATTTGTGCAAAAAGTAAAAGTTTTAAAAAACGCTTAAGTAGAAAAAAAAATTATACTAAAATGATAATTATAGAATGAGTATATAATGAATTATCATTTAATTAATTTGTATTAATAGATAATTTCAATTATCTCCCAATTAATTTATTCGGAGGACATCGTAATTTTTACATGGTTTACAGTGGCTTAAAAAAATAAAATGAAGACAAACTAAGAAATATCTTAAATAGGATCGACCGTGCAAGTATGTTGCAAGTGTGTATGTTAACACTACAGAATCGTGTTAAAATGCCAGGACTGCAAACTGCGGCTTAAATTAAAACTGGAATTAGTTCTGGAGTTCGGTATTTCGTTGATTATTTATTTTTTTAACTATCAAGAAGGTATTATAAAATTAAGGAACGATTAGACCAACAAAATAATAAACAAATAGGTAAAAAAGAAATAAATACGACTTACTCACAATCACTTTAATTTAACTACCTAGACGACTGGTTTTGCTTTCTAAAATTTGCAAAGCATCTTCAGGTCTGTCGATACAAAGTTAATTAAATGCTGAAATAATAAAACCCATTTTAGGGTGTTGTCTTATAAAGATAAACAAAAGATAAATGACATAAATTACAGTAAATATGCCAATATTACATGTTTGTGGTTTTTAATATGAATAAACTGTTTAAGCAGACAAAGTAAGACCCACAAATTGGTATAAAATAGTTTATTGAATTGTAATAAATTAGTAAATAAACAAAACATTACTTACATGCTGGTACACGATTTATTAATGGCTGGGAGAACATATTGTCCGTTCACAAATTGATGATAGCACGAAATGTGCATCAAAGTCATTAAACGGTCGTAAAATTTTAACATCATAGGCGTTCCTGGGGTGTTTATTCATTAAAATTAATATTAATATTAATAATGTTTTAATACTAATATATTTAGCAGAAAACAATTAAAACTTTCACGGCTAATGTTGGATATTATATTATATTAATAAAAATAAGAATTTAGCAATTAACAATTTTGTAAATAAGAATACCTTATCTCTTTGGATATTTCGATACTAATCTTCGCGTTTAATCACTTGATTAGAAAACCTGGACTTCATATACGAAAATACTATTCGTTGCAAGATAATTAGGATGGAATTCCCCAGATTTTTAATAATATAATGGGTATAAAGATGCCGGCTTTGGCCACGTGCCTCGTCTGTTTAGTTTATATTCGAAACTTAACTTAAAAGGGTCAAGTTATTACGAACGAAAACAATTTTTTTGTTTAGTACGTTTTTAATCGCATGTAATTTACGGCTCGTCGGTGTTTCCGCGTCTACGGCAGTAATTAGCGTCTCGAATATTTCTTTTGCGAATTATATGCAGATAATCACTCACGTAGATTTTTTATTCTATATACGATATATATGATGAACTAAATTGTGGCAAGTTTTAAAAGAATTGAATTTCCGGTGGGAGAAATCAGACCGAAAATCACTTTTGATTGACCGGGAGGAGATATGTTGGAGAAGAAATTATCTAAGATCCATACGAAAATTCCGGGCTGAAGGAAGGCCAATCTTCTACCAACTCAGGGTCATACTCTAAAAAAAAATTTGGTCAGATAAAAATATATTAAGCTCCAGGCAAGTATTTATGGAAGGCTGGTCTACTGGTATTTCCGCACCTTCTGGTAAACTCAGTAGATTAATTGATTAATATCTCATGTTGGCAGTGAAAAATAATTTCTTAAGCATGGTTTGTTGGAATTTCAGTCCAAAAGCACAAAAGACTATCACGAGGAGATGACAGCTGACGTTTTCGAAGAGTATTTTGAGCAGATGATTGAATACATACCACCAAATTCAATTATAGTATTAGATAATGCACCTTATCATTCACGACTAGTAGACAGACTTCCAACGATTGCGTGGAAGAAACAGGATATTCTTGACTGGCTGCGGAATAAGTATCTGCCTTACGAAGATAGAATGGTAAAAGCAGAACTTTTAAAAATGGCCAGGCAATACAAATCTAAGTTCAAGAAATACGTAGTTGACAAAATGGCGGAAAGGCGAAACATCACAGTCTTTAGACTTCCACCCTACTACTGCGAAATAAATCCAATTGAACTCATTTGGGCACAAATGAAAAGTTATGTGGCTAGAAAAAATACGTCATGTAAAATACCAGCTGTACGTGAATTTTTATACGAGTCTTTACAGCATATTACAGAACAAAACTGGAAATATGCAGTAAGACATGTAATAGAAGAAGAACAAAAAATGTGGGATCTTGATAACATAATTGATGCGACCGTAGATACACAAGCGCTAATTCCTAAATACACAAGCGCTAATAACCCTCAAGATGACTTAGATACCGAAGTTGATCCTATTTATTTTGAATTTGAATAGTTTTCTAATCGTTATTATATAATGTAAGTAATAGTAGTTGTAATCGTAAGGGATTAAAGGGGAAAGGCGCAAAATGTCGCCTGTCAAAATGTTCATTGTTTTTTAAATGTATCCATTTTTTTTCCAAATCCTGAGAAAACTAAAAAGCGTTTTTCAAAAATTTAAAGGCAGAATGAAATATTTATTGGAATAAATAAAAAGTTTCTTTTGCATACAATATTTTCAATTAAAAATTATACCATATTTTCTCTTTTATTTTCACCCCTGTTACATAACACATTAAAATAAACATTGTAGACGTTTTCAGGAACTTTCTGTCCTTAGTAATAATGTAATCTTTCATTCTGCGTTTAAATTTTTCAAAAATATTTATTAGTTTTCTCCGGATTCGCAAATAATAGATACATTTAAAACACATTGAACATTTTGCCAGGCGACATTTGGCGCCTTTCCCCTTAATTATATAAATGTATCTTTTACAAATGGCAAGAAACTTTTTATTTTTGAATAAAATAAAGAAGTTTTATTAAAACAAAAATACAATTTAAAAAATATATTTATTTAGTTCAAATAAATGTTTCAATCATATACTCTACGACACTGGTCGGTCATCTGTAACCAAAATACCTTCGTAATCGGATTATAAGGTTGACTGCTGTATTGTATTCCTTCAGATACAAGGTGGGTTAGTCGAAAACTTCTTAAACCGTCAGTTTCAGGTTGGTTTTTACTATTATATCGTATTACCTATCCTCTCTGTATTTCAGTTCTCTAATTAGGGTTAAACTTGTAGTGAGCTATCGACAAATTGTGAACCGACTAGTTCAAACTATCCTGTAATTGCTGGTGATGGGGATCTTCAGTTTATTAATATTGTAACTGTTTAACAGTATTGTGAGAAATAGGCAAAGAATGCGAAATAGTAAACACAATAACAAAGAAACCTACAATATCTGTGACACGTAATGAGAGGACAGCGATATGAACTACTAAGGCTGATAATACAGGGAGAGATAAGAGGAGGAAGAAGTATAGGAAGAAGGAGAGTATCATGATTGAAGAATTTAAGGAACTGGTTTAAATGCAGTTCTATAGCACTCTTCAGAGCAGCAGTAGCTAGAGTAAAGTGATGATGATAACCACCCTCCGATTGGGAGACGGCACTTAACGAAGAAGATAACCTCAAAATTTTATCTTAAAATATTTCAGTATTTCTCGGCTTTTTGCGGTCTATTATTTATAAAATATATGCATATATTATATATTGATTATTGTCTGCATGTTTTTATTATACCTACATCCTTAATTTTTTTTGAGTGGGTTAACTTCCAATAAAGATTTTTGCTTCGTCGAACGAGCACTTAATGTTTGCGCTAACGTTTCATACGCTCGTTTGATTTTACAAAAGCATTTTTCAACATCTGCAAGGTCTCATGAATGACGAAGTGACGACATAAAAGGCCGGGCGAGGGAGGGAATAGGTGTATTTGTATTTGGAGCAATATTCGATGAGATGTTCCAGCGGATATTGGTTTTGAAGTTTACATCCTCTTTAATGAGCCTTATATTGGAAACTCGCTCGACTGTAACTAACGCTCTTCTGCTCTTGATTCTTGATTCTTTTAAATAAAGATCTCTTACGAGTTGCCGACGCGGCTAAGGAGCTATTTAACTTTTTTATTGTTGGCGATTTTTATTATTAGATAGTTAGTGAATGGAGGTAAGTTGTCGATAATTGATACAGGATGTTTTAGAACTTAATCTTTGTTATAAAAACTATTTATTTTCCTCTGTTGATGAACGGGAACCTTAGATAAGCAGGAAATGTAGTTAACTTTAATGAACTGTATTAAAACTATACTCAGATGCAAAAAAATGCAACCGAGGAAATTTTGGTCAAATTCAAACTATTTCAATTGATTTATTTTTATCCCTATTTTGATGATTTTTTAACACACTGTGTATAAATTTATAAATTTTAATTTGGTGTAGTCAGTTTTTTGATAAAATTTTATATTTGACTTATTGTATGGGGTTAATTAAAACGTGTTTTTATTATCCTAACTTAGAAACATCCTAAGTAATAACTCAGTTTGCGAATTTTCGTAAAACCTTATTTTTAGGTTGCAACCATGTCTCCTTTTTGAGCCAAATGAATTTGCTACTCACAATTGAGGCAGTCTACGTGAGAAGGGCACATAGGACAAAAGTGGGTTTTGAGAAAAACCACTTTGAAATTTTAACTTGTTGCTATAGATACTAATTTGTTGTTTAAAAATTGAGAAGCTTACTACGCATTCAAACTATTTATCTAGAAAGCCATTTTCTAAGTATGATATCGATAAAAATAAAGCTTATGTTTAAAAATAAGGAAATACAAAAAGCTGTTATTTGCCTTTTTTAGATAGAACAAGGGATTTTTGATTGAAAATAATTTGCATGTGAAGAAAAAGAAGCATTATAAAATTATATACTTTTTTTAATATATTACATATTACATTTTTATTACATTAATAAACTATCCATTCAACATTTCATATTTAATGAAGTTTACATCTTCTTCATTTAGGAATCTGAAAAGGCTTGTAACATCTTCAACTTTCTCATGGTTCACCTCTGGTCTGGAACATTTAGTTGTATTGACAGTGTGAAACTGTTGTACTCCTTGTTTCCAAAATCTGTACAGTTCAAAGTTTTTTGTATAACTTCGGGAACATGAAATGCCACCGCTACGATCATATTTTATAATAACGTACTTCATAATTTTGAAGGGAACTTTGTTTCTAGACACAGGTTTAGGCAAGAAAAAAGGTTTAATGAAAGAGTCCCAATCTTGAAGAATGTCACTGTTCATTTTTACTTCAAATGGCGCAGGATTTTTCCTGCGTGTTATCATAGCAGTAAGGTATGACTTAGGACTTCCTATTACTTCAGCTTTGTTAAGTCTTGTTGATCAAACCAACATTTCTGTCACATTGGGAAAAACTGTGGCCTCTAACCGGAAATAGTTGTATGGCAGTTACTTTAAATACTCTTGCAAACCACGATGAAAATCTTCTAACAGTTAAATTTCTGTTTTTGTCCTCCTGATGCATCAAATAACAACACAATAGTTTTAATGGTAGAAAATTTATTTATCTGTACTTTAATACAATCAAATAAAAAAGATAGCACATAATTAGGATTCTTCTTTCCATAACACTCAGTAAATGTATAGCAATAACTAGAGTCGTCGTTAAAAACATGAATGTTAAAACAGTACAACACAGGCAACTACACATTCTATGTAGTAGTGATCGTGCCGTGAATAGTGAACAGTGTAGTAGTGTCTGGGGGCTCGGGAGACTGAGACCTCGGAAGCCCTGAGGAAGGCATCAGAGAGGATGCCGAAAGCTCGGCAAAAATGGATTACGACGCGGTTCAACCCGGAAGACTGGTGAGTTTAATATTAATTGTAGTAATAATATTAATCTTAGCTCTAGGTTTTATATATATATATATATATATATATATATATATATATATATATATATATATATATATATATATATATATTGTTATGATATGTCAAATCGAGAAAAATATTGGTTTGCTTAAAATATTTCATAGTTCAAAAAATTAAAATAATTCAGATAAGTCGAATAATAAACTACAAACATTTCGAAGAATGAAAGTCCTTTATCTTTGGATTACCTATATTGAACAAAACGTAAGATACGCATAAATTATTTTCTTTGTGCTATAAATTTGTGCAGTAATTAGGACAATAGAATAGATTTGAGAAAGATATGTTTTTGTTAGTTCATAAGAATTGGTAAAAAAAGATTAGTTTGTAAATAAGTTTTAGGAAATTTTATAATTGTAGGTAAAAATTTGTTTGTGTTATCGAAATGACGAAATGGGAGATGTATGACGCGTTTTGATTGGATGAGATTGAAAAAGGTGGGATGGTTGGTTTGAGAATGAGACTTTAGTTAGTTTTTGAAGAAAAAAAGATAGTCAGTTGGTTTCCAAGGGTGCAAGGCGAACGGCCGTTGTTCTCGGGTAGTTTCCCGAGGTAGGAAGCAGTAGCAGTGAAAGTTTGTGAGTTTTCGTGTAGTTAGTGTATCTGACAGAAGCTGATCCAGTAAAAGATTGTAAGTTATATTTTCTACTTATATTCCAAGAGTCACTGTTCAGGCCAACGAGAGATTCAGTTTATCGTAAAGAGAAGATATTCCAAGAGTCATTTTTCACTCAGGCCAACGAGAGATTCAGTTTATTGAGAGGAGAAGAAGCTAGCATAATTTGAACGATTCGTGCATTTGAAGGAGATTCGATTAAAGACGATAAACTTGCAATAATTTGTTGTAAGATTGCTGATTACCTAGGGAGCTGCTAAGAATAGATAGTGTAGGCTACAAGGAACAAGGATTTGGACCACTCATCATCAGAGAGAGATAGTTTTGTTTTTCTGCAGTTTTTCTTTCATTGATAACACAATTTTTACAATTACTTTGGAAAAGATATAAATATTTTGATTAGGACATTTAGAATAATAATTGGGATTTTGAGATTTTAACTAATATTGTTTGTACCATTAATTTTGAAGGTTCACGTACGTAGAACAAAATTTTAAGAATCATTATATGAGATATTGTTTATTGAAAACATTTGAGTGTGAATTTTATTTCATTATTTTTATTTCAATATATAGTGTTATATCATATGTGTTTTTTATTATTCCGGTATTCTTTGGACCTTACCTTTCACATGTGAAGCATAGATATTGAAGCACGAATATAACCCTGAGATAAGAGAATTAAAAAGTGTGATAGAATCCTAATCATATCATTTAAATAATTTTAATTAATCTATTAATTAATTAGCTAATTAATTGCTTGGCGCACTAAGACTTTGAATATCACAATAGTATATATATATATATATATATATATAATATATATATATATATATATATATATGATTCCTATGACGTCCCATTTTATATGATCAGTTTCTTTTTCCAGTTCTACAAGTCTGGATTGATTTGATAGCGAGCGGCAGTTATATGTCGCTATATAAAGTGTTGTTGTTTTATTTGGGTAGCGGTTTAAACTCCGCAGATTCTTAGCACCCTCTGCCCTCCTGGCTTGATCCCGAAAGCTACCCATTTCAGGGCCATTTGGGCCTACGGAGAATGAGGGCCATGATTTGAATGTATCTTCCATGTAAGGGGTTGTGAGGCGTACCTTACCACGCTGCCTCAGTGCGGGTTGGTAAGGGTTCATAGGAATCAGTGAAGTAAGACGGAAAGATGAAGAACTATTGGAATTAGAGTAAGGAAACACATTCTACTACCGAGGAACATTAACGGGCAGAACAGGTGGTATTGGATTCCTGATCAACAAAAAATGGAAACGAAGAATCGTAGAAATAACTAGTATCTCGGATAGAGTAGCCAGTTTAACTTTACAACTATCAAGGAGATATACTGTACAAATTATACAAATATACGCCCCAACAATTACTCACTCTGACGAAGAAATAGAAGAACTCTATAGTAACATAACTGAAGCATTAAATAACAACAAAAGTCACTTTAAGTATTTAATTGGTGACTTTAATGCCAAAGTAGGAAAGAGAAATGACAAAGAACAAGTCATGGGAAAGTATGGAGTCGGTGAGAGAAATGAAAGGGGAGAAAGACTGGTTCAGTTTGCTCACTACCAAAATATGCCTATTGCAAATACATTCTTTAAGAAAAAGTCGAACAGAAAATGGACTTGGGTAGCACCAAATGGAATCACTAAGAACGAAATTGACTTCATTCTAACCAACAAGATTGCTACAATAAAAGACGTCAGTGTAATAAATAAATTTCAAACAGGCAGCGACCATAGACTACTCAGAGCAAAAATTGTTCTAGACCTAAAACTAGAAAGAATAAAATTAATCGCAAAACCAACAATAACCGGTATAAATATTAGTAATCTAAAAGAAAACTTAGGTCAGTATCAAAGGACAATTGATGAAAGATTACATGATCAAATCGACAGCTCTCAATTAATGCAAATCATCCTTGATAGTGCCAAAGAAATCGGAGGCCCGCAAGAACAAAACGAACATAGGAAACTATCTAATAAAACAAAAACAATGCTAAAACAAAGAAGGGAAATGAAAGTAACTAGCAACGTACAGAGAATACAATACACAGAACTTTGTAAGACAATAAGAAAAGGTATTAAGGAAGACATAAGAAAATACAATGAAAGGCTGGTAGAAAATGCAATCGAAAACAGAAAGAACTATAAGAAAACAAGAAAAGCATTAATTATTGGGAAGAAGCAAATCGTGGCTCTAACAAACGAAAACACCAGAATTACAGACAGAAATGAAATAATACAACTCGTGACTAAATTCTATAGCGAACTATACAAAGCTCCTGAAACGCTTGAAGAAGCAATCAGTAACCACGAAGATGTACCAGAAGTCCTTCCGGAAGAGGTAGAATCGACAATTTCAAAAATGAAAAGCGGTAAAGCAGCTGGAATTGATGGCATAACAGTGGAACTGCTTAAATACGCTGGCAAAAAGACGTGGAACATCTTAGCAGGTGTATTTACGAACTGTCTAAGATCAAGATGCATACCAGACCACTGGAATACAGCAAACATAATTTTGATCCATAAGAAAGGTAATAAAGAGGAGATTAAAAACTACAGACCTATAAGTCTACTACCAATCATATACAAGATATTCACAAAAATCATCAACAACAGATTAACAAATGCATTAGATGCTGCACAGCCAAGAGAGCAAGCTGGCTTCAGAAGTGGATTCAATACCATGGATCATATCCATACGCTTCGAGAACTAATGAGTAGAGCTACAGAATATGAAATACCGCTAGCATTAACCTTCATAGATTTCGAGAAGGCTTTCGATTCTATATATCCCAAGGCAGTAATAGAAGCTTTGACCAACCAAGGCATTGACAAACCTTACATAGAAACTTTAGCAAATATATACAGACAAGCAAAAGCTAAGGTAAAAATTTATGAAAACACTCCAGAATTTCCCACTACTAGAGGCGTCCGACAAGGAGACTCTATATCACCAAAGCTCTTCACTGCAACTCTAGAAAATATATTCAGCAAAATGAACTGGCAAAACAAAGGCCTATGCATTGATGGAGAATACCTCAACCATCTAAGATTTGCAGACGACATCGTTCTAATTGCTAAAAATCCTGCAGAACTACAAGAACTTATAAGCGACCTAAATGCAGCTAGCAATGAAGTTGGCCTAAAAATGAACTTGACAAAAACAAAAACCATGTACAACGAGCTAGTGGATGTCCAAGATGTAATAATAAATAATACTGCACTGGAGACAGTAGACGAGTATATATACCTGGGACAATTAATACATAAATCTGGCTCATTACTCCCAGAAATCAACAGAAGAATGAAACTGGCTTGGGCAGCTTTTGGTAAAAATTCAGTTATATTCAAATCTAGGATGCCACTCCACCTGAAGAAAAAGGCATTCGATCAATGTATACTACCAGTCATGACATACGGCTGCGAAACTTGGACACTAAAGAAAGATATAATAGCTAAACTCAAAGTCACTCAAAGGTCAATGGAGCGATGCATGTTAGGTATAACCAAGAGAGATCGAAAAAGAATAGAATGGATCAGACAGAAAACGAAGGTCACTGATGTAATCCACCGAATAAAATCTTTAAAATGGCAGTGGGCGGGACATTTAGCAAGAAGAACTGACAATAGATGGTCCACTAGAATTACTCTGTGGTATCCAAGAGGCGTCAAGAGACCAAGAAGACGTCCAAATTTAAGATGGGACTATGACATAAGGAAACAAGCCGGTACAACATGGCACAGAAAAGCGAATATTAGACAGTCGTGGGCAGACATGAAGAACGACTATGTAAGGGAGGCTGCACCATAATTGGTAGAATACGCTGATAATGATGATGATGATGATTTATATATATATATATATATATATATATATATATATATATATATATACATATATAGTGATTAGTTTCTTCTTTTTTCTGTCAAGTAGCACAAAAAATTCGTAGAAATTACTTAAGTGTTTAATAATGTCAAGCCTTACGGCCTCATTCATAGATAGTATCGACAAAAATTCACCAGGCCCATCTCTGTGGGTAAGACGGGCAATCCCTTCAGCTGTCCTTCAATGGATTCTAAGTCTCTGAGATCTTATCGGTGTCGAAGGAGTCGTGTAAATCTCCGAGAAGGTCGCAAGTTTACATCAATTTTCCGGCGGTTTGCACATTTCGACGCAACCAAGTGGAAGTTTCACTTTACCAGAAACGGACCAACAATGGTTTGATAATGGTCGACGATTCACAAAGGCGGCTGGCTGTACAATCAACTTTTTAGAATATGTTTTAGATCAATTTCTAATAATATAATTTTTCGGTTTCGGGAACCGTGTCTTTTCAAATTAATCAGCAAAAGCAAAAAACGCTATTTGTTCTTTGTGCTTTTGTTTAAACTGAAACGACAAAAATCGAACCACTTTTCCATGGAAATAAGAAAATGTTCAACGGCTATAGAGAACTGTTTGGGTCCTGTAGCTGGATCTCCTCTACGAGATTACTTCTTAATTATAAGAAAATTAGCATGGCTGGAAAGAGAGTTGCATTTATTGCAAAAAATAAAAAGATAATTACATAATTGTATTTTTTTTTAATTTCTAATCTTTTTCTTCATAGATATTAAGATTTCCGCTTTTTATTTGAGCTTTTATGTCGGTCTAAAAACTCACATTGTATAAAATCCATTATTACATTATTATAACTACGTGTTTAGGATTGATATAGTCTGTAGTTTAAAGTTAAAAACTGTCTACCATATTTGGTTTGATACTTATATGTTAAAATTACCTCTTCGTATAAAAATAATGAGCAATGTGAATTGTGAACCAAAAGCAGGACTCAAAATTTTAAAAGAAACTTACTAAATAGTTTTAACACCTTTCACTCATTTTGTTAATTTAATTCTATCAACTGTAGTATTTCCTGAAGTACTTAAATACTCAAAAGTACTACCTATCTACAAAAAAAGTGATTCCTCAAAAAGTGAAAATTACAGACCCATAAACATTGTTTCCACTTTTGGGAAAGTGATTGAAAAGGTTATCAAACAACAATTTTATTCCTATTTTGAGTCAAATAATTACTTAAGCAACTCACAATATGAATTTAGAAGTGCTCGTTCTACTAAGAACGCGGTATTTAAGGTTGTGAGTGAGGTGATTGAGGAGCAATCGCATAGCAATTTCTCTTTTTCACTTTTCAAAGGCTTTTGACTGCGTTTCACACGACATTTTGATACACAAATTAAATTACTATTGAATTAGAGGTAAACCTCTTAAGCTTATAACTTCTTATTTATGTGGCAGACACCAGGCGGTAGAGTCTAAAGGTCATTTCTCCGATTTTTTATCCATAAAACATGGAGTTTTACAAGATTCAGTCTTAGCACCTCTTTTGTTTATTAATTATGTCGATTTGCCTAAATTCCTATCTCCGTACAAATCCATACGATTCTCAGATGAGACGACATACGTTATATCAGGGAACAATAATGATGTTTTAAAAATGTCTCATGAGGAAGTTTCTACTAAATATAGCACAAGGTTTGCTGCAAACAAACTAAATCTTAACTCTAACCAAACGGAAAATTTGGTTATATTTTTAAGTAATTTACACAATATCAGAACAACAGAACAAAACAGAACCAACAGAAGTCGATCATAGACTAAATAATAATGAGACGGAAATTAAAATTTAAGTGCCAATGCGGCAGAGTAAAAAGGGGATCTAACTGCGGGACAGATCACTACTTTCTTTTAGCTAATCTTTTGTGCCCCTTTAAACAGTAAGTACTACAAACAGAACATCGAAAGTGAGAGAAACAATACTACACTGTACGAAACGTGGAGATATAAATTGCACCTTTTATTTTAACAAAGTATTAAACGTCTTTTTCAATCTAGATTAGAAAAGGAACTAATTGAGATGGAAAGAAATATGGATGTAGAACAAGAATACAATAAACTCAAAACGATAATAGAAAAAATTGCTTATGAAGTATTAGGAACAGAGAACAACGACAAAAAACACCACGAACCACCATGTATGACAGATAAGAAATGGCTAACAAATAAAACATCTGGTGGTCGAATCCATCAATTATAATAAAACATCTAGCAAAAAAGTAACATATCAAAGGAAAAACGGGAAGTACGAAATCAAATAAAAGAAGCAAAAAACAATTTCTGGGAACAAAAATGTGTCCAAGTTGAAAATTTAATAGGTGGTTCTCACACTACGGAAGCATGGAGAACTATCAGTAATCTAAAGAAAAACACCCATAATTCCTTAAGCAACTTAATTTCTATAGAAAAGTGGGAAAATCACTATAAAAATTTAATCTAAGAATGCAGATTGAAATACACAGCAGTGCAAAATTAACCAGACACCCAGAATTTTCTTAAAAACTAGTGTTTAAAAAAGTTTAAGATGTTCCCAATTGAGTATTTAATAAAAAACAAATTTAAATGTCAAATTTATCACAACTCAAGAACGTTATATAGAAAAAACAATAAACAATTAAACAAATTTGAAAATCTGCAACGAAACAAAAATTATTATTTTTAAAATATATGAATATTTTTTATGGAAACCCATATTTAGTAGAGTGTATTACCTCCACGATCCACAAGCAATAATTACGGCTCCCATTCGATCATGTATACTTCGGATTAAGGCAGCAAAGTCTGAGTTTTGAGAGATTTGCTTCCACTCGTCACGAACTGCTCGCTCCAAATCATTCATGGTTTCAAATTCACCATGGTTATGTCGAATACGTAGTTCCAGAATATCCCATGCATGCTCTATTGGATTTAAGTCTGCACTTCTTGGAGGCCATGGTAATAAACGAATCACAACTTAATCAAAGTAATCCCGTATAATTCTTACGATGTGTGGACGAGCATTATCTTGCATCAGACGAAAGTTTTCTCCAACAAATGGGTAAATGACACTACATTATCTTCCATACATTGCTGAATATATCGTTGAGCGTTCAAATTGCCCCCTTGAATTGTAACAAGTTCTGTATGAGCCTCTAAAAAAATGCCTACGCACACCATTATACGACCTCCACCGAATTGAACTCTCGGAGTAAGACAACATTGTTAGTAATATTTACCAGCTCTTTTTCATAATTAAAGCCGTCCATCTGATGAGTATCTGTTAATCTTGATTCATCCGTGAAAATCACAGCACTACAATCGTCAACACCCAAATTAAGCTGTTCGCGAGCGAAATGGAAACGTTGCTTCCGATGATCTACGGTTAATAGAGGTCCCTTTGCAGGTATTTTGGAACTTAATCCATGTTCATTAAAGCGTCTTCGAACGGTATAAATGGAAACTGTGTTTCTATGGACATGATTTAATCATTGAACAAGCACTGGTGCTGATAATGTACGATCACCTAACACTTGTAACCAAAGAAAGCGATCTTCAACTTGACTTGTAATTCTTCGTCTACCTTGACCTGACCTTCTGGTGTATTCTCCTGTTTCTTTGTATTGCATCAAATACTGTACTTCGAGAAATTCCTAAAGCATTTGCAACGTAACGAATGCTCCGCCCATCATCCTGTAAAGTAACAGGTGGTGCTGCTTCCTCTGGTGTCATAATTTTTTTAATTTAAGTTTTAAACAGGAGACAATACAAAAATCTACAGCCGATCTTATAATCAGGCACAGTACCGCAATAAACTTAAATAATACTAATTCACTATTTTACGTCAATAATAAAACGCATGTATAAAAGTGTTGTTGTTCACACAAAACATTTAAACAGGTTCAAACAAGAACAAAAAGTTATCGCTCATATGGCCTAAAATACAATTCAATCAAATTAAACAAGTTTTGATCTAAACATCAACAAAAAACAAAAAAATCTAAGTGTCCGGTTAATTTTGCACCCTAGTGTATATGAGAGATGAATACAGTATGGAAAAACAAACAAATAGTAACATTAATAGTGCTAACAATGAAGCCTGTACTGCGTTAATTAAAATGAAGAAGATGATGTAAGACATCTAATTAGCGAAGACCAAAGTGGATTTATGCCTGGTAGATCTTGCACTGATAACTTGTTTATACTCCAACAATTAATAGAAAAAGGAATAACGGTTGGTACCGAAGTACATCTAGCCTTCATTGACCTAGAAAAGGCGTATGATACAGTTCCTAGACTTAAATTGTGTCAAGATTTACAACATATCGGAATTAGTTCACACCCTTTAGGAATAATCACAGAAGTATACAGGGATAACACTAGTTATCTAAAAAGCGAAAATAAACTATCAGAGCCAATGAAAGTAACTAAAGGACTAAGACAAGGACGCAATATGTCAATATTATTGTTTAATTTATATATTGAGGCAGCCCTCCAAAATTGGAAAAACCACTGACAGGGAATGGGAATGGATGACCAAGTCGTCCTAGCTCAAGATTTTTATGATCTAGAATTTATGATAAAGCGTCTATACAGGGAATATATTATATAAAATGGGGGTTAAAGTCAGCATGAAGAAAACAGAATATTTAGTCATCAATTCAGATGCAAGATTTGAAGTGTTGATAGACGAGGACGTGGAAATCAAACAAGTGGAAAAATTTAAATATTTAGGTGCATTCATTGATAAGAACGGCTTGGAAGAAACCGAAATTAAACACCGTATTAATCAGGGACGTAAAATTGTAGGATGTCTGAACTCCTTATGGTGGTATCGCAACATTTCCAAAAGGAACAAAAAAAGAATAGGACAAATCATAATTAAATCAATTCTTTGTTATGGCTCTGAAGTATGGACAATTAATGCAGACCTGAAGAGAAGATTGTTGGCAGCTGAAATGAATTATTTGAGAAGAAGTACTAGAACATCAAGGCTGGAAAGAAAGTTCAACGAACCTATAAGAAATAACATGAATGCTACAGAAACGGTCATTGCCAGAATAGAAAGAATATGTTTAAAATGGTTTGGACAGCTATTGAGAATGCCTGACGAACATTGGCCCCAAAAACTTCACAGATGGAAGCCCAATGGAAGAAGAAAAAGAGGTAGATCTCGACGCTCATGGAATTAAAGAATTAGGAAAAAGGTATCAAGTTCATTATTTATTATTCGCCAAGTAACAAGGGTTCTCAACTTAACTAAGTTCGTAAAATCGTGAAAAATGTCGATGTGTGACAAAAACCCTTTTTAAAATTACTAGGAAGATGAATAAAATACCTACAGTTGTTCCGTTAAATCACTGCATATCTTCTTAATCCGATACCCATGTCAATTCACCAAATATACTTTACATATACATATACTAATCAATATTATGATAATGCAAAATAAAAATAAGAAAGCGCTTTAAAGTTGTAAACAATCTCTTTTTATTATATTCAAATAACTGATTTAATGTTAAAATGATTCTGACTGCGTTTTTATGTTATTACGAAACACAAGTGTCCCACTCGAAGTTTATGAACAAAAATCTTCCGGCGGGGTGGGTTTTGTAGTACATTAATGTGCTCATTTGCGCGGTTTTATTAGCTGGTGTAACGAACACATGGACAAGCACCCACAGCTATAAGGTTTTTAAAGTGTCGTAAAGTTTTACTGCATACAAGCGATCTTTTAATATCGTCGTAGTTATTTACCCCTTCTCATAATACGTTTTAATAGTTCTAAATTCTTTTCTTTACGTGATTTTATTTTATAAAAGACACAATTTGATAAAACCATACAAAATATGGAGTTTTTACCTACATAGTCCGGTAGTCAGAGATTTGACCATTAAAAATTATACGAACAAGCTAAATTTTATCGAGAATCTTAATTCTGGGACCCCAAAAAAGATGTAAAAAAGTTTACCTACTTTAACTCCTGGGTTTCCCGCTAAAACTACCCTCATAGAGGGGGTAAAAACGTAAAAAGTCCATTTACCAAGAATCTGTACGCCACAGAAAAAAATGTTTCAGATAAAAAATAAAACTGAGATAATTTTTAATAAAAATGTTTATTAGCACTTTTTGCTACAAACGATTTCACGTCTCGGGAAATGCCTCCAAGAAGATTGTTTTGGGTGTAGTTTATAGCAAATGTTAAGTACATTTGAAATATGGTTTTAGGGCCAATGTCTAACATAGATGCGGTCATAGAAGTAACCTCTTTGGTCACGCAGGATACAAAGAGATGAGTGGCTCTTATCCTGCTTGACGTCAAGAATGCCTTCAATATGGTATCATGGGAAAAAATTATTTCCAGGCTGAGAGAATTGGGCATTAGTGAGTACCTGGTCAACGTAATTGACAGATACTTTACTGGGAGGTCCATAAGAGAAAAATATAGCAGCATTAGTTTGTCGCAGGGTTTTCCGCAGGGTTCAGCACTAGGTCCCATCCTGTGGAATGTCTTGTACGACGGGTTTTGTATGTTGAGGCTACAGATGCCAAGGGGATGCACTCTTGTAGCTTATGTCGATGATCTCGCACAAGTCAGAAAACGCACATGGCTAATGCAACTAACACAGCTCTGCGTCGCATAAGTCGGTGGATCAGAGAGAACAATCTACAGCTAGCGCCTCAGAAAACTAAGGTGTTAGTTCTCAAAGGGAGCTGGAAAAATTCTCTCTCCGTTTTATAGTGGAAGGTGTAGAGGTAGTATCGGTTAAATCGATTAAGTATCTGGGAGTCTGGTTGTCGGAAGGACTAAAGTTCGGAGTATACATACAGAAGACGGTATAAAAGGCGAACCAAAGTCTGGAGGCGTTGATACGACTGATGTCAAACATTGAAAGCTCAGGTAGCAACAACCAAAAGGTGCTAAATGGAGTATTCAAGTCGGTGGTAACCTATGCTGCCCCCGTGTGGTATAGTGTATTAAACGCTGCCAAATATGCTAAGCTGATGCAGACTTCACAAAGGCTAATGCTCCTTAGACTATCTAGCGCATATGAGACAGTTTCAAATAAGGCTCTATATGTCATTGTTCTTACTGTATGGCTGTGAAAGTTGGACAATGGACTCTGAAATAGAAAAAAGAATAGATGCCTTTGAAATGTATATATACAGACGAATATTGAGATTTTCATGGGTACAAAGAGTTACTAATGTTGAGGTACTTCGTCGAATGTGTAAACAGAAAGAATTAGTAAGAAGAATCAAAGAGAGGAAAAGGCAATACTTGGGTCATGTGTTTAGAGGCGAAAACTATGAATTACTTCAAGTTATACTGGAAGGAAAAGTACAGGGCAAAAGTATAATAATGAGTAAATATTTTATGACTTACCTACGCATTACCCTTTACGTATTTAGTGCAGAACCATCTACGTCTGAAAGTGACAGTAGCAGCAATAAAAAGAAAAACAGTTTCTACATTGATGAATATCTTAAATATGGTTTTACCGTTATTTCCAATAAACCACAATGTGTTATTTGTGGACAAGTCTTGTCAAAAGAAAGCATAAAGCCATCAAAGTTACTTCGACATTTAAATAGCAAACATCCAGATAAAAAAGACAAGCTCGTAGAATTCTTTGAAAGAAAACTGAACGTCCTTCACAAACAGCAAGACAGCTTTCCCTTGGCAACCACTACTAACGAAAAAGCATTATTAGCAAGTTATAAAGTTGCTTATCGTGTTGCCAAAACTAGTAATCCGCACACAATTGCTGACATAGCAATCTGATTTTTCCAGCAAGTGTTGAAATGGTACATATAATGTGTGGGGAAAGAGAGGCTGCAAAATTAAATACAATACCTCTGTCAAATAATACTATCCAAAAAAGAATTAGTGATATGGCAGAAGATATTCAAGCGCAAGTTGTGGAAAATCTTAACAAATGCACGTGCTTCTCTCTTCAAATGGACGAATCCACAGATATATCTAACTGTGCCCAATTCATTACGTTTGTAAGATATGATTCAAATAATGGCATTCAAGAAGATATTTTATTTTGTTCCCCATTGGAGACCAATACCACTGAAAAATGTTTACTCGACACTTTTGTGAAACGTACAAGTAAATATGATATTGACTGGGGTAAATGTATTGCTACATGCACAGATGGCGCTTAAGCTACGACAGGACATAAATCTGGTCTTGTCGTCAAATTACAAGAAATAATGCAAAATGGAGACATTGTTTTTTACATCGAGAAGCTCTTGCGTCCAAAGCTTTATCTCCTGAAATGGACTGTGTTATGAAAACCATCATTAAAGTTGTAAATTCCATTAAAGGAAAAGCTTTGCAGACCCGTATTTTTAGAAAAATTTGCGAAGACATGGGTACTTTCTTTGAAAATCATCTCTATCATACCGAAGTAAGGTGGCTTTCAAGAGGCAACGTCTTAAAAAGAGTATTTCACTTAAGAGCAGAGCTTTTAATGTATTTGAAAGATGAGAAGTCCCCATATGAAAATCAATTTTCCGATCCTATTTGGCTTCTGAAACTAGGTTTTCTTGCTGATATTTTCGAGCAATTAAATATTTTGAACAGTAATTTACAAGGTCGCGATATTAATAGAATTACAGCTACAGATAAAATTAAGGCGTTTCTAAGAAAAATCGATTTATGGTCGACCTCACTTGCCAAAAAACAACTCGATTCATTCCAGTGCCTTCAGGAAATTATGGAAAATGTATCTAATTACAGTGCTACAAATTTTGAACAAGTTTTTACTGACATGCATGTTACTTAGCTCAATTTAAAACAACAGTTCTGTGATTATTTCCCCGAAGAAATTCAAAACAGTTACGACAGTTGCAGATGGATACTAAATCCGTTTTTAGCCGATTCCTTTCAGCATGTTGAAATACCAATAAACATGAAAGAAAAACTTATTGAAATATCAAGTGATGAAATGTTGAAGCTCCAATTTATTTCCCAGAACTCGGACCAATTTTGGCGAGTGAAGCTGTAAAATGTTTGGTTCCGTTTGTAACATCATATTTGTGTGAGTTAAGTTTCTCGTCTATGACTGTTATTAAAACAAGAGTTGAAAGATTAGTTTCACAGAAACAGTTGTTCGGCGACCCCCCTAGTACCTCATGGTGACTCCCCAGGGGGTCGCAACCCCCACTTTGGGAAACACTGATCTAAAGGAAACGAATACATATCCTTAAAAAATTATATGTTAGTTTTATAGAATACCGACTGAAATTGTAATTTACTTTGTGAATTTATAGTGTAATTATTGTATTTTATCGTCTCGGTAATCACACTCAGTGGTTGATGCATTTAATAAATCATAATAAAAGAAACTTACATTTTTTAAAATAAAATTTGTATGAGTGGCATCTATCATCAATCACTGTTAATTGAAAAATGCGCCCTACTTATACACCTGTAGATCACAGTGTTATCCACGAACCACTTTTTCCATCTTGCGTAGACAACACATTCACAAAACAAGCAAAACCAATGCACCTCACAAATTTCCAGCTAATTGGTACTCGCGTAAGTACTTACTCCAATATTTATTCGATTTTCCACGGTTTTGTCCGTGTCTTTCCCGTATAAAAGACGAACATGCACTGAATTACTACCCGCTATTTCGAAACGGCACAAGTAAATCCAATATAATCATAATATAATGATAATGCTCTTTACTCAAATCCCGGGATTTACTAGCTAACTAACTAATCGTCTTATGTGTGAATTTTGCCTCTTTTTCTAATCCGATTCCAGGATCAAAGTTGCGCGGCATGGCGGTTCGGTCATAGTTGTGTTGTGTGTTTTGTTAGTTTGTTGGATCTTTCATAGACGTGCCAATGTGATACCGAAACTGTATAAATAAAGTTTTCAAATTGAGATTCCGCAGTTCGCAAATATTGGGGTCTTTGAACGAATGAATGGTCATAGATGATCAATAAGCAATTTTAACTCTCTCTCTTAACAGGCAAGGGAGTAATTTTTTTTTTCAAGTAAATATAGGCAAAAGTCATCATCATCATCTTTGGCTCGACAATCCTCTGTGGATCTTGGCCTGCTCTAAGATTCGTCGCCATTCTGTTCGGTTTTTGGCAACATGTTTGCCATCTTCTGATTTTTAATATTCGTAAGTCGGTTTCTCTCTAACCACCTAATTCGCGGTCGGCCTTTGCTTCTTTTTCCTACAGGTATTCCTGTGGTTAGCTTTTTAGCAATGGTATTTTCTGGCATTCGTATTATGTGTCCAGCCCATCTAAGTCGCTGTGTTTTAATGAACGTTGTGACATCTGGCTCATCAAAGAGCTGATACAATTCAAAATTACATCTTCTGCGCCACTGCCCTTGGTCGTTTATAGCTCCAATATTTTGCGGAGTATTTTACGCTCAAATATTCCCAAAAGTCTTTCATCTTTCTGCGTTAGACGGGCCTCAGCAATGTTTTGTATATAATAATTTTAGTTTTTCATTGAATGTTTCTTGAGTGGAAATGCTTTTGGAGTCCATAGTATGCCCTATTTGTAAGATTTATTCGTCTTTTGATTTCTTCGCTTGTTTTATTGGTAGCAGTCAATATATAAGTAGCAGTATATAGGCAAAAGTAACTTATTTTTAAATTCACTGTTAAAAATCTTGTCTATGTTTTGTCTCAAAGTGACTAGTCTGTACAGGGAAGATATGCAATGGTAACCTTATGGGAATTTCGCCAAGACGTTGCCAGTTTTATGCAGTGAGTGATAGCGTTCTCTATTGTCTATCTTTCTAAATAAACCGAATAAACCAGAAGTTCTCAACAAGTCCTCACATACAATTTTATGTAATTTACAAATATCGTTTGCTAATAATTTTACATAATACTATACATTATTTGTTTCTAATAGTAACTTATCAACTCTTATCTTTTATTAGTAGCAGTAGTATACTAAAATTTGCATTAAATAAACATTTGTTTCAAAGTTTTTCAAATACTTTCTTATAAGTTATTCAGTAATTAAGAAGCAATTAAAGTAATTCTTGTACAGAATATGTTTAAAAGTTTGATACATCCAGGGTCTTTATTAGTTCTTCGGAGCGCGTAAACATATTCGAGTTACGATTATTTGTACCATCTTGGATGTACTGTTACTGTTTTGTTATTGTTATTATTTGTAGGTGGCTGTTGTGATTTGCTGTTGGCAAGTATTGTTATTTTCTGTTGTTGGCTATTGTTATATTTGACGCCGAATTTTTACTGCAAAATAGAGGAAATTGTTCAATGGAAACGTGGAAAAGCTCTGAAACTTCCAGAGAAGCAGATATTAATAAATATTATTAATTATCATCTTAATCAGGATAACAATAATTATGTATCAAATATAATTAGGAAATTGTCAGAAATGAGTGGTGTTTGCGAAAACTCCAAATCTCCAAAAAGCAGGCCCAAAAAGCGAAAGATTGGTAATTCTCGTGACAACAAGTACGATGAAGGTGTCAGGGGCCAAATTCGTAGAATAGTTCATCAATTTTTTCGTGACAACATACCACCAACAATAAACACCATATTAGCTGTTTTAAATGTCGAAGAAACTTTGCCCAACTTTTCACGGGCCACGCTACATCGCTTGCTGAGTGATGTGGATTTTGTGTTTATAAAACGTGGCAGAAATTCAATTTTGATTGAAAAACTAGAAATCATCTCGTGGCGTCATCGTTATTTACGCGCAATTCGTAAATACCGTGCAGAAGGATACAACATAGTGTATTTGGATGAATCATGGGTATATATCGGGTGAAAAAAGAATGGGTTGATAAAACAATTACATCTCATCGCGATGCTTTTGTTCGTGATCTGACAACAGGATTAAAAGCTCCAAAAGCTCGTGGTGCACGGTTTATTTTATTGCACGCAGGATCTACCAGTGGATTTGTTGATGGAGCAGAGCTGACGTTTTTGGCAAACAAAAATACTCAAGACTACCACGACGAAATGGATGGACCGACCTTTGAAGATTAGTTCGAAAATAACTTAATGCTAAATTTGCCAGAAAAAACTGTTGTGGTAATGGACAATGCCTCCTATCACAGCAGAAAGTCAAAACAAATTCCCAACAGTTCAACAGTAAAAAAAGATATTCAAGAATGGCTTCAAACAGTTTAATTGATGCAAATGGTGTTTCGTTTTTGTAGAGCACATTTGTTTATCAACACAAAGTCTATCCGTTCTGGGCATAGAATTAAACCTGTCATTCAGTTTGTTAGCTAGCGTACGAAACCGAAATAATGAATCAGATCTTGGTTCATCTCTCTTCTTTCGTTGTCCAAGAGTCTTTAACAGAGAGTTCGTTATTTTTTCTCATAGCTTTATACCAGTGTGCAAATGATCGTCTGGTGTAATAAACTTTGAATATTTTAGTGACTCTCTGATCTATCGGTTAAAATAATCTGGTTCTATCAGGTTGAAAAAATTTAACTTCACATGTCAAATCTAGTTACATTCGCTGAAGGATGATCTGGTAGATTAAAAAGGGAAGCTGTCACCCAAGCTTTACGATTGTACTTCCAAAACACAGGCAACCTAGATTAAGATTAATTTTTTAATGCTTCTAGATTTTTTGAGCTATAAACTAATAGAGGTTTTAACTTATAAAACTAAATCGCTAGCTAAATTCGCGCCAATTATCACTGTCAATGAACCTGTGGCGATCTGAAAGACTGGAAAGATTTTCTCGTCACGTACGTTAAAAAAAAGTTCTTTATACATTTTCTTTCAGAAGAGACCAGTCTCATCTACATTGAATATGGTTTGCTAGCTTCATCTATTATTACTTTTAATTTCTCTGGATAGCAAGATGTAGCCTTTTTATGCCTTTATACCTGCCTTTACTCTGCTTTCAGAAATGTTATGCCCATTTCAGTGACTTTTGAATCGGCTAAATCAAGTAACTCTTTATCTTGAGCGATCTCCCTAACATCCTCTTTTAATCCTAGCAAGATTAATCGATTATCGAGAGATTCTGCGATTCTCACATCGACGGGAAGAGGACTTATGGATATAGGTGAGCAATTGAATAAACAAATTGCTAATTTAAGAACTTATTTTTAGGTACAGGCTGAGACATCTACTTTATATCGAGCAATTTACGCAGTAGATGATACAACGCCGCTTAAACTGAGGGATCAAGAAATGCGTCCTCTGCATGAGCGACATCTCAATGAGATCAGCCAAAAATATGTCGACAGTACATACAAGCTATACTGGGACCGCACTGTGCTTACAGACCAACCAGTGGCGCATAATAGACCGGATCTCATACTAGTTAATAAACTTACTAGGCAAACAACACTTATTGATATTGAGATACCTAACAGCAATAATTTGCGCGTTAAATACAACGAAAAGATCGCAAAGTATAGATATCTAGAAATACAAATTAAGGGACAATGGAGAATGGAAAGTACCTAGGTAGTACCTATTATTCTATCTACTACTGGTGTTATTCCTAAAAACCTCATAGAGAACATAAAAGGTAGGTCTAACTGAACATCATTATAAGGCCATGCAGAAAGCTGTACTCCTCGCGACGCGACGTCCAGATGTGTACGAGACATACACATCTATCTATCTATCTATCTATCTATCTCTCTATCTATCTTTCTATCTATCTATCTATCTATCTATCTATCTATCTATCTATCTATCTATCTATCTATCTATATCTATCTATCTATCTATCTATCTATCTATCTATCTATCTATCTATCTATCTATCTATCTATCTATCTATCTATCTATCTATCTATCTATCTATCTATCTATCTATCTATGTATCTATCTATCTATTTATCTACCTAGTAGATATCTTTAACAATATTTATAACAGCGGGGAGTTTCCTGAAGACTAGCTAGAGTCAACTTTTGTTGCCATACCGAAAAAAACCAAAAGCAAAGTCTTGTGATCAACATCGGATGATAAGTCTAATTAACCACATTTCGAAGGCATACACCAAGGTTATTTACAACAGAATAAGCAAAAAATGCGAAGATAACATTGGAGATTCGCAGTTTGGGTTTCGGAATTCTCTTGGGACAAGAGAAGCACTTTTTAATCTACAGGTATTCATCCGGCGGTGCAGAGATATGAACAAAGACGTGTACATATGCTTTATAGACTACGCAAAAGCATTCGATAACGTAAAGCACGAAAAGATAATTGAAGTTCTCCATAAGATCGGAGTCGACTACAGAGACATTCGAACAATAGCGAGTCTCTATTGTCGCCAATATTGTCTCCAATTCTCTTTAATATATACTCAGAAGAAGTGTTTAAGACAGCGCTGGAGGAAAGCACAGAAGGCATAAAGATAAATGGAGAAATAATTAATAACATAAGGTATGCTGATGAGACTGTCATTCTAGCAAGTAGCATGGAGGAACTGAGTTGCCTAATGAGTAAGATACAAAAAACAAGTGCACAATACGGACTCAGACTAAATATCACAAAAACCAAATGGATGTTAGTAAGCAAAACCCAACAACCACCACAGCAACTGATATTAGACAATGAAAGAATTGAACACGTGGATTCGTACATCTACTTGGGAACAACAGTTAACTCAAATTGGGATCAAGCGAAGGAAATACGTATAAGAGTAGAAAAGGCAAGAGCATCGTTCACTAGCATGAAGCAAATTTTCACCTCTAAAAGCCTCACCCTACCTCTCAAAATTCGACTTCTGAAATGTTATGTATTCCCGGTTTTGTTATATGGAATGGAGGCGTGGACAATGACCGCAACATTGATGAAAAAAGTAGAGGCCTTCGAAATGTGGGCTTACCGACGTATATTACGTATATCCTGGACTGAGCACGTGACCAACGAAGAGGTACTACGCCGGATAGGTAAAGAGAGAGAGGTAGGAATAAGTATAAAGAAAAGAAAGTTGGAATACTTGGGTGACGTTATGAGACATAATAAATATAGAGTACTACAGCTGATCGTTCAAGGAAAATAGACAGCAGAAGGGTCCAGGAGGAGATGACACTCGTGGCTCCAAAACTTGCGGCAATGGTTCGGATTGTCATCTGCTGAACTATTCAGATCTGCCGTAAACAAAGTCAGAATAGCCATGTTGATTGCCAACGTTCGGAACGGACAATGCACATGAAGAAGAAGAAGGTATCTGGGATGAGTGAATTTTTCCGTTAGTGGGAGTGTGAGCCGTATGGCTAAATCTGAATTAAATAAACTATTTTTCAACAACTTTCTATATAATCCTTGGTGTTATTAATCAATTTTACTTATATACCTATTACTTATATTTAGATTGATGGATAGTTAGGTTCTTACGATCAGTTTCTATATAATGTTCAACTGCACGTGTCACTTTTTGTCTAATCCTTCGCATTTCATTAGTTATTATGCAAATCCATTTAAATTTGCACACACGCAACACTTCTGGTGTCTAAATTTATTATAATGTTAGGTCACAATCATCAAATGCAATGTCAAACGTTGCGATTTCGTGGTATATGGAGTCGTAAGAGTGTACTTTTTGAAGTAAATTTAGTTATAGGGTGAAATAAATAATTGATTTAGAAAAAATGCTGTGTTAAAGCCATTTATTTATGGATTTTTGTAAATTCAACTTAAAAATTACAACAATTTATGAAATAAATATTAAAGGTACTTCAATATCGCTTCAGAAAAAGATTATTAAGTTCTTTCATCTCCCAAAAGAATCTCTTCTTTCCTCATATCTTAACTTTCAACCTTACATTCCAAACCACAAAATTTCAACAACCGTGTCATAATAAACTAACCAAAATATGCTTAATCTACGAAAAAATTTCTCATTACGTAAAACCAGGAGCGAGCCGCTAGACATTGGATCAACGACACAAAGGTCATGAAAACAATAACATAGAAAATCCCCATAAATCTCGAAGGATTAGATGAATTCCAAATTCCGAGAATGTCCGTAGTTCGATTCATAGACGAAGCATTGGAATGCGCCACTGAATAAAATGAGTTTTATGATTTATTGGATGATAATTGGTGTCGGCAATAGAGAGGAGTATCGTTGAAGCATGCGTATGTGATTCATAATCTCCCATGTTCACAAAGTAGATGTAATATTATAGTATAATAGAAACAAACAATCTCGAGGAAGATTTTCTAGAAGTTAAAAAAAAACATAATAAATATAAAAAACTCTATTTTAATACTGAAATTCAGTAAGGCTATGTCGTAAGAACAAATATCACACATAAATGTCCAAAAATGTTTTGAACAAGCAGTTAAAGAAGAATTGGATAGTGTTATAGGAAAAACAAGAACTGTCTAACCAGCTATTATTAATTTATGGGAACACGATGTGTGTGAAAAGTGTGCATGTGGAACGTTAAAAAAATCTGTACTTGGAATGCTCCAAGTATGTTTGAAGGGAGAAAGATACACAACACCATTCAAGAAATGAAAAGACTAAATATCGACGTGATGGGAATTAGCAAGATGAGATGGCCAGGCTCGGAACAGTGCTATTTAGATGGGCATAAGTATAGTATATTATGCAGGAAACGATAAACCACATTACTGGAACGGCGTATCGATGATTCTGAGCAAAAAGGTTGCTGGGGCTGTGATCAGCATGCTACTTCTCTCTGATAGAGTCATTCTGATAAAGCTGCAAAGCAGACCCGTTAATACGAACATCATTCAAATTTACGCTCCAACATCAGTAAAGCCAGAAGAGGATATCGAGGAGTTCTACGCACTTGTACAAAAAGCACTAAAGAAGAACGAGCTTACCATCATCATGGATGATTTCAATGCCAAAGTTGGCAAAAATAGAATAGAAGACATCGTCGGACAACACGGCTTAGGCGAGAAAAACAAAAGGAGAGACCAACTTATCCAATTTTGTCGGGAAGGAGATTTTACCATTGCTAATACCTGGTTTAGACTTTCCCTGACACGACTTTATACGTGGAAGTCACCTGCAGATACAGCCAACAATATCATCAGAAACCAGATAGACTGAATTCTTATTATTAAAAGATTCAAGAACGTCTCATCAAACCACAACCCATTAGTGGGCCAGATAGAACTCAAACTAAAGAAACTCATCAAAAGTAAACCTAAACAGAACCTGGATTATGACACTCTAAAAGACCCGTAGTTCGTCAGAACGTAAGAGATGTAATGAGAGAAAAACTAGAAACCGCTAAACAACAAGAACAGAGTGTAGAACAAAAATGGAGTTATATCAAAGACGTCATGCAAAATGCGGGAAAAGAACATCTGGGAAAGAAAACAAGAGTAAAAAATAAAGAATGGATAACTGATGACATTCTGCAGATGATGGACCAAAGAAGATTAATGAAAAACAGGACGCAAGAAATACCAAGAAATCAACCAAAAAATTAAAAAAGAAATACGAAGAGCCAAGGAGACATGGATGCAAGAAAAATGTAAACTAATCGAAGAGCTCCAAGTGAAACACGATCATATAAATATCCACCGAAAGATTCGAGAAGCCACTGGTCAATACAAGAGGAGAAACACACACCTCCTCATAAACAAAGATGGGAACCTGGCGACGACAGTTAAGGAAAAGATGGTGACTTGAAAATGTACATCGAAGAACTTTTCTGGGACTACCGAGGTAACCTTCCAGAAATAAATTGCATGACAGGACGTCAATACTAGAAAGCGAGGTGAAAGCAGATTTAAAACAGTCTAAGAATGGTAAGGCCACAGGTCCGGACGAAATATCTGTTGAACTGATTAAGGTGATGAGTGAAGTGAGCACAAAGGAGTTAACTGAACTGTTTAACGCCATATACGATTCAGGTAATATCCCAGAGGAATGGCTATTGTCAACATTTGTAACACTACAAAAAAAACGATCTGCGAAAACGTGTAAAGATTTCCGAACTATCAGCCTTATGAGTCATGCACTTAAGATTTTTTTAAAATCATACATGCCAGAGTTTACAAGAAATGCGATGAAAATGTCGGTGAAATGCAATTTGGATTCCGCAATTTCACGGGTACACGTGAAGCACTGTTCATCTTACAAGTCCTACTTCAGAGATGCTGCGATGTCAGTTGTGATGACTATATTTGTTTTATTGACTACGCCATTAGTCTAGAATACTTGGGTCACGTTATGAGACATAATAAATATAGAGTACTACAGCTTATCGTTCAAGGGAAAATAGACAGCAGAAGGGGTCCAGGGAGGAGAAGACACTCGTGGCTCCAAAACTTGCGGCAATGGTTCGAATTGTCATCTACTGAACTATTCAGATCTGCCGTAAACAAAGTCAGAATAGACATGTTGATTGCCAACGTTCGGAACGGACAAGGCACATGAAGAAGAAGACTACGCCAAGGAATTTGACCGTTATCAGTAATAGAATATGTTCGCGGCCCTACAAAGAGTAGGAAGCTGAATGAAAGAGGCACAAGGAAATCTATAGAATATGTAGAAATCAATAAAACAATAAGCAGAATGATAAAAGAAAATAAGAGAAAAGAACAAGAAATAAAAATAGAAAAAGTAATACAGAACAACAAAAATATGAAATGCTTAAGGCCGAAATTAGGTAAGTTTGAAATAAACAAAATAAAAGATGTAAATGGAGTAGAAACAAACGTTAAAGATGACATCATAAATATAATCCACCATTTCTACTCAGAATTATATAAAACAAAAAAGGAACCACCAGAAGAAATTAAAAACCAACTTAAGGTTAAAATAAAAAATGTCAACTCAGAGCTACAGCCAGAAATAAGCAAATCAGAAATAAAGAAGGCATTGAAAGAAATGAAAAACAACAAATCGCCTGGAAAAGATGGAATAACTGCAGAGATGCTGAAATATGGTGGAAAAGTGGTAATTAATACTCTACATCCCCTTTTTAACAAGATATTAAAAGAAAAAAGAATCCCAAACAACTGGAAGGAATCAGTAACCATTATCCTACACAAGAAAGGGGATAAAGCAGATATAAAAAACTACCGTCCTATAACACTCCTCAATGTAATGTATAAACTCCTAACAAAAATTTTAACCAATAGATTGACGACAAAATTCGATGGATACCAGTCGAAAGAACAAGCTGGTTTTAGAAAGGGATTCAGCACAAGTGACCATTTACTAAGTATGAAAATACTTATAGAACGAGCAAATGAATACCACATTCCTCTATATATGGCGTTCATAGATTTCGAAAAGGCTTTCGACAGAGTCGAACATTGGGCAGTGAAAAGTTCTTTGATTAACAGCAGAATTGACCACAGATATACGGAACTAATAGCCAATATACATAAGGAAGCCAAAACAACAATTAAAGTATATGAAGGAACAAAATCAATACAAATAAATAGAGGCGTGAGACAGGGTGATACAATATCACCGAAACTTTTCAATCAGGCTCTTGAAGATACTTTTAAAAGATTAGAATGGGAAGAAAAAGGTATAAAAATTTGTGGACAACGCTTGAACCATCTAAGGTACGCTGATGATATCGTATTGATATGATAAAAAAGAAGAATTATTTGAAATGATGAAAGAACTGGACGTAGAAGCTGGAAAGATAGGCCTTAATATGAATTACAGCAATACCAAAACCATAACAAATACAGATGAAGACATCACAATGAGAATCGGACAAGATGAAATAGAACAAGTTCAGGATTATATATATCTTGGTCAAACTATAAAACTTAACAAAGAGAACCAAACAGCAGAGATAAAGAGACGAGTTAGACTGGCATGGGCGGCATTTGGCAAACTAAGCTACATTCTTAAAAACAAAAGATATCCACAGCATCTTAAGACCAAAGTATACAATCAATGCGTACTCCCTGTTCTCACTTATGGTTTCCAAACGTGGACATTTACAAAAGCAAACATGGACAAAATCATAAAAACCCAAAGAGCAATGGAAAGACAAATGTTGCACATAAGACTAATGGATAAAAAGAGAAACGAGTGGATAAGAGAGAAAACAAAAGTGAGGGATGTTAGACAAGAAGTTGCAAAATTGAAATGGAGATTTGCCGGACACAATATAAGACAAAAAGAAGACCGATGGAACAAAATTCTTATAAGTTGGAGACCGTGGGAATATAAACGAAGCAGAGGAAGGCCCAAATGAGATGGGCAGATGATATCAAGAAGCACGTGGGCTCTAGGTGGATGACTGTAGCGACAGACAGAGAAGAATGGAAAAGGATTTGGGAGGCCTATGTCCAAAGATGGACCGAAGAAGGCTAATTAGATAGATGGAATAATTATATATATAATAATTAAAAGTAAAAGATAAATTTATTTGTAAAAATAATAAGGAAATTGGTTTTATATCAATTACCGCTTTACCTGATACTAGAGGAATATACTTTTCAATACATTTTCTACATATAGGTGCAATTTTGAACTAGTTCGAAGGCAATCATGTAGTATTAACACTTTTTAGAATTTATCATAAAAAATTTTAGAATCTTAAGAAAGAATTTTATTTTTAAACCTTTATTTAAATAGAAAAGAACCTAATATACATACAATATAAAGAAAGTACACTATAAATTTTTGATATACTGTTTAAGTAACATTTTGAAATTATTGAGACTAGTACATTTTTTTACAGATGTAGGTAACTGATTAAATTTAAGGAAGCTTTAAAAAAAAGCGAATTCATCGTACTTTTATACATAGTTCTAGGTACATATATGTCATCTAAACGTCGGGTATTACCGTCGAAGAATAATTACCTTTTTTGAAAAAAAAAATGAATTCTTGAAAATATTCAGTTGATAAGTCATTTAATATTTTGAAGACCAAAATCGTCCCAATTGGGGTACGGCGATTTGTTTTAAAAATTATTATTCTCATTCCACTGTTCTGTAATTTTTTAGCATGTTAAGTTTGTTAAGGTTAAATAAATATAAGATCGATGAGCAATTTTTACGATCAAAAACGAAAACTGCAATACTTGGGACACATTACAAGAGGCGAATAATATGAACTGCTTCGAATAATTATGCAAGGGAAAATAGCAGGAAAAAGGTCCATAGGAACAAGACGAAACTCCTGGCTAAAGAATCTACGGGAATGGTATAGCTGTAGCAACAACGAATTGTTTCGGTCAGCAGTTTCGAAAATACGTACCTTCGGAACGAAGATGGCACTTGAAGAAGAAGAAGATGAGCAATAGTCAAAATGAGGTTGAATAATTGTGTTATATACTGTTATTTTTAACTCAATTACTCAGAAATTAAAGTTTTTTTGATATTTTTTTATAAATGTACTCGAAGTGACTCAAAATTCAGAATATTGTCAAGTTGGAATCCCAAATATTTAACTGTGACAATTTCAATTTTTTCATTAATATTTAAATTTATGATTTTAGAATCAAATAAGCCGTTTGGTAGTGAAAACCGTTGCCTTTGTTTTTTTTTTCACATTCAACTTCAGTTTATTTATTTTTAAATATTTATCAACCATATCAAAAATAGTGTTAATTTTTTAAATAGCTACATCAAAATTGTCATCACTACAACAGATTAGAGTATAATCTGCAAAAAGATTAATAAATTCACAAATTACAAAATATCGATATCGTTAATGTACAGAATAAATAAAAGGGGGCCTAATACACTACCTTGAGGAATCCCTGTATTACTATCCATTTTAGATGACAATTGGTCTTTAAATCGAACTTTCTGTTTGCGATCTTGTAAATAATTTTCTAACCAAGCAATTACTGTACTGTTTATACTAACAAATACCATACTGTTTGAGTTTAAAAATCATTATTGTCCTGTCAATGGTTTCAAAAGCTCTTTTTAAATCAAGAAATAAACCGACTACGTACTTATTTTTATCTAAATTACTCTTTATGTGACATAATGTAACTTGTAACGCTGATTCACAAGAGAATTGTTTTAGAAAAGCTAATTGATTATTAATTAAATTTTTATTTTTTGTTACATATTCTATAGTGTATTTTTATGTATGAGAGAGTAATAAAACAATAAATTATGTATGCAAATCCCTAAACTGTTGATACGGGTGACTCAATGAAAAACAGATATTTGTCAACAAGTTTACAGAAGTATATAGGAAAACAATTTTAAATTGAGTATGACCACCAGGTATAAAGGTTGGAGCAGAATAGAATACAATAGTTGTGAGGGTTACTAATCCCTAAATAAGGTTGCCAGTGTCGGAGTGATGGAGGTTAACAGGTACTAATGAATTTGCAAGAAATGTAAGATGTTTATTTTATTGGTTATATATAACCAATAAAAGTTTAATAAGTACCTACCTATTTGCAAAATAAAGTTTAATTCTTTAGATAAAATAAAACGTTTTATTTTATCTGAAATGAGTGCATTCCACGAAGTAAGGGTTTCAACAATCAAACATTTAATTCTTTAATTCCAGGAATCTACGACAGTAATTGACTAGATAATTACCTTCTAAACTTATTCCACAGAAAATGTGATAGTGGGTTTTTCCATTTTGTAGGAAGGTCCAAGTGGCGTATTCAAAATTCTTAACAGTTCACTAAAAGTAGGTACTTCAGTTGCAAGGTGCAGTTTATTGTGTATACTAGTGTTATGGAAAATTTGGAAGTGCCGTGTAAACGCCGAAAAATTGGTCCTTTAACAGTTAATGAAAAAACATTAATATTTAATTGTTTTAAATCATTTACAGACAAACGTTTATGTGAAAGTGTTGATGAGACCGTTGAGTTAGTTAGCAGTACACTTGGTGTTGGGAAATCTACGATTTACAGAGTTATTAAAGAAGAGAAATGTGGTAGTTTTCAAATGCCACGTAATGCTCCAGGGAAACCAAAATTTCAAATAGAATATCATTTTAAAGAAGGACTTCGACGGAAAGTGCATGAATTCTTCTTTAGACAAGAATTTCCAACATTGGATAAAGTTCTTGTCTCAGTTCGAGATGATAAGGATTACCCAGAAATGAGTCGAAGTACGTTATGGAAACTTTTAAAAGAAATAGGCTTCCGCTGGAAAAAGAATCCCAGAAAGTCTATTTTATTAGAAAGAAGCGATATTGTCATATGGAGAAGACATTTTCTAAGAACCATAAAGGAAATGAGAAACCAAAAAAGAAAAATATTTTATCTTGATGAAACATGGATCAACGAGGGTCATACACCAAATAAATTTTGGCAGGATGAAACTGTTACAAGTCAAAGGCACGCTTTTGTAAATAACTTATCTACTGGTTTAAACCCACCATCAGGAAAGGGACGCAGGCTGATAATAGTACACATTGGCAGTTCAGACGGTTTTGTTGAAGGTGGTTTATTAACTTTTGAATCAACTCGTACCGGTGACTACCATGAAGACATGAACGCTGATGTCTTTCAAGAATGGTTCGAACAAATGATAGATCTTCTTCCTAAGAACTGTGTAATAGTAATGGATAATGCAAGTTATCACTCCAGACTTATAGAAGGACTGCCCACAACCAAGTGGTTAAAAAAAGACTTGCAGAATTGGCTGAGTTCAAAAAATATTACGTACCATCCCGGATCTATAAGAAAGGAACTTTATTCGTTGTGTGCCCTTCATAAAGAAAAATTTAAAAAATACGAAATTGATGAAATTGCCAAAAATCGTGGAATGACAGTACTTAGATCCCCACCATATCATTGTGAATTAAACCCGATTGAACTGGTATGGGCACAGATAAAGAGTGAAGTTTCAAGAAAAAATACCACTTTTAAAATTCATGATGTTAAACAGTTGTTTTTGGAGGCCGTAAATAATGTAAAACCTGAAAACTGGGAAAAGGCAGTAAATCACACTATTAAAGAAGAGGAAAAAATGTGGAAGCTGGACAATATTACTGATAAAATGATCGAGCCAGTTATTATAAATCTTGGTTCTGAAAGTTCATCTTCTGAATCTGATTTGGATTTGTAACAAGTAGCTGTAAGTTTTATATTAATATTTTTATTCATCTATTTAACATACCTTAGACGGTTTTAAAAACTCTTTTTCTCTTTTGTAATTTTTAAAAATTAAAAAAAATGTGAATTTTTTAAAACCCTTTTTAATGTAGGCCAGTCAGTTCTAATATAGTGTGTGATAAAAGAGGTCACTTTTGTTTACATACACATAACACTTTATAACACTGAAATAATTCATTTATTTTTTACAATTATTCAAAGTAATTTTTCAATTAATCTTGAGCACGCCCATGGAGTGGTCGAAGGTACCAGTTAAAATTATGCTAATTACTCTCTCGTTCATAAAAATAAACTATAATAATTATTCATAAACAGCAATTTCTAATATTTCCTCTATAGGAGGTAAAGTATGGATTGGTCGGAATTCTTCAGCTTTGTTTTTTTTTTTGAATAGGGGTGATAGTACTTATTTTTATTACATCAGGAATTCTACCCGTAGTAAGATATGTATTAATTAAATTTAATATAACGTGCCCAATGGTTTCAAAAACTTCCTTTACCTACCATTATGCAATTTAACGTTTCATATAGTGAGAATTTATTATCTAAATTGCTAACAATTTTTCGCAAATCCAATACAGAGAGCTTTTCAAAGTTTTCAAAATTTAAATATAGATTACTATTTACATTACACCATGTTTCAGAATTATCAATACTTTGAGCAATACTTTCAATGCTTTATAAGCCATATCACGTTGTTTAATTTATTTAAATACCTCATAATCAAACCAAGGTAATTTTGATTAAAACTGGCATGTTACACTTGGTATTATACCATTGATTATATTTTCACAATTTTGCAAAATTTCCTGGTAAATGATATTAACATCAACATAATCTAAATTAAAGTGATACATGATAGGATTAGTTTTTGATTTTATCTAAGTTTTGATTATATAAATTTCTAAACTTGAATATATTAAAAAATGAAACGTTTTAGGGAACGTTTTTTATGGTAATTGATAAAATTTTAAAAATGAACAATGCTCGAAATCACAATATCAACATTATTAGGTATTAGTTGAAATAGATAGAAAATATGTCAGTTTAAAAAAATCTTCAGCGGATATACAAATGTTATTCTAAAATGTACAGTATTATAAATATATATCAAATGGTTATTAAATTGAAGATACTTTGAGTGTATATTTTTAAAGTAGGTGTTGCTATTAAAGATAATTAAAGTTAAATCATTAATCCGTTCAATATTCTATTAAAAAAGTGGGGGAAGGTGGTGGGATTGTACGCCCACGTCTTTAAAAAACATTTTTGGATCGCTCCTACTCCATTCCGTGACGGAACCATCATCACAGCTAATCAAGCACAAAGAACCCATGGTATAGAAAGTGAAAACTCACCTTTGTTGTTATAAAAAAAAGTAGAACGCTCAAACAGTGGCAGAGCGAAGAAAAGATATTGTTGGCACAATGAAAAGTCAATATATATCACTCCATCTATTTGTTCACTTAGTCAAACACAATGCCGTGCTAAGCTTCAGTACTTAGTGTAGATAAAACCCGAGTTTAAGCTCAAATCGGTTTACTAACTATATACACGCTCCTAATACGAAAGCTGTATTAAATAAGTAGAATTGATCCTCACTTTTCGTGGCTCGGAACATAAGCCACGCCCCGCCCCCGCTGGCGGCGCAAATGTCGGGGAAGCTCGGCCTGTTGTGCTGCTGGCACCTCGATGCACCGCTTCAGCGATGCTGCCGCCTTTCGACGAGCCTACCACCGACGCTCCATGTCGAGCGTCGGTCCTCGAAATGCCGAGCGTCGGATAACGACATGAAAAAACTTTTTACAAACCCTACTATTCAATAATCTCAAACGTTTCTCTTAGTTACTATAGATTATCCAAATATTTGCATATATTTAATTCATTGTTTTCCATCTTTTGATAGCCTGTTTTTGTTTTCCATTTTATCCCCGTCAACTTACATTAAATCAATATAGATAGATAGATAGATACGTTTATTGACAATTTTTACATAGAAAACACTACATGTTATGTCAAAATATAGATAATTCACTTATATATACAAAGGACATAACTAAGAAAATAATATATACAATAAAAAATAGAAATTCAAAAATATAAAAAAAACCATTCAGTTAGGTGTAAAATAGTTTTGATAAAAACGACTACATTAGGAACTCCAGTATACTATAGAAACTGTTTCAGCAAGAAGAATTTTGCTAAAATATAAAATTGTTTAGAATTCATTGCTTTAATATCAATATTTTTGTTCAGGTTTAAAAAACAATTATACAGAATATCATCTATTGTATTAAGTTGCAACACACAATGTAAATATGATATAATGATATGACTTTTGTTTCTTGTAATGTGCTGATGTTGCAGCCATTTTTACATCTTGTATATTAATATATATATATATATATATATATATATATATATATATATATATATATATATATATGTAGTGAAAAGGAGATAATACTGGGAAGTACCCTTTTATAACTGAGGAAGCAAAATAAAACTAGGGTGCTTCGTTCGATGTGCTTTTAATTAAAGGTCTAAGCTTTCGTCAATGATTATTGACATCATCAGAGTAAACTACAAACAAACGAGAGAACAAACAATGAACAAGTGGAACCTAAGTATACAAATTTATAAAACACTTACCCTAATTCTAGCAAGTAACTATAACAATACTTTCTTTGTGTTCAACCCAAGTCACTGAGTTACTCCAATACTCCAATATTTAGGTGTGCAGCGGAAGATAGGACAAAGAAGTACTCTTTTTAGTTTACCAAGCTTTCGCAAATCTTTATTTGCATCATCAGGGTGCTACAATAAACAGAATTAGTACAAATTACAGAGTAAGAATTACTTTGTATCCTACACTAATTGAGGTTAGTTGTCTTGATGTTTATCAAATGAAATTGGCAACTCATTTGACCCCTACAAACGATAGCGAAAACTATCCAAAAATTGATTTTAAAAAACGTTCTTTAACATACATATTTAAAACACATTTAAAACACATATACATAAACATTTAAATAAAATTATGTTAAAATAATTGCAAAACATGTACGTAGTCACAATATAAAATTTTTTGGTTATAAATATTCTTATCAGAAACAAAAAAATTGGTTGTAAATTCATTGCTACCAACTTAAAACGACGCAGACGTTCGGATACAATTAGCGTCTCTTAGCAAAGACAATGACGTCGACTTTGCTAAGTAACAAGACAATTACTCTACACACACACACACACACACACACACACACACACACACACACACACACACACACACACACACACACACACACACTACATTAATAAACTTATCTTGATTGAGACTGGCTGAATGACAATGTCCAAGCAAAACACACACAAAAAAAAAAAACTTAAAACGACAGAACATTAGATCTTAAGTGATAACGACAATAGTATACCTAATAGAAGCTGAACTTCTTGAAAAAGAAAAGACGAAAAGACTTATTTTAGAAGTAGGAGAGATATTGTATATCTCATATATAATGAAACTTATATTGTTGACGATGAATTGTTTGTATCAGTAGATTCATGTTTATCTAAAGTTAACAATAATGAATATAAGTTGCTTAAATTATTGGTATCTGTCTTTTTGTTAATGGTTTCTTTTTCTTGAAAAATGAAAGCCATCTCGAGAAACAATCTTTTTGAATAATTGCTCTCCGTGGATAGGATTTTTACATTCGGAAAATCGAAAGAGTGCCCTGTTGTGTTAGCATGTGTAGCTAGGGAACATCTATCAGGGTGTAACCTAATGTCACTCTTGTGAAGAGTCAAACGGCTGGAGACTTTTTGGGAGGTGTGACCTATATAAGAACCTTCACAGCCTAAACAATTAAGTTTGTAGACAACATCACTTTTATCTTTCAATGACGTGTACAGAGATCCAACAATTAGAGTGCTTTTATAAGCAATTTTTACATTTGGTAGGTATTCTGGTCAATTTGGGAAAGACGTCCTTAATAAATGAAAGTGATGCAAAAGAAATATTAGGAATATTGTTAGTCAGTGAGTGGGAATCAGAGGTAACTTTTCGGGGCAAGAATTATCTAGGAACAACAGTAAAAGGATGTTGAGATTCTTCTTTCTAACGTACTCCCCGTTTTATCGTGAATTCTTGTGAGGTTTCGTTGTCTACTCGTACAGTTTCCCTTTGCTGTAAGTATAAATTTTTAATTAGACGTAAATTTTTGTCATCAATACCAGATTCTTTCAGTATCTGAAATAATTTTTTATGTTGCACCTTGTCAAATGCTTTTTCCAAGTCTGTAAAGCACGCGTGCATTCTAGCACATTCTGACAATGGTAGCGCCAATGGTAGCAACAATATGGTCCGTGTATCGTGTGGGAGATCTACCTCTATTTCTTTTTGCCTTCTACTTTTCCCTGGATGGTAAGTTTTTCAAGACCATTTCTTCGAAGCACATGTATAGCACGAAGCACGAATAGCGATATTGTTTATCATGACCAGATGATTTTGATTGTTGTTACCTCTGTCAATTATCATGATTCTCGTTTTATCTCTGTTTATTTTAAGGCCCATCGTTAAGCTTACGTCTTCTATCCGTTGTAGCAGGTGAATCAATTCAGCTTCAGAACTAGCGAGGATAGTAGTATCATCTGCATATCTCAAGTTGCAAATCTTCTTCCCGCCAATGGTGATGCCACCGTTCCAGTCCTCAGTAGCTTTCTGCATTATCCATTCACCATAGATGTTAAATAAAATTGGGCTTAGTATGCAGCCTTGTCTCACGCCCTTTGTGACCCTGAAACTATCGGTTAGTTCCCCATTTATTCTAGCTCTGCCATAATTATTATTGTACAGGCTTTTAATTAGCAGTATCAGATGATTGGGGACTCCCATTTCAGACAAAACCTGCCACATTTTACTCCAGTTAACCAAATGGAAAGCTTTACTATAATCTATGAAGCACAAATATGTTGTGATGTTGAATTCTCTGGATTTTTCTACAATCTGCCGTACGTTTAAAATTTGTTCTCTAGTACCACGTCTGGGGACGAAACCTGCTTGTTCCTCCGCAATGTTAGGTAGTAAAAAGGGCTTTATCCTCTCGAGAATTATGTGTACGTCCTCTATTTAAATTAATACTTGTATGGAAAATAGGGCCTCTCGCGTTCCCAGTCCGCTTCTAAACCCAAACTGAACACTGTTAATGTTTTCTTTAAGTTTTCCGTATATGCGAGAATAAATAACAGAAAGAAGGATTTTGAGTGCATGACTCCAAAATCCTCAAAATCCTATTGACTATAGTAGTGTTCTGTACATATCATTAAGTAAATCACAATTGCGTTCACTAAATATAGTTCAAAATACTTCTCTTCGACTCTGTCTAGGAATATTTAGATCCAGTCTAGTAAAAGGAGTTCACGAAGAATTTTTTTAACTTCCACTTCATCTAAGACGACAACACTTCTACTGCTTTTTTTCGCTAGAGTTTCAGCAAATCCCACAAACCCCACAAGAAATTTATAAATAGACAACTACCAGTTACTAATAATTCTAGAATGGTACCGTCCACTATAAACATGTTAATTCCTTATTTAGATAATATTAATCTGTTGTCCACCACCCCTTTCAGGATCCCTCAAACTCCTTTATGGATATGCAAACTTCCTAATCTTAATATCGAATTATTCAAATATAATACAAGAATACAATATCACCTTCCATAATCAAACAAGGATTCCATGAAATATCAATCAATGCAACTTCAATAAGATCCTTTACTCAAACGCATCTAAGAGTGAAGAAGGTGTTGGCTGTGCTGCTAAAACAGCTACAACTACTGTCAACCGATTTTGACTCTCTAGCAATTGCAGTATTTATACTGCTAAACTATATGGAATGCTACAAGCTGTGAAAACTCCACTCAACGACAATAAAACTATAGCAGTTTGTACTGACTATCATCGATGTTATCAACAAAATCAATAGATTGGGAAAACAGAGGAATATATATTACCGGAAAGTACCTAAATCACCTTAGATATGCGGCCTCCTGATCTCCTCGGAACGAGAAGAACCGGAATTAATGCTGAATGAACTTCATGAAAAATAACTGCAAAAAGGCCTAAAAATTAACTTTAACAAAACAAAAGTAATGACAAACACGGAAAACCAAGAGGTAATAAAAATACAAACAGAAAAAATAGAACAGGTAAATGAGTATATCTATCTAGGACAAGCAATCAGAGCTAACAGAGAAAATCAAACAGCCAAAATATCGAGACGAGTAAGAATGGGATGGGCAGCGATCGGAAAACTTTCTTACGTTCTAAAAAATCAAACAATCCCTCTATACTTACGAAGCAAGGTATATAACTCCTGTATAATACCAGTGCTCACCTACGGAGCACAGACATGGACATTTACACAGGCCAATTTGGATAGGATAAGGAAGGCACAAAGAGCGATGGAGAGACAAATGTTGGGTATATCACTTAAAGATAGAAAACGTAACCAGTGGATCAGGACCAGAACAAAGACAGTAGACGCGATAGAACAAGCAGCAAAACTGAAATGGAAATGGGCTGGACACAATGAACGTCTCCAAGACGGACGATGGAACAATGCCATCGGAAAGTGGCGTCCATACAATGCAAAGAGATCAAGAGGCAGACCACAGATGAGGTGGAAAGATGACATCAGGAAACAAGGAGGTCCACATGGCAGAGAACAGCTCAAGATAGGGAAAGATGGAGAGAACTGGGGGAGACCTATATCCAACAATGGAAGGATAGAGAATAGGTTAAAAAAATCATCGATGTACTTTATAAGAAACTTACATACTATCTACACAATAGTGTAAGAAATCCAGAGTATATGTAATCGTCTTCAAACTAATGGAATTACAGTAACAATTTTTTTGGTTTCATCACACATTGGTATTCCAGGTAATAAAAAAGCCGATCTAGCGACAAAACAAGTCTGTTCTATTAACTTAACAACAAAGATTCAAACATCATCAGATCTAAAAAGAACACTCAAACAAAAAATAATGAGCCTTTGAAATGATCATTGGAAAAGAAGCAATACCAAGTTAGCGTTCTCCAACCAAAAATTTGACAACCCCAACTTCCACCAATGAAAAGAAAGGACAAATCTATTATTCGGAGATTAAGAATAGGACACACACTTCTTACACATGGACACCCTATAAATTCCAGCAATCAGACTTTGTTCCAGTACTGCAACACCACGACTTCCGTAAAACACGTATGCTAAATTTTTGTTTTAGTCCTTTTTAATATTCCCAAAAAATTTGGTTAGGCCATATATTATGACGAGAGATATATAAAATAGAAGATTGACTCTGAGAAAGAGGCATTTGTTCTTTTATCAGATTTTCCAATAGATACTTAATAGCAGCATCATTATATCTGCACCCGAACATCCAATGATTGATATCGTTAGTGTTACTATTACAATCACCAAGTTCTGTTTCACTTAAATTAAATTATAAAGATAGGCTTTCACAGTAGCATGATTAACAAGGCATCTAACAAACATTAAATATACTCTTCTATTGGGATGACTTCTTGCAGCAAAATTTCCCAGTTTTCTTTGAACTCTTGTTTACACAGCGAGACTAAATCACTTCTATTGAGGCAACTAATTTCTAATCCTTTTGAAGCCGCTTCTTTAGCAAAATAATCTGCTTTGGTGTTACCCGAGATACCAGCATGTCCCTTTACCCAAATAAAAGAGACTGAATCATTTCTTTTAAGTAACTTTAGTTGATTTTCAAAATTTTGACGATAATACTGTTTGTGTATATATGCTTATGCGAATTATCTAAAGCAGACAACACAGATTTTGAATCCGACAGGATTACTATTTGTGGATCAGACATTTTCTTCTCAATAGTCCATTCCAGAGACCAGAAATGTTCAAAATATAGATTTGTACATGTGGTATCAAATCTACATTAGTAGAAATAAAATGTATCAATAAGATATATAAACACAAATATGTAAAAGGTAAATGTCAAAGTTAAACGTTTGAAAACTCTATTGCATCTTTACTAAAATTGCATAGTTTGCTTTGTATATAATGTGCCTAAACTGATCCAACAAATATTTTGCACCACATTTTACGTACTCAATTCAACTGAATGGCTAGTAGCGTTGACGCCATATGATTATAGCTATAACATTCTCTGATGTGCATCAACGTTTCGCTTTTTATATCGATACTGCATAAATTAATAGCGCTGTAAATTTTATAGTCGATTTTAATTTTATTACATGATTAAATACGCGGAGAAAAGTTTGTCTAAACATAATCCACGTTTTTGAATGAAGAAAGCATAAAAAATCGAATTCAAATTATTTATTAACGTTATTCATTAATACTCGAACGAATGAAGGCTTCTTTAACGCTTAATTCTCAGCAGCAGGATCGATTTTATTGTTTTTAATTAGTAGTTGTGTTTAATTTGAATAACTGAGTAAATAACCACGATATCTAGAAATAAAAATTTTTCGACATGGTTTTTTTCTCTTGTATATAAAATTGCACACATAATCAGCTTCAACCACAAAATAAAACCAATTTGTTTGATGTTATCTTTCTTTCTTCTACCTATGCTGCTTCATGCTGTGTTTTTATCCATCTGCAAAAACTGTTTCATCTTAAATATCCATACTACTTCAATCTTTTGTCGTCTGTGTGTAAATATTTTTTTCTCTATTTTGTTCTTCTTCATCCAGGAATTAAACATTTATCCCCAATCCCGTTACTGAATATTTCATAGTTAAATTTTTTTTCTAAATTTCTTTGGTATTTACCAATTTCTGGTTTCCATTTTCTATGACTTTGTGCAACTTTCTACCAATCTTATACCTTTATATACATGTATATTTGTCTTTTCTTCGGCATAGATTTTTCGTTAGTAATTTGACGATAATGAAGAAAATGGCGAATGCGACAATTTATTTACACTAAATTTTTGGAAAGCTATTGAATCACATTCGCCATAATTTTAAATTCTAAAATATTGAAAATTAAGCATTTATATTTATCAATCCTTCCTTCTCCTCCTTCTCCAATCCTTCTGATGTCCTAAAAATTGCTGAACAAATTTTCTTTTGGGCGTTAAAACTTTTTTTCTGGTCATTTTACAGTAAAATGGCATACGAGCAATATTATAGGAGGTTCTTCAAATAATAATTTTCAGTACAAATTTGTTTATATTATTTTTTTAAACTGCTTTAACCACAAGGGTTATTAGCAATGGTCGATTTTACAGATAATATAAATATAAAAAAAACAAAGAATACAATTAAATTTTGTTGATTAGTCCTGAGAAAACCAAAAGAAATATGGTACGATTGTGGTTACTATGTTCACTTAGAATGTCTTTTATTGTGATAGGTGACTGTGTCTTTCAAATGCGTACAACGGACACTCCACTAATAAGTGATGTACTGTTAGATCACTATCATACATGTAAGACAAAGGTTTGGGTTACTTCTGAAGTAGTAAAATCTTTGTGATCTTGATTAGTCCTAATCGTAGTCTGGAGATGATAACTTGATCTCTTATTTTCATAGGTAGCCACCATGGTAAGACACTTTGTTTTATGGATTTTTTGAAGTCCTTTAAGAATTATGGCTGTTGCTACAAGACCAATTTTTAAGATTAAGTCAACTTCGAATGATTTTGGTGTATATGATGAATAGTTTTTAAGAACGTGACACGATTTTCCTTTGAAATTGTTTCTTGCAAATATATGTAGGATGGATGGATGAAATTTATTTATATCCTCGAATACAGTCGTCCCAGGAACGCAACTCAAACATATTGGGAATATCATATTAAAGTCATTTACTTTAAAATGTATAATATATATCTGAATTGTCAATCTAAATAAGTCAAATAAAATAAAATTATTATTTTACCAAGTAACAAACAATGTTTTTAATGTATTAATGTTTTTCATTGTGACAATGATGTCCCAAATAAAAATGGAAGCATCAAATTAACTTATTTTAAAATAAAATTCTGTCTTATTTTCAGTAAAAATAGTAAATTACAGAATATTTTTATTGTTTTCTCCATTGACGATTTCTGTAAGACAATAGAGGCTGTATTTATTGTCTGTGTATCTATGAATATCTGTTTTTATTCCATTCGTCTTTTTTAACTACACTCACCGGCAAAATTAACGGAACACCTTAAAAATGGGACATATTAGATGACTCGAATTTCCTAAACCTGTTGTCCGATTTTAGTGATTTTTTTAGTATGTTATAGGTATATTATTTAAGAATATCAATGAAATAATATTGTTGCTAGACAGGTCAACGTCATTTTATACCGGGTGTAACAATCATACTGTGTTTTTTCCTTAAAGTTCGAAACACCCTGTGGAATATTCTAGCATATATAAAATATTGAAATTAAAGCTCAATTATAGTCTCAGGCTTTCTTAACATTTTCTTTTTTGATTCATTTGCTTGTGTTGGATAATAAAAAAGTTAGGTACGTTAACAACTAGCCATGTTTTTCATCAATAAATGCTCATTTTCTTCTTAGTTTCACCAGCATATTTAAAGGAACAACCATAAAATCTGAGTATTTTCTCTCTAGTCTATATACTGTTTAGATAATATCATAATACGAATGTTGGTGAAGTATTTTGAATTTATATTACAATGGTAGTACAATATAAAACCTGTTTAAGAAGAAATAAAACACAAAGATGTCAGACTCAACAAAATACGGATTTTAAATGCATTAACTTTATTGTACAGTTTGAACTTAAATTGTTTTTTTATGCATTTTTTTGGCTTTAATAGCGTGTGTTTCCCCTACGAGCCCTTACAACTGCAGTTATTCGTCTTCTCATACTTCTGATAACGCTATCGATCAGTTGTTGGGCAGCCTCTCCCATTCCTCAATCTTTTGCAATTGTGACTTCTTCTCTGTTTTGAATAGCAGGAACCCGTGCCCTAAGTTTTCTGCCTAGCATGTCCCACATATCCTCTATCGGGTTTAGGTCTGGGGAACAAGCTGGCCAATTCATCGTTGTTATACCCACTTGTAATAAGAAATATCTTACACTTACACTCTTACACTATAAAATAAAATTTTCGCCAATATATGGTGAAAAAGGTACCACATGGTCTTGGAGAATATCTCTGATATACTTATCTGCTGTTAATGCTCCACCATCAATCACCACTAACTCTGTTATTGCTCCCAAACATATACCGCCCCACACCATAATTGAACCTCCACCAAAAGGTACGGTCGTAGTAAAATTGAAAGGGGCATTTCGTTCTCCTTGGCGTTAATACAATCTTTCTCTACCGTCGATGTAATTTACACAGAAACGGCTCTCGTCCGTAAAGAGAATTTGACTCCAGTGGTTATCATTCCAATTTTGATGTACTCGACCAAATTGTAGTCGTGCTAAACGATGGTGTCTCTGGAGTCTGGGAGCTTTTATTGGCACATATGACTTGAGACCGGCTTCTTTAAGTCTCTTTCTTATTGTGCGCTCAATTAAATACAAGTTTGTACTTGTTATGAACAGACAGAATGACTGTAAAATGTAAAACACAATACAAATAAACAAATTAATTTGACATTTTGACATTTAAGACTTTCTTGTGACAAGGAGCTTTCAAAGCTATGTAGATATAGTCTATAAAATACAAATATAAAGAAATATTGCATTAATAACAGGTTCCTTTAAATTTGCCGGTGTGTGCATTAAATTGTTAACTTCTCATAGCCTACTTTAGGCTTGTTTTTAAACTAAGCAGAAAATGAGGATTTATTGATGAAAAACATGGCTAATTGTTAACGTACCTAACTTTTTTATTATCAAACATAAGCAAATGAATCAAAAAAGAAAATGTTAAGAAAGCCTGAGGCTATAATTAAGTTTTAATTTCAATATTTTATATATGCTAGAATATTCCACAGGGTGTTCCGAACTTTAAGGAAAAAACACAGTAGGATTGTTACACCCGGTATAAAATGACATTGACCTGTCTAGCAACAATATTATTACATCGATATTCTTAAATAATATACCTATAACATACTAAAAAAATCACTAAAATCGGACAACAGGTTTAGGAAATTCGAGACATCTAACATGTCACAATTTTAAGGTGTTCCGTTAATTTTGCCGGTGAGTGTATTTGGTTTTAAAAAGCCGAATACTTTCTTGTATACTTCCTGTTAAAAAGATGTACATTAATAAAAGAAAAGAATCTTGAAAATGATCTTTAAATTCATTGATAATTATTACTAGATTGGTCACTTGTAATCACCAAATTGATAGAAGAACTCAGGCTTCAGATTGATTATTTTTATATTCAGAAATTTCAATAATGTTTTGTAGTTTCTAATTGTACAAATATATATTATTATAATAATTCATTATTCTATAGACAGACATGTGAGTTTTTCATTAGGTTAACACATATAGAAAGCTATTTCTATGTCATATCAACTTGGCACAAAAACAAGGACTCTAAAATCACGAAAAAAGAGGAAATTAAGAAATATATCTATATTTAAAAAATTAAAAACACTTCCAAAATAACGAACTAAAGGAAAAATTATATACCAAGCCAAAAGTTGCTGAAAATATAAAAACGTCTAAAAGCTAATTTGCCGAAACTTTTCTAACTAAAACACATAGAAAGAAGCTTTCTCATCCCAAATTTCTATCTTCGTCTCGTTTCTGAATACTCCCAATGAGCTATCATAAAACAAGAATTCTTTTATGCCACTATTTACTAAGTTATAAGATATATAGGACTACGAAGCACTATTACATAATACTTAAATGGAATCCTCCAATTTTCAATAAACCTCCAGCAATGTTCGATCACAAAAAGTTGATCATCGTCTAATAGACCGTAAGGCGAATATATATCGGGCATAGTGTTTCCCACCGATGGTCGTTTGCAGCGAAATGAATGTTTACTGATGGAGAATATAGATCGATCTTTAGATCAACAGTAATTTACTCTTTTCGTTTGGAATAAGCCGTAATTTATGTTTAAAATAAGTTTGTTTTTGACATTTTGATTTCCACTTCGCAAATCGTTCTCAAAATACAAAGATTAATACGAGTAAATTAAACAAATTTTATTTTTTGTTTTTTGGTGAAAAATTCTTCTAATAATTTAATTTTATCTGACTCATTCATATTAGTAGACGACTTTAACATGATATTGCCACTATCGTTCAGTTGTGTTTCCTGGGACAACATTCCAAATGAACAGCACGGAGTTTATGAAAATCCTTGTGCAATCTGCTCCCGATCTTATATAGGCCAAACAAATCGTAGAATCCAAAATAGGATTTATGAACATTCCATTTCTGTTAGCAATTCCGATTCAATTTCAGCTTTTAAGTCATACAGGTCACAAAATTGATTTTGAAAACTGCAGAACCATAACCCCCATCCGCTTCTATAAACCAAGAATTATACGAGAAGCCATAAAAATTGAAAAAATGCCAAATTATCTCAATAAAAGAGATGACATGGAGCCTTCGACTTCTAATAAAGAAAATATCATCTGCTCCACTCGCCAATCAAAATCTTACTGCCAAAAATGTTTGCTGCAACCCACGCGTCAATCCCCGCTCAATTCCCCACGCTCACGCAAATCTCCACCCAAACCACCGCACCATCGATGGTATAAATGAACGGTTCTTTGTTCCAGTAGCAGTAATGTATTGGTTAGTGATCAGTGTAGTAGTGTATCTGGGCTTGGGAGATTGAGACCTAGGAAGCCCTAAAGAAGACATCAAAGAAGATGTCGAAAGCTCAGTACAATGATATTCAACGCAGTTCAATCCGAAGACTGTTGATTTAATAATAATGATGACCTGTAAATGTTGTCGCTAAGTCTTATTGAACAAAAAACAAGACTGTCGATAACTGAATCGAGTTGTGTAGGGTGATGATGTGTCTGGGCATTGAGATAACGGTTTGTATGGGCGGGTTTTCGGTACAGGAATATGAACAACTGCGAGGTGGGTGTTTCTGATTAAATACATCAAGAAATGCAAAGACGCTTCAGACTCAACTTCCGTCGTGAATTGAATACTGGAATGTATTCCATTCAGGTGGGAGAGGAAGAGATCTAATATGCCTTTACCACGCAGCAAAATGACAAAGGTGTCATCAATGTACCGTAACCAGCAGGTGGATTTGAGATTTGACGAGGACAAAACAACAGTTTTATAGATATCAGCTATTAAGGGAGAGAGGGGGATCCCATTGGGGCACCTTTGATTTGACGATAGAAATGATTTTGGAATGAAAAGTATGTATTAGATATGCAGTATTTTATAAGAGATAATGTGTCTTGCGAAAATGAGGACCGGACTGGTTTCAGAGGTGGTAAATCGACAATTCATTAAATTGTAACCCTGAAAAAAATTTTGGAAAAAAACACTGAAATATGGACGTCTGAGGTGGATGGGGCATGTAATGCGGATGAAACAAAATGACCCAGCTAGAAAACGATCCTTAATAGACCCATTGGGAGAAGAAAAGGAAGACCCAGAACAAGGTTACTTGATAACAACGATGAAGACATAAGAAATATGGGAATACGAGCTCGGCGGAGGAAGGCGATGTATAGGGACCACTGAAGAGAAATTCTTAAGAAGGTTAGGATCCATGCAGGGTTATAAAGCCAGAATGATGAATGTGTCTTGCGGGATTTGATCTTTAGAGTTCAAGATGGAAGTGGTTTCATCGATAGGAATGTTAGTGAATAAAGAAACAATGTCAAAACTAGCTAGTATATCTGAGGGTGAAATAGAAAGGTTTTTCGAAAGATCAATGAAATTAAAAGAGTTTTTGCCAAAAAACGAGGTGCTTTTGGCTAACGGTTGTAACATCAATACTTATGAACAAGCGCATTAACAGTGAAATCATAAATATAGTGCAAACATTATATTGGAACCAAAGTGCCATAGTTCAAATTGATGGGCAACACTCAGAAGAAATGAAGATCCGTAGAGGAGTTAGATAGGGATGTGTTTTGTCGCCACTTTTGTTTAACTTATATTCTGAACAAATTTTCCAAAACACGCTCAATAATATCAAAGCCGGAGTTACCGTTAACGGAAAATTAATTAACAAGTTACGATATGCAGACGACACTGTGATCATAGCAACGAATTAAGAAACCTTTAAAAAACCTATTCCTCCACAACTTGACAGCTGTTGTATTCCAACAGTTGTTGTATTCCTTAGTGGAGCCATTCAATCATTTTTAGAATCGGTGTCGATGATGGTATAATTATAAACATTTTTTTGGTACTCTATGTTTTTCTAAGTATTATTTTTATTTTTTAAGTAAGACACTTTGCTTTTCTTACAATCAAATATATGCTCCATTAATTCTAAAATTTTGGTAATTGTCATTGGTAGAATATTTATCTCATTACATAAATGAATCGTATAACCTATGAAGCAAACTCATCAAGATAGCCATTACAGGAAAACAACTCAGTAAGATCAGTAAGAATCAAATCCACTTAAATACATTGCAACTATATTTCATTCAATTAGCGATATCGCAAGATACAACATTAAAGATTCAGATTCTGATTGGAAAAATCCTAAAATAGTCGAACTAATACAAGACTAGCACTTGAGGTAGGTACACAGCACATAAGATTGGATACTTACTGGATAAACTTTTTTGTGAAAGTCCTAGAAAATATTTTACGTAACAAATTTTTGCCTATCACTATATTTACTCACAAACATAACGCTTTTATATGGAACACATTCCTTAACCGTTTAATATGCTTTACCATGAATCTACATCAAGCAAACTGCTAAAGCTAGGTTTATTTAAAAATTATAATATAAATTGGAAACCTACCGACGGTGAAATAGTCCTCTACCCATCTGTACCATTTTGGATGCTGAAAACGATCCGCTGCAACATCATCTTTAAGCCCCGCCTGCTTTTGTCTCAACCTCCCACAAGATCTGGCGCTTGCGTGGCCACGTGACCCTTTGCCGGCCAATGCGAAGTCAGGGCTGTAAATCAATTTGTGAAAAGACCAACACTGGAAAGACGTTATGTTAGATCCACCGAAATTGAGGCGAACGAGAAAAAATAAAACAATACACGAGATGATATGTCGGAATCTGCAAGGTTGGGAAATATTCTTGAAGAAATATTATGAGCACTATTTGAGTAGGTGACTTGATTTTTCGTTTTACTAACTTGACAAGCTAAAATGCTAGTATGTATTAATGGAAACAAGGGTTTGATTTTTGTCCCGTAGACCACTTACCGATTTTTTTCCTTTAACTTTTTCTCAATTCCACATTTTAGGTATCTCTTTATCTGGGTCTAATTGTTTGGTAATATAACAAACTAGATACTTAAAATTCGATATTCTTTGTATCTGTTGGTTAACCATCTACAAGTCCCTTCCAATATCACTTGGTCCAACGTTAGATTGATAAGAAAATTAAATTTTAGAGAACAATAATAAAAGCGCAACGTAAATTTTAGAAGTTTTAATGCATCGAACAACATTTTTGAATTTCCTAATAGAAAATATTTTATAAAGCTATGTGTATATTATACTGATAAACTATGCAGACAGAAAAAGAGACGGTACGAAAACAACCGGATACTAAACATAGAGAGGGCGTTCAAGGAAAACGAAACACGCAGTGCATACCAACTTATCAAACATTTAAGACAGGGTTACAAACCGAAGACTAGCCTATGCAAAAATAAGAATGGGGAAATAATTAGCGATATGGACGAAATTAAGAGAACCTGGATGATGTATTTTAAGGAATTATTAAACGAAAGGGCACAAACACCACTACAACAGCGGCAGCAGCAGGTAGAACAGGAAGGTCAACAACAGGAGCTGTGGGAAGATGGAGAAGATAATGAATTGGCTAGACCTCCAACGCTAGAGGAGGTTCGAACAGCAATCCAAATGCAAAAAAGCCATAAAGCGCCGGGAATAGATAAGATACCGGCAGAACTGTTCAAGCAGGGAGGAACAAATTTGACAGAACAGATGTACCAGCTTATACAAGAAATATGGAGAGAAGAAAAAATCCCACAACAATGGAAGAAAAGTATAATCTGCCCTATTCATAAAAAAGGAGACAAACTGTTATGCCAGAATTATAGAGGCATCTCTTTACTTTGTTCGGGATACAAAATACTCACAAACATTCTTAATCGAAGACTTCAACCCCTCACTGAAAAAATTATCGGGGAATATCAAGCAGGGTTCAGGCAAAATAGATCTACTATTGACCAACTATTTACAGTTAAACAAATACTAGCCAAAGCATGGGAATATGACATAGACGTCTACAATCTCTTTGTAGATTTCAAGCAAGCCTATGATTCAATAGATAGAACAATACTACCTAATATATTACAAGAATTTGGCATACCATCAAAATTAATAAGACTAGTGCAAATGACAATGACAGAAACAGAAGCACATGTATGTATTCAAGGACAGATCACTGATGCGTTTATGACAACGCAAGGACTGAAACAAGGTGACGGACTGGCTCCAACACTTTTTAATCTTGTTCTTGAATATGTAATTAGACGGTTGACGGTGAGCAGAAATAACATACTTACAAACAAATCTACCCAATTAGCAGCATACGCAGATGACATAAACATAATGAGCAGAACAAAGACTGCGGCAGAAGAAACCTACGTTCAGTTGAAACAGAGTTCAGAAGTTGTAGGGCTAACAATAAATACAAATAAAACAAAACTACTCATACAAACCAGATCAAATAGACAGGCGCAACAACAACAATTTATAGACGATATAGAATACGTGAATAGATTCACGTATTTAGGAATGGATCTGGTCGAAAATAATGAAGAAGAACCGGAAATAAATAGAAGGCTTATGCTGGCAAACAAAGCCTATTTCGCGATGGGCCACATATTCAAATCGCGAGACGTACACCGGAAAACAAAACTCCGGGTATATAAAACAATAATCCGACCCATAGTAAGTTATGGGTGTGAAACATGGGTTATAACACAGAAATCTACCAATGCATTAGACGTGTTCGAAAGAAAAATATTGCGTAGAATACTGGGTCCAATAAAGGAAAATAACAACTGGCGAATTAGATATAATAACGAAATATACGAACAATACACTGAACCAACACTAGCACAATACACTAGACTGCAGAGATTACGATGGGCAGGGCATGTGGCCCGCATGCATGAGAACAGAATCCCCAGAAAATTACTAAACGCAAGAATGCAAGGAAAAAGACCTGTTGGAAGACCAAAAAAGAGATGGGAAGACGAGGTAGATGAGGATGCCAAAAATCTCCTAAAAACGCGTTCATGGAAAAGAACAGCAGTAAATAGAGATGTTTGGAGAGGTTTAATGAAGGAGGCCAAGGCCCGGCTTGGGCTGTAGTGCCATTGGATGGATGGATGGATGTGTATATTATAGTTAAAGTGATTAAACACAATAATAATAAATTAAAAAAAAGCATACAATACAAAAAAAATGTTAAAGTTTACCACTTTAGTTACATCCACTTTATTTTTAATGACATCCACAATTCTTCGAGGCATAGTGTTTTACCAAGTTCTGACAAAATTTGAATGAAAACGAATCCCATATTTCTTGCAATTTTTCCTTCAATTCGTTGATGGGCCAGGCAGGATGTTTTCTCCAAACTTTTCTCATTTTGCGCCACAAAGACAAGTCGGAACTGTTAGAAACCCATTCCAGAAGTGATATACCATGGTCTTCAATCCTTTCTAACCCTTTCACTGTCCATGGCACGGATCCGTGCCAGGCTGAGTTTTCAGATAGTGCGCGTGGCACGGATCCATGACACATGCACATTATCACTTTCCTTGCCAGTAGGCACTGAATGCTAATTCAAGGTAGACGTACGTTGATGAGCGTGTAGAGTACATATCGGGTCTTCTAAAAAGTTCGTTCGTTTCGGATTTTGTTTTTCGTAGATATATGGGTGATAGCATTGCAGGGCCGTCGGGCATTAAAAAACGTAAATTAGTGTGTAAAAATCCTAAAAACTCACTGATAAGGAACTATTACAACTATTGGAAGAATCGAGTGATGATGAAACAACCAGCTAACTAAGCGCAAGTGTTTGTACTGGAACGCTGAAATCAAAAATAATTAATAATCCCACGAAACTTATTTTTAAAACACTTAAAAAGGGTGAAACCTGTGCAGTGTATTCTCACAACCTGTTGGTCGGTAAATGGAGAGACAAAAGAGATTTTCTATATTTATCTAATGAACATGAAAACGAAATGGTCGAGTTTGCAGATAGAAGACATTGTACCAAAACAAAACCTAAACCAATTTTTTATTAAAATAAGCAGATGGGCTGAGTAGACCACCAGGACCAAATGAATGCATATTATCCCTGTGACAGAAAAACATTAAGGTGGTACAACAAATTAGATATCCATTTCATACAACTTAAGCTCCTCAGTGCCTTTTTCCTCTTCAAAAAATATTCAGGTAAAACCATGAATCTTTATGATTTCCGACTAACTGTTATATCAAAACTATTAAAAATTGAAGTACCCAATACTACAGCTGCCCGGACCAATAACCCAACATCACATAAACTGACAAAAATTACATCTGTGAACAAAAAAGGTGAAACAGAAGTCAGAATGCGTTGTAGATTTTGTTTCCAAAAGAAAATTCGGAAAATGACATTGTACTATTGTAAAGAATGTCCTGAACAACCTGGATATTGTGTGGGAGATTGTTTCGATGTTACCCATAAATTTTTTTTAACATTTTTACTATTTTTGTTTTAGATTGCTCTTTTTCGTTTTATGTTTATTGGAAAAATGATTATCTTTTTATTGTATTAGTTTATTTTATTTTGTTTCTTTGTTACAACACAAATATTTTCCTGTTTTTGTTATTGAATATATAAAAAAGAAGATCATTACTTGCGAGAGACCGTCGGATTATATGGACTTGGCCAAAGAAATGACAGAGGAGAACGCTTGCTACACTTTTGTATAGACAACAACCTGTTTGTTACTAATACAGGCTTTCAACATCACCCAAGACGACTATACACTTGGATATCACCAGGAAATAGATACAGAAATCAGATAGATTTTATACTGGTAAAAACCCGTTGGAGGAGCGCTGTTAAGGATGTTAAGACCTATCCAGGAAAAGATTGTAATAGCGACCATCAATTTTTATCAGCTGAATTCCGCATGAAGTTAAGAAACAGTCCAAAAACAGGAAATACAACAACTAAATGGCATCTAAGATATAACGATCCGTACAAAAAAGCCGCAATGCAAAAGCTATGTGACCTCAAACAATCATTAAATCCAGACGAGTCCTCAAACAGCATATGGACAAAAACAAAATCCATATTGCATAATGCTGCGAAAAATATTAAGAGTGATAGAGAAGAAAGAAGGAAACAATGGATAACGGACTCCACGTGGACTAAAATACAGGAGAGGAAGTGCTTAAAAGCCACAGGACTGAACAGTGAAAGTGATAAAGAGGCCTATAAAGCGCTGAACGGTCAAATAAAACGACTCTGCAAAAAGGACAAGAACACACACTTGAACAAAATCTGCATGGAAATAGAAGGGCATAAAACCAAAACTGAGACCAGAGACATGTTTAAAAAAATAAAGCAGATAACACGTTCCTTTACACCAAACTACCCTGCTATCAAAGATGATAACGGAACTCTACTCACTTCTAAAAAAGATATTTTACACAGATGGAAAGAATACTGTGGACGACTGATGATGGAGGAAAGCACAGACGCCCCATCACAACAAGAAGATGCCAGTTTTGCGACGGAACCTGACGTACTCAAAAGTGAAGTTGAAGCAGCAATTATGAGGCAAAAAAGTCAAAAAGCTGCCGGTCCAGATAACATACCTATTGAAATGATTTGGGCCCTAGATGACGTTGGAGTGGATATAATACATCAAATTTGTCAAAGAGTGTGGGAGACAGGTAAATGGCCTGAGGACTGGACACAATCACTATATATTCCCATACATAAAAAGGGAGCGAAAGATTTATGTAGCAACTATCGCACAATTGCTCTAATTGCGCATTGCAGTAAGATACTTACACATAATTCTCGAGAGGATAAAGCCCTTTTTACTACCTAACATTGCGGAGGAACAAGCAGGTTTCGTCCCAGGACGTGGTACTAGAGAACAAATTTTAAACGTACGGCAGATTGTAGAAAAATCCAGAGAATTCAACATCACAACATATTTGTGCTTCATAGATTATAGTAAAGCTTTCGATTTGGTCAACTGGAGTAAAATGTGGCAGGTTTTGTCTGAAATGGGAGTCCCTAATCATCTGATACTGCTAATTAAAAGCCTGTACAATAACAATTATGCCAGAGTTAGAATAAATGGGGAACTAACTGACAGTTTCAGGGTCACAAAGGGCGTGAGACAAGGCTGCATACTAAGCCCAATTTTATTTAACATCTATGGTGAATGGATAATGCGGAAAGCTACTGAGGACTGGAACGGTGGCATCACCATTGGCGGGAAGAAGATTTGCAACTTGAGATATGCAGATGATACTACTATCCTCGCTAGTTCTGAAACTGAATTGATTCACCTGCTACAACGGATAGAAGACGTAAGCTTAACGATGGGCCTTAAAATAAACAGGGATAAAACGAGAATCATGATAATTGACAGAGCTAACAACAATCAAAATCATCTGGTTAGGATAAACAATATCGCTGTTGTAGATAAATTTGTGTATCTGGGCTCATTAATAACCAACAAAGGAGGCTGTACTGAAGAAATAAAGCGGCGGTCAGCAATCGCAAAAAGCGCTATGGCAAAATTAACAAAAATTTGGAAAAGCCATGAAATTACTACCGATACAAAAATGAGACTAGTAAGAAGTATAGTTTTTCCAGTTTTTACTTATGCATCGGAATGCTGGACCCTTACTGAGAAAGACAAAAAGAACATAGATGTATTTGAGATGTACTGCTGGAGACGAATGCTGAGAATACCATGGGTGGCCCGAAGAACAAATGAATCCATACTGGTCCAGCTAAACATAAAGAAAAGACTAAGAACACAAATAACAGAACAGATAATAAGCTATTTTGGACATGTGCTTCGAAGAAATGGTCTTGAAAAACTTACCATCCAGGGAAAAGTAGAAGGCAAAAGAAGTAGAGGTAGATCTCCTACACGATACACGGACCATATTGTTGCTACCATTGGCGCTCCATTGTCAGAATGTGCTAGATTGGCAGAAGATAGAAAAACGTGGAGGAACATTGGAAAAATTACCTAACAGCTTCATGATATCACGATACCTGCATCAGGTTAACGACTAAGAAGAAGAATATAAAAAAAACACGAATAATGCACTATAAAAGTGCATTATTCTTGTTCTTATTTTTATTTTAATCATAGAGTTCAAATATTTTATTTACTGATTATTAACAAAATAAAGATTTTCTTAGCATTCTTTAAAGTTTCTTCTACATAAATTTTGGACTAAACCACTCATAATAATGTATTTGTCACGGATCCGTGCCGACTAGCACTGCATAAATTTTTTTTGACCAATGTGTATGGTACGGATCCGTGACACATGTCAAAATTGACATCTGACATCTCCAAAAAAAGACTTTTTCAATAATTTTTTTTTACAAAAACAAATAGCCGCTTTTGGGCATGTCTTAAATCAAAATGTAGCAATGAAAGAGTTAAACTCTTTTTTGAGGTAGGACAACTTGCGCCGTCCTGTTTGAAGACAAAATCTTTTGCTGATGTTGTTGTTGCTGATGTTTTTCCGTTTTTACAATCCCATCGATAAAATATAACTTTTCCACACCTTCAGACGACATGGAAACAATATTGTGAATATTATGAAATATTGTGAAATATTGATTCATAGTGACCATGAAGACGTGAATCCAGAAGAAATAAATGACGAAAATGACCCAGATGTTTTAAAATCTGAAATAAAAACCGCAATACAAAAATTAAAAACTGGAGAATTTAAGAAGAATACGGAATCACGGCGGAAGCACTTCTTAGCCAAACATATTGAAGATCTTCGGAGACTGGTGACCAGAATAGCGGAGTATGGAGAAGAGTACGGTCTAACAATGAATGCCAAGAAGACGAAATTTATGAGAATATCGAAAACTCAAAGAAATAATGAGAATCTTCTTCTAATAAACGGAACCAACTTCGAACAAGTGGACAAATATGCATATCTGTGAACAATGATTAACTCCACACATGATTAGATTTAGGAGATCAAAATCAGAATAGAAAAGACTAGAGCAAATTTCAACAAAATGACAAGAGTGCTATGTACCAGGGATTTAAAATTTGGAACTAAGAGTTAGCTTGGCGTGTTACTATGTTTTTTCGACTTTGATTTAATGAATGGAATCTTGGACCTTGAATGCGACATTAATGAAAAAACTTTAATCATTGGAGCTGTAAGTGTATAGAAGAATTCTGAAAATATCGTGGACAGAACACGTCACAAACAAATAGGTTCTGACAAGGATGAATAAAGAAATAGAAATTTTAAATACAATTAAAACAAGAAAATTGGAATATCTCGGACATATTACGCGTGGAGAGAAATATACCTTGCTCCAATTGATTATGCAGGGAAAGATCCAAAGAAAGAGAAGCATAGGGAGACGTAGAATGTCATGGCTGCGCCACCTGAGAGAGTGGTATGGATGTACATCAAATGAACTTTCGACCAGCCGTCTCAAAAGTCGAAATCATGAATGAGACCAGATGACACTTGAAGAAGAAGAGTGCTTCAGGAATTTACCTTCCACCTATTTTTCACAATAACAAAATATATTTAAGATGTATAGGTGCTGTATATAACAATATATTTTCCACTTCTAAATATTGATAATAAAAATTGACAATTACTCAAATAGATACGTCAATTGTCTAAAACTGCTCTAACTCCCTGATGTAACATGTATTTGCTATGTAGATTACGGCCCATTCTCATAATATAACGCAAAACACTAATCCCCTAAATGTATTCATTTAGTTTGTTCTATTTAGTCTGTTACTACAAATGTAGTGACCAGTGGCGTGACCAAAAGTGTCGTTTTGGTATCAGAAACTTGTAATTGAGTAAAATAGTCGTATTTTTTTCAATTGTAGCTAGACATGACGAAAGTTTTTACTAACAATTAAATTGTTCTAATAAAAGATGCTGAAGAAGACGTTACATACGTGGCTTTAAAACTTGAGGAAGAATATAAGAAGTGGAATTTGTAAAAAGATATAGATAAAACTGAATATTCAGCATTAAGTTGCTGAGAAAATCACGTAAACATGAAAAAATATAATAAATATAAGTAGACGATTGCGTTTCGATTTAATTTGAATCTCTTACCATTCTCTAACATGCACAGACTACTATGGCAATTATAGGAAAAATAATAACCAAAGTATGGTACTAGCGACATCTAGTGGGGGAAGACGAAGTGAAATGTCGATATCAATTAAAGTAAACTGTATACCGAAGCTTAATCAAGACATTCAGAGCGATGCTGGGAATATCTTTATTCCACTATGCATCAACAATTTACCCATATAAATTATAATGACGGAAACACGTGTTAGAGAATAGTAAGAGACTCATATTGAATCGTAACGCAACCATTTACTTATATTTATTTTGTTATCGTCCTTACTCGAACAAATGAGTACAAAATGATGGCAATTTCAAAATTACCAGAAAACTGAGTTAGATTTTGAACTTACTTTACTTTTTCGAGTCTGGATCCGACTACAGTTTTTCTGTCCAATATCGGGCTATGTCTACAGCCTTTGTATTTGCGAGCCACAAATCATCGAGGGTGCACTGTGATGGGCAAAGTCTGCATACTCTCAGGTGCTCCATGTTCTGTATTTCCCCTCATTCACAGAGTGCCTCGCTATCTGTCTTGATGCCCCATTTAATGAGGTTCTGTTTTACAGGGGCAACACCTGTGCGCATGCGGTTGAGTGGATGGATCTTGAAAAGCACTACAATAGAACAATATTTCAAAACCAGAATTTAGTAGCTCTAAATAGTTTTTTTTTGAGCTGCATCCAAACTATTCTCTCAGGTTCTTAAGCCATGAAATTCGTCTTCTTCCGATGCTTCTTCTGCCATCTATCTTTCCTTGCATTATGAGTCGCAGGATGCTCTACTTCTCGCGCCGCATCACATGTCCGAGATACTGTAGCTTTCTTTCTTTAATTGTAGGCGTACTTTAAGGGCTAATGTTAAATCTTTGCCACAGAACTTTTTCATTTTCATAAAATTAGAACATGCTTTTTCGATTCTGACTTTGATTTCTGTCAATCTTTCAATCTGCTGGCCCTCTACTATCAAGATTTCGTTAGTATTATGGTTGTTTTTACAAATTTTCATAAACTTCGTCTTTTTGATATTAAGCAGAGTCCGTACTCCCTACTATACATTACTATTTTACTTATGAGTCTTTCGAGGTCTTGTAAACTATCGGCTATTCATCTGATGTGTTAACTAAGACTCCATTTACTTTTATGCCGACTGTTTCATCTTCCAGAGTTTCTCGAATTTCCTCCTCAGAATGAGCATTAAATAATAGAGGTGATAGTATGCAGCCTAGCCTGACTCCTCTCTTTATTTCCATTTCTTCAGATGTCTCTTTTTCAATTAGTACTATTGCTGATTGTAATAAAGGTTCGTTATTAGCCTTAAATCTCTTTCATCTAGGTTTTATTTTTTAGAATTTCCATGAGTTGGTCATATTTTACTTTATGAAACGCTTTACTGTAGTCTATAAAATAGTAAACAGGACGGGTAACATCCAAACATCTCTGTGTCAGTACGTTGAAGAAGAATAGTGCCTCTCTGCTACCCATACCATTGCGGAATCCATATTATGTGTCACTAATATCCAGCTCCAATTTAGAGTGAAATTTGGCGTGGATAATTTTCAACAGAATTTTCAAGGTATATGACATTAAGCTTATGGTTCGATAGTCACTGCAGACTTTGGCATTCACTTTCTTTGGCAAACACACAAATGCTGATGTGAACATTTTTCTAGGGATGATTCCCGTAATGAAGATAGCGTTGAACAGTTCTACTATTATGTCCAGGTTTTTCTCGTTGACCAACTTTAATAGCTCGCTTGGTAATTCAGTAGATTTATTGGTTTTCATTGAGTTTAATGCCTGAATAATTTCTGATTTGGTTATCTCTGGGTCTACATCTCCCGTTTGGCTATCTACAGATGTATTAGCTTCTTTCTGGTCATGAAATAATTCCTTGATGTTCTCTACATCGTCGTAGTTTTTGTTCTGTCTCAAATTTAATATTTCCATTTTTGTCGAGCAATATATTTGAGGTTCTTCTATTTTCTACTCCGGCTAGTTCTTTGACTTTTTTATGTAGATTTAATTTATCATATCTGTTTTACAGTTGTTCTATTTCTTTATATTTTTCAGAGAAGTAGGTTTCTTTAGCCTCCCTAATTTTTCTTCTTATTTGATTTTGAAGCGGTTTATAGCGGATCGTATTGATGGTTTTGTTTTTTCTCCTTTCTTTCATCAACTCTAGAATTTCCTCGGTCATCCACTCTTTTTTCTTACATTTGGTTGCTGTAAGTACTTTTCTATCTAGATTTGTGTTGATTTCGTGTTTCAGATTTTCTTTTGTTTCTTCTGACTTTAGTTTTTGTATGTTAAGTTTATTGTTGTTACGGCTTTTTTGCGTCTTTTTGAGTTGAAGTTGAAACCTAACAATAAGAAGACTGTGATCAGCGGATACGTCTGCTCCTGGATATGCGTTTACTGCCTAAATTGAGTTTCGATATCTGTGTTTTATTATAATGTAGCCAATTTGATTTCTGACGAATTTATTGTCCTTGTCATATATTGCAAAGGAATATTAATAGTATCATGAGGAGGAGGGAAAGGACTTAAGGTATCGTCAATAGGTATTTTTGAATTGGTTTTTGAAGACTTACTTTCCATATGTTAGGTACTTGTTTCACCCTCAGTAAATAGCACATTTATAACGTGTTTTTAACTTTTCGCAAAAACACAAAACGAATAATTATAATTTAACATATTTACTTGTTGGTTGTTCAGATAAGATTTCCATTGGTTATTTTTCAAATTTAACCAGCGCACCACAAATCCCTAATACTTCAATCTTGAATCAATCATAGAAGAGAGAAACGATGAAAATATTGTACTGCAAAAAACTACCAGCTCTTAAAAGAATTAGAATCCTTTGCAAGGCACGCTAATGCTCTCGAACCATTATTTCATTGTTTACGAGCACAATCCTCAACCGAGATGAAGTCAGTGTATATGTGTTCAAAGACCATTATGTAAAAACGAGCTCATATTTTTCCTCGGACGCGCTAACACATTTTTCCTTTCTTTGTAAATTTGTCAGAGCAGAATTTTGGCGTGACAAAGGAATTGTACGTGACGGAATCAATGACGGTGTGCCCTACGCGATCAAAAATTCTTTACAAGTATTTCTGTCATTTATCCGTAGGAGACGAAGTGTGTGTGTCTCGAATTTTTCTAGTATTTGTCGCAGTATGCGGTTCTTTTGAATGCGTTTCAATGATTGAATTCGTACCGTAACTTTCTCAACCACATAGCGTAAAGTCAGAGTGGAGAAAAATACGAATTTAATCGTACGTTTCTGAATATTTGGATATGATTGGCGTAATAATATTTCTACTTTTCACTCTAAATATATTTATAAGTGTATATACTCCATTCTAATTCGTAATTGCAAATCTTCACATTAATTCTGACCAGAGAATGCAGAGAACTTAAGGGAGACTTCAAGAGAAATGGTTGATGACATTAAATGAATAACTGGTCACAAATTAATGTAAAAAACGACCAATACTAACAAAGAACTGGGAGAAAAACTGACAAATCCAGTACCTTAATAAATCACTTAATTAATTCCTCAGATTTATTACTACTTAATAATGGAAAATCGACCCGATTTAATTCTTACAACGATTCATTTTCCGCCATAGATTTTCCATTATGTAGCCAATCATTATTAACTTATCTCTTACCTGTGCTTTTTTTACAGGACCTACCACTAGTAGGCCACGAACTATTATTGCAAATTTTCAATTTTATATGTATCAATAAGGTATTTCCACAAATATGGCACTCGTTAATCATAGTTCCAATACACAAACCAGGTAAACCTAAATTTGAAGCCGAATTTTATAGACCAATCTCTCTCACGAATGTAATGTGTAAGTTGCTAGAAAAAGTCATTGCCAATCGATTTATGTGGTATATTGAACATAAACAACTTATACCCATTCAAAGTAGATTTAGGAAAAATAGATCAACATTAGATAACTTGTTCTGAAGCTATTTTATTGTGGCATTGTAAATGAATTACTATTTAACTGGGAATACGCCACAATTAAAGATAAAAATACGTTTATTGACGTTTCAATTTCCACTTCGGAAATCGTTCTCTTTTTCGAATTTCCGAACGATATCACTTTCCTAGGGATGCTGCTTCTTCTTTAAGTTCCATCTTTTATCGAAGATTGGAAATCATCATAGCTATGCGGACTCTGTTGACTGCTGCTCTAAAAAGTCCTGCGCTACTGCATTCAAACCATTCCCTTAAGTTCTTAAGCCAGGCTATTTTTCATCTTCCCACATTTTGCTTTCCTCGGTTTTTACCTTGCATAATAAGTTGTAATATGCGTATTTTTGCCCTGTCATCTAGGGATGCAACTGGACTTAAAATTAAGTTATACAAGTGATATACACTCGCTAAGACTATCGTGCCAAGCTGGACTACACATTATGCAATCTGTATCACATAAAAATTGACGAGCAGATTTTCAACTCTAATAAATTTGTTTAGATCTTTAATTAAATCAAAACTGGACTACGGATGTGTTGTGTATAACTCCACAAACCAAGCATTGCTCAAAACTTTGGATACTCTTCAGAGTTCAGCCGTTAGACTTGCTCTTGGAGCATATTGTACCAGTCCTGTGGACAGTCTACTCTGTGAAGTTGGAGAGCCACCTTAAACCCAAGAAGAAAATAGTTAACTCTATCGTATATGTCTCGAATATAAAATCTAACCCAAAAAATCTGGCTCTTCATCATTCTGTTGCTAACAGGTTCTAGGAAGTCTATCAAAAAAGAAATAGGGATCCTGTACCTTTCTATGAACGAGCTAATAGATACTTATTAGATTTTAATATTGAACTACCTTCCATTTATCGTAGCTGTGAAATAAATTTATGTTTTCCTTGGGTTGTTCCCTCTCTGTTGTGTAACTTTAAACTTACAGCATATAACAAAAATAACGTAATACCCATTTTTTTTAAAACTCACTTTTCTCCATGTTTCTCACACAGTTCAAAAATTACCATCTTATATACACGGACGCATCTAAGACCATAAATGGAGTGGAGCCTGCTTTTTTGATATCACATGAACATTCCATCTATAAATTGTCTCCTGAGACAAGTATTTTTACAGCAGAACTTTTTGCCATAATTAAGGTTCTAAATTAAACGTTAAAACAAAAATAGAAATAAAAAAAACTTATCTCTTACGGAATACTTTAATGTAACATTTAGTAAATCTTAATTAAATACAATTAAATAATGACAAATAAAATTCATATCAGATCGACATCCAAAAGAAAATTGAAAATTTCCAATTAAGTAGTGACAAAAACTCTGGCATTAGGTCCTCAAATAATATCATAACAGAAGCAGCCTTAACTAATATCGGTAAAACTAAACTTTGGAATAGACAACCAGTGCCTTGGTGAACCAGCGAAAACGCACTGGTTCTATCTGTAACAAAACACGTGTTTAATAAAGTTAAAAAGTAAAATACCGAAGAAAATTTAGTCAATTTTAAAGAACTTAGAGCAAGAACGAGATATTTCATAAAAAAGGAAAAATTATGTTCCAACTCTTTTAGACAAATAAGCATCTTAACTCTTGGGCAAACACCAATTACTTATAACAATGCTATTGCAGAAACATGTTCTGATAATAATCAACAAAATTCTAGCAATAATAATATACCTCAGGAAACGTTAACGCACAAGGAAACTATAGAATCCTCTATTATCACCATAAACGATATCAATGATTCTTTAAACATCGCCATAACTCTTCAAGAATTAGAATTTGCTATTTCTGATTTCAAAAACACCTCGGTTGGACCAGACGACATACCACCAATATTTATAAAAAACTTACCATATACAGCTAAACTAGTTTTACCAAATTTCTTTAATATTTGTTTTCTAAAACATAAATTTCTTGATCTTTGGTCACAGGCAGTAATAATTCCCACTATCAAGCCAAATAAACTTAAAGATAAACCCATTTTTTACCGCCCCATCTCGCTTACCTGTAGTATGTGTAAAATCTTGGAAAAAATTTTAAACCTTCGTCTAATATAGCACTTGGAAAATAATAATCTCCTTTCCCCTTGTCATAGTGGCTTTCGAAGAGGCAGATCGACGTCAGATAACCATGTTACTTTACAAACCTTAATTAATGAAGCTTTTGCAAACGACCAAAAAGTGATTGCAATATTTTTTGATATAAGCAAGCTTTGAGAGAACTTGGAGACACTGCATTTTGAAAAATCTAAGCGATAACGGGATCAATAATAACATACTAGTATTTGTAAACCATTTTTTAAATATTCAATCAATAGAAATGGCTTTAAAAGCTCAACAAGAACATTAGATAATGGAATCCCTCAAGGTTCCATAATAAGTCCAACATTATTCTTAATTGCTATTAATAGTGTTATTCATGAAATTGGAGCACCTATTAAAGAAGGTAATTTTCTAGGTTTAACTTTTACCAGAACCCTAAAGTGGAACTTGCATATCAACAAACATTTCTGTCAATATAGGTTAAATATACTGAAAATTCTGTCTAATAAAGTTTGGGGCGCAAATACTAAAATAATAATAGACTTATATAAATCACTTATTAGGAGTAAACTAGATTACGGTTGCATTTGTTATAACGCCGCAAGCTAAAACTACCCTAAAAAATTTAACAGTATTCAATTTACAGTTTTGAGATTGGCATTTGGTGCATTCAGAACTAGTCCCACTGGTAGTCTACAAGTTTTAGCTAAAGAGCTGTCTTAACATAAGGCGACAACAATTATCATTAAACTACATTGCAAAAATTTCAATTCAAAAACATCCTCTTTTCTGTCAAATGTTCCGCCCTGACATCCTCTCTTTTAAAAAGGCAACAAATTGTGTTCCTCTAATAGAAAGATTAAAAGTCACAAATTTTAACATGGATCAACTTAGTCTATTGCTATATACAAATGCAATCTCTTCTCCTTGGAGAACCCGCCTATTGGCCATTGACCTAACACTAAGAAAGTACCCCAAATCAAACACAAATTTCTCGATGATTAAACATCTTTTTGCAGAAATCATATCCCATTACCCCAACTAATTACAAATCTTTACCGACACCTCTAAAGACCCAGATGGACATGTTGCTGCTTACTATTCTGATGAAGAAAACTCCTACAGCATACACTTACCTATAAATAGTAGTATACTCACAGGCGAGACCACAGCTGTATTAAAAACCTTAACTTTTTTCAAAACGAATAGCACGATGAAGTGCATCATCATTACAGATTCACTTAATACTACATTGAAATTAAAGCAAATTTATACAATAAATCTCATTATACAAGCAATCAAAAATGAATTAGAAATACTTCATTCATGGGAAAGGACACAGCTTTCATTTGGGTACCATCGCACACTGGAATCTGGGGAAATGAAAAAGCAGATCAACTAGCAACTACAAGCCGTATCAACTTAGAAGATACTACAAAAATTACAAAATATCCTTATAGTGACATGAAACATCTGATTAAAGTTCATTGCAATAACATTTGGCAAAATTACTGAGAAAATTCAGCAACGAAAATAAACCCAATATGGCCAAAGGTGAACAGCTCTTTGAATATCCCCACAAGTAGACAAGATCAAGTAATAAGAAACCGTTTAAGAATTGGTCATACTGCTGTCACACACAAATTTTTAATCAGTAAAGATCCACCACCAATTTGGAAAAACTGCTCCACTTCATTGACAGTAAAACGCTTCCTGCTTGACTGCCCATGTTTCCAAAATCAAAGAAGAATGCATGGAATTTCAGACGACCTCAAATCCATCCTGACAGATAAAAATTTAACTGTATTAAAATATTTAAGAGATCGAAAATTGTATTATACTATTTAATGTACATAATCATACTTATTAAAACTATTGCGTTTGTCATCCCACTAGTAACCTGCGTGGTTGATGTAAAATAAGTGTTTTAATAAAAAAAAAACTAAGAGGAGTAGAAATAGAATATAACAGTTGCATTTAAAGATTTTTTGTTTAGTAAACAATTTAATACTTTTAAAAGCACTAATGATCTGCATTCAGATCAAAAACCAAAGTACGAAATGCCCATTTAGGACGTTTTATAGTAGAAAAGTAACTTTGGATTCATCTATAAAAATCACAAAATAATATTTGACTACAAATGCTGAAGAATATCAAAATCTCTTTGTGGATTATCGTCTATGGGTCTATAGTTCTATGTAAATTGGGGATTAATAAATTTTTTCGAATATATTAGACACATTTAACTACCGGTCGGCCACAGAATGTCTCATTGCATTCATATCATGAGAATTCAATCTATCAAACATTTTTCAGGCGTGTCTAATTTGATGCCAAATATTCATTCGAAAATCTCTACGGGATGATGTAGCAGTAAAGTCTACTAGAATAGAGCTAAGCTACATAGGTATTTTTGTTGATTCGTTGAATTCGATTCGTGAAATTAGGACTTGAAAATACCTGATCTGTATCGAGACCTTAACCCTGCACTGGTGGTGCCCCAAATCGAAACACCAGTAGTGGCGCCAAGTCTGAGAGACCCAAAATTCAATAATTTAATAATTATAAAATTAAAACAATACTGTTGTTACTTCTTTATGAATATCATTTAAAGAATAAAATATAATTTGGGCCCAATAAATAATATAACCTTCCAAAATAATTAATAAATGATGGATGTTCATGAATTGTGAAAAATACAACAAGGGTTCATGTAAATTAAGATTTATTTGTTAAAATTTGCTCCTATAAGTTACACTTTTAAACATTTTGTCGGTGCAATGTACAATCAGGGCACTGAATGTGGGCATGTGTTAAACAAATAAATTTCTTGCACATTTGACAAGAATGAGTCTTACTGTCTTTAACGCAAAAACTAGGTCGTTTTTTAATATTCAAATTTTCGGGATTACCTCTTGGAAGTTCATTTGAAGTTCCAGCCACTTCTTAGAGTCGGTTGCGAATTCCCGAAACATTCCACAAATCTTTTCCTTATACAGCAAGGTTATAAAAATGTCATATCCAAATACCCAACAACACATCAAATCTTCACTGATGCTTCCAAATATGATGAAGGACATGCTGCAGCCTACATCTACGAAAGCGCCAAGTCTATCATACGAATCCCAACAAATTGTTGTATATATACCGGAGAACTTACCGCAATTTACCAGGCCATGTAAAAATGTGGTTTTATCAATGAAAGTAAATTTGTTATCATCACCGATTCAGTGAGCGCAATACTTGGAATAAAACAGCTATATACAACTCACGCCATACTTCTCAAGATCAAAGAAGAGTTATCTTATCTACAGACTCAACAAAAAGATATTTCTTTCATCTGGGTATCTTCCTATATGGGAATAAGTGGTAATGAGGAAGTGGACTCTCTGGCAAGCAATACAACAACGACCAAAGTATTCCTATCATAAATCAAATGCCTTGGACTGATCACAAAGTAAATATCAAAGCCCACATGTACAGAGCGTGGCAAACTACTTGAGATCACACTGCCAACAAACTCAAAGAACTCAAGTAGGAACCAAACTCATCTTACCAAGTAATAGAAAAGTCATCATCAACCGACTCAGAATAGTACATACTTTCCTTACCCACAAGCATATCTCCAACCAGGATGCTGCTCCAATGTGTACCAAGTGCAACACTCAGTTGTCAGTGAAACATAATTGTTGAGTGTCCAGTGTACCACAACAAAAGAATCGTGTGTGCCCTTAGTAACAATTTAAAAAGTGTACTAACGTCAAACTTACAGTCTTTATTAAGTTATCTTAAAATGACTAAACTATAGACCAGATTGTAAAAAATATTTTTTTATGTAACAATATGTATCTTACTGTTTGTGTATCTCCCCCCGCTAATAACCCTTAGTGGTTGATGCGAGTATATTTGTTTAAATAAAAAAATACTTAACTCGCAGCATACAATACTTTTTTAATATGGAACCTTGTTTCGACAAAGATTAAATGATCGGCGTCTTTCGATAATCAACAAATATATAGATGTTCCACAACAATATTATTCGACTCTTTCTGTGGAATCGTTCCTTTTAGAGGATTCGCCCAAACCTCTCCCCTCTCTACACTAGACTGTCGGACATCGCAGAGAAACGTTCCGTTTATATGGGCATGGTTACAAAAGATAAGTTCCCGAGCTAGAATTACAATTAGCAGGCCAGTAGCGTGCTGTGCAGGATTAACGCTGGAAAGCCGATGATCAGGGTGTTCGAGCTGGTCCTCAGAGATTTCACCACGACATGGCATGACTGGCACTATAGTTGAATGGTTGTAGAGCGATAGAACACATGTTTGGTTAGTTAGGGAGTTCATTTAATAACCACGAAATTACTTTTACTCGGACAAATTGTTTATTGCGAAGCAGGCGATACTGATGATGAGGGATTACATTTACATTGATTGTGTTGTTATACAACTGGAGAATTGAAAAAAGTAGCAAATTAATATCAGAAGTTTGATCTAAGGATTTGAATAACATGTTTATTAACGAAATTATATATAACAATGTTTCTAATAAAAAAAATGTTCAGTTTCCTATAAAAATGTACTCCTTTAGCATCTACCTAGTGTCTTATTAATTACTAGTGATTTCGTCCTCACCATGTAACGGGGAATCGAATTAATTGCATTTACAACCACTCCACAACACAACTGTTGATCTTGTCATGTATCCTTGGGTGTATTGCTTGGTTTCCTTATAAAATTTTCTAGTCTTTCGTCTGTTATTATAATCTGTAATTTGTTGTATTTTTCTATTCAACATTCCTCTCTTTTTCCTTCACTATTTCAGTTGCCTTCTATTCAATCGGGAATCCCTTTGTAGACATTTCTGTCTAGCTATATTTTTGCTATTTATTACTTGTTGGCAATATTGGTCAAACCATTCCTCGTTTCTTTTTCTTGAGGTTTCACCTAATGTTTCCTTTGCTATATTTGTAATTGTCGTTTGGATGACATTTCATACTTCTTCATTGTTGTTTTGTTCTCCTCTTTCATTTTATATTACTTTTATGTGCCATTCATGTTAATACTGTAATTAAAAAATTGATAGTGAAATATTTAAAATAATATATTTGTCATAACAATATCCTAGTACTTGTTGTTTTGGTGATGAGTAGTAATCCTGCTTAGTAGGAATACCTGAAGTAGAGTTGTGTCTTGATTCTGGCTTCTTTTCCTCTTCTATAATTCTTTTTTGTCCTTCTTTATTCCTGTTTAAACTTCTTCGTTTTCTGTTATATTTTTCTCCTCCAAATTCCTGTTTTCTGATTTACTTTTGCCTGTATTTGCATTCTTTATCAGTTTTTCAGTTAGTGTAGTTATCAGGTAAAGCTTTTATTGCGGAGTAATCTCTGATTTCTATAACAACATAAACAGAATAGATGTAGACTATAGATGTACTGTAGATGTAGATGACTGTAGATGTAAACTAATTTATAAACCTAAAGAAAGAAGACTTGCAGAACGCCCCTTGTAGAACAGATGGAACAGAGCAAAAAGAAGAAAATCAAGAAAAATACAAGTGCTAATAAAAGTAAAAAGTAACACACAAATCCGTGAGTTATTTATTGAACAAATTTTGTTATCTTTTATAAACAACCGCAAATATTTCTATCGAACTGTTTGATATGAAAAGAAGCCAGATAAAATCAAGAAAATAACTTGCGTCATTAATGCATTGTATATAGTTATTTGACTCCATTCATCCCTCAGTCCATTTGACACCTTATTTCCAAAAGAAATACTTCCAAGTCATTCTCGTTCGCATTTTTCATAAGTTGTGTCATAACAAATTTCGGGCTCATTCATCGAAAGAACATCGATTGGAGATAGATAAAGAGAAGATTGGTATTTCTGTTCCATTCTCGATGTTGACGATGACTTGATTTTTAAAGGCACACAAATATGTCGATAGTACGATTAAGTGGAATTACAAAAAGTTGTGTTAAAATTTCAAAAACTTTTTATGTTTTGTTTATATCATTATTTATAAGTAAATAAATAGTTATTAATTAATTGAGGATTTCAAACGAGACATTTTTTATTATATTTATAATAATGAAGAAATGGATGAACATACACAGTTACAAATTTTCAATTTAAACCAATATATAACGTATTTCAATCAGTTGTGTCCCTATTGCTGTGATTAATCCCTCAAATTGATTTTTGATTTTATAACACAATTGAATTAACTGTAAATTGGTATTCATATATTCATACGGATTATAATCAAGTATGTCGTTTATATACCATGTTGATGATGCTAGATAATCAGTTGCGGTAGAGTTATTTCGAATAACGTTTTGTAAATTAAGTCGCTTATTATTTAGAAAAATATTTTGCACTGAAGTGCTTTTAAATTTGGATATCTAATAATTAGTCATTGAACTATAACTACTGCCTGATGGTTTATAATTTGTTTATACCAGTCCTTCACTCTGTCTACTTAAAAATAAAATTTGAAAAAAGTTTATTATAGTGCTAATACACACAGAAGACATGCTGATGTTAAAACAGTCGTTAAATAACGTTGACTGGGCTTTAGTTGTATCTATCAAAACAGCAACAGAATTAGCTCAAGTTATTACCGAAATGTATGTAAAGTTAACTGAAATTAACTTTCCAATAAAAAAATCACGAACTCATAGTAAAGCTCCAATTTCTTGGTTTGATGATGAACTAATAGTAATGCGAGAATTTCTGATGTTACAAAGGAATATCATGAGTATAAAAAGTTTAAGAAGCACTATAAATCAACTACATATATCATTAAAGATAAAAATACGTTTATTGACGTTTCAATTTCCACTTCGGAAATCGTTCTCAAAATACAAACAGTAAATTGTGGCCTATTCTCAGTAAAATAGTAATTAATTTAAAATACCACAAGAAAATAGCTTCAGAACAATATTAAGAAAAAATTGGTTTATGAGAATTTCTTTTCCAATTCAGAAAATATCTAATATGTTATGTAATATTTTTTAGTTCTTTTAAAGCTCTTTCTATTTCGTATCCCTTTATATTTGGTAGTACTTCTGATCCCACGTTTTTTATTTTTCTTTTGACGTTCTTCTTTGTTGTTTCATTAGGCTGGCCTTGCGAGCTGTACAAGGATGTGTAGAAGTCTTCGACAATATTTGTTATTTTATATTTGTCCTTCTCTACCTTATTGTTAGCGTCTTTAATTTTGATGATTTTTTGAACTCCCAGTGCGGGTCTTAGACATTTTAAGCCTCTGTTGTTTTCAATGACTCGCTCTATTAAGTTCTCGTTCCATTTTTGTATGTCGCGTTTTAGTTCTTTTCTAATTGTTTTATTAAGTTCTCTATATTCTTGAGTATGGCGTTTGTTTTGCGCTAGTAGTTGTCTTCTTTCCGTCATTAGCTGTTTAGTTTCATTGCTTATTTTGTCTTCTTTAGTCCTTGTTTTCTTTGCGACCTGTAGTCCTGCTGCGAGAAGGTTTTTATTTAGGTTTTTATTAATCTCGTCAATTTGATCTTGATTATGTGAAGGATCAGATTCGAACTTATCCGCTAAGACCTCTCGGAATTGCTCTTCATTTGTTCTTAGTTTAAAGGCATCTATCCTCGTTGTTTTTTTAAAAATCCTTTTTCTCTCTTCTTTCATGTTAATATTTATTTTTGCTCTGACTATACGATGGTCACTGCCCGTTGTTACGTTGTTTATTGTTGTGACGTCTTCAAATATTCCTTTGTTGTTTGAGAGAAAATAGTCTATTTCATTTTTGGTAGTTCCGTTAGGTGCGACCCATGTCCACTTTCTGTTAGGTTTCTTTTTGTAGAAGGTATTCATAACATACATGTTTTCTTGTTCCAGGAATTCCATGAGTTTTTCTCCTCTTGTGTTTCTTGTGCCGAATCCAAAGTTTCCAATCTTGCTTTCAGAGTCTTCAATCTTACTTCCAATTTTGGCGTTAAAGTCTCCCATTATTATTATTTTGGATTCTTTGTTGTTGTCTATAGCTTTTTTAACGTCTTCGTAAAAATTTATTTCCTCATCGGTTGCTTTTTCAGTTGGAGCATAAACTTGCACGATCTTTATTTTAGTTTTTGGATTTAGTTTTAAGACCATGTATGTAACCCTGTCTGATATGCTGTCAATTATTTGAATTTGAGATTTTCTCTTCTTGTTGATTAAGAAACCTACTCCACCGTATGTGTAGTCTTCCCTGCCTTTATAATAGAGTCTGTTGCCTGAATGTAAGACATATCCTTCACCTCTTCTTTTAACTTCTGACAGTCCCATTATGTCCCAATTCATTCGGCTTATGTGGCTTTAAATTTATTTAAACTAAATGTTCAAGGTATCAAGACTTTTGTAAAAACTTAGCCAAGTAAAGTAAGAATAACGAGAGAATATAAACACCAATTAAGTGCAAAACTACTTTTTTGTTTTTTTTATTACATCATTAGTGATAGAACAGATAAAATCGGTTCTATCGATCATTTTTCAACAGCGCAAATCTTAATATTTCAGATAGTTAAATTTTTTTTTCCTCCCTCATATATCAATATTTCAACTAATGTTTTAAAGATGTTTATATTGACATTTAGCAAATTAATATTTTTGTATAGTAAAGCGCCGTCCTATAACGTTCAACTCGAATATCCCTTATAACTTGTGATGTATGCTAAAAATTGAAAATCAAATAAAACCCTTAATCCGATTTAAAACTACTGATTGGAACTTTCGCTTTGTCGGTAGCCAAATTGCCAAAGACCAGAAGTTAAAAAAGAATTCCGAATCGAACGGCCGCGATCACATGCTTTGTTTAAAATCACAGCGACAAATCTTTTGATCCCTCTTTAAATTTGACTGAGCAATTTCGCAGCTTCGGCCACTTCATAAGTTCAATTTATGATGATTGGACAAAGGCATGTCGATTCGACGATATAATAAGTTAATTGTCAGATAATTGGTTAAGATCTCAATCGAATTTTAGTAAAATTAATTTCTATCTATCCCGCTAATAACTACCGAAGAAATATTTGAGCGTGAAGAAAAGACACACAGTGTTCCTACTATTGACGTTCTTTTAACTAAAGATTTTCTGAAATAAGAAATTTTCAGGTAAAAATATTATTAATTTGAATACTACGCTATTAAAAGTGGCGTGCAACTCTTACAGATGGGCAACCCTTTTTCCTTTTAAGTATTACGCCACTGAAGGCACATTAATATTGACAAAATTTTTAAATTATTCAATATTTTTATGTATAATATATGTTTTGCTTGTAGCGTTATAACTGCTACATTGCCTGCTTTCTTTCTTATGTTAATATATTTCGTTAATTCTATTCTCCAATTTCCGTATCTTCTGTCATAATTCATATTCTTCTATATCCTCCATTGTATCTCTTATTTTTCTATATATTTTCTAGGATATAGATTGTATCAGAATTATGTCGTTACTTAATTAATTCATTATTCTCTTTTCATTTTTACTGGTATTTGGTATAAAAACCAGTTGGCGTCCAAATCTATCTTCTTTATATATATATTTTAGTATCTACCTTTCCTATTTTCTTAATAATCATCATTTTTATCTTTTACTCAAGTTTCTAAAGAGTGAATTTTATTTTCATCTCTATTTCCGTTACTTTGGAACGAGAGGTCCCATCTTTATTCTTTCGACATTTCTCCTTCCCATTCGATACAAAAGTCGATATAAAGACTTCTATTTTCTAAAAATGTGGATTTTCTTCATGACTTCTCTAAGAATAGAATAACCAATTGTTGTGTCGTCTCCAGATTTGGAGTCAACCTCCGGGATACATTTCTCAGGTGCGGGTCAAATTTTATTACCATCCAGAAGACCAACCGGCCTGAGAATGGAACCATTATTCCAATAGGAGAGTTGACTCCGAGACAAGGAAATCCAAAACTAACCACATGGCTTGCTAACAACCAGAGCAGAAAAGACCAGGAAAAAACTTAGGATTTGGTGACAAAAATTCTTCTTTCATATACCTAATGTAACACTGTAGCAAGAAGTCGAATAATTTTTATTTAAATTCAATACGATATTTAACATTTATTTTTCTGTTTTTTTTTATATCTTAATAAACATGTGTTAATTTAACTGTGTATTGTTTCTTCTTTTTACTTGTTTGTGTGTGTTGCTCCAGAGTAGGCCATATTCACGTCCTGAGTGAGCTAGCCAGGGAGTGTTTCGTATAACGTCTAATGTAGCAATTTTGTAATTGATACATTAGGGGTTATGACGTTAAAAATTGGTCCCAACGGGAAACGATTTGTCACTCCAACGTTGTTAGTGATGTTAGTCAGGTTGTAGCAGCAAACTAAGGTTTGCGGTTACAGGTTGACAACAGCAGCTCAACGTTGGGATGTTACAAATTGAGCCTCGAAGGGTTACAAATTGGCACCCAATGAATATTTGTTGGCACGTCATAGATTGACGTCCAATGAATGTTCGTTGGAACGTTACATGCTTAATTGAAATACATAAAATGAGGCCCTCAATCTAAAGAACATCTAATCAAAATCTACAATATAATCCTATCCAGAAACGTGTTTCCTAAATCATGGAAAAATTCAATCATAATACCTATTCTAAAACCAACTAAATGAAAATCAGACCCATAAACATAGCAACCGGTATCAATAACATGTAGAATATGTAAAATATTAGAAAAGATAATAAACAATAGGTTTATGTGGTATTTAGAATCAAACAAATTAATTATTCCAGAACCATATGGCTTTCGAAAACAACGCTCAACTTTAGACAATACTGTTGACTTAGAATCAGAAATCCACAAAACATTGGCAATAAAACAGCACTGTGTTGGAATATTTTTTGATATAAGCAAAGCATATGATACAGTTTGAAAATATTCAATCATTAAAACACTTAGCAACTGGTTAATAAGGGATAACATATTAAAATACATTTAAAATTTTCTTGAAAACAGACAATATCAAGTTCGAGTTGACGGAACATATTCTCAAACAAAAATTCAACAAAATGGTTTACCACAAGGATCTAAGTTAAGCACAACTTTATTCTTAGTAGCTAAGATATTAACACAAATTGAAAACCCTGTCAAAGCTAGATTATACGCTGACGACCTAGTTATTTTCCTTAGAGGAAAAAACATAGCAACAATTCACAATCACATTCAAAAAGCGTTAACACACATTGAGAAATGGTCAGCTACTAAGAAGTGGACATCAGTTTAACACTTCAAAAACGAAAGCAATCTGTTAATAGATGTTTACGCATTTATTTAGGTGCTCACTATACAAAGCCCCATTCAAAGTCTCTATTGGAAAAGTGGAGAAGTTCCTCTTTCTTTCAGAAGACAATATCTAAGCCTAACATATACAGCAGCAGTGTCATCAAACCGAAATAATCCAGTACTGCATAACGTTTTTGCTGATCGAGTTACAAATAAATTTCAACAAACACATCAAATTGATCATCCTTTTTACTTTGGTATACAATCATACTTATCCAAAATCTTTGATACCTCTTCAATTCACAACTACGGACAATACCTATTCCTGCTATCGACATCAGTCTAATAAACCTAAGAAAATCAGAGATATCATCAACCGTCATTAAACAAAAGTTTCATACACTATTTATTGAGCAGCAATTTATTCGGAAGACTCCTCAGTTAGTTTCAAATTGTCGTCAATTACAACCATCGTTTCGGCTGAATTATTCGCAATTCTGAAAGCACTATCGTTAATACAAAACAAAAATAAAGAAAGATGTATCATAATCACAAATTCTTTAAGTTCATTATCCTCACTGACTAAATTGTACTGTGAAAACCCCCTTTTACCTCTTATTAAAAAGGACTTAAAAACATTTCTAATAAGAATATCCTTGTTCACTTTTTATGGTGCCTTCTCATGTCGGAATTCAAGGTAACGAAGTTGTAGATAAACTGGCTAAAAACGCACCAACTAACCCAATGTCCGAAGAAAGTAACATATTGGTACAAAACGATTTAAAACCATACTTAAAACAAAAAATAATTCAAAAATGGCAACAAACTTGGAACAACACTCCATCAGGCCGTACGAAGTTAACAAACATCCACATCTTTGGAAACCAAAAATAAAAGACAGAAGAGAGCAAGTGATATTTACCCGTCTCCGTATCGGCCATACACGACTTACTCATGACTATTTATTACAGCACAAAAATAAGCCAGTGTGTGAAGCGTGTAACAGTGTTCTAACGGTAAAACATTTTTTAATACAGTGTCCCAAATATAACAGTGACCGACCCAAATATAGCATACCCAGCTTCCTAAGAGATGCGCTAGAAGAAAATACAGATACCCAAAAATATTTTCTTCTCTTCTTCAAAAGATCTAAAACATACATTGTAATACACATACATATTATTATTGTAAACTAATGTATATACATGAATTGTATCAAGTTTCAAAGCAAATTGATATAAACAGCTTAAAAAAACCTAACGTTAAAATCAAAGTCACAGAAAAATTAAATAAGGCAATAGCGGATATCACGGCAAGATCTAATCAACCGTCAGTATAGAAAACAAATGGAATTGTATTAAAAAAGCGTTCGTAACCACCACCAAGTCTCTGATCGCTTCCCAAAAGTACAAGAAGAATAATTGGATGACTGACGAAATATTATCAATGATGGACGACCGCAGATCATTTAAAAACAAAGATCGAACCAAACATCAGCAGATCAACCGACAAATACAAAAAGAGTGTCGCAAAGCTAAAGAACAGTGGCTACTAGACAGGTGTGCAGAAATGGAGGAATTGGAAGAAAAACATGACCACTTTAACATACATAAACTTATTAAAGAAGTGACAGGTCATACAAAACCTTGCAGTTTTAACAGTATTGTGAAGGTCGAAAATTTATTACTGATCCCAAAGATCTACTTCAACATTGGAGAAACTACACACATCAACTATACTCAGACACAACTAGAAGAAACTCTGAAAGTGAACCCTCCCCCAAAAATATTTAAGTCAGAAGTTGTAAAGGCAATCAAACAGAGCAAATGGAGAAAAGCACCAGACCCAGACGACATATACATAGAAGTTCTAACAATGTTGAGTGAAGACAATTTAAACACCTTGGTAGATCTTTTTAATGACATTTATGGGTCCGGTCAAATACCATAGAATTGGCTTCAATCAACCATTAAACCAATCCCAAAAAAGCCAAACGCTAATAGTTAATCATAAATAAACAAATTTGTTAAAGTAACGGGAAATTTTTACGGAAAATTTAAAAATTCAAAATGGGTCTAATTTGATCTGGTCTGTGGGGCGAAATTTATCTCCACCAGAGGTGATTTTGATAACATTTTTTATCCATTTATTAGCGATCAATATTAAAAGACCTTGAGCTAATGTTTCAGAAGAAACTTTAGTTGCAGTGCTATAAAACGAATTATTGTTTCCTCCTTTGCAGCCACGGGAATTTAGCCTTTCTCCCCCGAGAAACTTTTAAATAAGTTACCGAGAGAAGATGAAGAAAGAGAGGTCCAAATCGGCAACCTTTTGATACATTACCTAAAGCAGAAAAGATTTAGCTTCACAATCTAGACGAAATGTTAAGCGAACCAAACTCAATGTCGAGCCAGGAAAAATTGTTGTAGCTCAGCAACCTGATGAAACTGAAAGCGATAGTGAAGAAGAGGCACCAAGTGATAACGGAACAGAAAGTGTAACGTCTAACTTGGATGAGTATGACAATAATGATCGGGTTGAATATTTTGCCTATACAATTTCTCCAGATCAATTCCAAAACCTTACTAATTTCCTCTATGAAGCCAAGCTTTACCAGGAAATTTAGTAGAAGAAACGTAGTTTAGAATTTGGTAATGATGATTAGTAATTTTACCAATATTTAATGTATTTAATGTGTTTCTTTATTGATTGTTATGTTACTGTATGTTCCTGTAATGTTCTTCTTCTTTCAGTGCCTATTCGTTCCGAATATTGGCAATCATTCTGGCTATAATTATTTTATTAACTGATGCTTTAAATAGATTCGTTGTTGTTGTGGAGAACCATTTCCTCAGGTTCTTCAACCATGATATTCTCCTTCTCCCAATTCCTCGCTTTCCGAATACTTTACCCTGTAGGATTACCTTCAGTAATCTGTATTTAGTGCTGTTTCTCATTATATGTCCGAGATATTCCAACTTTCTCCTTTTAATGGTATACATCACCTCTCTTTCTTTGCCCACTCTTCGTAATACGGTCTCGTTGGTTATCTTGTCTGTCCATGATATCCTTAGAATTCGCCTGTATAGCCACATCTCGAAGGCTTCAAGTTTTTTCTCCATTGCTTCAGTTAGTGTCCAGGATTCAACTCCGTAATACAATATTGAGAAGATATAACATCGTAGGAGCCTTACTTTTATCTCCAGATTAAGATTGTGGCTTTTAAAGAGTTTGGCCATGTTATTGAATGCACTCCTAGCCTTCTCTATTCTACATTTTATTTCCTGTGAGTGATCCCATTGTTCATTTACTGTTGTTCCAAGATAGTTATACTGTTTTACTCGGTCCACTGGTGTATTATTGATAAGTAGTTGAGCGTCTCTAACTTTATTTTTGCTGATGATCATAAATTTAGTTTTTGTTATATTTACTTGAAGTCCAAATCTTTCACTTACTTCATTTACTTTGTTTATTAGTTGCTGTAAACTGTTCAAACTGTCTGCAAAAATAACGGTGTCGTCTGCATAACGGATGTTGTTTAGGCGTTCTCCATTTAGAAGTATTCCATGTTCGCATTTTTCCAAGGCTTCACTAAATATTTCCTCTGAATATAGATTAAATAATATAGGTGAAAGTATACAACCTTGTCTAACGCCTCGTAGAATCTGGATCATTTCCGTTGGTTCACCTACAAAATTCGTTCTTATTGTGGCTGATTGGTTCCAGTATAAATTTTGTATTATACGCCGATCTTTATCATCCATTTGGGCTTTTGTTAGAATATCCATCATTTTGTGGTGTTGAACTGTATCAAATGCTTTTTGTTAGTCCACAAAGCAGGTGTAAATATCGCAAGTCATATCTCTGCATCTTTGAAATAATACTTGTAGACTAAACAGTGCATCTCTTGTACCTACGCCTTTCATGAATCCAAACTGTGTGTCTTGTATTCTCTCTTCGCATAGCTTGTATATTCTCCGATGTCTAATTTTAAGAAACAGTTTTAATGTATGGCTCATTAGACTTATTAGCCTATATTCTCCGCACTTTTTTGCTCCCTGTTTCTTTGGTAAGGTAATAAATTCTGAAAGTAGCCAGTCTTTTGGGATATTGCCTGTGTCATAGATATTATTGAAGAATTTACATAGTACTCTTAAAGATTTATCATCAAGAAGTTTAAGAAATTCAGATTGTACTCCGTCTGGTCCTGGAGCTTTACCTTCTTTTAGTGATTTAGTGGCTGCTCTTATTTCTGCCACTAGTATAGGTGGTCCTGTTTCCGTAGGTATTGGGGGCTGGTTCTCTCTCTCATCAAAAAATAAATTTCTTATGTAATTTTTCCAGGTATCATTGATACTCTCTTTGTCCACGATTATCTCTCCATTGTCATTAACAAGTTTACTTATTCTTCTGTTTTTACATTTACCTGTAATTTCTCTTACCTTCTTATGCACGTTGAAGTCGTCGTATTTACTTTGGAGAATTTCGATTTCTTGGCATTTTTTCTCCAGTTCTTTTGTTTGGCTTCTCTGATCTTTCTCTGTATCTCTCGCTGTAATGTTTTATACATGGAGTTATCGTTCTTGTTTTTCCTTCTTTCTTCCATTAGTTGCAGAATCTCTGTCGTCATCCATGTCTTATTCTTACCTTTTTCGTTCTTCATAAAATTGTCTTTAATGTCGTCTGTTGTTTTCTTAAGGGATTCTATCTTATCTTCTGTGCTTTCCGTTGTATTATCGATTTCTTTAAATTTTCTATTTAATGTTTTGCTGACTATTTCTTTTACTTCGCTACATTTCAGTTTTCTCATGTCATGTTTTTTTACAGTTTTTTCAGCTTTTACAGTTTTTTCCTGTAATGTAATGTAATAAAATTGTACCTGTACACGTAAAGCTAAATAAAAAAAAATAACACTTTAATGTTTTAATCTGAAGAAACTTGGATTACTACTTCAAATATTTATTAATATAATTGATTCGAGTCTTACTATCGTGTATAAACGTCATTATATTTTTAAGACTGTTTAATGATCGGGTTTTTCTGTGAATTGTCAAATGCTCTAAAACGACTTTTAACAATCATTGCAGATATATCAATTATCGACTAGTTGGCGGCTGTCAAGTTTTTAAATTGAGACACCAAGAGGTGTTGGATGGGTCATAGGTGAACCATTGGGTGTTCCTCGGGTGAGTCGTGACTCACCTGCTGGTTTTGGTGTGCAAGTCATGACAACATCGTTAGTAAACTAATGATACTTCATGACTACTATGGACAGGTCGGAGGGAGAGAAATATTCGTGGTTGTTAGTGATAGATATAATATACAAATACGAAACTTTACTAGGAATACGAGGAGAGTGTTTTTTTAAACATGTATAAAAGCAAACTATTATGAGGAAATTCAAATCTCTGTATGAAACTCTATCAATCAATCAATCAATCAGTATTCTCTATTTCATTTGACTTTTACAAGTATTGAAATGCGCCAAAATACAATTTAAAAAAACTATAGGTGTATAGGTAGTAAAAAAGTGAAAACTATAAGCACATAAAAACGTAAAATATACAGAAAAGCATACAAATTGTTAAAAAGATACCTGCAAGTATTCCTCTGACGAATAGAAAGTGTTTGCCAGAAGTAAGTCCTTAACTGTTCTCTTAAATACATAAATATTTGACTCTGTAACATAATTAGGTAAGTTATTCTACAAACTAACGCATGTTGGGTAAGGACCCTTGCCCACAACGGTCAAGTGACGAGCAGGGGTCACCAAATCATTTCTGTAACAAAAATTGTAGCCACTTATTAAAGAAACATCATTTCTGCAAATAAAATTACATCTATGTGACTTTACATAAACAACACAACTAAAAATATACAGCGAAATTACAGTTAAAATATTTAATTGTTTAAAAACTGGTCTACAGGAATCCAAGCGCCTTCTAAACGTCATGGTACGAATAATTTTTTTTTTGAAGAACAAGCACCTCATTAATTCGCGAGCAATTTCCCCAACAAACTAAGCAATATTGCAAAATTGACTGTACATGAGCAAAATAGTAAAGTTTTAAGATATCTAGGGAGACAAAATTCCTAAGTTGCCATAGAACATAACAGTGCACAGACAATCTTCCCACTACATAATCAACGTGAGAACTCCAAGACAAATTAGAATCCAGGTAAACACCTAACAACTTAGTGGAGTGGCTATTTACCACTGACCCATTGTCAAGCTTTACTAATGGACTCATCTGCATAGTAGAAGGTGAAAAGGTTACCATATTGGTCTTTGATCCATTTAAGATTAGGGCATTATTTAAACAGTAATGAGTCATACTTTTTACAAGACAGTTTGCTTTTTGTACTACATGAAAAAAATTATTGGAATTTAGTGCAACTGTGGTATCGTCAGCAAATTGAGTGACATAACAGCCTGATTGCTGTTCCAAGTTTTCTACTCGAACGCTTATTGCATCAGAAAAATTATCTAATGGATTCCGAACCAAACATGTTGAGCTATCGTTTATCAGTTGATTTAAATCATTGACGAAAATCAAAAATAAAAGAGGGCCAATGATACTTCCCTGTGGAACTCCAGAGAGGACACTTTCTTCTGAAGAAAATATTATATTCCCATTCACATTGACCTTAATTTTTTGAAACCTTTTCGATAAAAAGGTCTGGATCCACTTTAACGCAGTTTCTCTAACACCACTATGATTAAGTTTTTCCAGCAGTATTGGATGATTTACAGTTTCAAAAGCTCGTGCAAAGTCAAAAAACAATCAGATAACTTTATTACCCTTATCAAAGTTCGATAAAATATGATTGTACAGCGCTAGTAGTGCATCTTGCACACTTTTACCTTCACGGAAACCAAATTGAGATTTTTCTATAATGTTGTGCTTTTTAAACACAGATAAAAGTGATAGGCCTCGATAGTTATCAAATTTTGATTTGTCACCTTTTTATGTATAGGCACAACTAAAGCAGTATTTAGAATTTGAGGAAAAATCCCTTCTTGAAAGGTTTACTAGAAATGTTAATTGTTTATATATTCACTCTTGATTTAAAGTGATTTTATATGGGTCTTCACCTGTAACAAAAAAACATCAAAAATTCCATGTACAGACATAACATACTACAGTACATTTAATCAACTTACACCTCTAAAAAATTAACGGAATTTTCAGAAAACCTTTCGATTTAGTAAAAGGCACGGTAAACGGTACTGGTGTTCTCCATAATGTTTAACACTAATACTGTAATACTAATAATCAACCAACGGAGCTAAACAGAAGAATAGGACTGGCATGGGCGGCGTACGGAAAACTGAGAGAACTCTTTAGATCAGATATTCCCATGTGCTTGAAAGGAAGGTCTTTGATCAATGTGTACTCCCAGCTCTAACGTATGGAGCAGAAACATTGACGCTTACCAGAGAAGTAATCAATAAAATACGAGAGGCACAGAGAGCGATGAAGAGATCAATGCTGAATATATCCCTTAGGGACAGATTATCAAATACAATAGTTAGGAGAAAAACTGGTGTTACTGACGCAGTTCAGAGGAGTACAACATTGAAATGGAACTAAGCTGAGCATTTTGGCAGATTAAAAGATGAAATCTGGACGAAGAAAATTCTGGAATGGAATCTAGACGATGCTTATCGTAATCGAGGACGTCCTCCAACAAGGTAGTCAGATGACATCAAGCGCATTCAGCACAACTGGATTCAGGGTGCTCAAGATAGAATGCATTGGAATTATTTACGGGAGGCCTATGTCCAGCAGTGGACTTAAAACCGATGATGATACATGACAACACATGTAAATTAAATGTCAGTGCTCTCATTTAATTTTTTCATTCAACTTTTTTGCAAATATTCTCTTAAATTCTGTTTGCGAAAATGTCTTCGTTTCTGTTTTGATAACTATGGTATTTAAATTACAATACATAAAAATAAGTCATCTCTAATATATCGTCTTCAGTCTCAAATTTCGCTCTCACACCTATAAATATCACACAAACACACTAGACGTAAAACTACTAACACAGGTAGTTGCTGTGTCGTCTCTGTATCTCTTTTGATATAGAAATATGAGCTTCCGGTCAGTCACAATCATCTCCAAATCACATTCAGTAGCTCCTTTGTGCTTGTATCACCAGTTAGGGTGAGAATGTAGAATTTATGGCTTCGAATTTTAATATAAAATTATATTTCCTGTCATTTAATCACGATACACTATATATGATAGATGTAATAAATACATAATTTATGTAAAATTATAAGCAAATTTTTGTAAAATATTATATAACTGTATATTTGAATATAAATTTATTAATTTAACCCTTTCATTACTGTAGGGACATACATGTCCCAGCAACAGTAGTTTTAGACATTCCTTACTCATTACTTAGTAGTATGCAACTTACATATCACGTCGGTGACTTATAAATTGATGTTAACTAAATACGTGCATCAACAACTCGTAAATAATACAATTTTAGTAAAGAAAAAGTGGCTGCTGTGTGTTTTTTAACAGATTATATATAATTTAATTGCTGATTAGCGATATACAGGGTGAGTCATAACTATTGGGACATAGACTAAGGACAGGTTATTTGGACCAAAATATGGCTATTGGGCCAAATATGCCTTAATAAAATGTTGCTGAGAAAAAAGATACAGGGTGTTAAAGTTAATTTTTGTTTTTCGTTTTTTGCTAATAGTTTCCCTGTATATTTATAAATTGCTATCAAAATTGGCACAGAGGCATAATCTTAGACAAGAAATAGTATTTTATTTACAATTCCACTATCAAATACCAAACTAATAAACAAAGTTGCAACTAACGTAAGGTTTCCGTTTTGACGATAAATCAAAACTAAACACACTTTAACTTAAAAGAACTCACAAAACTCAAACTAAATGTTCTACATGGTCTCCTCCGATTTCTATGCCTTTTCTAATTCTTTTTATAAAGGATTTTCGGACGTTAAAAAAATATTATTCTGTCCCCTTATAAGATTAGCTGCATTTTGAATGTATCTCCAAAGTTCGTCTCGTGTATTAATTTCATTGGCATAAACTAAGGACTTCATATGTCCCCAAAAATAAAAATCTAGCGGGTTGTACTCAGGACTTCTTGGTGGCCATTGAAAATCACTGCCTCTGCCAATCCATCGTTGAGGAAATACGTCATTAAGATGATTTCTAACAGCTAATGAAAAATGAGGTGGCGCTCCATCCTGCATAAACCACATTTTTCTTCTTACATCCAGTGACAGATCATCTAAAATATCACTAAGAGTATTTTCCAAAAAGAATAAATAAGAATCTCCATTTAAATTCGGAGGAAGAACATAAGGCCCTAGTAGTTGGTCGCCTATAATGCCACACCAAATATTCAATTTAAACTCATGCTGAAAATGTCTAGCTTTAATAGCATGCGGGTTTTCTTCTTCCCAATAATGACTATTTCGCCAATTAAAAACCCTCGTCTGGTAAAAGTTGCTTCGTCGGTGAACATAATATTCTTAATAAAGTGTCTGTCATTGCGATGTTTATTCAGAATACGTTGGCAAAACTGTAACCGTCGTGGAAGATCTGTTGGAAGTAAATTTTGAACAGGAGTGAAGTGATAAGGATGGAGGTTCTCTTTTTTTAGAATTCTAACAATAGACGACTGACTTACTCCTGTTGCTGCTGATAGATGTCGTGAACTTATTTCAGGATTTTCATCTACTCGAACCAAAAGTTCATCTTCTTGATTAGGTGTGATTTGTTTCGGTCGACCACCCCGATTTTTAGTGTGAAATGACCCAGTTTCACCTAAACTACGATATAATCTTGCAAAAGTTTTGTGATTTGGTTGCCTTCTGTTTGCGTATAACATTCCATACCTTCTGGCTGCCGAGCGACCGCAAAAATTTTCTTGTGCGTATACGCAAATCATATCTCGCATTTCTTCATTAGTAAAATGATTGTGACGAGGCATTTCAATAAAAAAAAGTAATGATTACTTTTAAAAAATGCAACATTACACTACACTGTCACATCAAAAATAATTTACTCTGAACAAATGACATTTACCAACAACAATTATCTGACAGTCCAAAGCATACTTTTCATAAATGAAATAATATTTGAAATCCTTTTTTAAGACTCTAAGCAGTTCGACTGCGTTTTTATCGAAAACGGTTGAAATTATCATGTTTAAACAAGAGTACCAATTTTACGTAAAAATGATGTTTACGTCATATTTTCTAATAAAAATTACTAAAAAGTTTCATCAGAAAAAGTTTAGACTCAATTTGATCATTAGGAATGATCCACGTGGCGCCCTCTATGACAAAACGTAAAATTGTAAATAAAATACTATTTCTTGTCTAAGATTATGCCTCTGTGCCAATTTTGATAGCAATTTATAAATATACAGGGAAACTATTAGCAAAAAACGAAAAACAAAAATTAACTTTAACACCCTGTATCTTTTTTCTCAGCAACATTTTATTAAGGCATATTTGGCCCAATAGCCATATTTTGGTCCAAATAACCTGTCCTTAGTCTATGTCCCAATAGTTATGACTCACCCTGTATATTACAGGTGAGTGATATATATTGTTTAATTTTTGATAGTGTTTTCATCGATTTTACCATAATTTCTAAACGGGACTCTAGTATCGCAGTAGTAGTTTATATCAGGTCGTATTTATCCCATTCGTATTGTTTGGTTGCAGACCTACTATGGCACGTAGATGTTTTCTACAAAAAAAGAGCTTCAAGAAGAAATTGAAAACCTCTCAAATATTTCTGAAAATGAATCCGAGGAAGAACCTTATGCTGCCTCAGAGTCTGATTATGTACCTGGTGACGATTCTGCCTCAGATTCTGATGAAGTACCTGAAAATACTCCTGACCGTGTGGATGTAAACATCACTGCTTCCGACGAAGAAAGTTCTGATAACGAGGAAATATCTGAAGATGAGTCTGAAAGGAATAAATTGACTACACAATGGAATATACCAAATACAAACTTTTGTCGAAAAAAGAAATTCCTACCCAGAGAAATGGGATAACAATACTAAATATTGATAAAGGTTCTCGTCCTGTGATATTTTTTTAAAATTATTTCTGCGTAGTTTATTTATGATATTCCTGTACAAACCAAAGAATAGCAACACTTCCAAAAAAGAGAAATAAAGTAAAATTAAACACGAAAAAAAAACAGATATGTACGAAATGATGACAGTGATTGGTTGTACGATGGTTATGTGTTACAATAAAATACCATCTATCTCACACTACTGGCCATAAAACAAATCACTTTCGAATTATCTCATGAAAAAGGCTATTTCAAGAGATCGCTGTTTATTCCTGCTGTCTAAGTTTGGAACAAACTTTTGTCAAGAAGAGCACTGAGAGTTCCCATCAGTCCATTGACGAATCAATGACTAAGTTTAAAGGAAGATCTGTTCTGAAGCAGTATCTTCCTTTGATAGATTTTTCACATTGTTCAACTGTAACGATTATTTTGCCTATAACTTAGGGTATTACTATGGGGGGTTGAAAATTGGGAATAGAAAGCTATTTAAAATAAGGACGCCGCTTTGAGGAATGTGATTGCCTGATAAGACCCGTCCTTGTATATGGGTCAGAGACTAAAAGTCAGAGATTAAAACATCAAGAAAAGGTAAAGTGTTATTATATTCCTTTTCTGTGGTAAATGTTATTGTCTCTTGTAATGTATCCAACAACTCTGAACCATGAGCTTATATTGAGATTTCATCATCTACATATCTCCACCATACTGTGGGTTTAAATTTTGTTTAAAAATAGTACATATTTGTTTTAAAATCAAAATCAATAATAATGGAGATAAACTAGATCCCATTGCTAGACCAACCATTGGGTCAGAGATATGGATATTTTCAAAGAGCGATGAGAAACTATTATATTATATACGTAGATGAGTGAAGAAATGCAGTGAAAAGAACATCACTGAAGACACTACAGATTGCCAACTGGAAAAACAAAACAATTCACAGATCAGAATAATGGAAAATCATAGAACAAGCTAACATCCACAAAGAGTTGTTGAGCTAATGATGATGATAGGAGAATAAGCATAGGGAGAGGAAAAGGAAGAGAGCAAAATAATATCGGGAATAGGAACGAGAAGTAAATTCATCATGTTGAACCCTGAACATACAAACTATTAAATAATATTCCTATTAAAAAAAAACACTACGATATGCCAAAATATTATGCGTTTACCTAAATTCATAAATTTCATCGACGAGATTGTTGTCATCTATAGCATTGTCCAACTATTCTTACACAAAATCGGAACAAGTCATAAATTTTTTCGTACATACACCCTCAGGTCCGTTCCCACGCCGGGTCACCTGTTACATATCTTACACAAAAGACCTCGTTTCTTCAGGTCTGCTTTTCAACTAATGGCATTGATTAATGTTTAAATAATCTGTGTAATTGTTCGCATTTATCATCGATGTAATAATTTTACGAGGAAAGATATAAATCTTTTACTGCATGTTACAATAGGTTTACTGTTGTTTCTAGTATCTATGATTTTTTAATTGTCAAGATACATATATTGAATGCCATAGCAATTACTGTTTACTCAGAAAAGATAATATAAATGATATTCTAAGAATTAAAGGTGAAAGGAAGAAAATGTATTGTACATATAATAATATAAAGAAAAAAAAATAACACAAATGTAACTATCTCTTGAAAGAATGAAAATTAAATTAAATATTTATAACAAACGGTTTGATATTGCCGCCCAAAAACATGGAATAAACATTTTTTTCCCACAAAAGATATACATAAATACTCTTTTAGTGCTCTCTCTCTTTCTTTCTCTCTCTTTTGTCGTTTCTCCTTTACTGAAGATCGTGATTTTTTCCAATATTCATAACAATTTTTCTCCATTGGTCTCTACCATCAGTTGCTCTGAGAGCATCGCGGAATGAGTTTCCAGCTGAATTCTTAATTTGGTCGGACCATCTACTTGGTAATCGTCCTCTTGATCGTTTACACCGGCAAACTTATAAATAAAAATGGCATGATGTATTATGCTGGAAACAACGACCTGGCTCATCGCTATGAAGTCGCAATCTTGTTAGACACAGAAACTAATAAATCAGTTATAAGCTTCACTCCTTACTCAGAGAGAGTAATAATAGTTCAGCTGTTTTAAGATCTATTAGAAAAGAAGACATTACAATAGTAATTAGGGACTTTAATGCTAAATTGACGAATATGTTGGGGAATTTGGAGTGGTGACAGAAACGAAAGAGAGGATAGAGTTGTGGATTTTTGTCAAAATTAACACAATATTCCAACTATCCGACAGAAGATTATACACTTGGAGATCTCCTACAGACAACAAAGACTGCATAGTCAAGAATCAAGTAGACTATATATTATTTAAAAATAGATACAAAAACTCAATTAAAGCAGTAAAAGCATACCTCAGAACAAGTGTCAACTCAGACCATAACCCGCTTATAGCTAGAATGCACGTGAAACATGATATAGGTCCAAATATATCTAAGGTTGAAATAATACATGCAATAAATCTGGCAAAAACTGATAAAACTGCGGGGAGTGACACAATTCCAACTGAAATAATTAAATTAATATCAGAAGATCAGCTCAATGTATTAGTAGACTTATATAATACTATATATAATACAGGTATTATTCCGACAGATTGGCTCAAATTAACATTTATTACATTACCAAAAAACCTAATGCAAGTGAATGTAATGACCATCGTATAATTAGCCACACACTAAAAATATTCTTAAAAATTATCCATTTAAGAATTTTCAGAAAAGTGGAACAAGACATCACTGAAACCCAATTTGGATTTAGGAATACCATGGGTACACGAAAGGCATTCTTTGGATTTAACATCCTCATGCAAAGATGTATGGATGTAAACCAACCACTCTATGTTTGTTTTATTGATTACAATAAGGCGTTTGATAAGGTCCGACACAACCATCTTATACAGTTACTTAAAGATAAACATATTGACAAAAAAGACATAAGAATAATAACTCATCTCTACTTTAACAAAACAGCAAAAATCAGAGTAGGTAAAGAACTTTCGGAGGAAGTAGAGATAAAAGAGGCGTAAGGCAAGGTTGCATACTCTCCTCCTTATTGTTCAGTCTATATTCGGAAGAAATAATTAAAAAATCACTCGAAAATGTAACAATTGAAATAAGAGGCGTAAGGCAAGGTTGCATACTCTCCTCCTTATTGTTCAGTCTATATTCGGAAGAAATAATTAAAAATCACTCGAAAATGTAACAATTGAAATAAAAGTCAACGGCAGACCCATCAACAATATCAGATATGCCGATGATACAATACTAATTGCAGAGAATATACAAGATCTACAGACACTCTTAGATAATGTAGTAAATGCTAGTGAGGAAAGCGGACTAACGCTTAATGCTAATAAAACCAAATTTATGACAATTTCCAAAACACAACAACAAGACATTTTAAACATAAGAGGTTCCAATAGAAAAAGTAAAAAAATACAGATATCTTGGTACAATTATTAATGAAAATAACGAGTATACAGAAGAAATAAAAATGAGAATTGGACAAGCTAGAGCAACATTAATAAGATGAGAAAAGTATTATGCAGTAGAGACCTTAGTTTGCAACTCAAAATAAGAATATTACGTTCATATGTGTTTTCGGTGCTGCTGTATGGGGTGGAGGCCTGGACCTTAAAGAAAGAGGTGAGCGATCGACTTGAAGCATTCGAGATGTGGACCTACGAAGAATATTAAAAATAAGTTGGGTAGACCGAATAACAAATGTTGAGGTCCTCAGAAAGATGACAAAGGAAATGGAAATCATGAATACGATTAAGATAAGAAAGTTACAATATCTCGGCCACGTTATGAGAGGGGATAAATATGTGTTGCTACAAACCATAATGCAGGGAAAAATACAGGGAAAACGAAGTATTGGAAGAAGACGCATCTCCTGGCTCAACAATCTGAGAAAGTGGTATAATTGCAGTTCCGTCGACTTGTTCAGAGCTGCAATCTCAAAAGTGAAAATAACTGTGGTGATTACCAACCTCCTTAGAGGAGACAGTACGTAAAGAAGAAGAATTGCTTGCTGTCAACTTTTGTAACACTACCAAAATCAGTACATGCGACAGAATGCTTCCACACTTAAGATATTTCTCAAAATAATACATAAAAGACTATACAAAAAAATAAAAGAAGATATAGATGGCACCCAGTTTGAATTCAGTGGAGGACTAGGAACGAGAGACTAGATATAAACCAGTATTTCTGGTTGTAAACTGATTTTGTTTACAACCCTGTAATTTTCAAAATAGTATATTTCCCCTTGTTCATTAACTTTACTCCACCCTGTAGGCCAAGACGCCCATTCATTCCAATACCTTACGAATAAATTCTAACGGTACTGGATAAAATCTAACGGTACTCGGACCCTGTAAACAATTACCTACTACCCGATAGCGGCTACGGATGGTCGAAGAAAGAAAAAGCCACTCTCTCTGCTAGTAACCCCCGAGGAAGACGGATGGTGCTTTTAATACAAAAATTTGTGATTTTGTGAGTTGCGATTCTCAGAGCGTGCCTATCTCATCAAGTGGTTAGCAATAAGAAAAGTTGTCTCCGCGATTGTGAACCATAACTTTGTGTAACCACGTATATTATATATTGTACCCGTTATATATTGTGTTTTTGTGTTAAGTATAGTACGTAGAAAAATAAATATTAGCTACAAGTTACTCGTATTCTTTACGTACAATAGACACTCAAAATAATACAGTCCACTTAAAAACCCCAGAGAATACCGGCGGTATAAGTTCGTAGCATATTAAAAGCACGTGGAATCGCCAATAATTCCACCCCAACGCCGGCAGTTTCTCCAATCTCTATATCTGCTTTATGTATTATCAAAAGGCTTTTGATAAAGTACGACATCGGAGATTTGTAAAAGGTTACAAGAAAAGAATATGGATAGTCGAGATATACGGATTATTGTGAATCTGTACTGGAATCAAAACTATAGAAACCAAAAGAGGTGTTAGACAGCGTTGCGTGCTGTTCCTATTGGTATTCAATCTGTACAGCGAAGCTATTATTAAGGATGCAATATCAGAGGAACAACAGGGTATATCAATAAACGGAAAAATCTTGATACGATAGACTGTCTCCAGGGTGTAATCCAGTATGTGTTTGAAAAGACCTTGGCACTCTGTGTTGTACCTTGACTTTGCACTCAACTTTCGAAAGAGTTGCCTTTATCAATGTTATTAGATGCGACGGAATATCTAGTTCTGCCATGGCATTATAAAGTGCGCTTCGATCTACACTGTCATAAGCACTTTTAAAATCCATGAAGAGGTGATGGGTATTAATTCCATATTCATATGTCTTTTCTAAATGAAGGAAAATCTGATCAATTGTTGGCCTTTCTTTTCGGAATCCACATTGGTATTTGCCTATGTTTTCTTCAGTATATACTAGTAAACGATCATAAAGTGTATAAGCCAGTACTTTGTAAGCCGTATTTAAGAGGGTAATGTCTCGATAGTTGTCAAATATTAGTGGATCCCCTTTCTTGTATAGATATTATAATACCTACAATATAGTAGGTATATAAGAGAAATATGAGATATTAAAGCTCATAATGCAAGGTAAAATCAATGGTAAAAGATCCATATGAAGACGAATAATTTCTTGGCTAAGAAACCTAAGAGTGGTGTAGTTGCAGTTCAGTAGATCTTTTCAGAGCAGCAGCCAATAAGATAGGAGAGAGCAGAGAGAGCAGATACGAGAAGAAACTACAAGAAGAAGAATTACATGGTTATTGATCTTTTCATGTAAGCTATAACGTCCTATGGTCGAACAGATTTTTACGTTCATAAATCACCGACGATAATAATTTTTGTGTCATTTTTGTGATATTTTCTATAAACCTGTTCAAGCTTTTCATAAAAGGCAAACTTTGTTGTTCTTTTTTTTTCTTCAGTTTTTTTTTACTCACATATCTAATTTTTTTAATAATGTTCTTCTTCTTCTTAGTCGTTAACCTGATGCAGGTATCGTGATATCATGAAGCTGTTAGGTAATTTTTCCAATGTTCCTCCACGTTTTTCTATCTTCTGCCAATCTAGCACATTCTGACAATGGAGCGCCAATGGTAGCAACAATATGGTCCGTGTATCGTGTATCGATGCCTCAAATACATCTATGTTCTTTTTGTCTTTCTCAGTAAGGGTCCAGCATTCCGATGCATAAGTAAAAACTGGAAAAACTAGACTTCTTACTAGTCTCATTTTTGTATAGGTAGTAATTTCATGGCTTTTCCAAATTTTTGTTAATGTTGCCATAGCGCTTTTTGCGATTACTGACCGCCGCTTTATTTCTTCAGTACAGCCTCCTTTGTTGGTTATTAATGAGTCCAGATACATAAATTTATCTACAACAGCGATATTGTTTATCCTAACCAGATGGTTTTGATTGTTGTCATGTCAATTATCATGATTCTCGTTTCATCCCTGTTTATTTTAAGGCCCATCGTTAAGCTTACGTCTTCTATCCGTTGTAGCAGGTGAATCAATTCAGTTTCAGAACTAGCGAGGATAGTAGTATCATCTGCATATCTCAAGTTGCAAAACTTCTTCCCGCCAATGGTGATGCCACCGTTCCAGTCCTCAGTAGCTTTTCGCATTATCCATTCACCATAGATGTTAAATAAAATTGGGCTTAGTATGCAGCCTTGTCTCACGCCTTTTGTGACCCTGAAACTGTCAGTTAGTTCCCCATTTCATCTAATTCTGGCATAATTGTTATTGTACAGGCTTTTAATTAGCAGTATCAGATGATTAGGGACTCCCATTTCAGACAAAACCTGCCACATTTTACTCCAGTTGACCAAATCGAAAGCTTTACTATAATCTATGAAGCACAAATATGTTGTGATGTTGAATTCTCTGGATTTTTCTACAATCTGCCGTACGTTTAAAATTTGTTCTCTAGTACCACGTCCTGGGACGAAACCTGCTTGTTCCTCCGCAATGTTAGGTAGTAAAAAGGGCTTTATCCTCTCGAGAATTATGTGTAAGAGTATCTTACTGAAATGCGCAATTAGAGCAATTGCGCATTTCCGTCGCAAAACTGGCATCTTCTTGTTGTGACGGGGCGTCTGTGCTTTCCTCCATGATCAGTCGTCCACAGTATTCTTTCCATCTGTGTAAAATATCTTTTTTAGAAGTGAGTAGAGTTCCGTTATCATCTTTGATAGCAGGGTAGTTTGGTGTAAAGGAACGTGTTATCTGCTTTATTTTTTTTGAACATGTCTCTGGTCTCAGTTTTGGTTTTATGCCCTTCTATTTCCATGCAGATTTTGTTCAAGTGTGTGTTCTTGTCCTTTTTGCAGAGTCGTTTTATTTGACCGTTCAGCGCTTTATAGGCCTCTTTATCACTTTCACTATTCAGTCCTGTGGCTTTTAAGCACTTCCTCTCCTGTATTTTAGTCCACGTGGAGTCCGTTATCCATTGTTTCCTTCTTTCTTCTCTATCACTCTTAATATTTTTCGCAGCATTATGCAATATGGATTTTGTTTCTGTCCATATGCTGTTTGAGGACTCGTCTGGATTTAATGATTGTTTGAGGTCACGTAGCTTTTGCATTGCGGCTTTTTTGTACGGATCGTTATATCTTAGATGCCATTTAGTTGTTGTATTTCCTGTTTTTGGACTGTTTCTTAACTTCATGCGGAATTCAGCTGATAAAAATTGATGGTCGCTATTATAATCTTTTCCTGGATAGGTCTTAACATCCTTAACAGCGCTCCTCCAACGGGTTTTTACCAGTATAAAATCTATCTGATTTCTGTATCTATTTCCTGGTGATATATTCGTGAGCTTCGCTTGTTGGGGCATATGTTTGTACCACATTAAGATTAACTGGACTGGCATTTATTCTGACAACAATTATCCGATCGCTGACGGTTATGTATTCTTTTACGGAGGTTTTAAAGGCATTTTTTACTATCACTGCGACGCCATTCTGAGATTCGTTATCATTGCCAGAGAAATAAATATCATTGCCATTTTTTGACGTAAAATGTCCTTTATCCTTCCAGTGGGTTTCAGATAGACCTACAATGACATAATTGTGGATCTCGTTTTCCACTACATCCAATTTTCCGGGTTCCAGCAATCCTCGAACATTCCACGTACCGATTTTAAGGGTGCTCCATATTTTTATGTTTATTCCAGACTCAGAGTTTCCATGGCGTGCCTGGTTTCTCACAACATCATGGCCGGTAGCCCATTTCACACCATCAGCCCCGGACGCTGATTGGCGCCAATTGCTAGTTGGATCGCTCGGCATACTGATATGTTTAGAGGTCATCTTCATGATAGTTCTTGGGGCAAAGTAACGCAGTGGGGCCCCACTTTCTTCTGCGTGGTAGAAAATAGTTTAGAGTAAGGAAAGAAAATAGTGACCCGTCCGCCCTCGGAAACCTAATAGCCAATCGGGGTCAGAAAAACAAGAGTTGGCCAAGAGAGGCTGATAGGAAAGATAAAAGACACTTTACTCAAAGACTAGTTGAAGAAGAGTAAAATGTGAAGGTTCTCATGCAGCGCCAGATGCGCTTCATGAGAGTATGAGTATTAGTACACCTTGTGTTCCCGCTCATACATCGGGGTTCTGACTACAGGCAGTATAGCTCGTCCAGCATGCTATAGCAAGAAGAAGAGAGTACACACCATCTCATATGTAGAAACTAGTACACACCATCCTCATGGCCTGACTAAAGTAATAATAAATGGAATTGTAAAGTAATAATAATGTAATAAAGTAATAATAAATAATGTTATTATAAATGTATTATAAATATAATATTTTGAGCGCACCATACTGTATACTATAATACTTAAAATAAGGACAAGCATAAGAGAAAAATATGGCCATCGGAGTAATAAGCCCCGGGAACAAATCCCTATTCCCCAGCCGTACTCCAGGGCCATCAACATCCTGCGTTTGCCTGTCAAACATCAAGAGGAGGCGAAAAGGACGACTATGAATGCACCAGAATACGAAATCGATAGGGATTACGTACATTAAATAGGAATGAGTATCCGATCCGAGTGATCTTGACTCGAAATTCTTTGAAAAATTTTCAATGACCCGACTTATTCGTATTCTGAAGGTTGTTATGTCATTTTTTAGGCATCGTGAATTGGTCGGTGCTTTCTGTTGTGTTTACTTTTTGCTCGGCTTTAATATTGCCATTTGCAAACGAAACAAATCTCGAGTATGTAAAAAATACACTTCTTGTTATTTAAAATACGTATCGAACAAGTTTTCATACGAAATATACATTAACGATCATCTTGAAATAAATAATAATTCACAATTATACATTATATTATTGAAATTAATGTGTCTCGGCTGCAATGGCCATTGACAGAAACAATATTGTATACAATAATTGCAATAATGACACATTACTAAGCTACAGTTAATATACAGGGTGAAACGGCAGGAAGAATTAGTTAAAAATGGTTTAGGAGACAGCTTAATTGAGTTCTCTCAACTTTTTGGTTTAAAAATATTGAATACCCAATTCCAATATAAAGATATTCATAAATACACTTGGGAACGACCTTCACTCCTGTTGGGAACAGAAGTCGATCATAGAATGATAGAATATACAATTATGAGACAGAAATCAAAATTTAATTGCCAAGACTGCAGAATAAAAAGAGTATCTAACTGTGGGATAGATCACTACTTTCTTTTAGCTAATCTTTTGTGCCCCTTTAAACAATACTCCAAAGAGAACACCAAAAGTGAGAGAAACAATACTACACAGTCCAAAACGGAGGGATATCAATTGCACCTTTTATTTTAACCAAGTATTAAATATCTTTTTCAATTTAGATTAGAACAGGAACTAAATGAGATGTAAAGAAATATAGATGTAGAACAAGAATACAACAACCTTTGTTGTGTTCTTGTCCTACATCCTATATCCTCTAAAAACCTTTTAGAAATCATCACTGAAGTATAGAGGGATAACACTACTTACCAAAAAATCGGAAATAGATTATCAAAGCCAATAAAAGTAACTAAAGAATTAAAACAAGGATGGAATATGTCACCCTTACTATTTAATTTATATATTGAGGCAGCACCCTAAAATTGTAAAAACCACTGCTACTAAATGGGAATCCCCATAGGAAATGACATACTGTTCTCCTGAACCTTGCGGATGACCAAGTCGTCTAGACGTTCCTCAGATAAATTTAAGAAGATTTAACCCAATTCACCTAGTCCGAACGATTATTTATCCTCCAGAGCTGAATCGATTCCATTAATTGCAAACTTCTAGTACCGTTCATAGAGGTCCGTTTTGGGTAGGTCAACGGTTATTTTAACGCATAACTTTTTTGTCTTTAAATCTTAAGTATTTGTAATATAGTTTATTTTTATGAACGAGAGAGTAATTAGCATAATTTTAACTGGTACCTCCGACCACTCCATAGGCGTGCTCAAGATTAATTGAAAAATTACTTTGAATAATTGTAAAAAATAAATGAATTATTTCAGTGTTATAAAGTGTTATGTGTATGTAAACAAAAGTGACCTCTTTTATCACACACTATATTAGAACTGACTGGCCTACATTAAAAAGGGTTTTAAAAAATTCACATTTTTTTTTAATTTTTAAAAATTACAAAAGAGAAAAAGAGTTTTTAAAACCGTCTAAGGTATGTTAAATAGATGAATAAAAATATTAATATAAAACTTACAGCTACTTGTTACAAATCCAAATCAGATTCAGAAGATGAACTTTCAGAACCAAGATTTATAATAACTGGCTCGATCATTTTATCAGTAATATTGTCCAGCTTCCACATTTTTTCCTCTTCTTTAATAGTGTGATTTACTGCCTTTTCCCAGTTTTCAGGTTTTACATTATTTACGGCCTCCAAAAACAACTGTTTAACATCATGAATTTTAAAAGTGGTATTTTTTCTTGAAACTTCACTCTTTATCTGTGCCCATACCAGTTCAATCGGGTTTAATTCACAATGATATGGTGGGGATCTAAGTACTGTCATTCCACGATTTTTGGCAATTTCATCAATTTCGTATTTTTTAAATTTTTCTTTATGAAGGGCACACAACGAATAAAGTTCCTTTCTTATAGATCCGGGATGGTACGTAATATTTTTTGAACTCAGCCAATTCTGCAAGTCTTTTTTTAACCACTTGGTTGTGGGCAGTCCTTCTATAAGTCTGGAGTGATAACTTGCATTATCCATTACTATTACACAGTTCTTAGGAAGAAGATCTATCATTTGTTCGAACCATTCTTGAAAGACATCAGCGTTCATGTCTTCATGGTAGTCACCGGTACGAGTTGATTCAAAAGTTAATAAACCACCTTCAACAAAACCGTCTGAACTGCCAATGTGTACTATTATCAGCCTGCGTCCCTTTCCTGATGGTGGGTTTAAACCAGTAGATAAGTTATTTACAAAAGCGTGCCTTTGACTTGTAACAGTTTCATCCTGCCAAAATTTATTTGGTGTATGACCCTCGTTGATCCATGTTTCATCAAGATAAAATATTTTTCTTTTTTGGTTTCTCATTTCCTTTATGGTTCTTAGAAAATGTCTTCTCCATATGACAATATCGCTTCTTTCTAATAAAATAGACTTTCTGGGATTCTTTTTCCAGCGGAAGCCTATTTCTTTTAAAAGTTTCCATAACGTACTTCGACTCATTTCTGGGTAATCCTTATCATCTCGAACTGAGACAAGAACTTTATCCAATGTTGGAAATTCTTGTCTAAAGAAGAATTCATGCACTTTCCGTCGAAGTCCTTCTTTAAAATGATATTCTATTTGAAATTTTGGTTTCCCTGGAGCATTACGTGGCATTTGAAAACTACCACATTTCTCTTCTTTAATAACTCTGTAAATCGTAGATTTCCCAACACCAAGTGTACTGCTAACTAACTCAACGGTCTCATCAACACTTTCACATAAACGTTTGTCTGTAAATGATTTAAAACAATTAAATATTAATGTTTTTTCATTAACTGTTAAAGGACCAATTTTTCGGCGTTTACACGGCACTTCCAAATTTTCCATAACACTAGTATACACAATAAACTGCACCTTGCAACTGAAGTACCTACTTTTAGTGAACTGTTAAGAATTTTGAATACGCCACTTGGACCTTCCTACAAAATGGAAAAACCCACTATCACATTTTCTGTGGAATAAGTTTAGAAGGTAATTATCTAGTCAATTACTGTCGTAGATTCCTGGAATTAAAGAATTAAATGTTTGATTGTTGAAACCCTTACTTCGTGGAATGCACTCATTTCAGATAAAATAAAACGTTTTATTTTATCTAAAGAATTAAACTTTATTTTGCAAATAGGTAGGTACTTATTAAACTTTTATTGGTTATATATAACCAATAAAATAAACATCTTACATTTCTTGCAAATTCATTAGTACCTGTTAACCTCCATCACTCCGACACTGGCAACCTTATTTAGGGATTAGTAACCCTCACAACTATTGTATTCTATTCTGCTCCAACCTTTATACCTGGTGGTCATACTCAATTTAAAATTGTTTTCCTATATACTTCTGTAAACTTGTTGACAAATATCTGTTTTTCATTGAGTCACCCGTATCAACAGTTTAGGGATTTGTATACATAATTTATTGTTTTATTACTCTCTCATGCATAAAAATACACTATAGTAGATTACTACTAGAAACTAAAAAACATGGTATAGAAAGTTCCCTATTTTATATTTCTCAACAATCTTCATCACCTAAAGAACTAACACAGTCTGCATTCACATTAATAACACAGCAACAATGGCCATCCAAAATATATCATTAACCCTGAAAGAAAAATACTAATAGCCTACCATTTATCTCACCCAGCATCCTCCGGATGGCTTTAAGCACGACATAAAGATCCGTGAAATTATCTGACATGTTTCTAGCCCAATAAAATATGTGGGAGTTCCTCATATCGAAAAAACACAAAGCCCGGCAAAAACTAGAAATTTTGCGGACGTACCGTAAACCCCACGTTTTTATCGCTAAAAAGAATTGTAAAAAGAATCAATTTTTTCTAAGTCTGTGTGAAATCCCATTCAGCAGATTAGATATCTAGAAGGGACCTAAAGGGATGTTGCGGATATATTTCGTACATCGTGTACATGGGCAGACCGATATTTTTTTTAAAAAGTGGATGATTCTTATTATTTTTTTTATACGAAAGTATTTATATTAAGATTGAAATTTATTGACCAAACAGCTGTTATAATTTCAATAATTTAATAATTTCAAAAATACTTACCTCTTATTAAAGTATCCTCTCTCAGTGGAGATTAGCTACCTCCATCAAACTCTTCTCTGTCTCAGATTTTATTAGCTGTTAAAATTTTACCCTGTCGAGATTCTAGTTTTTTTTTTATTTAAACAAATATACCCTCATCAACCACTAAGTGTTATTAGCGAGAGGAAATACACAAACAGTAAGTAAGGTTCTTGTATCTGCCCCCCCCCCCCAGAGGTATTTGACAGCATTTTTAGTAGAATAATACTAATTAGTAACAATAAAAGAAAATCCTGCGAAATTTATTTCTTCTGCGTGTTTCAGGACAACTCCATTTAGTGTTAAGTGAACATTAGGATAATTTTTTCTTTTACTAAAAATTAAATAACTTGTCTTTTCACTAGAGAATATAAAACTCGTGTTTTGCGACCAGCTTTCAATTGTGTGTAAGGTAGTTTGCAGTATATGTGTTCCCAGGGTTACATTGTTTGTTTTTAGATAAATTACCAAGTCATCTGCATATAGGCTAGTAAATACAGGTAGTTTTATTTTATGTATAATACTATTTATTGCAATTAGAAATAGAGTAGATCCTTGTATGGTGCCGTTTAGAAGCACTCTCGTATAAATCCATTGGTTCTAACTCGAAAAGTTTGTGTTTCTAGAAAATTTTTAATAAAGAACAACATATGGCATTGAACATCCCATTCTTGAAGTGTTTTTAGTATACAATATTTTCATGCTGTGTAAAACGTTTTACTTATGTCAAAAAATACGGCAATAAGTTTTTGGTTGTGCAGAAAGGATTGATTCAAGTGTTATTAGATTGTGTATTGTGGATCTACCCGCACGAAATCCACTTTGTCTGATACTTATTAGGTTATTGTTTTCGAGGTATAATCACGTCCAATATCACGTAAGTGATATTTGAGTCATATAGGTCGATAGGATGTCACTTCATTAGGAGATTTACCTGGTTTGGCGATCATAATTACTTCGGCTACTTTCCAGAGTCCGGGAACATATCTCAATCTAAAAGCAGCATTTATTAGGTGTGTCAGCTTAACTATGGCTTTTCTTGGTAGATTTTTTAATAATTCTCCTGTTATGAGATCATATCCTGGAGCTTTCTTAGGATTTATATTCTCTTTTATCTCTGTTGCTACTTCTCTAGGTGATGTCAACGTTATTCTTTCGTCAGTTTGGAATGGTTCTTCCCATTTCAGTTCTTCACCATAATTTTCATTGGGTTTAAACTGGGTGCTTTCTAAATGATCTGCAAATCGTTCTGTTTTCTGTTCGTTACTTCTAGCCCAGTTGCCGTTTTCGAACTTGATAGGAGGGGAATGAATAATTGGTCTGTTCATTCTTTTTGTTGCCTTCCATAAAGAATAATCTGTGTTCTGGTTAGCTGTTAAATTACTTAAAAATAATTAATTGTTGAATTTTTTATATTCTGTATCTCCCTTTTTAGTTTTTGTGTAGCATTATTTACACTAGTTTTGTCTCGTGGAGCTCTGTATTGCTGCCATTTTTTTCTTAACTTCCTTTTTTCTACTATGAGTTCTCTGATTTCTTTTGGATAGTTGTTCCTTTTTGTTATAAGTTATTGTGGGAGTATTTTCCCAAGCTGACTGTTGGATATTTTTTATAAAAACTTCTAATTCGTCATCAAGTTGCCTCGTGTTTCGCAATTGCACAGCAATATTAATTTTGTGTTCAAGGTTTATTTTGAAGCTCTCCCAGTCAGTTTTTTTATTAGTCAATATTGCATTGAACTCTATTTTGATCACTGTATCACTCATAGTTAAAATTATCGGTGAGTGATCAGAGTTTATGAGACATGAGATATTTTTGTAAATAAAGAAATCTATCAGGCCTGGAATTTTGTTCCTATCGGTAGGCCAGTATGTTGGTCTACCAGTAGAGATTACTTCACCCTTTTGTTCCTTAACAGCTGACAATAGTTCTTTTCCTTTAGTTGTAGTTAGCCTAGAGCCCCAGTGGGTATTTTTTGCATTAAAGTCGCGACCGATGATGTATCTTTTTCCTAAAGTGTTCATAAACTCTTTATATTGCTCTCTTTTAATGGAGTGTCTAGGAGGACAACATATTGAACTTATATTTAAGGAATGTGTTTTCATCTTCACACAGACTGTTGTATCTTGTATGTGCTCAGTTGCATATTTTAATTCCTCATGATGCAAGATGTTATCTTTAATTATAATAGCGCTTCCTCCTTTAGCTGCATTATCTAGGTGTACAGTAGAATATATTCTATACCCCCTAAATTTTATATATGACTGTTTAGTGAAGTGTGTTTTAGAAACGAGACACAGATCAATGTTCTCAATATCTAGTACTGCTTGCAACTCGATCTGATGTTGTAACAGTCCATTTGCGTTCCACGTCATTATTCGGGGGTCTTTAGCCATTTCTGATTTTTGGAATAGCTCCTTTGGCGCTATGCTCTAGTCGGGTAACTCTGATATCGATTTGAGTTATTTTTTCATCAATCTTGGTGAGCTTTTCCAATATCATTTTTAATGTAATATCAGTTTCTTTTTCTTGTTGCGATGATGCATGTCTCCTTGCATTCTTTGTTACATCGCTGTAATTTCTATTTTCACTGACCTCTGCTGTTTTTAGTTTTTTGCTTTCAATAACTCTATGGGGCGCTCTTATAAAATTGTCTTTGTTTGTTCTCGCGTTTCTTATTGTTTGTAATTTTTTAGCTACATAACATCCGCGGTAGTTTGCAGGTAGGTTTTCTCCACAATGAACACATTTTGGTTTATCTTCTGGTGGTTTTTGGCAATCTTTAGTAAGGTGTTTACCAATACATTTTACACATCTTGGCTTCTTTTTACAGTATTTCCACGTGTGTCCGTAAGCCTGGCATCTTTTGTGCGAAAATATAAAATCAAAAAATTTGTTGTATACTAAGTTACGTTTTTCCTTGTCTTTTGAAACATTCGTGGTATACTCTATCAAGCACACGTGCTCATAGCCAATTTTTATTGTAACATAAAATTAAAAATATTAATGAAACATAACACAGGTGAGTTTGTGTCATAAGATGGTTTAGAACGTTATAAACCGATTCTTCACCTAGATTACACCCTTCGGGGCATTTGTGAGCCTCGTTCTCTCCTTGGTCCCTACGCTCATGATACAAAAACTCCGCATCGTGTACGGTGGCGATCTAGAGGTCGCCGAGTTGAATTTTAAGTAAATATCGGTATATTTTACGGCCACCTGAATTATGGCTTCCGGATGATATTTAGCTTTTGTTGAACGGTGGAAGCTAAAGGTCGTAAATATAACACTTTTAGGATTAGGGTTTCGGAGAGTGGTGTTCTCTTATCAACAATTTATTGGTTGCATTTTTTATAGCAGTCTGCTTCGGCCGGTCAGATCGACTAACAATGAAAGTGTTCGCTTGTGAAAAATGACGACAGGATTTTTCACTGTTCCTTTCATGAATAAAATACAATCACGATCTTATTATCTGTGATGGAGCTACAAAATTTTCCTCAGCAAATAATATAATCTTCACCGCTTTTGAAGTTACTATTTCCGCATCTTTGGCAAGCCTCATTTTCTTCTGAACAAGTTATGAAGGTCATGGAATTCGCTGTTATAAGATCTTCAAAAGTTTCATTGGGACAATTATCAGAACAGCCAATGAGTAAAGACGTTAAATTCTAATTATTCGTTTATCTGTTTTTGCAAAGCTTAAAAACACGTGTTGGTGAAAGTGTTTTATTTTAATGATAAACATTGGTAAGATACCTTTATTTCAAATAATATCGACAACTATATAAATACGCCAGTATTTTCTGGCCCCAATTAATTAATATTTTGCCATACAAAATATTAATTTTCACATCATGGCATCATCATCTACGTCAACTTAACCTAGTTCTGTACCAGACCAACAACCTATGCAACCTAAAAGTTACTCTTCCGTAACCAGACAACTAACTACAAGTGTTTTTCCGTCAAGAAATCAAGCAATCGTATTTGATGCAATAGACAACATTAAATTGAAGATTACCTTCACAGTTTAAGCCTAATAATTCGACCAATCAATATTATTTTCTGTTCAAGGCTATCCAACAACAGAATATGCATTTAGTTAGCAAATGAAAAATTGATCGATGATTTTATTATCAATCAAGGAAAAATTAATATTAATCAACAATTCTTGCAAGCACGTCGACTAATCACCTCCAGCCAACGACTAGTACTTTCTAACGTATGTCCGTCCAATACACACTTAACCTTGGAATCTGAACTGTAAGCACTTGGTGTCAAACGGATAGGGACTTCAAGTCCTGAATTCCAGCATATATTAAGCTTCATTCGGCAAACCTACATATCCCCTTTAACCAACTATACCTTACCCGATTCTTTTGTTAGGTATTACTTATGAGAAAACATCATATAGAATATACTTATCTTTAGATAACCAGACTTATAAATATGCAAAAATACCAAGCACTTAGCAAAAGACTGTCCAGAAAAGGTATCTGTATCAGGTGACACAACCTCTATACCTTACAATATAGAAGTCGGTCAGAATCCTATTGAAACACGTAACAATCAGGTGACTAAAGAAGTAACTAGTACCATCCAACAAAAGCAAACCCAACTAAACGAACAAACTGTGCAATATGAACTCATTTAGAAATGTTGCACATACTAATTTCAAAATACAGACCAATGATTCTATGTTTACAAGAAACTAATTTTAAGAACAGCACTGTACATGAACTAAAAAACTTTAATTGTTTCTTTAAAAATAGACAACATGCTAAAATAGCAAGCTGGGGAGTAGCGATATACATAAAGAACGACATTGATAGTATAGAAATACCATTAGAAACAAACCTCGAGGCAATTGCTGTCAGAATCAAAGACGTAACTGCCTTTTCCGTATACAACATATACATTCCTTCCAAACCAAGAACTTAACCATAACGAAATATCGGACCTCTTAGATCAAATACCTACTCCACGACTCATTGTCGGAGACTTCAACGCATATAACTCTTTATGAGGTTCAAAACAATTAACGAGTCTCGGTAGACAAATAGAATCCCTACTGGAAAAATTTAATCTAAATCTGCTTAATGATGGACAAGACACCCGTTTCTACATAAGATCGGTTGAAGGTTCTGCTACTGACTTATCTATATGCTTTCCATCAATAACTTATATGCTTTCATGGGTTGTATTACTGAAGCCATACGATAATTATCACTATCCTATTATAATTCATAACAAAGAATCATCTACAGCTATAATACCAGAGGTAAAATGGAACTTAAAAAATGCGGATTGGAAAAAATTTCAAAACTATATCCAACACAACTTGCATGTAATAAATCAAAACTTAACGTGAATGAAGAAGTAGATTTTATTACAAAACTGATAATAGATTCAGCAGATAAAAATATTGGGAAAATTAACTTCGGCAGTCCATCCAGTTCCTTGATGGAACCATGAATGCAAACAAGCAATACAACAATCCAAAAAAGCGTAATAAATACAGAGAAATGAACAACACTCTTTAGAATTCAAACGACTACGAGCTATAGCCAGATTTACTATCAAAAAAGCAAAGCGCGAATCTTGGATAACATACGTTTCAATAATTGACAGTTATACTCCAATGACAACTGTATAGAAAAAGGTAAAAAGAATATCTGTACAAAATCATACAAGTCGATAAATCTGTTAGAGCAAAATAATGTAATACATAAATCTCAAAAGGAAATATCAAATATACTGGCATTAGGTTATGAAAAAAACTTAAGCGATACAAACTATTCACCAAATTTCTTAAAGAACCAAATAAATGAAGAAAAATCTACCATAGACTATGAAAATAACAGCGAAATAAACTTTCCAATATCGATGGATGAATTAGAAACGGTAATGAAAAACTGTAAGAACTCGTGCCCTGGGCCATATAATATACCCACTATTTTTCTAAAGAACCTCACCTACCCATCTAAAGAATACTACTCAGCATGTTCAACCTAATTTTCTCGAAAAATGTATTTCCAGAATCCTGGAGAAATTCAATAATAATTCCTATTCCTAAACAAAGTAAATCAAAATCAGATCCCGAAATATATAGGCCAATATCTCTTACTTGTAGTATGTGCAAAATTCTAGAGAAAATAATAAATAATAGACCCATGTGGTATCTGGAACCAAAGAAACTATGTAATTATACCTGAACAAAGTAGCTTCCGAAAGCGTCGTTCTACTATACACAACCTTATTGATGTAGAATCGGAAATACATGAGGCTTTCGCAATCAAGCAACACTGTATTGGAATATTTTTCGACATCAGTAAAGCCTACGATTCAGTATGGAAATATTCAATTCTAAAAACGCTCAGTGAATGAAAAATAAGAGGTAATATAGCCAAAAATACAAACTATAAAAAATACATTCAAGTAGAGGCGTATATTCACAAAAAATCAGAAATGTATACCACAGGCTCGAACCTTAGCACTACTCTGTTTCTTGTAGCTATGAATTCATTACCGCAAAAATTAAATGATCCTGTAAAAGTTAGGTCATATGCAGATGATTTAGTTATACTTTGTAGAGGAAAGAACCTAACAACCATCCATAACCATGTCCAAAAAACCATAAATCATATTGAAGAATGGTCATTCACAAGTGGTCTTCAGTTCAATACCCTCAAAACCAAAGCAGTATGTTTTACGAAAAGTCACCAAATACAACCGAAGAACTTAAATGGAGGACAGCTTAAATATATAGACGAAGTTAGATTTCTTGGTATGATCTTTGACCAAAGACTAACTTGGTAGATACATTTAGAATATTTAAAAAAGACATGTCAGCCTATAATAAATTTATTACGATCACTCGCAAACAAAAATGGAGCGCGGACTCTTCTACATTACTACATATCTACAAGGCTCTAGTACGCTCCAAACTGGACTACGGCTCAATTGTTTACAACTCCCCCAAAAAACGTACTTAAAAACAATAGATGTTATTCAAAATACAGGTCTTCGAATTTCCTTAGAAGCACACTACACAAGTCCAATACAAACTCTATATTGGGAAACTGGAGAGATTCCACCTGCGTTTAGAAGACAATATCTAATTTTTTCTTATGCCGCGGCAGTATTGTCTAATCAAAATAATCCTGTTATACACAACGTATTCACTGATCGCTTCAAAAGTTGTTTCCAAACTTTCAAATCGAACTGATCACCCTTTCTATTACCGCCTATATACCTACTTGTTAACAATGGGTATCCATTTTCCAGACACCTACGATATCTCCTCGATTCAAACCCCTCCTCCTTGGACAATTTGACTTGCCTCTACTGACACCAGCTTCTATCTATCTATCTATCTAATCAGCCTTAAACGCCCACTCTTGGGCATAGGCCTCCCCTGTTAATCTCCATTGGTCTCTATTTTGGGCGATCTGCATCCAGTCCTTTCCTGCCGTTCTCTTAAGGTCGTCAGTCCATCTCATCTGTGGTCTTCCTCTTTTTCTTTTCTTTTCCCATGGTCTCCAGGACACCAGCTTATTGCGCCTAAATAAATTAGAAACGCCAGCAAATCAAATTAATTATGAATTTCTTAAAATATTAAGCAAATATGTTAGCTGTTTCAAAGTTTACATCGATGCCTCCAAAAACGAAGACGAAACTGGGGCAGCAATCTACTCATTAGAATATATAGAAGCTTACAAATTACCTTCATATACAACAACGTTCTCAGCTGAACTGTATGCACAACTGTAACACACCACTACCTACTAAAACGTGCTGATAAACATGTGTGTGACATGTGTAAAAGTGTCTGAACGTGCAACGCAAAATATATAACATACCATCAATATTAAATAGTGCGCTTGGAAAAGACAGTAGTAAAAGGGCAGTAACAGTTCAAGCACAAAACAGGTCATTTTCCCATGTAAATCTCCATAAGAAAATCTAAGGTCCATTCTGCTCATTTTTGTCTCATTTTGTGGTGGGGGTAAAACGGCTCGTCGGATCATGACGTGTAAGGTATCGTTGGAAAGCAGAGGGACGGGGAACACGTTGAGATAAAAACCAAATGCAAAGACTGTGTCAAAACGACATTACGGTATATCTCCATTGTAATTGGCCAGATTGCTATATGTAACACGTTAAAGACCTTACCGAAAAAAAAGCCCTCTCTATTTATCTCGAAACAATTCATATGCTATTGGATCAAACCTGATCAAATATTGAACAGGTATTGAACAGGTATTGAACAGGTATTGAACAGGTTTGATCAGGTTTGATCAGGTTTGATGAGGTTTGATCAGGTTTGATCAGGTTTGATCAGGGTTGATCAGATTTGATCAGGTTTGATCCAATGGCATATGAAATTGTTTCGAGATAAATAGAGAGGGCTTTTTTTTCGGTAAGGTCTTTAACGTGTTACATATAGCAATCTGGCCAACTACAATGGAGATATACCGTAATGTCGTTTTGACACAGTCTTTGCATTTGATTTTTATCTCAACGTGTTCCCGTCCCCTCTGCTTTCCAACGATACCTTACACGTCATGATCCGACGAGCCGTTTTACCCCCACCACAAAATGAGACAAAAATGAGCAGAATGGACCTTAGATTTTCTTATGGAGATTTACATGGGAAAATGACCTGTTTTGTGCTTGAACTGTTACTGCCCTTTTACTGACAGTGATACTAAAAATATTTACGCTTTTCTCAAAGACTGCAAGCTGATATCAAAAATCTAATATTTTACTTTGTATTGATTTAGGTTTATTTCTATTATGTATTGCTATGGTTAATATTCTATTGGTTGATGCGCCATGTTGATGAAGGAAAAAAAAGTTTCATTTTGCACTGTTCAATTGACAAGATACTTTTTGTTTAAATGTTAAACTTACATCTAAGTTAGAGTTAACTCTAAAAGAAACTTAAACGTATGTTTTTCAATTAAACGAACACTTTCAATCAATCCAAACTAACATCCGACTTGGATGTCTCTTTCCCGAATAGAGAAACGTAAAATAACATCATTCCACTTAGTTGGTCCATTATACCCCCAATTATTTTGCTCTGGGGTTATCCACTCGACCAATTTGTTACTCGTCGTATTTCCGCGGTGTTAAATGGCGCACGACTCGGCAGGCGGACGTCTCCCTGGCCTGTACAAATGAGATAGGGCAAACACTGCTGCTTTGACAGATTATACTGCACTAAATAATAGATTACTCGTTACTGCTCTGAAAGCTGAAAGCACCGTGAAATACATGCTTTTCATTCATAGATAATATAATAGATTTCCATTTTATTTGTGCGTTTTCTCGACTCATCTGATAAGCCCACTGTTCGTTTATATAGAGTGAAAATTTAAAGGAATCGATGATAATTTATAGTTTTTAATATGGTGAAATGTACAGTAACACACATCATTTTATAGGCTGTAGTTGTAAGCGAAAAGGTGGTGAAATTAAATAGCAATTTGTAGAGTAAATAACAAACAAATCGCTGAAAATTTTAAATGGGCACAAATTCAACATTTAACAAATTCTATGTCAAAAGTAGTTGACAAAGTAATGTCAGTTTTGTAAGAGTAAGAGTAATCACTATTTCTATGTTTCTAAGTGATTTGTGTCGAATACAACAAATTTGAAAACAAAATAAAATGGTTCCAGTTTTTAAGAAGCCGTTTCCATGGTGTCTCCAATGTGCCGCTTTTAACCTTACTTTATTTGTCTCTGGTCGTCGTTCCAGACCATAAATGCAGTCCTTTTTGTTCGTATGGTAGGAAATGTATGTCTAGTTTCCACCCCCAAAAGTTTTAGTGCATTATAGTGAAATCCAGGTAACTTTTTTGTGTTTAAATTTTAAAGTAACGATAGACATTTTTTTCTCATAATAATAATTTCTAACAATTTAACCTTTTTTAATTAATATTGTAAATTTTAGAGTGTGGCTATTGCTGTCATTTTATTTGTTCTCTTTTGTAAAATTTAATCTTTACATATGACAGCTAGCAACTAGCTTTATTATTTGACATTAGTTTCTTTTGGTGTTTTAAAAAAGGTGAACCTCTCTACATAATTTTATTTAAAAAGATAATTTTTATTTATAATGACTTATTTCTGCGACAGTTTATAGACTAGTAACAATTTTTTGTAAGTTTTGTAGCATCTCCCACTTGTAAACAGAGTTTGTAAACGAATAGGACAAATGTAAGTTTTTCTACTTTATTATTTTGTCCAAAGAAAAGGCAAAAAAGTATTTTTGAAGTGTGTATATTTTTAATAATTCCTAGCTGAGCGCTTTCGGCTTTACAAAGCCATCATCGGAGCTATGCTACAATAAAATGTTCTTATAAGTACTAATTGGTGAAGATTTTAATTTTTTTACTTACGTCAATTTATAAATACCACTACAATGGAGAGATCTCATTTCCTTATATGTTGAAATATTGATTTTTTAATTAATTACTTAGTTGTTAAAATTCTTAAAAAATCATATAAAAAACCGACACTGGACTTCACAGATACATTAAAAAATTAAATTTTTTTTTGTCATGGTATGGTTGTAAGAACCCTACCATTGTTTGCTGTGAGAAGGTAGACAGAATAGAACTAATGAAATCAAATGTCGGTCCTTTTAAACGATTTTTCAAAAGTGACAGTTGACAAATGTCATATATAGGAAATAGAGATTGTTTTTAAATTCTTTCAAAATTATTTAATAGTTTGGAATTACTAATAGTCATCAAAGACTTTCGAAAAATTAAGTTTTTAAAATAAATCTTATGTGATGAACAGCGATGAATGCGATCAGTTTTATTTAGGTGAATCATCAAGGCCATTAAATGTTAGAATAAGTGAACATCAATCTTATATTAAAAATAGAGAATTTGATAGATCTCAAATCTGTAAACACGCATGGGATAATGAACATAGGGTTCAATGGAATAATTCAAATGTAGTCCTAAAAGAAACGGATGGTAAAAAAAGAAAAATCAAAGAAGCGGCTCTAATTATGCTAAATGAGGCCAATTGTGTCGCAAATTCCTCGGCAGAATGTAGTAGGATCTGGTTACCAATATTGAAAGAGGAAGTTATTAATAAGAAAATACCAGTATTAGTAAGTCAGTAACATATAGAGGATACATCATTTATGTTTTTTAAATAACGTAACATATAAAATCAGAATTTTGATGTTTGTTGAAGGTAAACTAAATTCACGAACAAATACTTACAATGTCGGGATAGTATTATGAGGTTTTTTTCCTGGTTTTTCCCTCATAATTTACTATGGAATCACTAACAGGAGAATTTTACTGTCATCATGTCATGTGTTTGTCTTTTTAAAGACGAATTACATGCTATGATTTTTTTCTGACGGATATTCTCAAGTTAAAGTTGATTTCATGTAATCGAATGAACTATCTTATAAGTAAAGTCGTCCCAGGAGCGCAACTCAACAATATTGGCAATATCATTTTAAAGTCGTCTACTTTAAAATGCATAATGTATGTCTGAATTGTCAATATAAATGAGTCAGATAAAATTAAATTATTAGAAGAATTTTTCACTATGTAACAAAAAACAAAATTTGTTTAATTTACTGTTTGTATTTTGAGAACGATTTCCGAAGTGGAAATTGAAACGTCAATAAACGTATTTTTATCTTTAATTGTGGCTTATTCCCAGTTAAATAGTAATTAATTTACAATGCCACAAGAAAATATCTTCAGAACAATATTAAAAATACTTTTAGTATTATTAAAGCAAAATCTAACAAAATCTAGCTAAAAATCGAATTTGCCGATAAGAAAGACCTTCATTAATGTTATATCGTCATTATTAGCAAAAAAGAAACCCACCGAAGCCACCAATAAGGGAATAAAATTCCGCCAAGGCTTTTGTGTTAGTATTTCTACCATCTGTCATCTAATTTAATATCTATATAGCGAATATTCCTCGGGGACTCCGCGGGAGGCTCACCGTGAAATTGTTTTACCAAATCTCGTCCTTGGTGATGTTTTCAACGTTACTTGACAGTTTATTGGGGCTTCCGACTATCGATTGAAACTTAATACGTTTTTAGGATCGATACAAGCCTGACAATAATAGACAGATAAGTGTGTGGGGGAGCTAATAGGGCTCTAGTTTTTACTTGGAGTGTAATGCAAGAGTTATTCTCCTCCTCTCTGTTTAAAATGTTAAAAAAGTTGATGTTTTACCTACTGAAGAAGTTTATAATGATATGTCTAGCGTTCTACGATTATTTTTGTTGACAAAAATGAAGCAACAACAAGGCCTTTATAAATGAATGTTAGATAATGTAGTTTATGTTGAAACGTGAAAAATCATTGACGTATATTCGTATACAGTTTAAACTACAAAAGAAAATTACGATTTTCCAATATTTTTTATGTACAACCCTATATTTTATCTTTTTCAAAATACTTTTTCATTTTTATAAAGCGTTCCCAATACCTTAACTCATTATTTTTCGAAATATTGTTAGATTTAGTCAGATTTCGGGAATACTTCCAATTTTTATAAGTAGAAATAAACTAGTCTTGGTAACAACATTTTTTTTATTCAATAAATAAATACTACAAAATATAACAATATGCAATGAATGTAACAGTTAATGTAATATTAAGGAAATCTAAATCTATGTAAATGTTCAAAATGTCCACCTTCGACGTCTATGCAAATTTGTAAGCGATATTCACATGTCCGAGCCACATTTTTTAACATTTGTAAATCAACATTATTTAAAGCTTCTGATATCATTATCTTAATTTTTCCTAATAGTTTTTTTTATATTCTTTACCATAATGGCATTATCGACCAACGTAACCCTATATATGAGTAACACCCTATATATGAGTCAATCAGAAGCACAATGGCCTAAGTGTAAAATTGATGTTTTGAGATATCGGCAAATAAAGAATTGAGCTAAAAATGAAACCACTATTATTTTACTCACTTACACAAACATTCCTGGAACCTTATACATTATATGAGTCCAATAAGCAAAAGATTAACAAAAAAATCTTATCTTAACAAAAAAAGTCAGTTGGGCCACTATGTCAAATATTAAGCTTGTACGAAAAAACATAAAACTTTCACTTGGGTCACCCATTCATTTGTTTCCGATCCAGTATCATTATTTATTGCCTTCACGTTTGTTTTCAGGTTTGTGTAGAATTCATGATGTACTGGAGGAATGTAACGAAAAAGACTCTGAAGGTCTTTATAATTTAATTGCTCTATGGGTCTTCCAGCAGGATAGAGGATGTCCAAATAGAAGTCTTTTCGTATCTGAAAGGCGTCTGTTCTTTTTTTTGAGACGTCAATATAATTAAATAATACACTCTCTTTATTAGAATATATAGTCAGTAAAAGGATAACCGAAATGAAGATAAAAATGTAACAATAAAACACTGAAAACTTTGTTTTCAAACTTCCACAAAATTTATTTTAAATATTATCACTACAGCTGTTTCGGCTGATTGCCTTTCTCAAGTGATCTATTTTGGCTTGGGTTTACAAATTTATAGTCTCTAATGAAATAGGTTGAGGAGGGGAGAACTGTTTGTCTCAAGTTGGTCATTCAGAATTATATCTGTGTTTTTTAATTTGTTGATTTCCATAGATTCTAACAAAGATAGCTTAAGGCCTTTATTTTGAATGTGAAGAATTTTAAATTTGTCATTAAAAGAATGATTATGATCTAGAAGGTGAAGTGCGTATGTCGAATCTGTTTTTCTATTCTTGAAAGCCCTTTTATGTTCTGCTATTCGTTTATCAAAGTTTCTACCAGTTTGACCGATGTAAGTTTTTGGGCAGTCGCCACATTCAAGTTTGTACACACCACTATTTAAGTGTTTTTTATTTTGGCTCTTGTTATTTTTAATATATTTGCCTAGGTTGTTATTTGTTCGGAAAGCTGGTGTTATTCCTTTCTTTTTTATGTGTTTGGCAATTTTTGTTGTTATTTTGCCTGTATATGTAATCGAGCAGAAGGTACTGAGTTTTTTCTCTGGTGGTGGAAATACTAATTTCAGGGCTTTCTTGTGTAGTTTTTGATTTAACATTTTATTAATTGTTTGTTCGTTGTATCCGTTGTTTACTGCTATCTGCTTAATTATATTTAATTCTGTCTCAAAGTTGTATTTTGACATAGGAATTTCTGTTAATCTATGTAACATACTATGATAAGCTGCCAGTTTATGTTGTGTTGGATGGGATGACGAATTGTGTATAGTCGTGTCAGTATGGGTAGGTTTATGAAATATGGAGAAGTCATGTTTGTTTTGAAGTCTGCTAATTTTTAAATCTAAAAAATTTATGGATTGATTTTGTTCTGTTTCTATTGTAAATTCAATATGACTATGAAGTGAATTAATATATGATAAAAATTGGTCCAGTTGCCTGTTAGTTCCTGTGAAACATACCAGTACGTCGTCTACGTATCTCCACCAATATAAAAACTGTTTGAATACGGGATGTTTTGAAATCTTTGTCTCTAGATGATCCATAAAAATATCTGATAGCAATGGGCTTAGAGGATTACCCATTATAAGTCCTGCACTGTTATTTGTATAAATTTTATTATTAAATTCAAAGTAGTCCTGGTTTATGCAAACTTCAAGAAGATGTAAAATTTCAGATGTAATTATTGGATTTGTACTATTTTGGTCTAAAAGGTTTTTTACTAGAATAAAAGTTTCTGTAGGAGGGATACTAGGAAATAGATTTTTTACGTCAAATGAAATTAATCTGGAGTTGTTAGGTAATTGAAAATGTTGTATTTTATTAACTAGTTCTATTGTATTTTTTATGGTAAATTTAGGTGAAAATTTAGTGTGGTCTAAAATAATCTCTAACAGTTTTTTTGAAATTTTATATGACGGAGCTGTATAAAAAGAAACTACAGGTCTTATTGGGTGATCCGGTTTGTGTAGTTTAATGAAAGAATATAATTTAGGAGGCTGTGGGTTCATGATACTGAGGTATTTCTGTTCTATTGGATTTAGTATTGATTTTGAATTTTCTAACGCTAGCTTAATTTGTTTTTGATATTTTTCTGTCGGATCTTTGTGTAAAGTTTCAATATTTTGATTATTTAAGAATTCTATTGTTTTGTTATTATATTCTATTTTATCTATAGCAATAGTAGTGTTACCTTTGTCTGCTTTTGTAAACACAATGTTGTTTTCTATTGATTTATTATTGATTCTTATTCTCTTATAACAGGAATGCTTAGTGTCACTACACACATCTGTAATAGATTTGGCAATTATACTTTTTTCGATATTGTTAGCAGTTTTGTTTAACGCTACTTCACATTCTACACCTAAATATTCTAAAGTTCTCTCATTATTATTTTGGGGCAAGTTGTGTTTAAATCCTTTCTCTAAAAGTTGTATCTCGCTGTTACTAAATTTAGTATCTGTTAAATTTATAAATCTATTGAAAAAAGTATGGTTCGAAAAACTTTTTGTATAATGAATATTGGGTTTTTTACTATTGGAAATTAGATTATTTAGTTTTTTACACTGCGTATTGAATTTTTTATCTATTATATTATCTGTATTAATTCTCACGTTAGAATCTAGGATGTCAAATTCGACATACGCACTTCACCTTCCAGATCATAATCATTCTTTTAATGACAAATTTAAAATTCTTCACATTCAAAATAAAGGCCTTAAGCTATCTTTGTTAGAATCTATGGAAATCAACAAATTAAAAAACACAGATATAATTCTGAATGACCAACTTGAGACAAACAGTTCTCCCCTCCTCAACTTATTTCATTAGAGACTATAAATTTGTAAACCCAAGCCAAAAATAGATCACTTGAGAAAGGCAATCAGCCGAAACAGCTGTAGTAATAAGGGGTTAAAATAAATTTTGTGGAAGTTTGAAAACAAAGTTTTCAGTGTTTTATTGTTACATAAAATGAATTTCCATCAAGTAACGGTCGAATCCATCAATTATCGAAGATAAAAATCTTTATTAAACATTTTCGAGAAGACTAATTTAGATACGTTCACTTCTGGTTCTTCACTTTGCACGTACGAATCAAAACGTTTTGAGATATTTAAACCAGGTGACAGATACTCTCGATTAGGATTTTTGTTGCGGCTATAGTGGGATGTATATTTGGCAAATTTGTTAATGAAATCTTTTATATTTTGAATATCTGTTTCCCTCGTCTCATTTTTAAGGGGGTGCTTACCTCTTTTATCCAGTAGAGGAGTGATTAATTTGCCCCCTATTAATTCGTTTATTAAAGCCATGCTGATCCTTTCATCTGAAATGTGTAGAGCTTTTTTGAAAAATGATTTATAAACAGTTACCAAATCACCTGATTCTTTCGGTAATGTATAAATTCGTGTCTTAGAACGTTTATTATGAATTTGAGCTGCTGTATGATGTTCTTTATTAACATTTACTTGTATATTAATGTCAGCAGTCTGTAAATTAAAATCAGATACGTTGTAGAATTCTACACAATTTTACCACCGGTATTGAAATATGATTTTTCTGAATTTCTTTCCAACTTAGACGTAAATCTTTTTCAAACTGGCTTATTTTTCTTACGATTTTTACCATTAAGTCCATCTTATTTGAAGCTTTCTCTAGTTACAGAAAACTCGTCAGGTGGTGGATTGAAGGCAGAGCCAGAGTCTTTTTCAAATTCGCTAGGTTCACGAGTTCTGGATGTCTCCGACAACGACATTTCCAAACTATAACAAAAATTGTTTAAAATCCTTTATAAAAGGTAAATAAAAAATGCCCCAAACGGGCTATCACAAACACATTGCAAAACGTTTTCGGATTGATAAATCCATCATCAGTGCAAACGGTTGTACATGCTAGTAGCCACCAAAATATATGGGTCAAAACCCTTTAAATGTTTTAAATTTGTAGTTGTTTTACATTATTAATAAACATAAACAACTACAAATTTAAAACATTTAAAGGGTTTTGACCCATATATTTTGGTGGCTACTAGCATGTACAACCGTTTGCACTGATGATGGATTTATCAATCCGAAAACGTTTTGCAATGTGTTTGTGATAGCCCGTTTGGGGCATTTTTATATACCTTTTATAAAGGATTTTAAACAATTTTTTGTGATATATGGTATACAGCCAGCTACAGGAACTTAGTTTCCTAGTGGAATTTTATAACAAAAATATTCTCTATTAATTAATCCAAGTAATCAATTGTCTTGAAGTTAAATATTAAGCTATACTTTTTGCAAAATCGCTTTCTTCTTGAAGAAAACAAGCCTGCTTTCTTCATTTTAAGGTTATAATCTTAAAGTTATAATCCATAAAAAATTTAGAATCCTAATTTAAATTTTGAGCTTAGATATTTACAATCATTATTAATATATTATTTAAAAAAATATATACCACTGGAATCTTCCCAGAAGACTGGCTTAGATCGACATTTATACCTATACCACAGCCACCTTTACTTCCAAGCCATGAAGTAAAAAAGGCAACACCGCATTCTATGACGTCGGTAGTCCGATAATCATCTGTAAGGTCTACCAGAATATTAAACTAATTTGAATTTTAGGAAACTGATATTTTGAAAACTTCAATTCATTACAGAAATATTTTTAGGGAAATTAAATTAATAAAACCTTATATATACCTAGTAAATATATATAAAGTTTTATTATTATTTAGGTTATATTATCAATAAAATAATCACTAGAGTAAAATTTATTGCACTTAAAATACAGTGTCAAACAGTTAATCTTACAATCAAATGCAGTCAAGAATCTCTAGAAATTTTAAATATTAAATACTTAATCATATAAATAACCCAATACATTAACACGACATTTAAAAAGATTATTAAAAATACAAAAGATATAAAATTTGTGCTAAGTAAAAACTTAGTGTAACTATTATGATTAAAAAATTCATCCTAAGAAATCAGACACAATATAAATATGGTTCTAAATTAATCTAATTGAAAATTAAATATTTTACTATTTACTTATAACTTTTGTTGAATTTTCATACTTAGATATACAAAAGTAGCAATTTTAAATATGAATAGGTTTGTTGTCATATAGACCAAGTTAAAAGAGGTATACATGAAAAATGTGTTGAATGTAACATACCATTTATAACTTGTATATCGATTTAAAATAGCCTATATTCTCAAAAGATTTTTGAATGTAATACTCAAATTTGTTATCACTTATCTAAAAAGCAGATCTAAATGAGAAAGTAAGTTCTCTAATTGTGACCATCTTGTTAATTTACTATATTGTAAAATCCATTTCAAATCATTACCACTTAATCTATTCTTACCTACATTGACGATTACACTAAAATTACTGCTAACTATTACACTACATATTACACAAATATTATCACACTTGTGTCCCAACTGATTAATGTTTAATACATAGAAATATACACAGTCACTTGTAATTTTACTTGTCCAGTTTTTCAATGGGATATTATTGTCTAAGTCTAATTGACATAATTATGTTATCTCTTGTTCCCTCTTCTTATGCAAAAAGTTTCTTCTGTCTTTGGGATTCCTTCTTTCTTTAGTACGATGAACAGTTACATATGATGGTACTTCAGGAAATATATTAGGAACTGGGAAAGCCTTTTAATTTGGGAAATATTAACTTTTCAATGTGTACATTTCCATCTTTATCTTCTCATTGTTCAGTCCGCTGAATATCATCTTCATGAAAATGTTTGGAACATACTACGGAAGATTTGGTAATTGTACAGCCTTCTCTATGAATAGAGCATAACCCAGTATACCTTCTTTGGGGATCTTTGGGAAACAAAAACGTACTTTCTGCCTGTTTTGTTTTTAAAGTACTGGCATAATTGGTGTTGCAACCAGGTACACAACAATGCCAGAGCATCTGTAACAAAAAACAAAAGTATTATTATTGTTGTTTTTAGTTTACATATTTTGTAACAAGATGCAAAAGTATTATTATTTTCAGTTTGTTTTGTAGGTTATATTTATACTTGCCTTTTAAATTGTCGTTAAAAATCTTCTAAAAGTTCTAAATTTAATGAAATTTCACTTATATTAATATTTTCTAATTAATTTAAACACAATTTACAAATAAAACATTCGAATAAAGTTAAAAAAACAATAAATTCAACAAACTTTACAAGCCTTCCTATATGAAATGTTAAACCAAAACAAACCACAGTCGGACTACCACGCGTTGTTGCCAAATTTCTACTTCATGGCTTGGAAGTGGCTGTGCCTATACCCAAGAAAAATAAAGCAAATAGATGCTTACAGTTCAGATTAAAATTAGCCTGATGAGCCATTTTCTGAATTAACTCAATCAAGTTGGTACAATAAATGACAAAACGACAAAAATATTGAAAACATAAATTTATTTTTGTATTTTCAGCTGACACTGATTTAAAGCTATTTGCAGGCCCGTTCCTAGGGTAGTGAGCGCCTGCGTGCAGGATTTTTTGTGCGCCATATTATGTTTTTAAGATACCTATATCATAACATGTTCTTGTGATATGATTGAAAATATGATATGAATGTAAAAAGAAAAATAAAACGAACCATGTTTGAAAAAAGGTTTTACTATTTTCAAAATTAAATGAAGAAAAAAGGTCATTTTAAAACAATATTATTATGTAAGTTAACAGTAAGAAAGAAAACACTCAATTCGCAAATTAATAAGGCATTCTGGAATATAACATGAAACAATAACGGAAAGGAGATACTCTCAATGCAAAAAAACTTTATTAAATAATACATATATACCAAGTGAAAAATAAAACAAATATTGAAATTACAAAATGACACGTCGTGCTTTCACAGATGCAAGCTCATTAATCATTTCATTGTGATCAATGGCTTCACAAATTTTATTTTCAATTGAAATGACTGCCAAATCTGATAGCCTTTCTTGGCACATTGACGTTCTTAAATAATTTTTTATGAGCTTTAGCTTTGAAAAACTCCTTTCGCCGGATGCCACCGAAATTGGAAGGGTCAGGAATATTCTCAAGGCTATAAATAGATTCGGAAACAAGGATTGTAAATTTTTCTTTGTTATATAATTTAAAACATCTATGGGCGAATCCGAAATTTTGCCAGAGTCTGTGATAGGGTTAAGAACTTTGTATGACAGAATTTCATTATGCAAATCAAGACCATCAATATCTTTGCATACGTTTCCTTCATGTTGAATTTGTAAAGCTAAATCCAAATCCATACATGATCTTTTAATCACATCAGAATCTAGATTTTGAAAATTACCCAAAAATCCAAATAAATCGTGGCACTTATCTATTCCCTCAAAGCGTCTTTGTAGGGATTGAATTGTTGTGTCCAAAATTTGAAAATAAAAACTGATCTTAAATTTTTGTTTTGGATCGAATACTGTTTCATCTGTACCTTCATACGAAAATTGAAGCTTCGTCTTTCTTTGTCTTAATAATGGAAATGTTTGTTCTACATCACTTTTTTCTGCTTCTGCTACAGCCTCATTCATGAAACTCTCGAAATGTTTGTCTGACCTTTTTTCAGTGAAATAAATAATAAGATTTTTTATTTCTTTATGGCATTCATTTAAAGTTGTATTTGGATTCTGGACCATTTTACTTACTATATTAATTTTTGTTAACACATCATGCCAAATTATAATAGAAAAAATGAATTTGAACGTTTTAGTTTTGTCTAATAGTGACCTTGCTGAGTGTTTCGTGTTCATATCTCTTGAATTATCTTCCACCAAATCATGTAAACTTTTACAAATTTCGAGGAATTGAAACCTAAGAGGGCGAATGGCTTTGACTCTGCTTTCCCATCGTGTTTCACTTACTGATTTTAAAGTTAAGTTTGGTACATTCCTTTTTAAAATGTCTTATCTGTAGGGTGAAGTAGAAAAAAAATTGAACAACTCCTGAATAATTGATAAAAAACCTACAGTCTCATATGAAATTTTAGCTGCATCATTTACACTTAAATTAATAGTGTGAGCTGAACAAGGCAAAAACATTGCTCTGGGATTAATTTTTAGAATTTGAGCTTGAAGGCCCACATGCTTGCCAGACATATTTGCCCCATTGTCGTAACCCTGACCTCTCATGTCATCAAGGTTTATTTCAAATTTTGATAATATTTCTTCTTTTAAAAAATTGAAGAGCCCTTCTCCTGTAGTATTTAAAACTTTGAAAAAACCCAGAAAGTGTTCTCTAATTTCGACTTCATATGGAGAACAATAAACGAAGCGAATTATGACCGTCAGCTGCTCAACATGGCTAGCATCTGGAGATTCATCCAAAATAATTGAGTAATATTTTGCTGTTCTGAGGCAACTCAGAATTTCTTTCTGAATATTTCTTGACAATAAATGAATTAATTCATTTTGGAAGTGATTGCTCAGGTAATGAGGCATATTTTGGCACAACTCTTTAGACCTTCGAATATTGCTCAGGTGTTCCATCATAATTGGATCGAATTTAGCAATCATTTCAACTAACTTCAAAAAATTGCCATTATTAGTCTCATAAAGATTCGTACTGTCACCCCTAAAAGCTAAATTTTGGCCAGCTAAATACTGCACAATACAAATCATTCTTTTAATGATTTCACGCCATCGCTGTTTTTTAATTTCATAATATTTTTGTTGCTCTTTATCAATAGTACATTCTTTACTCAAACGCAATTTTAATTCGTGCCATTTTTGAGCGCTTTTCATATGTTCCATGCTATTTTCAAGACGAGAAATATTAATAGAAAGGTGCCTCCAGTTAAAATAGCCGGTAGTTAATTTATGAGACAATGTGCTAAAAAGTTTACAGAAAATGCAGAATACGGCATTAATTTTTTTAGAATACACCAACCAGTCTCTCTTTACTTTTTCGCCGTTTGGCAACTTTCTTAAATATTGCGTGGATGAGAATTTTCTACCAGTTTCATCAACAGGAAAGTTTTCCATGATTTGAACAGCGCCTTTTGTCACGATTGATTGAATTAAATGATGATTTAATTGATTCGGCCATGTAGAGGGATCAGTAATATCAATATCGGCAAGGTCTGCAGCACTTTCTCTATCTTCATTTACCGGGTTACTTAGCTGAGACTGTGAAGGGAGTAGCATAAGCGTTTCAGAGGTGGATTGTTGTTGATCGTCAATAACCATTGGCTCTGCAACCAGTTGCTCTTCAGAAATTTGTTTTAGAAATTTGTTCAGCGATCCACTAAGTTTTTCCCGCTGCGCCTCCATTTGCAGTCGGCGTTTTCTATTTTCGGCCCCTGATAATTTTTTCCTACCAAACTCGCTCATTTCAGCCGATTCTGAAGAGAAAAAATACGGTATTACATACCGAGGTGGAAAATATTTCATTTTCTTCAAGAAATTAGTTAATTAAGAGTATTTTAAGACGAAGTTAACTTGAGTCTCGAGACAAAAATGAAATTTCCAGCGAGGTACAAACCTTTACTACTATTTTATTTACAGTCATATTTTTTTAAAATAAAAATTAGAAAACGTTATTTTCATATAAACTTTTTACCGGGGTCGAAAGTAAACAACGTTAAGTAAAACGTTACGGTTTGCTGCAAACACTGACTTTTTTTGTTTTCTTCTTCTTGTAGTGCCTATCCGTTTCGGATGTTGGCGACCATCATAGCAATCTGCACTTTACACACTGCTGCTCTAAAAAGATTTGTGGTTGTTGTATTGAACCACGTTCGTAGATTTTTCAGCCAGGAAATCCTTCGCCTTCCTGGTCCCCGTTTTCCTTCTACTTTTCCCTGCAAGATTAGTTGCAGCAGTCCATATCTTTCGCTGTTCCTCATGATGTGACCGAGGTATTCGATTTTAGCTGTTTTTATTGTGGTTAACAGCTCTTTTTCTTTTTTCATTCTCAACAGAACACCCTCATTAGTAACGTGGTCGGTGTACGATATCTTCAGGATGCGACGATAAAGCCACATTTCAAAAGCCTCAATTTTCTTGCAGGTGGCGTCTGTGAGAGTCCATGACTCAACTCCGTACAACAGTATAGGAAAGATATAACATCGTAGTAACCTGATTTTTATGGGCATTGATAAATCATGACATTTGAATAACTTGGCCATTTTTTGAAATGCAGATCTTGCTTTCTCTATTCTACATTTGATTTCTATGGAATGGTCCCAATTTTCATTGACGTTCGTACCAAGGTAGGTGTATGTTTTTACTCTTTCTATTTGTTGACCGTTTACACTGATTTGTTCAAATTGCTGTTCCTTCTTAGAGATCATCATGCATTTTGTTTTCTTGGTGTTTAGTGAAAGTCCGTATCTCTGACTGACCTCTGTGATTCTGTTCATTAACTCCTGGAGGGCTTCAGAGCTGTCAGCAAATACTACCGTGTCGTCCGCGTATCTAATGTTATTGATTAATTCTCCGTTGATTCGAATTCCGGCTTCAACATCACCCACTGCTTCTTGAAAGATTTCCTCAGAGTATATATTAAACAGCAGTGGTGATAGTATACATCCCTGACGGACGCCACGTTTGATTTTGATGTCGTCGGATTCTCCTGCCTCTGTCCGGATAGATGATGTTTGATTCCAGTACAGATTGCTGACAATTCTTAAATCACAAGTGTTTATTCCAATATTGGTTAGTATCTCCATCAGCTTGTCGTGCTTTACTGTATCGAACGCTTTATGGTAGTCAATGAAGCACGCATAAATGTCGCAGTTCACGTCTCTACATCGTTGGAATAGCACTTGTATACTAAAGAGAGCCTCTCTCGTACCCACTGCATTCCGAAAACCAAACTGTGTACGGCTGATTTTTTCTTCGCACAGTCTATATATCCTTTGATGTATGATTTTTAGAAATAATTTTAAAATATGACTCATTAAGCTGATGGTTCGGAAATCACTGCAGGATACGGATTTTGTTTTCTTTGGTAAAGTAATAAAGGTCGACTTAAGCCATGTTCTTGGTATTACTCCGCTTAAGTATATATCATTAAATACCTTTGTTAGGTGTTGAATACCGTCGGTGTTAAATAGTTTTATGAGCTCAGCATATGCATTGTCAGGTCCAGGAGCTTTGCCATCTTTTAGTTGTAATATGGCTTTTTGCACTTCATCTGATGTGATTGGTAAGTGGTCATCACATATGTAAGATGGAGGTTGTTCGGATCTAGTATCATCAAAGAGTTCTTGTATGTATTTTGTCCATATGCGGATTTCTTGATTTTTGTCTGTGATGATATTCCCCTGTTGGTCTCGCAGTTTGTTAGCTGTGTTGGATTTCTGAAGACCAGCTGCTTGTTTCACCTTTTTATGCATGTTAAACGTATCATGTTTTTGTTCTAACAGCTCTATCTCTTCACACTGTGATTTTAACCAATTTTCTTTGGCCTTTCGTATTTCGGTTCTTATTTGTCTCTGAATCTTGTTGTACATTATTTTGTTGTTCTTTGATTTTCTTCTTTCTTCCATAAGTTGCAGTATATTGTCATTCATCCAACTTTTTTTCTTATCTTTCTTTTCTGTAAGATGTTCTTCTCTGATCTTGTTAAATGTTTCACATATATTTTGGAGTGATTCTTCGGCATTATATGTTTGCTCCATATTACTTAGCTTTTCTGAAGTGCTTTTTGTTTTAGAAGAGAGAATATTTTTGTAATGGTAACCAAATATTTGGCGCCCCTAAAATTTAGCGCCTGCGTGCGGGGCATTCATTGCATACCCGCCAGGAACGGCCCTGGCTATTTGTATGTATCCTTTAGATTACTTTGATGTGCGTATTATTTTAATCCATCTATGTACCTTTTTATTAAGAGCAAAAAGAACACTTTTCTTATTTAAACGACTGTACAAAAACAATATTACGGTTGTAAGATCATTTAATCCCCCAATAATATTTAAATATCAAATTTTCGCCGTCTATAGAATGTAAATCCCTAACCATAAGGTCTATCTGGAAGATCCATCGACATGTGGTACGTAATTTGTCCGTTTTTGTTTATCTGGCGAGTTAATAGATAGGCAAAAGCGACTGCTATTGAATAAAAGCGCCGTGGCGTTCTGTGCGGTGAAAGTAATTCTATACACCAGTCCCAAGAGGTCCTGCGGAGTATTTACCCTCTCTTAGAGGGCATTTACCCTCTTTACGGCATATTACAACGTGATTAAATATCTATTCCGAAGTTACCAGATTATCCTACGAGCTGGGATATGTGTATCCAACAGAAATGAATTACGGGGAAATGCGTTTTTCGATTATGGGATTGAGATCTTGTCTCGATTTTGTGTGGTCCATTCATGAATATGCCAAGATATTTTGTTTCATACTCAACGATATTTTATATGTAATGTTTATGTCCTTTCTTTGTATTGTTAAATTAATTCTGCAATGATTTATTAGTCTCTAGACACAGTTATTTAAAAATCGATAATGTACTGGTCCCTTTTTTTATTTCTTCTTCTTCTTAGAGTGCCGTCTCCCTACGGAGGTTGGCAATCATAATGGCTATTTTTATTTTAGAACTTGCTGCTCTGTGAACGCTGTGCTCCTAGAACTGTGTACAGTTTATTCCATGGTTCTTTAGTCATGCGTCATCATTTTTGAAGCATACAAAATAAGTCGGAAATTTACTACACGCAACTGCAAATTACTGAAAGTGCCTACTGCTCCGATCATGGATAAAAGTATAAAATTTGGGAAAAACTCAAATAGGTTAACAAAAGTATGTATATATTATGAGGGATTCTACAGTATTCACTGCCTTCCCTCGCTCAACCGTTTTCATCTCTCTCTCTCTCTCTCTCTCTCTCTCTCTCTCTCTCTCTCTCTCTCTCTCTCTCTCTCTCTCTCTCTCTCTCTCTCTCTCTCTCTCTCTCTCTCTCTCTCTCCTCTCTCTCTCTCTCTCTCTCTCTCTCTCTCTCTCTCTCTCTCTCTCTCTCTCTCTCTCTCTCTCTCTCTCTCTCTCTCTCTCTCTCTCTCTCTCTCTCTCTGTTATCCCATTCTCCATCGTTTAGGCCTTTCTTACTCAAGGCGTCGTCTACTTCGTTCCTCAAGGATCTTCGGGGTTGTCCTCTTTTCCTCCTTCCTATGGGACTCCATTCAGTTATTCTCTTTATCCATCTGCTGTAGCTAGTTCCTCTTACATGTCCATACCACTTTAGTATTTTTGCTCTATATATGTTAGTATCCCACCATGTTGCTGTTGCTGTTCTTGTTTGTCCAAATCTTTGCTTAATTTCTTACTCTGTTGTTTCTTTTTTCGTGATTTTAAATCCCAAGCATTTGAATTTATCCTTTCCTTTGATTGTTACGTGGTCGTCAATCTGTAGATCTTCTATGTCTTCTTCACTTGTAGATAGGTACGGGAGACTGGTGTCGGTGGTAATAAATGTCACAAATTGATTTTTTTTTTGACTAAGATGAGCTTTGGTAAATTTCTAATTTATTCTAACCTGTAATAGGGACTCTGGCTCAAAAGCTGCTTAAGTATTACAGAAATGAAATTATGACCTTTGTGTCAAGTTACCTCATGCGTTACAATTAAAAAAAAAATTTTATTAACACCTTTTTTTGTAAGAAAAAGGATAGGGATATAACATGGACACTCGTTTCTCGTCTAGGGACCCATCAAGACATTGCTTTTAAGACAAACTAGATTAGGTCACGTATAAAAGTAATAACAAGTGGGGTAAAACAGAGGTTAGGATTCTAATTACAGTTAAATATTAAGCTTACTTTTGCAAATAAATTCCATCAAACATTCATTTACAACTCATATATTTAGAGATAGCAGATAGCACATATTGTACGGAGGAAAAATTTTGATGTTGACTAAATTTTTTATTAGATCTTCAGTTTGTTTTGTGTATTTTTTACATTCGAAGAAAATGTGATTTAGATAGGTGATTTGTGCACCTTCTTTTTGACAGTCTTGACATAAATTTGAATTTACGATTTTTAGTTTGGACAGATGACTAGGATAGCAGGCGTGTCCAAATTTTATTCTAATTATGGATGTTATATACCTTCGTGAAACAGAATAATTTTTGAACCAATAATCACTTAGGATTGAAGGCTGTATAGAAGCTATATTGCGAGGAAGAATGCGTACTATATATATATGCCAAGATTGTTTCCATTTACTATTGATATTATTTTTAATTATTGTTAATGCGTCTTGTCTACAGATTTGGTGACCAGCTTGCGTTCCGGTATCAATGGCCTTTTTAGCTGATAGGTCAACATGTTCGTTGTATTTAAGACCTATATGTGCTTTAACCCACAAAAAATGAACAACTCTTCGGTTTTTATAAATGTCTGGTGTTGATTGTAACAGATATAGTATAGAGTAAAAATTAATTAAAAATAAGTAGTAAAAACTATATTTCATATTACAATGACAGAAAATAATAGGAATGTGTAAGCATTAGAAATAAAAACAATATACATAATTCATGGTAACATATTTTTACAGAGAAAAAACTAATCACTGTTAGATTCATAATGGAAGCAAATGTAGAATGGACTTTTGTTTGTACAGTTTAAATGTGCCCAGTGCTTACATTCTCGACATTGTAACCAATCTTCGGAGCTTGATGAATATGGACCACCGCATACCAAGCACAAAACTTCCTCATCGGAAGACTCAGAAGAATCTTTTTCGGTTGCTTTCAGGGGTGCTCTTCTCTTTTTGATATTTTTCTTCAATGGCAAAGCTGGCAAAGATTTTTTCTTTGGATTATGTTCAAGCTGAACTTTACGCTTGACGGTGTCTCTTTTCTTCGAATTTTCTTCTTCAATCAACATCTTCTCTGGTGTATCAGTCAGAATAGCTGTCTTTCGTCTCATTCTTCCTCCTTTTTTGGGTTTGGTTAGGTCTGCTTTCGGCAATGGCTTAATATCTTGAGGCGAAATAAATACTGCTGAATTATTAGGCTTGGGTGATGGAGTAGTGTGTATTTTTGGTGACAAGGTAGTGGATGGACCCGGTTGACTTTCCAAGTGACTGTTGTGTTGAACTGTAGGTGATTCTGGTTGATTATTTTCTATGTTTTCTTCATATAGAGGTCTATCAGTTACAGTTGATGCATTAAAATCACTATCGTTGAAAATCTCTCGATTGAAAGGCCAAATACCAGTGCAGGAGAAACCAGCAAGAATATTGACAGGCGTAGTGGCCAAAGGAAGTGATGTTCTTACAATTGAAGGCAAATCGTATATAGTCATTCTTTTTCCAGGATTATTTTTCATCCACTGATCACCAGCATTATTAAAATATTTCTTAAACAGACTATATACCCCACGATCTAAAGGTTGAAGCCTATGTGAAGTGTGCGGCGGAAACGAAAGTAGAGTAATGAAATTAGCTCTGCAAAATTCTATCAGAGATATCGAAATATGAGACGAGTGGTTGTCTAGCAATACAAGCACTTTATTGGCTTCACTTGGCTTTACGTGTTTAACAAAATGTTTCATAAAAACAAGAAATTCATTATCTTGCATCCATCCAGACTTATTTCCAGTTCCTATACACCCCCTTCTCAAATGGCTTAAAATCTATGGGCCTGCAAGTAAATTAGAAGAAAACTAAGATGATGGTATCAACACCCAACAATAGAGTCAAGAACATCGCGCATCGGTCCCCAATTCACGGTTGATAACTCTACCTTTGAAGTGGTGGACAAATTCACATACTTAGGCTCCCTGATCACCAGAGAGAACGCCTGGTCCTGAGATGGGCAGGACATCTAGCAAGATCGCAGCAGAACAACCCTCCTAGAAAAATTCTTATGTCACAACCCGTGGGAAGTAGAAAAAGGGGTAGGCCAAAACTCAGATGGAAGGATGGTGTAGATGAGGATGGTAGAAAGATGGCGCAGCAAACTGGCAACGGTTGGCAATGGATAGGACTGCCTGGCGTAATAGACTTGGGAAGGTCGAGGCTCTTTCATAGGGCTGTAGCACCATTGATGATGATGATGATACACCCAACTGGTCCATCTCTAATTAAGTGGTCTTAAAAACGTAATCATCAAAACTTCACTTGCATGTTCAGTACAAATCTACAGTAACTTCGCATTATTTAGCAAGCTGTAACTCAATTTCATCATTAAATACTCTGTTGTGAGGATTGTATCCAACCCGAGGTTGTGAGTTTTTACGTAACGATTTAACATAGCGATATAAAGAAACGTGACACATACCATAATCTTTAGCCACTTTTCTAATAGATTGGTTAGTATCTATTACCTTCCTAGCTGCTTCGTCATAAATAACTTTTGGCGTTAACCCTCTTTCCGTTTTTTTTGGCCTTGGCTTCACCATTTTTCGTCGATCTAGAAAATAAAGAACTCTATTAAAAAAGAATATAATAGGTGTCAATTGTAACATGTTACAAACGACACCGCAGTGTGTGTTACAATCGACACCAAGTTAACCTATAAATAAGAAAGATGATTTTTGTATACATTATGCCCTTCGTAGAAAAGGTGAGCTACAGTAAACGAAATTAAAGATGTTAAAAAAGATTGGCCTTACCTTAAAATATTTTCAAGTTGAGTTTTAAACGGCAAAATCAACAATTTGTGACGCAACTAAAATGTACTTTTATGATGAAATACAAATATGTGCCTGGAACTTGTGCAATAGGTTACGGGTAACTCTGAAACTACAGTCGGTGGTGTGAGGTAGATATCCGTCTATGCATATTAATGCGTTTTGATTTATTTCAAAAGATGGCGCACATATTACTATTGTTACAAACGACACCTGTTACAATTAACACCAGTCTCCACTACTCTTTTTTCGCGAGGTTAATATCTAAGCCAGCCTTGGTATATCTTATTTGTAGTTCTTCATCATGTAACTGAGGTCTTCTTGGTCTTGTGCAATCACTACTTGATTGTCTGCAAAGGTTAACGTATATAGGTATTCGTTTTGTACCGGTACTCCCATGCCTTCGCATTTTTTTTCCATGTAGTCAAGGTTTTCTCTAAGTATATTTTGAATAGGGTTGGAGATGTGGAACAACCCTGCAGGAGCCCTTTTGTCGTGATGAAGTCTCCTATGATTCTTGTTTCAATTTTAATAGACAATTTATTTCCATTATACAGACAATAGATAAGAAGAACAAATAATGTCAACAACCTAACATATTGTTACGAACATGCATTCAGCGAGGCCCGTGTAACAGTTGCATCTCGAAGCAGCATCTCAGGCATCGAGAACCATCCACAGATCTCTCGAACGCAAGAGAACAATCCATTACGTAGGCGAATTAGAGGTGGAAATGTTCTAGAACATTGTAACTTTGGTATATATATGTAACGAAGTTAGAAGTAAGTTTAGTTAAGACAGTACCGAACTGTAAAGTTATAAATAAATATATTTATATATATATATATATATATATATATATATATATATATATATATATATTCGAACCGCTCGTTTTATTTAATCTCGCTACAATATTATCGGTAACTAATGCGCAAAGACTAAATGGCCAAGAGTAAGGTCAATATTTAGCAACGAAGTTAAAAGAGATATGGGAAGACAAAGTAGGAAAGAAAAGCAACTGACAAAAGTAAATTGAAAAGAATAATGCATCAAGTGATGGATCTACTAGGCTCGTAGTGCTTATAATTATTTAGATTATGTTGTACAAAAAAATTGCCTTGCAAAATTTATGTCATGACACATCGTAGAATTATACGAAACCATACATTTTAAAAACTTTTTAGTAATAAAGCTAAACAAAATAAAATTGAGCAATATATTTTTGGTACGAAACAAAAACAGTCCCTTCAACTGGATACGTCCAACTTGAAATAATCCTGCAAACGGCTCGTGTAATTTTAATTAAATAAAACAAACCAATGAAATATTAAAAATGATGAAATCTCAGTATTCCTAATAAATAATTCGTTATGACAACGACGTCATTTTCTTTGGACTCTCAATTCTGTTTCTGCCGCTGCGTCGCTTAATCCTGTCCAAGAACAGCGTTCGCAAGAAGGAGAAAAAAATTGACATAACCATGGAAGTACGGAAAGAAGATATATTAGAGGAGGGCTCTCAATAGACTTTGATTCGTTCTCTTATTGTTTATTTTTTTCTCGTATCGGAGATTAAACATCATTCAGGCTCTTCTCATTTCTACCTTTATATCCAGCTATTTTAATTTTTTTTGTGGAGAAATCAAACTGCTTTATTAAGTTTCTCATCCAAGACTTCTTCTACGACCCTGAAATTCCTTCACCCTTTCATCATTCCTTACATAATATTTTGTAGAAATTTGTATTTTTATCTTATATTAGATTTCTTTGGGTTTGTTTACTCATTCTATCCTATTTATATTTAATATTTTATATAGCACCACTGTTTTCACAAATTGTGAGCAAACAAACGTAGTAGAGGAAGACTACATACACGTTGGGCTGTAAATTGTACTAGTTGGACATAAATAAAATCTGGATAATAATGATATAATACCACATCTTCAAACTCTCTCTATTTTTATTAGACTGTTCTGTTTTCGTGTCAAAGCTTCTATGCTGTACAGTAAGGTGCTACACTAATACTACTTTAGGATATAAGACTTATATTACGATTATTAAACAATTTTTTAATTCTTTTTCATTGTGCAGACCCAAATATCCCTCCAGAACATGTTGAATTCAGACTAAGAAAAAGCTGCTGTGTCAAGTTCTGACCATAACAACATTTATTGAGAATATATTTTAATAAATACTCAAAAAACGCAGTTGACTTTATAGACTTGACCTGCGCGTACGATTCAATATACAAAAAATGTCTTTTATTTAATATACCAGATGGTATCTTGCTGATAATTTAATATCCTCATAAATCAATGCTAAACTAGTTTTCCAAATAAAACTAGTAAATTAAGAAGTCTGCAAAATAGCCTACCATAAAAGTCAGTTATGTCTTGGATTTGAGTGTTAAAAGGATTTATGACAGAAGTTGTAGAGATTTGGTTCTTTAGGAGCATTTCGATTTGATTTTCATCTGTAGTGATTCTATACATTGATTGAAATATTCACCGTCTGATGCGTCTAAATTTCCACTAATAGATTTTCATAAGATTCCAACATCATTGATTAATCCTTTTTTGCTTGGATAATAGGCTCGTGTGTCGCCAATTCTTCTTCTTAGGGTGCCTGTCCGTTCCGAACGTTGGCGATCATTCTGGCTATGATGATTTTGTTGGTTGCTATACGAAATAGCTGTGTTGAGGTCTTTCTATACCATGCTCTCAGGTTAGCAAGCCAGGATATTCTTCTTCGTCCTGGGGCTCTTTTTCCTTCAATTTTACCCTGCAAAATGCATTGGAGTAGCTCGTATCTGCCTTGATTTCTCATTATATGTCCCAAGTACTCCAGCTTACGGCTCTTCACAATGTTGGCCAAATCCGCGGTTGTGTTCATCCTCCGCAGTACTTCTTCATTGGTGACTTTGTCTGTCCATGGTATCTTCAGGATTCTTCTGTATAACCATAATTCAAACGCCTGAAGTTTTGATAGAGTTTCCGCCTTCAATGTCCACGTTTCTACTCCATACAGAAGCACTGAGTACACGTAACATTTAAGGAGCCTTATTTTTGTTTTCAGGGTGAGGTCATGGCTTTTGAACACAGAGCTCATAGCCAAGAATGCACTTTTGGCCTTTCCGATGCGACATTTAATCTCTTGGGTATTGTCCCACGACTCATTGATTATAGTTCCCAAGTAATTGTATTGTGAGACACGTTCAATTCTCATTTGGTTCACATACAGATTTGCTCCAGTTATGTTTTGCTTGCTGATGATCATTAGCTTGGTTTTGCTGGTGTTTATATCCAGTCCATAGGTTCTACTTGTTTCTGTTATTTTGTTCATTAAGTTTTGCAGCCCTTCTATGGTATTTAAAAACACTATTGTATCATCTGCATACCGCAGGTTATTAAGCTTGACTCCATTTATTGAGATTCCTTCATCAATATCTTTTAGGGCAATTACTTCTCTATATTTTAAATTTACAGAATTTGAAATTTGTCTTATCAAATAAATGTGTGTTTGTACTTTTGATTGAAATACAAGTTTTCTTGGTGTATCGGCATTAGTAAATTTATCTAGCAAGTTTTCTAAAATTCTGTCGTTGGATATGGCAGTTTTTATAGGGAGCAATTCCTTGTAAAGAAGTAATGTCCATTTATCGTTAGATATTCGAATAGTACCTTCTTCGTGATAGAAGATTCCAACTGTATTATTAATGAGAGAGAGAGAGAGAGAGAGAGAGAGAGAGAGAGAGAGAGAGAGAGGCGAAATTGTGAGTAGGCAACTGAAAATAGTCCATAGAATATTAACAGAAACATCGAGTACGTCTTGTTTTCTAACGGGATCTGCTACCAGGAGTTTCACGAGGTGTTCCTTCTGTAGTATTCAGTTGAATGAGGACAGCTCTAGGTTCTTTTTCCGTTGAGTAATAGAGATACGCTGTTGCTAGTGAGTTTCCTTGTTTTAACAACGTTAACCGGATCCTACTGACTGCGCCAAATGTTAAATCACTAACTTTTTGATTGACTTTTTTTAAAAAAGATTTATTTTACAATTATTAAAAGTTACACTTTCTTCTACAATACAATGAAGCAAATAAAATTATAATACAAATATGTTATTAGCAAGAAACTTAAATGACGAGTGTGACAATACTAATTGGACTTTAATAACATCTTTCTATTTTTGACTGTCAACTTTCTATTTTTGAGTGAATTTATGGCTATTTCTACTTCCTGAAAACTGATTTCTATTTGGTGTCTTAATTCAGGTACGTTATTGTGTGAATTGTTATTTTTCTTTCCTCTAAACAGTTCCGTCAGGTATCTTTCCCAACTAAACATTACGTATATAATTAAATTATAGCAATTTAGTTTTCACTTTAAAAAGAATAACATAGAGGATCACCGATTTTTACACGACCAGACAATTTACGAAAAACTGAATCAATCGAATATCAAATAGTGATTGCTCATTAATTTAATAAATCTTTGTTTGTTTAAAACGTTAATGGTTTAAACACTCCTCCTCGCATTATACTACCATTTGAAAATCTCCTTCGCTCAAAGACCAAAATGTATTATTTTAAAAGCAAAGTGCCGCCTCTGGCTATTATACCTTTTTGGCAGTTCGTCGAGCGAGGCCACTCCGTTACCAGGAATTAATTACCAAAGAGATTTTACATCCAGGGGGACTACCGCGCCTCCTGTTGGGGCGAGCTGCTTTTCTTTGTTGGCAGCCTTGACTCGGACCGTTGGCAACAAACCTCAAACACAGTCGGAAGTCGTGTTTGCACACAAGAAACAATTTGATGCGTTTTAGGTAATGAAGCGTAATAGCAGACAGGTACAATGGAAAGTAGTGAGTCTTGGGAGTTATTTGTCACATATAATACATACTAGAAAAGTAACTATTTTAAACTAAACAAACTAGACTTTATCTAAAATTGAAAGACATGAAACTCTCTAGAGACATTTTTCAATTTTCACTTATTATATTAATTGTTATTTCTAAATTTAAACAAAAAATTTTATTTTGCAAATAAAAAATTGATAGCGAATAGCGGCCATGCCACCGAACTAGTTTGAGCAAAGAATATTAAGTTTATTTCAAATTATCTTAAGCATCCTTATAGAAAAGTAATTTTTTAGTTAAAGTCTTTAAAATCAAAGTTCTTTACTATGTTTGTTTAGTGAAATTATTAAAGTTTAATGTTATTTGTGAAAAAAAAATTCTTTAGTTTTGCAGCATTGCTTATAGCAAGACGAGCTGCAACACTACCAAATGCGCTGGCAGATGCACGAGTATGCAAGCCAATAAATAGAAAAAAGAAGAAGACGTATCCATAGTCTCTTTGACGTATTTTCCTAGTTTGATGTACTACTGTGATAAAAAAAGCAATTTAATCTTCACCAAATAAGGCCAATAATCAGTTTGGATCATTTGGATCTCTCAGCTACATTTTTAGTGGTTCAACTTACCGAGTATTCAAAAGCAATTCTTACAATTATAAATTTATCGTAAAAATAAATTTATTTATTAAGAAATTTAATGACGTATGTAGTTAGTCTATAGCACCATTCAAAATCTTGTTTACTTCCATTCCAGGTACATACCCTGAGAGGTTTCCGGTGCCTTAGTCTTTTGTTATAACACGATTTGCCCGCCTTCTTTTACAACAATTATTTATAACCACACCATACTCCAAACTACTTAAAAATTTAAAGTGTCAATAAATTATGAATTATTTGAGAAATAACACAAAGATAATTTAGTATTGAAATGTAAATGATGTTAAGAAGAAAGGGTATTTGAGGGATAATTCCGAGCAGTGGATATTTACGAGAAGTGCCAAAAGTATGAATGTTGGATGAGAAGTTTGTTGGAGCCAATAGCAATAAAATATTGTAAGAATGAATAAGGATATTAATGAATGAAAGAACAGGTGAATAGTAATTCATTAATATAATTCACAAATATTTCGAAGGAAATGTAGAAACTTAATATGTAAATCTAATTAATATACTATCTCAACAACGCCGTCAACAACGATCGTTAACAACGACTGAAACAGAATAAGAGGCAGACAAACAGGTGTAATCCTAGTCGCACGAAGAAGAAGAAGAATTAATATATTGTTCTGAATCTCATGAAAGTCACTATTCCTAAGGCTTCCCTATTTTCTTTAACATAGAATCATTTTCCGACATTTGGTATCTGAGTCCATTTACGAATGTTTTTTAGACAAGAAGCCTGTTCTCTTTCTATATCTCAAGAAGTATAGTAAGGAAGAAAAATGGGAAATTGATGAAATACAAGGTGTCCAATAAGTTGTAGTTCGCAGAATGTGCTTCCAACTGTAGTATTAAAAACTGAACTGAATTCATCACCATTGGGTAAATCCTTGATTACCAAGCCATAAGTCTTGAGGAGAAGATACCAGAAGTTTTCAACAAGAATACTTTTTAGTAAAAGAAGGGATTCTTTTCGATTACCAATTAACAGCATGTGTTAACCTGTGTAACCTAAAACAAACGGCTTGGATGAGTTTGATTTTGTGTTTACCTGGATGGCAAGAGTGATAGTTGAGAAACCTGTTGTAAGCCATTGGTTTTCTGTACAAGCTTGTAACTAAGATGTTATCAGCCCTTTTGAAAACACGCACATCCAAAAAAAGTATGCTATTTGTGTTTACAAGTGAATTAAAGGTAACGATCTAAATTGTTGAAGACTGAAAGGTTGCCTGACGTCCTGTCCAGTGTTAATGCTAGAATTAGGTCATCCACATAACGCTTAATAAGGGGGGTTTGAAAAATCCAACAACCTTAATTGATCAGATACTAAAATCATCTAAAACAGGTATTAAATTATATGAATGAACATTATATGAATCGCTAACTGTAGAAAGGCATTATGTTCAATATGTACGAATTTTGTGTATTTTATTAAAATAATTGTTTCCAGTAGCAAAACGCAACGATAACTACAAAAAGGAAACAAGTCCACAAATTAGTATTGGCATGACAACGAGTTCAATATTCTATTTGATGCAGAAAGGAAACTAGTCCAGGACAAGTTCTCTTTCTGCGGTAAACTTTTGCAGCGCTAGGACTATGTGGCAAATATTCGAACTATCCTCACAGCTGAGTTTAGTCAGACAATATTGTGCTTTGTTTATTGATGATTGTTGTCGTCTTTACTGTGGTTAATAATTAGATTAGAATGAGTGGTTCAGATGAGGAATGGCGTATAAACAAGAAAAGAAACGGTTTTACGAATGATGACAAATAAAAAAGGAACATAATAAAGAAGTCTAAAGTGGCTGGACAAGAACACATAAACTGGGTTGGCAAAACTGTACCAGCTTAAAAACCAGGCTCAAATTTTTGCAAGTAAATATTGTTTTATTCATTGTTGTTAATTTGTACATGGTATTATACATAATACCATGACAAGAAGTATCCTCACTTATGGGTGTGAAAATTGGTCAATAAATATGAAAACCAAAAACAAAATAAGAGCAACAGAGATAATGCAATATCTGGGTACCATCTAAATTAAGGGTCCATGTAGAATCATTCTCCACCAAAGTATATCACTATACAGAAAAAGAAAGAAAGTATTTTTCAGCTAATATGAATTTAAAAATCATGTACGACATGTTCATTGGGAACTGAAAAAAGGCTCTCCTACTAGTTTTTTTTTGGGCATATTTCAAGGAAAACAACCTTTTATTAGCTTTGCCCAACCAGTTAAAGATGCATGTGTTACATGTGGGGAACTAAATTTAAAAAAAAGTCTTAAATTTAAAAATAAAAATAAAGGCAGTGTCACTGTTGAAGTGACCATGCAGTGTGTCAGTAAGCTTGATGAAAATATTGGCATCTACATAGATTTTATGGCCAACATATCTCTATCTCGTATTCCTGTCCCAGATACCTATTACCTTAGACAGCTCACTGTGAACGTCTTTGGTTTGCATAATCTAGCGACACGGGAATGTACAATTTTTATCTATAATGAAGGTGAAGGGAGTAAAGGCTCAAACGAAGTTTGTACTATGTTAGATTGGTACATAAAAAACAAAATTGGCAGTGGTGTAAAAACCTTTATCTGTTTGGAGACAACTGCGTAAAATAAAAATAATACTGTGATTCGCATGATGATGTACTCGTGTGAGATAAAAAAGTTTAATGAAGTCAAACTAACCTTTCCTGTTAGGGGCCACTCTTTTATGTCAAATGACAGAGATTTTGGCATCATCAGAAGAAAATTAAAGCAAGAAGAACGATATTATACTATTAATGAGGTTGAAGAGCTTATAATGAAATCATTAAAAATTTACGAAAAATGTTATGTTATTAAAATGTCTGCTGATGATTTCGTTGAATTCAGTTCATGGTGGCCCCAGTTTTATAAAAAAAACTTGTAGTCTAGGCGGGATCTGTTTTGGATAGGACATTTTCCATAGGAAGCTATTTTTTTGCTGGAATCCCTTTACGATATTCCCAATATCGATAATCACGATATGCGCGAGTCGCAAACCCTGTGTTAAATTTTTTTATTTAACAAAATCTGAAAACAATTAAAAATTTCGCATTTTTTGCTCCTATTTTCGTTTAAAATTGGGAAAATATTGATCCTAGAGAAAAAATTATGAGAAGTTAAAAGTTTCGTTATTCAATTTTACACAATATTTCGTTAGCTAAAAATTGAAAATTTAATGTTTATTGTTGAAAAATAGCAATAATTGAAAAAAAAAGTACCAAAAAGCTTGACAAACAATTTATAAATACATATTTGTTTACTAAAAGTAACAATTTAATTCAATGTATAAATTGTAAGCTCAAAAAAATGCATGAAGAAAAAATGGAATTATTTGTTTAACATACAATTTTTTAATGCAAATTTCCCAATTTGCAATTAAATATGGTATTTGAAAATATGATATTTAAAATCCTTGTCGTCCGAGACATCGATTCAAAAATAAAGAGCAAAATTGGTTAACAAGAAGCCGAGATAATGCAATTTTTAGCGCGCGCTATGATTTTGAACTCGCCGATTCACATTTCGAGTGTATTTGTTTAAAAACGAGCCCTCTATCACTTATGGTTACACGGCAAATGTATGCCAACCTTGACCTTCAAAGCCAGTAGACAAAAGAACCAAAATGACTATCTACAGAACACTTATTAGACCCGTAGTAACCTATGGATGTGAAACTTGGGTAATGATGAAAAAAGATGAAGCCCAACTCAGGACATTCGAGAAAAAAATACTGAGGAAAGTATATGGCTCGATACAAGAGGAAGATGACACATGGAGAATCAGGAGAAATGATGAGGTTAATGAGTTAAATGAAGGTTATGACATTGTAAGATTTGTAAAAAGTCCAAGACTGTCATGGCTGGGACATGTGCAGAGACAAAACTATGCAAAAACAACAAAGAAAATGTTACAATGGAAGCCCAAGGCGAAAAAAAGTAAGGTCCAGAACGAGATGGTTGGATGACGTTGTTTGAACTTCAAATTACACGGCAACTAGTAAAAAATTGGCACATTGTAAATGTCAAAATAAATAATGTCAGAATAAATTGTTCCTTTCAAGTTGACAAACACGTTTTTCATTCGGTCAAAGTTTTAATTAATTTATTCAAGTTTATTTCAACAAGAAGTTCATAACCAGCGCAAATATACAGTCCAACCTTCATGGTTTCTTCTAATCCCTTCAGACGTGGAAGACGACCTGAAAACAATGAACATAAGACAATGGAGAAGAAGGGCACAAGAGAGAACTGAATGGAAGGACATAGCCAGACAGGCAAAGACCCATCCAGACTTATGATGCCAAAAAAAGAAGAAGCAGAAAACAAAAATAGGAGCAAAATTTTTTTTGTTAAATAAAAATTTAGCACAGGGTTTGAGACTGGCGCATATCGTGATTATCGATATTGGGCACATCTTGAAGGGATTCCAGCAAAAAATAGCTTCCCTTCGAAAATTTCCATTATGGTCTGAATTTCTACAGATCCCGCCTAGTCTATTGCCTAAGTGATGATTCGTATGGCAAAAATGTCCTAAGAAATCAAAAAAGAACTTTTGCCATATCACAATACAGAGAAATGACTTTTTCATCAAAGAATTTTTCATCAAAGAATTTTCATCAAAGAAGAAACAATGGTTCAATGTAAGATGAACATCGGCGGTTTCATAATGGATGAATTCAAACTACAGAATGCAGAACAGCCAATTCAGGCTCCTTCTAGAAGAGCATATTTAAATGTACTTCCAATAAACAACAAGAAAATGGAAGACATGAAGAAAACATTGGTATATATCCCGGAAGAAAAAATGAATTTTTGGATTACACCGACATTTACAGAAGAAAACTAAAAACTTGAACTAAAATTTACTTCAAAGTTTTAATTTATGATTTAATTGCTTTATTTCATGTATTCAAATTTATTATTAGAAACTTAATTCATAAAATATTCTGTTTGTATATTGATTGATTTTCCTTAGAACTTCATAAAGTTTCTTGTTTACGACAGAAAGGAAACATGTCTTTAACACAAAAAAATTCTCTACTCTCTCCTCTTAAAATATTTAAATATTTTATAAGTATGTAGTAGTCCAGAATGCCCAATCACATAAACCTTATTAAATACAAAACAATTAATACAAGTAGTGTGTTTACCAAGTTTTTTGTCTCTCCTGAAAAATTGGCAAAACTGGACTTGTTGCCTTTCTGCAGTTAGCGATTCATATACATATTGAACAGATATTAAATCATCCTATTTACATTTCCAAAAATGACAAAAATAAAGCCTTATCATTTATCCTAGCACTATCTTTTGAATCGTAACATTTATCAATCATTTATCCTCTTAAGTATCCTACCGGACCAGTTTGAGTCGAGTCTACTCGTCTCAGCTACCTACGATTTCTGTGGTTCGTTTCACGGACGTATATCGGTTCTGCATGTCACAATGAATATGATCGAATGTGCTCGCAGCCAAACTGGACAGGACTTTGCTCTTTACAGTGACACTAAGCTGGTTCTTTTCTTGTGAGGTTGCACTTGAAAGAGAACTATCGATCGATGTATTTTATCATCAGCATGTGTTGAGAAATTCTTTGTTTTTTAACTTACTTGGTAATAGAATATTTGCTAAATGTTAGAATATATTAACAGAGATAATCTAAACAATAATTGAAGAGCTTATTTCCAAAATGTTTCGATTTTTTAATGTTTTTATTGTATTGAAAACATTATAGATTTCTTCAGTTCTAGAATAAAGTTTTATGACTAAAAGGCAGCAACTAACAGAGGCGGAACTACTAACTATTACTTGTAGTCCTCACTTTCCTATATTTTTTACTTTCTATCTTAATTACTATTTAACTGGGAATAAGCCACAATTAAAGATAAAAATACGTTTATTGACGTTTCAATTTCAACTTCGGAAATCGTTCTCAAAATACAAACAGTAAATTAAACAAATTTTGTTTTTTGTTACATAGTGAAAAATTCTTCTAATAATTTAATTTTATCTGACTCATTTATATTGACAATTCAGACATACATTATGCATTTTAAAGTAGACGACTTTAAAATGATATTGCCAATATTGTTGAGTTGCGCTCCTGGGACGACTTTACTTATAAGATAGTTCATTCGATTACATGAAATCAACTTTAACTTGAGAATATCCGTCAGAAAAAAATCATAGCATGTAATTCGTCTTTAAAAAGACAAACACATGACATGATGACAGTAAAATTCTCCTGTTAGTGATTCCATAGTAAATTATGAGGGAAAAAACCAGGAAAAAAACCTCATAATACTATCCCGACATTGTAAGTATTTGTTCGTGAATTTAGTTTACCTTCAACAAACATCAAAATTCTGATTTTATATGTTACGTTATTTAAAAAACATAAATGATGTATCCTCTATATGTTACTGACTTACTAATACTGGTATTTTCTTATTAATAACTTCCTCTTTCAATATTGGTAACCAGATCCTACTACATTCTGCCGAGGAATTTGCGACACAATTGGCCTCATTTAGCATAATTAGAGCCGCTTCTTTGATTTTTCTTTTTTTACCATCCGTTTCTTTTAGGACTACATTTGAATTATTCCATTGAACCCTATGTTCATTATCCCATGCGTGTTTACATATTTGAGATCTATCAAATTCTCTATTTTTAATATAAGATTGATGTTCACTTATTCTAACATTTAATGGCCTTGATGATTCACCTAAATAAAACTGATCGCATTCACAAGGTATTTTATAAATGCAATTCTTTGTCCTTTCTTGTTTATTGTTAGGTTTGGTTTTGGACAAAATAGATCTCAACGTGTTTGTTGTTTTGAATGTTGTTGAAATGTTGAATTTATTTCCTATCCTTTTAAGTTTTTCTGATAATCCTTTTATGTACGGTATTGTTATTTTCCTCATATTATTCCTTGTGTATGCTTTAGGATCTCGTTCCAAGTTGTTCTATTCTATTCGATCGATTGTTGAAAATTCCTTATTTATATTTTTATATATCCCATTTTTTAATAAAACAGATGTTAACAAATGTTTCTCCTCCAAGAACGAATTTTCGTTAGAACAAGTAATTTTGGCTCTATCGTATAAGGATTTAATTATTCCCTTTTTACATTAAACCAAACCTAACAATAAACAAGAAAGGACAAAGAATTGCATTTATAAAATACCTTGTGAATGCGATCAGTTTTATTTAGGTGAATCATCAAGGCCATTAAATGTTAGAATAAGTGAACATCAATCTTATATTAAAAATAGAGAATTTGATAGATCTCAAATATGTAAACACGCATGGGATAATGAACATAGGGTTCAATGGAATAATTCAAATGTAGTCCTAAAAGAAACGGATGGTAAAAAAAGAAAAATCAAAGAAGCGGCTCTAATTATGCCAAATGAGGCCAATTGTGTCGCAAATTCCTCGGCAGAATGTAGTAGGATCTGGTTACCAATATTGAAAGAGGAAGTTATTAATAAGAAAATACCAGTATTAGTAAGTCAGTAACATATAGAGGATACATCATTTATGTTTTTTAAATAACGTAACATATAAAATCAGAATTTTGATGTTTGTTGAAGGTAAACTAAATTCACGAACAAATACTTACAATGTCGGGATAGTATTATGAGGTTTTTTTCCTGGTTTTTCCCTCATAATTTACTATGGAATCACTAACAGGAGAATTTTACTGTCATCATGTCATGTGTTTGTCTTTTTAAAGACGAATTACATGCTATGATTTTTTCTGACGGATATTCTCAAGTTAAAGTTGATTTCATGTAATCGAATGAACTATCTTATAAGTAAAGTCGTCCCAGGAGCGCAACTCAACAATATTGGCAATATCATTTTAAAGTCGTCTACTTTAAAATGCATAATGTATGTCTGAATTGTCAATATAAATGAGTCAGATAAAATTAAATTATTAGAAGAATTTTTCACTATGTAACAAAAAACAAAATTTGTTTAATTTACTGTTTGTATTTTGAGAACGATTTCCGAAGTGGAAATTGAAACGTCAATAAACGTATTTTTATCTTTAATTGTGGCTTATTCCCAGTTAAATAGTAATTAATTTACAATGCCACAAGTAAATAGCTTCAGAACAATATATCTATCTTAAGTTCTGTTAGTCTTAAGTTTGCTTCTGTAATCTTCTTAATCCGTTATTCCTAATGATTCTTTAACTCTTCTATTTGTTTCATCATGTATGTATTAAATATGTTTTATTCCATAGCGTTTCTTTGATTTTTTTATCAAATCTAAATACATATGATTGTTTGGTATCCAATAATATCCTCTTAACTTCTAATCAATCAAAACTATCAGATAGCGTCCTCCCCCGATACAAATTTTTATCATGAAAACCGAAACCCACTGAAAATTCCCCAAATTAATTTAGAAGCACAATGGCCACGTGCCGGTCGCCTGCTTCGGCTCATCATCGGCCGGGATCGAATACCAAACATCACTGCTGTGTTTCCTGCCGATCATCTCGTGCTCCTGCTGCCGCAGTAGTTCCATCGAACACGAAAGAACACTTTATTGTGCCTGTGCGAATCGACTCTTCACTTAAACAAACACTCGGTGGATTCTTGCGGTTATTAACTCTTCAAATTTAGCATGGATGCTTCCGATGAGAGGGTGGATATTAAGAGTTTTGTCGTTTTATCTACCCGGGGGGTTGGGTTATTAACTTTTTGTGGAATGCAATTGCCTTCTATTTACTTTAGGGTATACATCAATGACGATAAAATACCAATATATCGACCTTCAAACGATATTTAAAAAACAACTGTTCTTCTAATATTATTTTTCATGCGTACAAAATACTAGAAAAGCCTAAATTATCTAGATTTCACCATAAACAGTATTTGTAATGTACAGAGTGTCCCAGAAACTCGCTTGTCAAATAGAAACTGCAGATAGTGAACGTGATTGTTTGTCGATTTAATATGCATTGCTAAAAACTTTAGCAATGTATACATTTGTATTTGCCAATGTATTTACTAATGTATTTGCCAAAACAATAATTTTGTTATAGCTAATACATTGTTCAAAATGCCAAAGAAAAGACTATATACCTAGAAGTCACCAGCAGATCAAGAAGAGAGAATTGTAAGAAACCAAATAGACTATGTATTAGGTAAGTAAGCGATCACTATTTGGTACTTGGTAAAATTAGATTCAATAAAAGATAGAAAGAGAAGCTTAAACAAACCAATTCAGAGGAAATAATAAAAAGAAAATTTAAGAGATGACTCCATAAAATCATAATATCAAAAAAGGCTAGAACAGAAAATACAAATGGAGAATATCGAAAATGAAAGCAATGTAGAAAATAGCTGGAGAAAACTTAAGAAAAATGTTCTGGATGCTGCGCAAAAAGCCCTTGGAACGAAAATAATAAACAAAAAGCGGTCAACGAAAACACCATGGTTTACAAAAGAGGTTAAACAAAAATGGCACCAAAAAAGAAAGCTTTCCTAAAGTATAAGTCAGAAAAAACGAATAAATCATATGAAGAATATAAAAGAATAAGAACTCAAACTCATCAATTGGTAAGAAAAACAAAAACAGATTACTAGGAAAGATTCACAAAAGGACTAGGGATGAATTTCTATGGACAACAGAAAAAAGTATGGCGCTTCATAAGACAACAAAGAAGCGAAATGAAAGAGCTAGTTGAAATAAAACACATACAAGAGGATACATGGGTGACCTTGCTGACAGAAATGTTTAAAAAACAAAACGAAGAACCTTTTCCAGAAATGCCAAATATAATAACTGAGGAAAAGATCGAAATATCCCAAAACGATGTGAAAGAAGGCATCAACAAATTAAAAAACAGAAAGTCACCAGAAGAAGATCAAATACCAAATGAACTCTTAAAATATGAAGGTGATCACCTTGTACAACAACTGCAACTTCTTATTAATAAAATAATCACCACGAACAGAATACCAGATGAATGTGGGAGAGTGATCATGGTGATGTTCTTCAAAAAGGAGATAAGGAAGACCCCAATAATTATCGAGCAATAAATCTATTTAATACAACACTCAAATTGACAACAAGAATAATAGCGACAAAAATAAACGAACGAATATCTCTGCAAGAGGAACAGCAAGGATTTCGGACAGGAAGATCATGCACGGATGCAGTTTTTGTAATAAGACAAATAAAAGAAAAGTCGCTGGAATACAACAAACGAGCATATATGTGTCTGATAGATCTGAAGAAAGCGTTTGATAGAGTGAGAATTCGGGACGCAATACATTTATTATATGAAAAGAGAATATCACTGGATTTAGTAAAAACCATTGAGAATATATATAAAGATAACATAGCTATGGTAAGATGTAAAGGAAAACTATCGCAACCTATCAAATATGAAACTGGCATTAGACAAGGAAATTCGCTGAGCCCATTAATATTTAATCTGATAATGGACGAAATCATAAAGTTAAAAAAAGAAGAGGATATCGAATGGTAGAAAAGGAAATAAGGATAATATGCTACGCCGACGACCCCATAATAACAGCCGAAAATGAAGTTGACTTACAAAGATTAATTAAAGAATTCGAAGATACGGCGCTCATATACAACATAGTGATCTCAACAGAGAAAACTAAAACGATAGTGTTATCAGCGGAACCGAGACAATGTAAACTAGTCGTAAATAATAAAATAATGGAACAAGTGATGGAAACTGAATACTTAGGAATAAAACTGTCAAGCTACGGAAAAGTGGAAGAAGAAGTACAAAAACAAGTGAACATGGCAAACAGAGCAGCAGGATGTCTCAACAACACAATCTGGAGAAGCAAATACCTTACAACGGAAACGAAAATCAGGTTATATAAATCAACAATAAGACCGATAATGACGTACATACGGCGAAAACACAAAGACTGCTAAAATCTTCTCTTCTTATGGTGCCCTATCCAATTAGTGGATGTTGGTGAAAATTCTGGAATACTCCTCTCGATCTTGTGTGGCTCTAAAAAGTGCATGGGCATCGAGATTTGTCCAATCCCTTATGTTTTTAAGCCATGAGTATCTCTTTCCTTCCGATGCCTCGTTTTCCTTCTATCTTCCCTAATCTTCCCTGCTGGAAATAACAGAAATGAAAGTCTTACGAAAAATAAAACCAAACTCTAAGAGACGGACTAAGAAGTAAGGAAATACGAGCGAGATGTGGTATAGAGGAAATAAACGCGTGGACCAAAAGAAGAAAAGTGGAATGGAATCAACACATCGAAAGAATGACAGAAAATAGAATAGTACGAATAGCAGGAGACAAATCGCCAAATGGAAGAAGATCATTGGGACGACCGAGGAAAAGATGGTCAGACAACGTCAATTGAGGCTAAAACCGAAGTAAAAGAGGTATTAAGCCTATTTATAAGGTAGGAAGAAGAAGAAGATAATAAAAGTCGTTTAGATAATCCACAAAAATATATCCTTACTGCCAGATTAACTTCTGTAACAAAGATTTAAACTTTAGGTATAAATGCAAATAGGGTCCGACGGGCCCGTGTTGCCTGTTTACGTCGCAAAATTCTTTGGATGCAATAATTTTAAAAAATTATAATGAACATTTTGAATAGCTCATGATTATATTAAAAGGAAAATACTTCTAAACAAATTCAGTGATGCATAAAATTAAATTAAATTAAATTAAATTGCCGTTTTAAAGTTTTAAACATGTTTTATCAAATAATTACCTCCAGTCGATAAAATTGCTTTACTTTTTACTAATAAACAAAAGTTCTTAAAATGATGCATCTTTATCCTTAAATTGTTAATAATGTAAAAAGTCCACCGATCCACATCGGTGGATTGGCGGAAAACATAAAGGTTTTGGTTATCGAGGTCCATAAAACTCAAAGCACTTGTCAGATACATGGCAGAGTCAAAGTCCCCATCAGGGAGCCACTGGTTAAGGGCTTTCTAAGTTAATTTGATTTTGTATATTTATACACCAAGCATCCAATAAGTATTTTTTACTATGCTGACATTCTCCTTGGTATTTCTTGGTTAATAATTCTTCAGAATTTTTTTTCATTTTTTATTGTGATTTGAATTGTTTTCTTTAGATATAAAAAGAAGCCAAATATAACCAGACCAACCAGATATAAAAAAAAGCAATAGATGACGGAAAAAATTTTAGATTTAATGGAAGAAAGACGTCAATATAAAAACAAAGATAATCAGATGTATAAAAAAGTGAATAAACAAATAATATACAGGAATAGATGATAGTCAGTTTGGGTTCAGAAACGGAATAGGATCCAGAGAAGCGTTATTTGCTTTTAATGTGTTAGCTCAAAGAAGCATGGATATGAATGTTGATATGCATGTTTGTTACGTTGATTGTAAAAAAGCATTTGACAAAGTAAGACATTAAAAATTAGTCCAAATTCTAAAGACAAAAAACATAGACCATAGGGATTTACGAATAATAACAAACCTCTACTGGAATCAAAGAGCACAAATCGTAATAGATAACGAACCCAGTCCATAAATTGAAATCAGGTGAGGAGTTAGGCAGGGATGTATTATGTCCCCATTACTATTTAATGTATAGATATAGTGAAGCCATTTTTGAAGAAGCATTTTTTGAAGTGAGCATTTGAAGTGAAGAAATAATAATTAACGGAAGATCTATTAACACAATTAGATATGAAGATGACACCGTGATTATGGCAAGCTTTGCAGAACAACTCCAATTACTGTTAAACAACACAAACAGTTTCTGTGAAAAATATGGACTAAAAATGAATATAAAAAGACCAAATACATAATAATAATATAGAAAACAAATATACCAACAAACATACATTTGGTTGATAAATACAAATACCTAAAAACCTGGGTTTCAGACAATAATGATCAAACGACCCAAATAAAAGCCAGGATAGAAATAGCAAGAAATGTGTTTATAAAAATGAAAACAATTCTTTGCAACAAAAACCTTAGATTAGAACTGAGAGTAAGAGCACTGAGATGCTACGTGTTTTCGATACTGCAATATGGACTTGAAAGCTGGACATTGAATCAAGAACACATAAATAAGTTACAATCCTTTGAAATGTGGTGTTACAGGAGGATCTTAGAATAGCATAGACACAGAAGAAAACTAACACGGAAGTATTGCGAGAAATGGGAAAAGGATGTGAAATAATAAACACAATAAAAATAAGAAAGTTATAATACTGGGACACGTAATGAGGGGACAGCAGTATGAACTTCTAAGGGTAATAATACAAGGAAAGATAAGAGGAGGAAGAAATATAGGAAGAAGGAGAGTGTCATGGTTGAAGAATTTAAGGGACTGGTTTAAATGCAGTTCTATAGAACTCTTCAGAGCAGCAGTAGATAGAGTAAACATAGTGATGATGATATCCAACCTCTGATTGGGAGACGGCACTTAAAGAAAAAGAAGTCTTCTTTTATTTTTCTCTTTTTACAGACAGTTTCTTTCATTAATATTGATGTGTCTTTTTATTGGACTCATGTATGATTAATGCTCATTTGATCTATCAGTTAGTGGTCTGGAAGGGGAAGTTTCTCCCAGATAACAATTCTTGCATTCGCAAGGTATATTTTAAATGCAGTTCTTTGATCTCTTCCGTGTGTTGTTACTTTTGGTTTTGGAAAAAATAAATCTCAGTGGGTTGGGTTTTTAAATGCTTTTGTGATGTTGTATTACGCTTTTAATTTTTCTAATAAAACTTTTACGTATTTCATTATTATTGGCTTCAAATTACTTTTAAGGCATAAAAAAGGCAAACCCAAATGACATAAAAGACATAAATAATAGGTATTCTGAAATTTTGGACAATGTTAAGAAAAGAGGGAAATTTCCCCATTTTCCCACCCCGTGTATCCGCCCCTGTTTGTTGTAAGCATTTCTGAATCATTGATTTTTTGTTTTTTCTTTTTTCGATCTTATGGAATTACTTGTATCTAAATGACATTAGAATATTTTTTTGTTAAATTCGTTATTAGCAGGTTTTGTTCGTCCTGAAACACATTTTGTTGAAAAAGGTGTTTCGAGCTCTATCGTATATAATTCTATGTTCTTCTTTGTGATTAACACATCCATAAACGATAGTGTCTTTGGATATGTGGATAAGTCGTAAATGAAATAACAATAAAGCAAATACAGTGAGAAACACAGATGACGATAAGAGCCCTCATTAACGCCGTTTTTTACACGTAACCATAATTTTACACTACAATAAACGAATTTGGTACATTTTTACTTTTGTTTTCACATCTATTTGCATGTCTAACAATCCTCCAAGCTTTCAACGGCTACACAACCAGGAAATACCAACAACAATAGTTGACAGTTCCATAACACGTGACTGGCTAATGAACTGTTCACGTGCCGATTAATCTGCATGATCTAGTTGCCCAGTCAAGGCCACGTGCAGCTTCCTGCTGAACAATCGACAGTGTAACCTTACATGTTACCGGGCCTTACAAAATTTCAGAGATGAATATTGAAGTTTGTGTGAACTTGCGGACTAGAAGAGGATGAGGCACGTGGAAAAAGATGATCACTTTTTCATTAGGGGAAGTACGGCTATTGTGAGTATTTAATTTGTGGAGTTGATTTGATGGGTTCGATATTTTAGTGCGATTATCAGAGTGGGAGATGTTTAGATTATGGTATTAGTGTATAGCACTGTATCTAAGCTATCTATATGACTAGCCTGGAACTAAAGTGGTCTAAGTAACAAAACCACTTTTTCGAGAAAATTTAAAAAACACATTTTAATGTATAAAGCGGTTGGTACAGGAACTCAAGGAACAAAAGTTTAATTACAGTTACCAAAAATCTTAAAAACATAAAAAAAATCGTTACTGATAAATTAATTTAATTTTGTTAATTTTTTTTTATTTAAAAATGTAACATAGACCATTTTAGAATTATTAAAAATAGTTAAGTAAACTTATTCATCCAAATCTTCACCTCGAAATGGTGGTAATATGTCTTCATTATCCTTCCTATCACGTTTGCGATTGTAATTTGGTAAAGAAAGATAAAATGGATGATGCACAGGAGGCACAAATTATAGCATTTTTTATATCCACAAGGAATCTACGTTCCTGTAGTTGGCTGTATACCATATATTAAAAAAATTTATTAAAAATCCTTTGTAAAAGGTATAACATCTAACTAACATCGTAACTTAACTTAACGTAACTTAATACTGTAACTTTAACATCTCAACATATTATAAGAAATATTGTAAACTAAATGTAATTATTTGTTCACGGGTTTTTACCCATATATTTAGTGGCTACATTCATGTACTCCTAGACACTGATGATGGAATATGGATTTCGAAAACGTTTTGTCTAACTTAGCCCATTTGGGTTCTTAAATATATACCTTTCACAAAGGATTTTTAATAAACATTTTTTATATCTTCCATTTTATTAAAAGTTAAGGCTCTAATATCTGCGGCAACCTCCGGGGAAATGTTTTTTAATACCTGTGCAAATACTTGAAAATAATTCATTGTATTTAGATCTATAGCATTATAAGTATCCGAGTAATCATTATTGAAAAATATTACCGATGTATCTTTGAGGAACTTAATTCTGAGAAATCATGACGCCAGAACTCCGCAGGGCATCAGGTGACTTAAAAATCTTCAACTTGTCGAATGACACAAACTTATCCAATATGTTTTTTACACAAAATCGGTGGCGCTTTCGACAATTTGAAATTAATTCCATACATGCTTCAGGAGTGTACACTGGAGTTAAATTCTGTGCCCTACTAATAAATGAAAAATCGTTTTCGTTTGGTAAATATATGTGACCGGTAACCAGATAATTTACATAGATATCTTGAATGTTCGGTAAAACGTTAACCATGTATATAAGAAAATGTAAAAAATTCCAGTTCCGATTTTGTCCCCCACGACAGTCACTAAAGAGAACAAGTTTTGTAGCATGAGGAGGAATGTCATTTTTAAAATAGTAATATCTTATATAATATACTTATCACTTCTTGAGAACCTCTAGCCCCTTTGGTCTCATACCATATGTTCATAAAAACGTTTTCTCCACCACTTTCATATAAGTACGAATTCCTAAGTTTAACATATGCAATTATGCATCTGCCTAAGTAATACACCTCACCGGTATTCATGTGAGGTAAGGGAAGTATTCTTTCCAAATCAAATGTAATTAATACACCTGTACTCTCTGGCTTCACATACTCGTTTTTGTAATCTTTCAGAAGTTTCCTAGCTTTTTGAACCAGAGCAATATGCTGGTCCCTTTCTATTTTTACTTATTTTTCAATTACCTAAGATCTCCAGATTAATTTCATTTGACGTAAAAAATCTTTTTCCTAGTATCCCTCCTACAGAAACGTTTATTCTAGTAAAAAACCTTTTAGACCAAAATAGTACAAATCCATTAATTACATCTGAAATTTTACATCTTCTTGAAGTTTGCATAAACCAGGACTACTTTGAATTTAATAATAAAATATATACAAATAACAGTGCAGGACTTATAATGGGTAATCCTCTAAGCCCATTGCTATCAGATATTTTTATGGATCATCTAGAGACAAAGATTTCAAAACATCCCGTATTCAAACAGTTTTTATATTGGTGGAGATACGTAGACGACGTACTGTATGTTTCACAGGAACTACAGGCAACTCGACCAATTTTTATCGTATATTAATTCACTTCATAGTAATATTGAATTTACAATAGAAACAGAACAAAATCAATCCATAAATTTTTTAGATTTAAAAATTAGCAGACTTCAAAACAAACATGACTTCTCCATATTTCATAAACCTACCCATACTGACACGACTATACACAATTCATCATCCCATCCAACACAACATAAACTGGAGCTTATCATAGTATGTTACATAGATTAACAGAAATTCCGATGTCAAAATACAACTTTGAGACAGAATTAAATATAATTAAGCAAATAGCAGTAAACAACGGATACAACGAACAAACAATTAATAAAATGTTAAATCAAAAACAACACAAGAAAGCCCTGAAATTAGTATTTCCACCACCAGAGAAAAAACCCAGTACCTTCTGCTCGATTACATATACAGGCAAAATAACAACAAAAATTGCCAAACACATAAAAAAGAAAGGAATAACACCAGCTTTCCGAACAAATAACAACCTAGGCAAATATATTAAAAATAACAAGAGCCAAATAAAAAAACACTTAAATAGTGGTGTGTACAAACTTCAATGTGGCGACTGCCCAAAAACTTACATCGGTCAAACTGGTAGAAACTTTGATAAACGAATAGCAGAACATAAAAGGGCTTTCAAGAATAGAAAAACAGATTCGACATACGCACTTCACCTTCTAGATCATAATCATTCTTTTAATGACAACTTAATGATTACTTGAGAAAGGCAATCAGCCAAAACAGCTGTAGTGATAAGATTTAAAATAAAATATGTGGAAGTTTGAAAACAAAGTTTTGAGTGTTTTATTGTTACATAAAATGAATTTCCATCAAGTAACGGTCGAATCCATCAATTATTCAATTGATATGAATTTATTAGAGTAAATTGTGGAGTAAAATTAATTAGATTTTTTAAAGTATTAAGTATGAATTTAGATAAAATAGACACTGGAGTGTTAATGAAACTGCCAACGGGACGATTGAGAATTCCAACTTTGTGTATCTTGGGTAAGCCATACAACCTTGGAATGAGACGGTTACCAGGTAGTTTGCTGTAGGGATCATCATGATTGGAAAGAAAATCAGAATGTTTTTGAGATGATCTTTGAGTTTGGATATAAATTTCTTAGAAGGACCAGTTGGTATAAGAGTGAAGGGATTGTCATCTAAAAAAGATGAAACTATATTAGCATATAAATCAGAGTCTAGAATGACCAAACAAGTTTTCATTACATGTTTTATACTTAAATACAAATGTGAAGTGTTTTAACTTCTGTATAAGTTTCTTATTTTTCACTTTAAAACTGTTTTCCAAACACCGTTAATATCAATTACGCTCGTGAATACAAATTACTAATATAATAAATATATAAATCGCTCATCGAGCTTTACTGTGTAAATAAAGCAGATTTGGGGTTTCGATAAAAATATAACAATACGATATAATATATTTATTTACAATTCAAAAATGATGTTTACATTTCGAACAGATACAAAACAAACGATAAAATTGCAAACAATTTTAACCACATATACAATCAGTTTTATAAATTTAGAATGTGATAGCTGTACATAATGGAAATGCGTGGTTTTGTGTTAAAAAGAGATGAAGTACAGAACGAATAATTTTATATTTATGATTTATAATATTGGAGAGTAGTTAAGTAGATATTGGTTTGATAAATTTCAGTCGGTGTCGATGCTTTTGTGTGTTCGTGAATAATAAACAAAATCCAAAACTGACAGTTACAAATTTTTATAAGTATAATTATAGAACAGTAAGAAGAAAAATATCAATATTATAACAAATAAAATCAGAAGTTTCCTGTTAGTTTATGATTAGAAAAATATTTGCTTGAAATTTTTTTGTTAGGAAGCGACGAAAATATGTGACCTCTCTATCTATAAATATACAGTACCTGGCCAAATTATTAGCCAAGCATTAAAATTTTACATTTTTTAAATTAATAATTTTTATCAACAGGAATGTTATTATTTTTTCGCATAGCAACATTTAATATAGTATGGTAACATTATTGTACTATTTTAACGTTGGCAACACCGCCCTATCAGCAATTTCTAGACATTCTTCTTCTTCTTCTTCTTCTCTTCATTCTTCTTCTTTTAGTGCCTATCGTCTGTGGATGTTGGCAATCACGTTGGTCCATACAACTTTGTTGACAGCTGCTCTAAATAGATGTATGGTAGTCATTCCTGCCCACTGTCTGATGTTCTTCAACCACGATGTCCTTCTGCGCCCTTGAGATCTTTTGCCTTCTATCTTGCCTTGTAAAATTAGTTGAATTAGTTGATACTTCTCATTGCGCATCACATGCCCTAAGTATGTCATCTTTCTGATTTTCACGATACGCATAATTTCCAGATCTTTATTCATACGTTGGATCACGGTGTTGTTTGTAACATGATGGATATAGGAAATTCTGAGCATGCGGCGGTAGCACCACATTTCGAAGAGCTTCGAATCGTTTGATGTTGCTTCAGTAATGTTCAGGTGCATATTACATAAAATCTTCCTGAGGCGATTGAAGACAGCTCTCGCCTTTTCTATACGACATCTTATTTCCTGTGAGTGGTCCCATTCCTTATTTAGGCTGCATCCAAGATATGTAATTTTGTCGACTATTTTCAAGGTTCATTATTAGCTGTGAATTGGTGCTGTATTACGTCGTTTTTACTTACTACAAGAATTTTGGTCTTCTTACAGTTTAATTTCATGCCGTATCTGTCACAGGCTTCCACTACACGGTCTATTAATGTTTGCAGATCCTCCGCATTATCAGCAATCAAAACCGTATCGTCCGCATATCTTAAATTGTTTATGATTTCACCATTGATTTTTATACCTTCTCTTAAACCATCAATAGCTTCCCTGAACAGCATTTCCGAGTAAGTATTGAACAACGTCGGTGACAAAATGCAGCCCTGACGTACTCCCCGTTTTATCGTGAATTCTTGTGAGGTTTCGTTGTCTACTCGTACAGTTGCCCTTTGCTGTAAGATCTGCTTGTCATTATGCTAAATTCAGTACTGAATTTAGCACTAAAAATATTGTATCTACAAATTAGGTGCGCGCGCCGATTCAGTACTAAAAATTAGAACATGTTCTAATTTCTTGTACTAAAAATGATCCAATATTAACTAAAACAGAGGTTATGTTACGTATGTTTATGTTTTGTTTTTAAATATGTGGAGTCAAAAGCAAATAGAAAATTTAATCGAACTATATAAAGCAAATCCTTGTTTATATGTGCCAAAACATCCATTATACAAAAATAGGAATGGGAGAGTAAAAGCTTTGGAAGAAATAAAGGCGGAATTGTACAAACTCCTGTTTGTTTTGTTTACTCTAATCATAAAACTATAAAACAAACTTCAGATAGGTTAGACTGTCAATACAAAATTGGTAGAGCGCATGCCTACAGGCTAATTAAAATCAAGATAGTTGCAAACACCAACATACATTTTTCATACTAAATCGACTCGCGCAACTAACTAATATTTTTAGCACTGAAATCAGTACTGAAATTAGCATAATGGCAAGCGGACCTAAGTATAAATTTTTAACAAAAAAAGAAATCATACGATTTCTACCTGGCGAACTCGAATTCAAATATAAGCCACCGTGCTTCCTAAAATTTGCGAAGCTCACAGCTAGATGAATGAATCGGCAAGGGAATCTAAAATTGCACTCCAAATGCCGTTCATCATGGCCAATATTCGTAGTGAATTCGATTTCTGGTACTCAAAACGAAGTAAAGAAATAAAACACAATGACGGTATTAGATTTTGATTCGATACAGAGCAGCTACAAGCCGCATATACGTATTTCGACCTCTTTATTCTATAAATTCAATTCTTTGTCCTTTTTTGTTCATTGTTAGGTTTGTTTTAGACAAAATAGATCTCAATGTGTTTGTTGTTTTGAATGTTGTTGAAATGTTGAATTTATTTCCTATCCTTTTAAGTTTTTCTGATAATCCTTTTATGTATGGTATTGTTATTTTCCTCGTATTATTCCTTGTGTATGCTGTAGGATCTCGTTCTAAGTTGTTCTGTTCTATTCGATCGATTGTTGAAAATTCCTTATTTATAAACGATAAAGGATAATCATTTTTTAATAAAACAGATGTTAACAAATGTTTTTCCTCCAAGAACGAATTTTCGTTAGAACAAGCAATTTTGGCTCTATCGTATAAGGATTTAATGATTCCCTTTTTAATATTAATATTGTGATTTGATTTAAAATTTAAATATCTGTTGGTGTGTGTTGGTTTTCTATACACCTGAGTCTCATATCCAGTATCGTTCTTAGAGATTAAAACATCCAGAAAAGGTAGTGTGTTATTATATTCCTTTTCCACGGTACATGTTATTGTCTTTTCTTTATCATTTATATCATTTAGGAATGTGTCCAACAACTCTGATCCGTGAGGCCATATTGACCATACTGTGGGTTTTAAATTTTGTTTAGAAATAACATTTGTTTCAAAATCTTCCATAAATATGTCGGCTAATAATAAAGATAAACTAGAGCCCATTGCTAGACCAAAATTTTGTTTATTTAATTCATTATTTAGTTGAAAATATGTATTATCAGTACATAATGTTAATAATTACATAAAATAATATTACAGCTGATATGTTTAGTCTTGGTCTAGTTGCCAATGTATCATCACTCTCTAATTTTGTCTTGACTATATTTAAAGTCTTATCTAATGGTACAATATTGGATTTAAAATTATAGAATTATTTATTTATAGATATTGGCAATATCATTGTAAAGTCGTCTACTTTAAGCATAGACAATAAATATGGATACAAACAGACGATTAAATTGACATAGAGGATTGAGAAGAAAAATTGTTGATATTTACCAAATCTGCTCAAAAAAAAAATAAAACACAATATGTGCTTAGTATAGAGGATGATAAATACGTGGACAAAATTCTGATCCATGTCTTTAGACATAACAGGACAAAAATAATATCCGGTGTAGTTATTCTTTACAATTGCAGTCTGCCTCGTTTCGGAAGTCAAATAGTTAATTCCATTAAAAATCAATAAATTTTTAGCTACTTAACACCAACTGAAAATCTTATCCTATTATTTTTACATCGCCTGTTTTTGTACTAGTTTTGAATATAATCTTGTAATAAAAAGAGGTAGTACTAACTAAAAAAACAGGCGTTGAAATTTTACTTTCAGCTGTGGTCACCTACTTTTTATGTACTATCTAGTATTCGATCTATTAGGACCAGTTTTTTGAGATATTTCGAGTAGCCACAACACTGTAATTACGGCACAACTATGGTGGCAGTAAACCTATTTGACCTTTGCGACTCAACTCAGGCGTGTAGTATAGTAAAAATTTTGTTTTGTAAGATGTTTTCAAATTTACGGTCAAAAAATGTAAGATGAATTAATTTTGTAAACTTTTTAACCATATTCTTCTTCTTCTTGATGTGCCTATCCGTTACGAATGTTGGCGATCATCATGGCAATCTTTATCTTATCTGCAGCAGCGCGGAAAAGCTGCACAGATGTTGTATTGAACCAGATTCTGAGGTTCTTTAACCAAGATGTTCTTCTTCTTCCTGGACCTCGGTTTCCAAATATTTTTCCTTGCAGGATGGCTTGAAGGAGAGCATATCTGAATTCATTACGCATAATATGTCCGAAGAATTGTAACTTTCGAGATTTAATGGTGGTCAGTACCTCTCGGTTCTTTTTCATTCTTCTGAGGACCTCCTCATTTGTGACTCGGTCAGTCCACGGAATCTTAAGTATTCTCCGATACAGCCACATCTCAAATGCTTCAAATTTTCTGCACATATCTTCGTTCAAGGTCCACGATTCAACACCATAAAAAACTTCAGAGAAGACGTGGCATCGCAGCATTTTTACTTTTGTATCAAGAGAGAGGTTGTGAAGATGGCCCCATAGGATTGAAGGTTGATCTAACTTTTCCGTTGCGTGCTCTAATCTCCTGGTTGTTGATCTATTCTTCATTTATTATGATGTCGAGGTAGTTGTAGTGCGTCACTCTTTCTGCAGAACTTCTAGGTCTTCTAAGTTGTCCGCAAATACAGTGGAACCTGCTTAATTCGAACTTCTCTAATTCGAAATCTTCTTTAATTCGAATTTTATTCTGGTCCCTAGCATTTCCTATATAAGTAATGGTAAAAAGTCTTGAATAATTCGAATTAAATTTTGGATAATTCGAACTTCTCTACAAGCTAAAATGCCAATTTCATGCTGGAAATTTCCGCGAAAAGATGTAGTATTCTTTCCTGTCCTCACGCGCCACTTGTTTCAAGACATTCAAGACCATTGTGCATTGTACTGGCCATAAATTCTCCCCACCCTTCAGTAAACTTCGAACATACAAAACTTTGACGTTATCGGAAAAATAGCGGCAATTAAAGAAGTAGAAAATGGGACGAAAAAAAAATCTGAGACTGCCGAGGAATTTGGAATTCCTCCTAACACATGATAATTCACACCTACTTCTTCAAGTAGGGGGATATACGTAGTTGAAGAATAAAGAAAAAAATCTCAAGAGTGAAAGTGAGTGCGGTAAAGAACGAAAATGGTTAAGGGAGCCAGAAAATCCAAATGTGTTTTAAAATGGTTCGAACAAGCCAGGGATAAGGAGATCCGTGAGTGGTCCCCTTATATGAAGCAAAGTTAAACAATTTGTTGTTGAAATAGAGAAAAACAACTTTAAGGCGAGTACAGGGTGGCTAGATGGCTTCAAAGAATGCAACAAAATTTCATTCAAATCCATTTGTGGAGAAAGTGGAGCCGTTAATCAGCAAGAAGCCAACAAATGGAAACAAATTGGAGAAGATGATTCAGGATATAGATAAAAGAGAAATCTTCAATGTTGACGAGACGGGTCTTTTTTTTAAATGCACTCCTGCCAAAACACTGGCATTTAAAAATGAAAAATGTCACGGAGGAAAACTAAGCAAAGAAAGAGTCACTCTCCTAATTGGTGCAAAAATGGACGGATCAGAAGTGCTGCCTCTGCTGATGATTGGTAAGTCGGCTAATCCGCGTTGTTTTAAGAACGTCAAGTCAAAACCAGTGGAATATGTGAGCAGCGCAAGAGCTTGGATGGCTAGGGATCTTTTCGAGAAATGGCTGTGAAATAGAAATAGAAAAGAAAAGTTAGTTTGTATTATTGACAACTGTACGGCCTACAACACTATTCTACTAATGAAAATGTAAATGTAAATGGATAATTTTTTTTCCTGCCAACGTGACTTCAGTTCTCCAGCCTATGGACCAGGGCATCATAAAAAATCTTAAAAATTTTAACCGACGTTTTTTGGTTGAAAACATATTGACGGAAGATTGGCCGAAAATACCAATGAGAACACCTGTCATAATGACAATAATTGACCATTTTTATAGCTTGCAAATGTTTTAATTGGTATTCTTGGCCGAATTTTGTTTGCCCATTTTTTTCGGTTGACAAAATTCGGACAAGAATAGGAACGAAAACATCTGCAAAAGTGTGCAAAAGATTTTTATCGTTTGCAGAAGCTTTTGTAGGTATCACTGTTTTTTGTAGATATATTTTTAATACGAATATTTGGATAATTCGAATTTTTGGATAATTCGAATTTTTTAACGGTCCCCTGAGATTCGAATTATCCAGGTTTCACTGTACTATGGTGTCATCTGCATATCTGATGTTGTTTAACCGGTAACCATTTAGTAGAATACCTTTTTCAGTTTCGTGCAAAGCTTCGATAAATATTCTTTCAGAGTACAGATTGAAGATTAGCAGAAACAAAATACAGCCTTGCCTCACTCACGCATGATTTTCACATATTCAGTGTATTCACCTTCAACTCTGAGATTTGCTGTCTGATTCCAGTAAAGATTTCTAATTATTTTCAGATCTTGGTTATTAATGCCTGCTTCTTTTAGTATTTGCATCATCTTGGCATGCTGTACTCGATCAAACGCTTTCTCGTAATCAACCAGACATGCATATAAGTCGCAGTTGACGTCTCTGCATCTGTGGAATAAGACTTGTACTGAGAACAAACCTCTCTAGTACCAACAACATTTGTGAACCGAACTGGTTGGGGAAATTTGACTTTCACATAGCTTGTAGATTCTCTTAAATTATCTTTAGGAAAAATTTTAGGAGATGACTCATGAGGCTTATAGTACGATAATTTAGCATTTTTTGGCTCCTGGTTTTTTTGAAAGTGCAATAAACTCAGATTTCAGCCAGTGTATTTCAGAGTTATATATGTAGTTAAATATCTTTGCGATTATTGCTATTGATTCGTTGTCCATTAGATTGAGTAGTTCATGTATATTATCAGGGCCTGCTGCTTTGCCATCCTTTAACTGTGTTATTGCGGAATAAACTTTCTGTTGTAATATTCTTGGTCCATCATTTACCTCTTCCATATTGTTCTGTGTTTTTGGTCTTCAAATATTTTTTTCTAGATATTCTTTCCACGTTCTTATTTTACTCTGTTTGTCCAAGATGATGTTTCCCTCAGAATCAGTTATATTTCCTCTCTGGCTTCATCTTTGTCTCCCTGTGAGTTCTTTAACTTTTCTATTTACATTGTGACTATCGTACTTCGACTGCAGAGTCTCAATTTCTTCGCTTTTTTTTGCTACTTTTTCTCTCGCTTCTCTATTTAAAACTGTTCACTATCTAGTATTCTGGTATTCATGTACCATGTTAGTCAGCTGAATAGTGTGGAATCTGTCGACCACTTTTATTTTTATCTTAGCTTTATTGATTTTCAGACCAACTTTATTGCTTTTGCTACTGTTTTCAACTATGTTACCTATTCGCACTTTGCCTTTATTATACGAACTTATGCTTTTTAGAGTTTTCCAGGCTTCACAAACCAGAAAACTGGAATACCTAGGCCACGTGATGAGGGGTCCAAAATATGAAATTTTCAGACTCATAATACAATGAATAATTCAAGGAAAAAGATCTGTTGGCCGAAGGTAGAACTTATGGTTAAAGAATCTACGTAATTGGTATGAATGCAGATCGATTGATTTGTTTAGAGCAGCAAGTTCAAAAACAAAAATTGCCATTATGATTGCCAACTTCCTTAGGGAGACAGAACTCTAAGAAGAAGAAGAAGGCTTCAGAGCTTTTGGTTCCTCCAATGTGGTTATGTATATAGTTACATTAATTTGTTTATGTACTGCTGTTCTTCTTGAGTAATTCTCGTTCTGTAAATTACGAGGGAAAACAGTAAATAGTGCTGCAAAAAACCGAAGCTGAAAGAAGCTGACTAAATTTACATTGACAATGACCTGAAGAAAGGAACAAAGATAAAAATGAAAGACAATTAGGAAAAGAGACTAAGAATCACAATAAAATGGAAGGAAAACAGACAAAAATAGGTAACCAAGGTAATTATAGATAGAAAACTATGAAAATAGAATATGAATAGAAATATATTGGAAGAAACCTAACCAACATTTTCCAAAAACTAAACATAAAAAACATAATGCAAATAAGTCAAAAGGAAACTTACCAGGCAAATCCAATTAGGTAGGTATATTTAATATTGCTAGAGTTATAGATACCTTAGAAATGATGTTTATCTAGTTAAGCGATCTTCTGAATGTTTCTCAAAACATATGTAATATTAAGTAGCGGTCATGTTCTAAGTTTGCTTAAGAAAATTATGCTTAAGAGGATACTAAGAGGTCTGAGTATTAAATAACGATAGTGTGCGCGCAGAAGGCGTCCTAGAGGGGAAGAGTGGGAAACGAATGCAGCATTAAATAGCTGAATACTGCTGAAAGTGTCTACTCTTCCAGTACGAAACACCTCTTTGTCGCTGTAGTAGTATTTTTTCTGTAGAGGTTAGAAAAGAACGTGTTTTTTTCTCGTGCCGATAACAATGTGTAACGAAAAACATAAGAACTCCGACTGAGTGCTATAATTTGTTGAAATAAGCCTATATGGTGAGAATTCTTTATATCTTGTGCGTGTGTTTTCGAGTGGTATAAACGGTTTTCTGAAGGCCGAGAGAGCGCCAAAGATGACCAACGTCCAGGTTGACCTGTCTGTGTTTCAACTCTGCAAACAGTGACCAAAATAAATGCAGTTCTGAGCGGAGATCGTCGTATGAGCATTCAGATGATTGCTGAGACTGTAAGCGCCGATAAAGAAACTGTCAGAAAAATTTTACATGACGAATTGAACATGAAGAAAGTCTGTGCGAAGTTGATCCCAAAAAATTTGACTCCTGACCAAAAGCTCGTCTGTCAACAAATCTGCCCAGATTTTCTTGAGAGGTAACATGAAGAGCCTGAATTATTGGAAAACATCATTACTTGCGATGAAACCTGGATATTTAAATACGATGTTGAAACTAAGCGACAATCCATGCACTGAAAAACTCCTGCATGCCAAGAATGAAAACAGCAAGGATGTCAAAATCAAAATTTAAAGACATGCTAATCGTTTTTTTCGACATTAACGGCATAGTGATGACTGAATAGAATCCAGAGGTCAAACTGTAAACCAAACTTAGTATCTGAAAGTTTTGGCAACGCTGCGAGAGCGAGTTCGTAAGAAACGGCCGGAGATGTGGAAAAACAAGTCATGGATCTGGCACCAGGACAACGCTCCTGCCCATAACGTGCCATGTGTGAAATGTTATTTAACTGTCAGAGGCATTCTAGTACTCTAACACCTGCCGTACTCGCCTGATTTAGCACCTGTGACTTTTTCCTGTTTCCGAATATGAAGTCTGCCTTAAAGGAAGAGTCGATGGAAGAGGTGAAGCAAAAACGACGGAGCTCCTAAAAGCTCTAACAAAAGAAGACTTCCAACATTGCTTTAACCAATGAAAAATACGAATGGAACGCTGTGTGGCGAGGAAAGGGGAATATATTCAAAGAGAGCATTCGATTGTAGAATAATTTTTAAAATAAAACTCTTTTAGGTAAGTAGTCTCGTTATTTAATAGCCAGACCTCGTATACCACTTATTTTTTATCTTCATTCGGAACAAATTTTAGTTACAACTTTTTTTTTATACAAACAAATTTTTTGGGCTACTTTATTCGATTTATGAGAAATTTTTTGAGATCCGGTGATTATTAAACAATTTACAATTGACATACGCTTTTCTTGGGTATATTATCACCTAAAATTCATTCTTAAAAAAAAACAGGCGATGTAGAGGAAAAATTAACTACACGAAATAAAATGAAAATCACAGAAAAATAAGTATTTGTTTTTTATTTGTCAAAATAATAAAAATTCTAATCTGTTTTACTTGTATTCAGATGCTAATTTGACAAAATACAACTAGGTAACCGACTTAATTTATGTATATGACAATGGACGAAATAAAAAATTGAAAAATCCAAGAGAAATTTATAATTTGGTTAACAAAAAAATTAATTTGTTGTTAATCGCTTATTTGGTCATTTTACGTCATTAAAAAAAGTTTATGTTAAATAAATATCACTGGAAAATTGTTAGGTAACTACTGATACCTATCTTTTATCTATTCTCTATAATGTTTTTGACCTATTCCACTATTTTTTACTCCTAAAAAGAGATTTTAATTTCTCTGAAATGAAAAATAAACAAAAAGGAACTAGTGTAGAGTTTGTTGGTACTTGCGATGGTGCGGAAATAAGTAGCTTATTGTGGAAGGATAACAAATTAGTAACGTTTCTGTCGACTTTCGCTGGCGAAGTTCCTAAAACTACTGCCAAGAGATATGACCAGAAAGAAAGAGTAGAAAAGAGAAGTAAGTTGTCCATATCTTGTACAAGAATACAACCATCATATGGGCGGTGTTGATTTGTTGGACAGCAATGTGGAACAGAATAAAATGATTCTAATCTACTGAAACAGTTGGATTTTTTACAAGAATTTAGCTGAACATAGAACTGGCGTGAAGCCTAAAGTCACATACGCTCAGTTTAGAACACAACTGTCAGAAGTATTATGCAGGACAGGAGAGCGATTCACCATTACAAAAGCAGGAAAACCTTTAGCAAGTGAAAGTGAGGAGACGCTACAAATAAGACAGAACGGGCACTAGGGCGCTGTGGCTTGTATAAGAGAGAGAGAGAAACAAGATCTATGGTACACATTTTGCCTGGTTTGAGTTCTCATCGTACAAATGATCACCTGCCCGGCCATACATGCATCATTAGCAATTAAAAAAGATTGTTTTAAAATATAATTCAAATAACATTGGGAGCTGATAGAGAAAGCTTGAACTTGAATTTAGGCACAAATAATATTTTCTACTTTCGTTTTTGAACCTTGAAATCTGTCATTTTGTGTTCGTTCCAGGTTTAAATTATCTATCAACGATCAACTTTAAAGAAAACTGACCTTTTTTGTTTATAATGATCCAAAAAAACTTAAAAAAAATTATTCGAGTCAAAAAAACTTGAAGTTACACTTTTTTTTTAATTTGACCCACTATTCGTCTGAGCGATCTCTTGAATCTTCTTTTGGAGTATCTGATGAAAGAGATTATTCAAAAAAGACTCACAGGAATATTTTTCTGAACACAAGCTTTTGACCTTGTCTAGATAGGACAAGCAAGAAAGGCGTTTTATTTTTAATGCCCTTTTCCGTCGTTCTCCTTTATTTTATTTTAAATTTTCTTTACATTAATTGCCACTCTTAAATATTTTTTAATTAAAAAAAAATGACCTAGAATTTTCTTAATATCACTAAAAATTGCATTGATTTTTTTATCTAATGTGATTTTTTCGTTAAAAACTTCATCACAAAAAATCATTATTAAAATAATTCGGTACTAACCTGTAAATTTTTAATAAATGAATATACAAATAATACTTTTTTTATTTGCAATACCAAAACCTTTAGTGTCTGCAGTTAATTTTAATAATTTAATGTTTCTTGTCACATTCTTAGTAAATCTAAATTTACAACAAAAAGTAGATGTCTCTTGGATTTTCAAACAGCTTGACTCTAAAAGGGTTTAACGAGTGGTAAAATTCACAATTTTTTAATTGTTTAATCGAGCATTTAAAACATACTTAGAGCCAAAACGCAATAGTGAGGAGTTTAATTAACGATCAGATGAAAGGTAAGACAATTCATTAAATTTAAACATAAAATAGACAACCGGTGATAACAGGTTCAATGTGTACATACTCAAGATGACTTTTTGGCATTTACCGAAAATATTTGATCAATGGTATATACAGGCTATAATTGGAGAGCCCAAAATCACGCAATTAGTTTCTGAAAAAGCTGTTTTTTAGTGATTGTAATTTACCGACAGAAAATTACCTATTTTCAGAGTTAAGAGCCAAGAAATGACAAAAACGTATGAATTACTCGATAATCTTTCATCTAAAAATTGTTTTAATGTTCTGTAAAAATATATAGTGTCAATGAGGGTAAATTTTTGTCGGTGAACTTTCTCTCAGTGAATTTTTATCACTTATCAGTGAATTTTATTCGTTCTACTAATCTTAAATAAAATTTAGGGGGGAAACACAATGACAATTTTTACTGGTATGAATTGTTGTATCCTCTATTACCTGTAGGCCTTTTATCTTTAAGATTACGGGGTATTACTTAAAATTTGATAGCAATGCTAAACAATTAAAAATGTTAATCGTATAGTGTATTGTAATATGTCATGAATTTGTAGTGTCCCAAAGTTTTTTTATCAGTTTTTTATGCATACAATTTATAATGTAGTGTTACATGTGTCCGAAGCACTTCGATCGATGGCGTTCAACATGTTGTATATCAAATACTGTGTAGTTAGAGAAAATACTAAAGAATGATAAATAGCGTGAATAATAAAGCTAGAGTTGAGAGAGAAAGAATACAGGAATACAGTAGTAGTTGGTGAAGTTCAATAAGAATAAGGAACATATTTAGTACAAAGGTTTTACAAGTACCAGAAACACGTATCGTCTTGTCTGATCACAGGAGATGATAGAATATTTGGTAAATCTACAACTGATTCGTATACAACGGAGGAATTTATTAGAAAACTGGCCAGCATCAACAGTTATTTATATAGACGCATCAAAGTCTTCTCTTGGCACTGGATGCGCTTTTTATATTCCTTCAAAAAGTATAGAAAACATGTTTACTCTAGATCATAATTTTTCAATTTTTACTGCTGAAGCCATAGCAATTTATGAAGCATTAAAGTATTTTAAGAATTCCAATGACAACTCCGCAATAATTGCATCTGATTCTTTGTCGGTTCTTATAGCCATTGAGACTATATCTTTTCCTAGCAAAAGCACAAATATTTACATCCTTCTAATCAAAAAAATTATTTTTGAATTACATCAGGAACAAAGAACAGTTAGATTTTTGTGGATTAAAGCTCACATAGGGCTTGAGCATAATGAGTATGTAGATATATTAGCTAAGAAAGCCATTGATTCTGGTGCGAAAACAGATTATAAGCTCTGCATACCAGATGTATTTGTAACAATCAAGAATATTGTAAACAATCAGTGGAAACAAGAATATTATGAATATAGTCAACACTCTAACTCACAATATGCACTCATACAACCCTCAATCCCGAGTGAATTTTGGTTTAAAAATTACTCTGTTCCACGTAGATACATTACATCTATTATCAGAATGAAATCAGGACACGCATGTTATCCGGCTCATCTGGCAAAACTTAAAATTGTAAATTCCAATTTATGTGAAGTTTGTCAAAAAGAAGCAGATTTAAACCACATTTTCTTTGAATGTACAAAATATATACAACAAACTGACGACTTAATAAAAAATTTAATCAAACATAAAATCCTTCCACCCTATAACATTTGTTACCTTTTGTCATTAAATAACAAAATTGTATATAACTACTTAACAGAATTTATTTCGAAAAGTAACCTCAATTTGTAAGCCCAGTTAAAATAGTAACCTTTGTTTTATCCCATTTGTTTTAAACCTACTATCCGTGACCCAGTCTAGTTTGTGTTTTAATTTAATGTCTTGATGGGTCCCTAGACGAGAAGCGAGTAACCATGTTTGTTCCTTTACTGATAACCAAATATGCATTGTGATAATTATTTTCTTTTCTTTCCTTTGGGAAGAACTTAAAAAGTTGTGACTGGCTGAATGGCAAATGCCTATGCCAAAAATGCATAATGTCTTCAGACATTAAGAAATACTGTATACTAAAGTTTTCGTCTTGTAAATGCTGAAATAACCTCAATGTTTCCAAATGCTCACTAGATTTTTGTATTATTAGAAAACCCTTTTAGACACAAAGCTACATAAAATAATATATACAAAGATTCGATTTTTTTCTTATTGTACAGTGCAGAACTTTAGGCCCGCATATTTATTAATATTTATTTACACTCTGATATGCACTTAAACGATATATCGATTGTCCTAACATAGAAAAATACGTTTGTACTTTGACTAAACCATTTGGTTCATGTAATCCAAGCTGCAGTCCGTCGGGTGTCTGGGGCTGAAGTTTTGATGGTGCGAGGCGGACATGGACATGCCGGGGTAGTTACCCATTTGATAGGTGCCGCCCATGTGGTTGCTCATCTGCATCTGGTTCTGTGAGTTCTGCTGATTGAAGTAGTCCATCTGAGTGTAGTAAGCGGGGTTATAGCTTTGGCTGTAGTAATGATGGGGGGAAGAATTGTGGCCGTTGGAGTGCCAGTTGAAGGAGTTGTAGCCTTCGTGGTAGGCTGCGTTTACGGAAGGATTACTACCCGGGTTACTACCCGGAGTAATCGGTGGGGAAGGTGTAGTTATAACACTCGACGTGTTGCTTCCTAAAGGTGTGAGATTGCCGTTGTTTTTGTAAGGTTGAACTTGAGGGGACTCTTTTTTTATGTTGACGACTGGCGGTGACACTGAAGTGGTCGGTGTGGGGATGTTTGGAGGAGGAGCTACGGTTGTAGTGGGTACTGAAGCCGTAACTGGGGACACTTTACTGGGTTTTGATTTAGCTGGTGTAGGTGTCGTTCTGTTGGATTCTTTCTGCTGTTGTTGTTGGAGTTGTTGTCGGCATTTTGCTCTTCGATTCTTGAACCAAACCTGGAACAAATAAGAATTTGCTTAGAATATATATTCAATAACAATTGGAAAGGCATTAAAGCTTAAAATTATTTCTGAAAAATCATTAAATGTAGGGGACACCGGGGTTGGTTGTCATACGGGGTACGTTGACATTGTGCATTTAAATTACGCGCCGTTCATAGTAAAACATAGCGCGCCGACCTGTGCATGCACAAACCGTTGGCGCTTGTATTACCATACTTTCAGTCGAAGTTGTAACGTTATCCAGTGAATATAGTGTTGATTTGTGGTTTTACATTTGGTGAGTAATTTTTCGTTGTCGTACACTTTTTTTAATATTATCTAGTACAAACGTTTAAGTTATTTTCTGTGATGATGGTATGAAAGTATATTGATAGCTTTTTAATCTGGCGTAAACAAATTAACAGTTTATGAATTCGTAAACACGTGTTAGCCATTTTAGTTGAAAAACCGTCATCGGGGTTGGTTGGCATTTTATGAATGGGGCAGGTTGTCACGATGTGCCAACCTGCCCCGTGTATAACTATGAAATGTATTTTTGTAACAAAAGTATTATCTAACTAGGTATATTATCTAATTATTTACAGACGTAACCATGCGAACCTATAAAAGAAAAACAGAGCGAGGAAAAACACCTGCTGACGTTATGGAACGAGCTGTACGTGCTCATATTATTGATAAGTTAAGTTTGAAGGTTGTTTCGCAAGACTATAATATAGGCGTGCGCACTCTTGCACGATATTGTAAAAAAATGAAAACGGATATACTGCAAACGGAACTTGGAGGTATTCCATCTGTGCTGCATGTAGGATATCAGAAGAACAGACAGGTATAAATATTTTTAAGAGTCTAAATTTTCTTAGGTAATAACTATGATATATTGTTTTAGATCTTTAACGTGCAAGACGAAGAGGCTTTATGTGAGTATCTAAAAACTGCATCTGATATTTATTATGGACTTACACCAAAGCAGGTTCGAAAGTTGGCTTTTCAATATGCTACGACTCTTAATATTACGGTTCCAACATCTTGGTCTACAAACCAAATGGCAGGGCCTGATTGGTTTACTTCGTTCTTAAAACGACAACAGACATTATCCATCAGAACTCCAGAGGCTACTAGCCAAGCTAGAGCTTCAAGTTTTAATGAACATAATGTGTCACAATTTTTTAAAAATCTTAAAACAGTTTTAGACCGACTGAAATTAACTGCGAGTGACATATATAACATGGATGAAACCGGTATCACCACCGTACAGAAACCTGATAGAGTAGTGGCTCGTAAAGGATTTAAACAAATTGGCAGAATAACGTCTGCAGAACGGGGTACCCTAGTGACACTGGCCATTGCTGTTTCAGCGTCAGGCAATTCAATTCCTCCGTATTTCATATTTCCTAGGAAAAACTATCGAGCGCACTTTGTTCGAAGCGGTCCACCTGGCAGTATAGGTGATGCGAATCCTTCGGGATGGATGACCGAGACACAGTTTATAAAATTTGCAGAGCATTTTATACACAACGTAAGATGTTCAAAAGAAAAACCAGTGTTATTGTTGCTCGATAATCATGATTCTCATTTGTCAATAACTGCACTCGATATTTTTAAACAAAACGGAGTTACTGTTTTATCGTTTCCACCTCATTGCAGCCATAAACTTCAGCCATTAGACCGAAGTGTTTATGGTCCTCTAAAAAAATACATCAACACCGCTTGCGATTTATGGATAACGAATAATCCGGGCCAAACAATGACCATATATGATATCCCAGCGGTGGTGAAGTCAGCTCTACCCAATGCAATTACTCCAAAGAATATTATGGCTGGCTTTCAAGTATCTGGAATAAGTCCATTTAATTCGGATATATTCCCTCCTGAGGAGTTTATGGCTGCTTTTGCTACAGATCGACCAATTCAAACTGCTGCACTCATTGATCAATCTCGACCGGAACTAAATGAAGTTACTGTGCCAATTAACCATCCTCTACCTGATTTAAATCTGTCTTTGGAGCAGTGTGATCCGCCTCCACTCGTGCCGATTCAAGTTACTCCGCCAACTCAGGTTAATTCACATTCTATTCCTCTTACAATCTCAACTACCAAATTCTACTGTGCAGTATCAGCAACTTCGCCTATATCATCTGTTAACGATACATCGGCTATATCATTTCCTGATGGTGTCTCTGCCCTTCCATCAACTTCCAGCACCAAGTTATTGACAAACTTAAGACCATTTCCTAAAGCTGGCGACAGAAAAACAAATACCAAACGAGGAAGAAAAAGACGTTCCACTGCAATTCTTACAGACACACCAATCAAAAAAGCTTTAGAAGAGGAAAAAAAGGCAATACAGGAGAAGAAGGCAGCAGTTTCTGCTAGAAAAAAGAAAAGAATCACAAAAAACTCTGCTTCCACTTCAACCAAAACGACGGTTGATAATGCTAAAAAAGATTTATTCAAGAGAAAAATAAAGAAAAAGCGTTCAATAGTATCTTCAGATGAAGACTCAGACCAGGATAATGCTTTCTGTCTAGTTTGCATGGAGCCACATTCCAATAGTCGCCCTGGAGAACAGTGGATCGAATGCATTGAATGCAACTTTTCAGCGCACTTCAAATGCACTGATGGCAATACTGTACCATATAGATGTCAAAACTGCGATTGTGATGAATACTAACAGTATTTCCAAATACAGATTTCTAATTATGTTATTAACTAAAAAAAGTTAACGTTGTTTGAATTCATACCTTCTTATTAAATACATTTACCTATATTTTTCGGCTTCTATTATTTTATATACCTACCCATTATTGATTACTGCTCCTTTGTATATTTTTCCAGTGAAGTTATGTTTTATACCTATATGCCAACCTACCCCAAGGGCTATGACAATTTACCCCAATCACGGGGTAAATTGACATAGGTTGTAGAGCTACTCTTATTATTTTATATGAGTATGTTGGAATACATCTAGGGATCTAGAAAAAAGGGCAATATTGAAGTAATGTTCACTCTATCTTACGGTAATGCGCACTTTTCAAAACAAGTAATACTAGTCTTAAAAAAATATATAATAGGCGAATCTATGACAACCAACCCCGGTCTCCCTACCTATAGTAAAATCTAAATCAAGTGATGTGTTGCTAAAATTAATACTGGTAGACGGTAATTGTTAAGTGTGAACTTAAGTTTCACTGTATTAAACTGGAACTATTCAGTGAAACACATATAGATTCTACTAAAATATTAAAATATTTATCCATGTTTGTAATCCCATCGATAAACTGTAAGTTTCCCACACCTTTAGATGACATATTGCTCCAGATCATGGCAGATGCAGCATGCAGGATTTGTTTTAAAATTCAGATCTCACAAGATGTGCAATCAATTGTTAAGATGTCATTTTGAATTTATTATACATCACAAGCATATTTTTTTAAAATAATCTGTCACTACAGTACAAAAAATGCAGATACAGCATAAAGGATGTGGCCAATATATAAGTAGTTTGGTGAAAACAAAAGAAACAAACCATTTGCAAGAAGTAAAATAGAGTAATAGCATTTTAGAAAAAAAAATTCACCAAGACGTATTCACACAAGTAGAAACTAAATCAAAACTCTTTTCCAAAACTTTCATTCAGAAACCAACAACGTCACAAAATTTTAAGAAGTGACCGTTCATTTAACCCGAAAACAAGCATTTACCGTTTTACATGCATTTACAGTTACTTTTTTCTACGAACTGTCAGTTTCCAATAGTTGTCTACGAAAAAAAAGTACCGACTCATTCTTCGAAACCTCTTTCCGAGAATTTTTCAAAAACACTGTTAGATAATCCGGCATAAGTACTAAACGGTACCTAGATAGACAGCGCAGGGTCGTACTGACTAGATTTAGTACCACCAAATGGAAAATTTGGTAAATTTATTTAAGTATACAAAAATATAGCATGTGCAGTCGAGAAACTTTAAGCTGTGTCAGAATAGATCAAGATAAGCCCACAAAAACATTTAGTACTAAAAAATTTTGACATGAATATAGCAGGTAAACATCGTTTATGTTTAAATACATATTTAATTCCCTTTCTTTTTTGTCATCGTTTAATTAAATTGTTCTTCTTCTTCTTGTTATGTAGACATGACTGTTTTTCAATGTGCCTCCAGTAAGTTGTCGTTCCATAGTTGTCGTAGTCTTCCTACTGATCGTCTTCCTATTGAGGAACTGTTCAATACCGATATCAATTATCTTTAAATTGTTCGTGTCATGAATTAATCTGCTATACATTCAAAATCACTCCAGACTTCTTCTTTTACTTTTCTGAGTGGGAAAAAGTAGCGTACCAGTGCCTTAATTTGACACCAGTTGGTCTTAAGATTCTATAGTTTAAGTGTGACAAACATTCATAACAATTGTTGAGTATGCTATACTTGAAACTTATGTTTTATAAAACTTTTGCATGACTATTTAACTAGACTATTTTTAACTGATAATTGAATACAACAGCATTTTTTTCCAAAAAGAGTTCGAAAAGTTTCTTCTTCTTACGGTGCCTATCCGTTCGGCTAACTTCCTATCCAAAGTTAGATAGCCACGTTGGCGATAAACATGGCTATCCTAACTTTGCTTGCTGCTATTCTGAATAGTCCGGTTGTCGATGTATTAAACCACTTTTTCAGGTTTTGAAGCCAAGATATTCTTCTTCTCCCTGGTCCTCTCTTTCCAAATACCTTGCCCTGAAGAATGAGTTGCAACAAGCCGTATCTCTGTTCATTCCTCATAAAAAGCTGTGTATTTAATATTTCGCGCTTACTGACTACCATGTACTTTGTTTTCTTCGTATTAAGATCAAGTCCGTGTTCTCTACTTATATCTGATATATGCGACATTATTCTTTGCAAACCGTCCAGACTATCTGCAAAAACTACTGCGTTTAGACGCATTCCGTTGACTAATACGCCTTCTTGAAGTTCTCCCAGTGCTTACTCGAAGATATATTTAGAGTATATATTAAATAACATTCTAGATTAACTAGACAAAATTCCTATTAGTAAGGGCCTAAAGCAAGGCTGCTGCATAGCACCTACACTCTTCAAAATATATCTAAATGAGTTACTCTCACTGTGGAGAAGAAAGTGCTGCAATATGGGCATCCCAATCGGAGATGATAGATTGTACACGATACACTTCGCTGACGACCAAGCCATTCTAGCTGAAGACGAGAGTGATATAAGCTACATGCTTAGAAAACTGGAAGATGAGTACACCAAATGGGGCCTCACAATTAATATACAAAAAACTGAGTACTTAGTTGTAGGAGAAAAACCAGAAAGCCTACAAATCGAAATGGGAACTATAAAACCATCAGACAATTTTAAGTACTTGGGAGTCCAAATAACATCAAAAGCAGGAAGTAGCGAAGAAATACATTCCAGGATTGGCCAAGCAAGATCAGCCACCAGACAGCTACACGGACTATTATGGAATAAAAAAATAACAAAAGAGAATAAAAGAAGAATTTATAAAACAATAATAGAAAGTATTGGACTGTACGGCGCCGAACTCTGGGAAATAAACCAAAGAAACAAATCAAAAATTAAGGCCATGGAAATGAACTACTGGAGACGATGTTGCCAGCTCACTAGACTTGATAGGGTAAGAAACGAAGATATTCGGAGAGAAATGGAAATCGATCTAGACATAATAGACACAATCGAAGCCAAAAGACTTAACTGGTATGGACACCTTCAGAGAATGCCGGAAAACAGATGGCCAAAAAAAAATAGAAGAATGGACTCCGCCAACTAGAAGAAAACGAGGTAGACCAAGACGATCCTGGAGAGACGATGTCGACGATGCAATGACCGCCAGAGATCTAACAACTGAAGATTGCTTCGACAGAAAACGCTGGAAATTAGGATGCGAGAAGCGGCGCCAGCTGTAGAAGACTCGCTTGTTGTATATTAAATAACACCGGAGACAGAATGCATTCTTGCCTCACTCCTCTATCTATGGAAACTGCCTCTGTCAATTAGTCATCTACTTTAATATTGGCTGTTTGGCTGTTAGATGATTCTCAAATCCCTATCATCTAAGCCCACTTCTTTCAAGATGTTTATAAGTTTATCATGCTTTACTCTATCAAATGCCTTTTTGTAGTTGACAAAACAAATATACACATCACAGTTAACATCCCTGCATCTTTGCATAAGCACTTGGACAGCGAATAGATCCTCTCGGGTGCCTAAGGAATCGCGGAATCCAAACTGCGTCCATGATACTTGTTCTTCGCATTTTTTATATATTCTGCCGTGTATCACTTTCAAGAACGTTTTAAGTAAGTGGCTCATTAGGCTAATTGTTGTGTAGTCTTCGAATGTCTTGGCATTTACTTTTTTTTGGTATGGTCATGAAGGCCGACTTTAACCAGCTTTGGGGTATTTTTCCAGTTACGTATATGTTGTTGAATACAGTTGTTATCCATTTTATTCCCTGTTCATCCATAAGTTTTAGGAATTCTGCACAAAACTCGACATGCCCTACCGCTTTACCATCTTTAGTTCTTTTAATAGCTGACGTGACTTCTTCAATGGTAATCGGGGGTCCTGTTTGGTATTCAGTGTCTTCAATGGTATTCTGCCTTTCATCTGCAAAAGTTACTTCCACATAATTCTTCCAAATGTCTAGTTTTTCTTCCACAGTTAACAGTGGTTATCTGCCAAACACCCAACTCTTCTAGGTTTGTATAAGCCTGCGGCTTCTTTAACTTTTTTGTTGTTATTAAATATAAGTTTGGGCAGCAAATGGCTGGTAAAAAATTCATCAAACGAAAATTTATGCAGACTCTTTCTTACCGTTCACCCCAACTGGAAAAGTGGATCTAGGTTTAAAAACTGTCCACTTGGAATCAACACCTAAGGGACAAAACTGTCTGCTGAAAAATTGGAATAGACACAAAAAAACATTAAACAACAAACCATTCTCATCAATCTTCAGCTGTGTCAGCCTTGATCAAGCTAGGTGCTTCTGAACAGGAGTTAATTCAATTAACAAGTCACTCAAATGCAAGCTATCTAAGACTACATCTGCAGCTGGATTCCACTCAGCACCAGAAGTTGATCGAAAATCTCAGAACAACAAATAAAACTGGACATTCGAGTTCCCAAATGCTACAGGTCAATAATACACAAAATCATGCTTTGGTAGGAAAGAATGGGCAAACTACTATAGCTTGCAATAATTGTACATTTAATATTGTTAACAAGTAAATAAAGATATGCTTCGTTGAGATGGTGCATTAATTGTTAATTAATTGAAAATTATTTACTGGCAAAATTTTCTTCTAGTTTTATTCAAGTTTGTTGCCTTTTGGAATTTCCGCTTATGAAATTTTGACAAATCACTCAAAATCAAAAGCCACAAAATTCTCTTTGATCAGTTCTTACTTCATTTGAAAGAGCTTGTCCATTTCTAGGTAGAAGTGTAAGTCAAGAATTGCCATTTAAATGTTTTGCAATACAAAAAAATATCAGCAAAGAAACATTTGCTCTATTTATCTGTTACTCAAAGATGTTATAGCATGTACGCATACTACCAAATAAAAAATCATCAATAGAAGGGTTGAAATCGATAAAAGATCTCTCCTGAGTACGGTCCTGTTTCTGTGTAGACAAATAGCAGCTGCACAATTCGAAAGAAAGAAAAGACCAACCGATATCAGCGGGCCTAACACTGTCGGTCTCCAAATTGAATCATTACCGATGGAACGGCAAACAAACCGCCCCTGGCATTGTGTCATTGTCGACGCAGCGCCGCAAATAATGTCCCCGAAAATATAGGCAATAGATGTTGCAAATCACATAACATATGCGTCGAATGTAGGATATATATCGTCAATAAAAATAAATATGTCTTTTGTTAGAGAATGAATGACACTGTTTGGAATTCGTTAGGGGTTGGTTTACTGGGCTACTTTGTTACAGGAATATATGTTTCATTTCAATGATTGATGGACGTGTTGACGAGTTTAAGAACTATGCATATTATGCCTATGTAGGTGTGGATTGTAGACCAACAACATAAGATGCTTGTGCTAGATATTTAAGTAAGAAGAGAAACGAAATCAAAAAGATGATCAATGCCAGAAACTTGTTCATCAAACCATTGAAGAAATGGAAGAAGAATTTAATATACGAAGAATGAATTAAGGCTCTCTAATGATCATTCCACGTGGAACCAAATTGACCACGTAATTATCGATGCTAGGCAATGAAAGTAATGTGCTGGATGTAAGAAGCCTTAGGGAGTAGATAGAGATACAGACCATCATCTAGTAAGAGCAAAAATCAGGTTAAGAATATCTTCAGAGAAACCTAAGGCAACGAAGCATTGGGACAGTGGAACATCGAGAAAATGCAAAATGAGGAAATCCGAGAAAATTACAAACAAGAAATTAAACAGCATCTAAATACAGTAGACCAGAGCAATGATGTCGAAAGGCTGTGGCAACAAATGGAAAAATCAATTACGGAGTCAGCAGAACTAATAATAGGAAAAAGCAGGAAGAGAACAAGGAAATGGTTTAATAGATAATGTCAAGAAAAACTACACGACAGACAGATAAAGCGAAACATTATGCTTCAACAAGGAACAGCAGAAAGTAAAGAAAACTATGCAACTTCATACCGAGAAACAAGAAAATTAATTAGAGAGAAAAAAAGGAAGTACGAAAAACAGAAATATAAAGAAATGGAAAGGAATAGGCAACAGTTAAATAGTCGAGCATTTTACAAATCAGTGTCAAACGAAAAGAAAGGCTTCAGACCCAGAGATACGTGTCTGTACTCATAAAAAATTATGAATTAATAATAAGTGAAAAAGAACTGCTCCAAATATTAGAATATATAAAACGGTGATTAGACCGGTGTTCAGGTATGGATGTGAGACGTGGACCCTGACCCAAGAAACTGAAAGAAAACTTAGATGTTTTGAGAGGAAAACCCTCAGAAGGGAGTAAGCCCCCACAGGAAGAAAGTCCTTAGGACGTCCACGATGAGAGAGAATATATGGTCAGATCTAAGAACAATGGGGCTACCCACTGACCCAACTATTATGGACGACCGTTTAAGATGGAAGCAAGTTGTGCAGTCAGCCAAGACTCACTCCGGGTTGTAGTGCTACGAGAAAAAGAAGAAGAAGAATTAAGGCTGGCGATCAGTAAACTCAAGTATAAGAAAGCACTAGGTCAAGATATGATAACCGCAGAAATGCTCAAAGCCGCCGAAGAAACTGGAATAAATTTGCTTGACTTGCTCTGTAACTAAATATGGCATTCTAAGTAATAGCCTGACGACTGGACAACATCTATAGTAACAATACATACAAAAAGTTCCATATATTAATAATAATTTGGTCCAATTTTTTGTACATAAACTATCAAATGCCTTTTTGTAGTTGATAAAACAAATATACACATCACAGTTAACATCCCTGCATCTTTGCATAAGCACTTGGACAGCGAATAGAGCCTCTCGGGTGCCTAAGGAATCGCGGAATCCAAACTGCGTCCATGATACTTGTTCTTCGCATTTTTTATATATTCTGCCGTGTATCACTTTCAAGAACGTTTTAAGTAAGTGGCTCATTAGGCTAATTGTTCTGTAGTCTTTGCATGTCTCGGCATTTACTTTATTTGGTATGGTCATGAAGGCCGACTTTAGTTTGTTTGGTCTGGGATGACATTTTGACCTTTTTATTAAAAATCAAAGAGCGAATAAATGTGTTAGAGTAACTACAGTGTTTATATAGTCAAAATATGTGACAAATTTGTTATTAAGATTCAATTTAATAGTACTTTAATCACCTCATAATTTTCTCGGATTATGGGAAATCCCTTCAATCAGATTATTTTAATCTTTTCTGTAGAATTTTGAGCTAGTAATTAAAAAAAACATTAGTAAGTATACCGGTAATGCTAATTACAAGCACAAACTTAAAATGAATAAGCGAAAGTATACAAAAAACTTGAATCAAAAACTAGAAGGCGCTTAGGTGATGCAGAACTTTTTAACACCACTGTATATACATATAACAAAGACAAAAGTAACATTCATCGCTTTGTTTGTTTATTTATTTAGTATTTTAGTATTTTCCATACAAAATATAAATATATTTCATTACAAACCCTGTTTTAAATATGCACGGTTCAATTGATTAAACAAAAACCATTGATAGAGTGAAAATAATATGATTATTTTCATTAGCCGAACTCGATTTATAAAAATATTTTACTACAAAATGTAATCTCCTGTGATACACAAACCCGAACTCGGTTCAATAATAAAATTAGCGATGAATTTTATAGAAATTATTTATTAAAATACCAATAAAAATAATATAATCATTTTGATGTATCGATCCATCTTTTTATGAAAGAAATATATGTTTTTATCGATGTGGTCGGTGGAATTTGTATTAAAAATGTGTGTTTTGTAATTTAGTTTCAATTCCAAAGAATTTTTCACCATCATCATCATAATCATTCTTGCTTTACAACCCAGCCCTATCGTCACTATCCATCGCCATTCTCCGCAAAGGCACATATTCCCATATTTCTTATTTCATCCTCGATGTTATCATTGACATTATCAAGGAACATTGTTCTGGGTCTTCTCTTTTACTCTGAGCAATGGGTCTATCAAGTAGCGTTTTTCTAGCTGAGTCATTTTGTTCCATCCGCATTACATGCCCTATTCACCTCAGACTTCCTATCTTTATATGTTTTACGATATCCGGTTCCTGGTATATTCTATAAAGTTAGAAGTTGTATCGTCTTCTCAACACTCCATTGTTATTTACTGCTCCATAGATTTGCCTTAGTACTTTTCTTTCGAAACATCCTAACATGTCTTCATTGCTTTTTGTTAAAGTCCAGGTTTCTGGACCATATGTTAGGACTGGTCGTATTATTGTTTTGTAGAGTTTGATTATACGTTTGTACACGTGGAAATCGTCAAAAGATAATGAATATCAGATAATGAGAAATCAAATAGATTACATAATGATCAAAGAAAGATATGGATATAGTATTACTGCAGTCAAAACACAACCTGGAGGAGATATAGCATCTAATCATAATCTCTTAGTAGCAAATATGTAAATTAAAATGAAAAGAATAGAGAAGATAGCAAAAGAAGGAAGAACTGATATAAATGCAATAAGAGATCTAGAAATCAGAGAATATATCCAAGAAAAAGTAAATGAACGTCTAAACACCGTACAAATAGAAGGGAAATGAAATGAAGAAAACATCAACAAAAACTGGGAAAAAAATAAAGGCTGACTTAAGAACCTTCAGAAAAGTATCTACGCAAAACCAAAGAAAAGAAACAAGATTGGATGACGAACAAAATGCTAAACTTGATGAATAAAAGAAGAGTATATAAGGACAAAAAAAATCTGTAAGCATAAAGGACCCCTATTATCTCTAATTGTTGATTAACTCCTTTTCTCCTTTAACCATCCCCTCCTTCTTCAGTTATTTCCTCTACTTTTACTCTCATCAAGTCTCCGAGGAGCTCAGCCTCTTCAATTTTAAATTAATCATATAGGTTATAACTCTGATTTCTTCAGCCTGTAGATTTTCAATTTACCAAACTTGTTTTTATTAATTTTTTCACCATACTAACAGTCTTAAATAGTCAATTAAATACGAGGTCTTATATTAGCTTCAGATATTTGCTATAAAAAAAAATTTACCTGTCCTAGATGTGATAAACATAAAAGGATAATTTTCATATATATATATATATATATATATATATATATATATATATATATATATATATATATATATATATATGAAATCTAACTAATCTAACAATAATCTAACATAAAATACACTTTTAGACCATATTCCACACGACAAAAAGCAACATAGGTTGCCTAATACACAGGTCATCCTCTTAAACATGACTTTAACACCATTGGTGATTTCACATCGATTATAACCCAAATTTTAAATCCCAACACCTATATTGCTGTTATTATTTTTTAAAATCATCAAAAATAATTTTTGAATCTTTTGGCTGTAGTAATACTAGGTATAACTAATATAGTTCTATGTTACATTGACATTTTGTTTTTGACACCTTTCATAGGCATATTGTAAATCAGTTTCCAGCTGTTCTCCGTGCGTAGAGGTTTTCTCCCCGGCTCTGGAACTCAATTTTTTGCAATGTATGTTACCTGAAGTCATATTTAATTTAATACTGAACATCACAGTTTTTTAACAACAAGATGTATAATCTTTTATAACTATATGTAATTTAAAGGGTTTTTACCCATGTATTTTTGGTGGCTCAGGCATTTTAACCTAGTAAGTATAGCCATTTTTGCTTTTTAACCATAGTCAAAATTTCATAACCACGTTTGTTTTAACTAAATGGTTTATACTTATTTTAGGCGATTTTAAACCTGATGATGGACTGTTTAGTCCGAAAACGTTTGTTTTTTTGATGTAGCCCTTTTAAGGGTTTTTAAATAAATATACCCACTTACGAAGACTAACCTCTTTTTTGTGATACGTGGTATACAGCCAACTACAGGAATTGTTTTCCTTGTGGATTTTTTTTTTAATCATTGTACCAGCAAACACAAAACGAAATGTGGCGACAAATTTAAATAGCAGAAGTAAATTGTTTATAACAAATGTGATGAAAGAGAAATGTTACAAAATAAACATGACAGCTTTCTTTTACACAGGAAAATAAAAGAATTAACTAGAAGACCAGAATGAGATGTTATGTGTTCTTTACTCTTTTGTATGGTGTCGAAGGTTGGACTTTAACAAATACATTTCTCAAGAAACTAGAAGCCTTTGAAATTTGGGTGTATCGGAGAATCCTACGAATAAAGGTCGATTCAGACACATCAGTCCCGTCACAGGCTCGGCGCCGAACCGGTCCTGTTTGGTCGCAGAACTATTAATTTTGTTATCTGACAGCTGGGAAACTGTTCGTCGCCTGGTGACTGTGAATGCAGGCGCCATATTTCTATTAAAGAATATTTTGTATGACGGGTTGTTCGGTTCGCCACCAGGACTGTGACGAGACGTGACTGATGTGTCTGAATCGACCTTAAGTTGGAAAGATAGAGTTTGTAACGAAGTTGTTTTGCATCGAATGGGAAAAGTTACGGAAGTCGTCAAAACAGTTAAAAATCGCAAACTTGAATATTTTGGCCATGTTATGCGCCACCCAGAGAGATATAATATACTCCATTTATTAATACAAGGCAAGGTAGACGGAAGAAGAGGGCCAGGTCGAAGAAGAACGTCATGGCTTAGAAACCTGAGAGATTGGTTTAACAGATCCTCTGCATCTCTTGTCCTAGTTGCCGTCAACAAAATTACTATAGCCAATTTGATAGCTAACGCTCGATAATCGAGCTCGGCACATGAATAAGAAGACCAGAATACAAACAAAATATACTAGTTGATGAAAAGGGAGACACAATAATGGATACAGAAAACAAATTGATGGTATGGGCAAACTATATAGAATAGCTGTTTAACGACAAACGAGACAAAATAGATAACGAATATTTCGTTGAAGAGACTGGACCAGAAATAACAGAAAGTGAAGTAAAACACACAATTAAAGAAATGAAAACTGGGAAAGCAGTAGGACCAGACGAAATACCGACAGAAATATTGCAACTTATCGCCGACTGCAATATACATGTTATTGTCGAATTATTTAATATCATATACAGAACAGGTATATTACCTAAAGAATGGCTTCTATCAAGAAAAACGCCAGACAATGTTGCGATCACCGTACCATCAGTCTAATGTACCACATACTAAAAGTATTCCTAAAGATTATTCATCGTAGAATATATAAAAAGTTAGAACAAGACATTGGACAAACTCAGTTCGGATTTAGAAATGCTCAAGGAACCAGAGAAGCATTATATGCAGTAAATGTGCTAATACAGAGATGTTTAGATGTAAACCAAGACATTATGTCTGCTTACTAGACTATAACAAGGCATCCGATACAGTGACACAGTGCAACATAAGGTTGTTGCAGCGAGTGAAGAACTTGGTCTGTCACTAAACATAAAGAAAACAAAATTCATGATTATATCAAAGAAAAATATTAGATACATCAATCTACACGTAAATAATAAGACGATAGAACGAGTTCAGAATTATAACTATTTAGGGGCAAACATTAATGAAACAAACGATTATACCAAAGAAATTAGAGTTAGAATAGAAAAGGCTAGAAGTGCATTCAATAATATGAAACAAATATTATGTTGTAGAGACCTCAGCCTAAATCTTAGAAAACGAGTACTAAAGTGTTATGTATTTTCTGTTCTTTTGTATAGTGTGGAGACATGGACTTTAAATAAACAATGTCTCAATAAATTGGAAGCATTTGAAATGTGGACATATCGAAGAATGCTGAGAATCTCCTGGACAGACAGAATAACCAATGAAGAAGTACTAAGAAGAATAGAGAACAGCAGGAGATACTGGATTCCATCAAAATAAGAAAACTACAATATCTGGGTCATATAACACGTGGTGACAGATATGAATTCCTAAAACTAATAATGCAGGGAAAGATTCAAGGAAAGCGCAGCATAGGTAGAAGAAGAATGTCCTGGCTGAGAAACCTCAGAGAATGGTTTGGATGCAGCTCAACTGAACTCTTTCGGGCTGTAGTGTCAAAAGTTAGAATAGCAGTGATGATTGCCAACCTTCGTCGCGGAGATGGCACGTAAAGAAGAAGAGTTTTATTTTTGTATTTCTCGATATAATTGTAGATTTAAGGACGTGAATGAGCCCAAAATAACATCTGTTGGCCATGAGAGATTCGAACGTAGTTTTGAGGTTCGAATCGTTTTGTAAATGCCCCTTTGTCCGCTTCTTGTCGATCGACGATGATAAATATAATAAAAGGTTGAAGTTGTGAGTAAAAGTGTTGATTTATTGACAGCTACTGGTAATTACACAATATGATGTTCGTTAGGTAACTACTTATGATTGACTGTGCTCATATGAGCTCAAATCCCCAATTTATAATCTCACAAATAATTCATACCTAAGCACAGAGGTTATTGCTTCGTTCATACCATACCAACAAACTTTGAACTATTTGCTTACATTACAATTTAATCTACGCCTTAATTGCGACACTTAGGAAGTTCAATTAGAAAATATATTATTCGGCAATTTATTTAGTTGTAGGTAAATGAACTAATATTATACGATATGGTTTTACAATGACACTTATACACGGAAAACTATAAAAAAAATAAGAAGTTAAGAATAATACGAGATTACAAATTAAGGTGTTAGTTTGTGATTGAACAGCCATGCAAATTCTGCGGATTATCTCTGAGGTAGTATTATTTTCATTCATATCATAATGACATCGTTTTCTTTAACAAGTGGTCATAGGTTTCGTGCTTATTTTCATATACTTCGTTTTGTTGGTGTTTATTATTAAATCCATTTTTGTAGCTGATTCTATTTATGCAACATACACCTATGTTGATCCTAAAAGAGTATACCTGCCACCTCTGCATATTAAGTTCAAATTAATGAAAAACTTTATTAAAGTTTGGACAACGTTTTTTGTGCTTAAAAGAAAAGTTTCCTACACTAAGTAATGCAAAAATCAAAGAAGGCATCTTTGAAGGTCCAAAAATACCCTTATAAATAATAATCTCAATGAGATTTGATAAAAGATAACAATTTCGAAAACAGACTTGATTATTTAGAAAAAAGAGCATAAACCTATTTCAAAAGTGTAATTAGAAACTTCTTGGAATAATATAAAAAAGAGAATTACAAGAAATATGTTGTCAACAATCTACTGAAAGCTTACAGTGATTTGGGATGAAACATGTCTCTTAAAATTCATTTCTTTGATTACCTTCTTCTTCTTACGGTGTTTTATCCTTAAGGACGTTGGCCATTACATTTGCCCATTTAATCTTATTTGTAGCAGCCCTGAATAGTTCTATGGAGGTCATGTTCGTCCATTGCCGTAGGTTTTTAAGCCAAGAGTTGCGTCTTCTTCCTGGTCCTCTTTTGCTATTGACTTTGCCTTCGATTATAAGTTGGAGCAGTTCATACTTTTGATTTCTTATGATGTGACCAAAATATTGTGTTTTCCGTTCTTTTATTATAAGCATAAGCTCTCTTTCCTTATTCATCCTCCGCAAGACTTCCGCATTTGTCGTATGGCTCATGTAGGATATTCTGAGCATTTTACGGTAACACCAGAGTTCGAATGCTTGGATTCTTTTTTGTGTTGCTTCTGTCATTGTCCAGGCTTCAACACCATAGAGCAAGGTGGAGAAAACATAGCACTTAAGTATTCTAGTTCTCAATGAGATGCCCAGCTGGCGGTTGCATAGAACTTTTTGCATTTTGTAAAACATTGTACGTGCCTTTTCCAGGCGTATTCTTATCTCTAGTGAGTGGTCCCAAGTTTCATCAAGATTACTTCCAAGGTACGTTGTTCTTGTTACTCTTTCCAGATCTGTTCCGTCGACATTGACCTTCACCCTTCTGTTTTGGTGCTTGCTGATGACCATCGTTTTTGTCTTCTTTGTATTCAATTTCATTCCAAATTCTCTACAGGCTGTCGTTACTCGGTCCATTAAGCGTTGCAGGGCTTCAGCATTATCTGCCAGTATGACAGTGTCATCAGCATATCGCAGGTTATTTATACATTGCCCGTTTATAATTATACCATCCGAGGTGCCTTCCAAAGCTTTCTGAAATATCTTCTCAGAGTAAACATTGAACAGCAAAGGTGATAGGACACATCCCTGTCTTACTCCCTTCTCGATATTGATTTTTCCAGATGTTTCGCTTTTTATTCTGATTTTAGCCTTTTGTTCTTGGTAGAGGTTTGAAATGATCCTTAAGTCTTTATCGTCGATATTACATGACCTTAAAATATCTATTAGTTTATCATGTTTCACCAGGTCAAACGCCTTCTGAAAGTCTATAAAACACAAGTATACATCAGAATCGACATCTCTACATCTTTCAACTAGCACACGTATTGAAAAAAGTGCTTCTCTTGTTCCGAACCCATTCTTAAAACCAAACTGAGTTTGACCAGTGTGTTCGTCTAGTTTATTGTATACTCTATTGTGTATTACTCGTAGGAAAAGCTTCAACATATGATTCATCAGGCTAATAATCTATGGTCTTCACATTTCTTGGAGTTTCTCTTCTTTGGTAGTGGTATAAACACCGATGTCAGCCAATCATTTGGTATTATGCCTGTTTCGTATATTTTGTTAAATATATCTTCCATTACTTCGATGTGTACGTTTAGTAATATATCTTTATTATTTCAATTGGGATATTATCTTCTCCAACAGCTTTTCCGTTCTTTAACTGATTTGCCGCTTTGATAATTTCTTGCTTTGTGATATAAGGTCCAGTCGATGCCTCCTGCATGTAAATGTTCGTTCTCTCTCGGTCTTGAAACATCTCTTCCACGTATTCTCTCCATCTACCTATTTGATCTTCTATGTTCAGTAGCGGGTTCCCATGTTTATCTTCGATGAAAGACGTAGGAGTTTGTTTAAATATTCCAGCGGCTTCTTTTACTTTTTTATGTAGATTGAAAGTATCATGTCTTTGTTCCAACTCTTCAATTTCTTGGCATCTTTCACTTAGCCAGGTTTCTTTGGCTTGTTGGATCTTTATTCTGATATTCTTGTGTATTTGCTTGTATGTTGTTTCATTTTTACCTCTGTATTTTCTTCTTTCGTCCATCATGTTTAGAATTTCTTCTGTCATCCATGGTTTGTTCTTTTTTCGTGTATCTTGTTTGAGGTAGTCTTCTGTTACTCTTGTAAGTGTTTTCTCAATATAGTGCCATTACTCGGGAGTTTGTGTTGCTTGTACTGTTCTGTTACTCAAGTGTCTATGTATTTCTTCCCGTATTTTATTACTAGTGGATTCTTCTTTAAGCTTATCTAGGTTAATAGCTATTATTTGCTTATTTGTTTTTGTTCTCTTAAATTCTATCGTAATTGTTGCAAGAAGAAGATTGTGGTCGGTGGGGATGTCAGCTTCGGGGTATGTCTTGCATTTTTTACTGCGTTTTTGTATTTGATTTCCACTAAGACGTATTTCCGCAGATGTTTGTGATGAATATAAGGAACGATATCAAGGAAAATGTTGTACGACAATGCTTGCTGGACACTCAAAAGAGCTGCGCTAGAAGCAAAATACTGAAGAAAATCTCTCACAAAAATGTGTTATTTGACTCTCACAAGAAGACCATACGTGATAGAAAACAACTATTGTCATTTTTTGATTCAGTATAAAAGGTTCAATAAGAATCAGTTAATAAAATTTTGGGACAAAACATTATATTTTTTTGTTGCCCAGTCTAATTTTCCTCCCCTAAAACAGCTTTTTCCAATTTTAATTTAAATCATAAAGTTTATCGAAAATATAAATACATCGCCAATTTATTAAATGAAAACAATACTCCCACAACAAACAGTCCGGATTTCCATCAATTTGTATATATGTTTACAAAAATAGTTTATATTTTACAACAAAACCTAATCCTTTGAAAAATGAACCCCTACGAGGTTCAATAACAGAATTAATAATATATATAACGAAATTTATTAATTTAGAAATGAGTTTAAAAGGGGCTTTACGGAATTTTATTGTGAAACCCATTTAGTTGCGGTACATTTGAAACAGCGGGAGTTTTTCGATATGAAAATAAAAGCTGTCAACGGTTTTGAAATTCCTATGTTGGTTTTGGCTGATTTATAGTTATGATCTCTTTATTGCAAACGTGTAAAAGTAAACAAGGTAGAACTGTTTAAATAGGGGATGTTTTTCAGATGAAAAATGACATAAATCTTGAAGAGTCGAGCATTAGAGAATAAGTAAAGCTATAATCGATTTGGAAATGCATAATAGCGAAGCAGAAAATTACAACATGACTAAATAAAATAGAAAAAATGTGAATATCGATACGTTTTTGTCTTAGTTTTGAACGAAAATTTATAAAAATAATGTGAATATAAAAAACATTGGTTTGACGATGAATGCAAGAATGCAACAAAAGAAAAAAATGAAGCCGACAGAAAGATGCTTACCTGGCGAACTAGAACAACTGTAGACAATTACCAGACAAAGAGAAGAGAAGAAAAGATGATACACAAAAGAAAAAAACGAAATCACCTAAATGAAGAACTTTTTCTATAAGAGAGCTAACATCAACAGAAAAGAATTTAGGGTAACCACAAGACAAGGCAGAAGTCAGAATGCAGAATGCAGAGAGATGTATTGAATAGATGAGTGGAATACTTTAACCAGGTAGGTCGACGACCTACCTAAACTTGGAAGACGAAAGAGATGGGGAGGAGAACAGAAGAGAGGGAAGATGAACCACCAACGATTCTTGAAGATAAAGATGCAGTTAAAAAACTAGCCAAAACAAATTACCCGGAATGAATAATCTCCTAGCAGAACTATAAAGAGAAGGTGGCTATGATACCATAATGGCATTACAGTAGCTTGTAAAAGAAATATGGATACAGAAATCCTTTCCAATGATTGGAATATTGGAATACTTTGCACCATACACAAAAAAGGAGACATCTTTGAATGCTCTAACCACAGAGGAATTACGCTTCTAAATGCAGCGTACAAAATATTTTCCACAGTATTATGTCATCGTATGACACCCTATGCAGAACGGGTAGTAGGAAAATACCAGGCTGGTTTCAGAGGTGGTAAATCGACAATTTATCAGATTGCAACCCTAAAACAAATTTTGGAAAAAACATTGGAATATGGCATTAATACTCATCACATATTTATAAACTACAAAGCAGAATACGATTCAGTGAATAGAAGATAAATGTTCAAACCAATGAAAACGCTGTAAAGAAATGGTAAAAAGAGAAAAATCAAAGAAGCGGCACTAATTATGCTAGTAGTAGGATCTGGTTACCCATATTAAAAGAGGAAGTTATTAAAAGGAAAATACCAGTATTAGTAAGTCAGTAACATATAGAGGATACATCATTTATGTTTTTAAATAACAAACATATAAAATCAGAATTTGGTGTTTATTGAAAGTAAACTAAATGCACGACCAAATACTTACCATGTCGAAATAGTATAAGGTTTTTTTCTGGTTTTTACCTCATAATTTACTATAGAATCACTAACAGGAGAATTTTACTGTCATCATGGCATGTGTTTGTCTTTTTAAAGACGAATTACATGCTACGATTTTTTCTGACGGATATTCTCAAGTTGAAGTTGATTTCATGTAATCGAATGAACTATCTTATAAGTAAAGTCGTCCCAGGAGCGCAACTCAACAATATTGGCAATATCATTTTAAAGTCGTCTACTTTAAAATGCATAATGTATGTCTGAATTGTCAATATAAATGAGTCAGATAAAATTAAATTATTAGAAGAATTTTTCACCAAGTAATAAAAAACAAAATTTGTTTAATTTACTAATGTTTGGCTTTGAAAACAGGCTTTTATGTACTAAATCCAATAACGGTGACTTTTTGGGCCCGTCTGTAGCAACTAAAGGTTTACCCCAGGGTTCACCTTTAAGCACAATTTTATTTAATATATACATATTGGATCTAATTTCCATTCTTCCTAAAGATATAAATATTATTGGGTCTGCTGATGAGTTGGTTTTATATATTAAGGGATCAGTTATCCAACAAATGGTTAATACAGTTAATATGGCATTGTACAATGTACAAGAATGGTTGTTAGAACATGACCTATCTCTTTCTATAGACAAATGTGAAGCTGTATGTTTTTCGAAGGGACAACGCAAAAATTTTACCCCAGAAATCAAACTTAGTAACACAATTATCCCAATAAAAGAATTAGTTTAATTTAGTTAAATTTTTAGGCAAAATTTTTCAAAATCATCTCAAGTGGGACAAACATGTTGATAATATTTTAGTTAAAACAAAGAAAAATATTAATATTTTACGTGCAATTTGCAGAGTATGGTGGGGTGCAGACCCTAGGACTATTTTAATAGTATTTAATGCTTTAATAAGATCTCACTTAGACTATGGTTCATTCTTATTCAGACCTATATCTCAGAAATGCATTAATAAACTTAACACAGTATTTTTTGAAGGGCTAAGAATTTCTTTAGGTTGTATGAAATCTACCCCTCACTTGGCTTTGCTAGCAGAATCGGCGCAATATGATTTAAAACATAGAAGTTTAATATTAGCTACTAAATTTTTAAGTAAGATCGTTAATATCAAAAACCATCCTTTGATTTTATCCCTTCTTAACTTACGGAATAAACTTATAATCAAACCTAATTTTTATAATGAAGATAACTTTCCTTACTTAGTTTCAACACTAGAATACTTTTTTCCATATTTTAACAAAATATATAAAGGTAATAATAATTTTCCATGTTATGAGACGGATTTTGATACATTAGTCAGTCCAATAAAAACACTAAATTGTGAAATAACAAAGAATGAATATAATAGAGAAAAATTTGCAATATTTACTGAAAAATATATCAATGATTTTACTTTCATTTATACGGATGCCTCAAAAAATTGTAACAAAGTAGGTTTTGGCATTTATATTCCTAGTATCAATTATAAATTTTCATCCAGACTACCTGATGAACTGTGCATATGCAAAGCAGAAAACATGGCTATATATCAAGCAGTTAATTTGTCCATTAATAGACAGATTTAGCAATTTCTAAAATTAATAATAGCAATATTGCTACTTCAGTAGATTATTGGTGCCTTAAAACAAAAAATCTTATTTCATCTGCAAATAGAAATGGGTTTGAATTACTTATCTCATGGATACCGGGTCATTCCGATATACCGGACAACCTACAAGCTGACACACTGGCCAAAATAGGAAGAGATCTTAATGTTCCTTTGAATATAAAATTAGATTCTCAAGACGTGTTATCCATAATTAAGAATATAATTAAAAACAAATTCAAACACACCTGGAAAACTTTAATTAGCAAAAAATCGTATCAGTATTACAAAGTACAAAATATTTTCCCTGATAAGACATGGTTTCAAAACTTTTCATATAAAGATAGGAGACACATTACAACTATTATAAGAATGCGGACTGGTCATTGTTTAACAAGTCAACATCTTTTCAAACTGAATTTGGTGGACAACCCTTACTGTGAATGTGGCCTAATAGAGAACCTAAATCATATATTTTTGAATGCCCATAATGATCATTCCAAGTTTTGACCTATACACAAAATTCATTTATATGAATTATATTATATCAATTACTATATATTATATACTATTTGTATTTTGAGAACGATTTCTGAAGTGGAATTTGAAACGTCAATAAATGTACTTTAACCTTTAATTATTTCTTATTTCGATTTAAATAGTAATTACTGTAAAATGCCTCAAGAAAATAGTTTCAGAACAATATACGTAACAATAAAAAACGAAGTACCAAGTATAAAGTAGCAATTTAAAGGTTTTGTAGGATGTTTTACCTTGAGTTTTTGTTAATATTTACAAATGGTGCTATGCTACATATTTTACATTACGAAATAATTATTAATGAATGAAAATCTCGTGACAGAAGGCAGCCAGTTGTTCAATTTTTTTCAATCTGTATCACTTTCCATTGCTTTAAGCCTCAGAAGTCGATAATAGAGGTTTTATAGGTATACGTGGAGCCCGTCGAATGTTTTCTGAAAGCAAGGGCGGGGTGTTTTACTGGAACAACCCTCGGTTAATCCGGTGAACTAATGGAAAACAGCCCCCTCGCTACATGTTCTACCTATTGTGTTGTTCTATTCACTAAAATATATACAGTTATCCCAGTGCGGTGGTTGTTACGATTGAATGGGGAACCACCCCTGTTCGCATCCTCTCATTCGCTAGACTTTTCAGCTACAAACATTATATTTTTTAGACGCGGAAGAGATTATATTTTGATAAATAGGTGTGGGGCTATTGGACGGTTGTTGACAATAAAAAATTATGATGCGATCATGCTTGGGAATATAAATGAATTGGGTTCGTTTTTTGGAATTGGATTCAATGGAAGCACACTCGTGCTGATAGAGGCAAATATTTTCTGCTAATATTTTTACGAAAGAGTATAAACTTCGTTCTTCTTCGTATCTGAGGTAGAATATAAAATAATAAACAACAGAAAAAAATAATATAAAATGAGTAATAATAGAGACAGAAAGACGAATCAAAGAAACGGAAAAATTAGAATCCTTGGATTCATAATACTAAACAGACGAATTATTTTTCTACTTCTTAAACCCTACGGAGGTTGGCAATCATTTTTGAACTTGCTGCTCTAAATAAATCAGTCGATCTGCATTGTTATCAATCACGTAGATTATTTAACCATGAGTTCTGCCTTCGGCCAACAGATCTTCCTTAAATCTTTCCCTGTATTATAAGTCTCAAAACTTCATATTTTGGTACACTTATCACGTGGCTAAGATATTCCAGTTGTCTGGTTTCATTTCTCCGGTAAATCTATTAGTAGTACTGCTTTTTTGTCTTTTATGAGTACTTGCTGTCTATTTCAACCCATTCTATTTTGTTTCTAGTTCTTCTATTTTTTTACATAGTTTCATCAACTAGATTTCCTTAGCTGTTTTGAATTTTTCCTTACTTATTGATGTATTTTTTTATACTTCTGTAGATATTTTCCTTTATGGTTCCTCCTTTCGTCCATCTGTAATAGGCTGGTTTCAGTAATGTGTTTTTTCGATTATACCACTTTTTATTTACATCCATAATTTGTTTGTTGTCAGTTAGTGTTTTTTGCATATTAACATTCACATTACTTTTTAAATTCGTTTTTATTTCTTCGTTTTTTAGCATTCTTACATTAATTTTTGGTTGTTGTTTTCTGAGTTCAATTCTTTTTAATTTTATTTTCACGTCAGCAACTAACGAATTGTGATCTGTTAACATCTGCTCCATGATAAGTTTTAACTGAGGTTATAGAGTTTTTATATCTGCTATTTACAAGTATAAAGTCTATCTGGTTTCTGACAATGTGGTTTTCTGTATGTGAAGAAGACGTCCATGTATAATAGTCTTCTAATGAAACCAAGTATTGGTAATTACCATATTTTTTTCTTGGTAGAATTCTATGAGCCTTTCTCCTTTCTCGTTTCTAGTTCCTAATCCAAACTGTCCAACTATATTTTCAACTGTACCTACTCCAATTTTTGCATTAAAGTCTTCTAAAATGTAAGTAATATCTCTAGATTTCGTTAACTTGATCGTATTGTGTAATTCTGAATAAAACTTTTCGATCTCATCCTCGGTCTTATCAGCTGTGGGAGCATAGACTTGGATCATATTTATATTACAGTTTTGTGCTTGAATTTTTGGCATTATTATTCTTTCTGAGATTTGAATCACATCTAGCACTGATTTTCTAATAGTGTTGCTTATGATGAAAGCTACTCCGTATCGATGATTAGTTTTGTCTCCTCCAGTGCAATAAATATTGTGGTTATTCATTGATATCTCTCCATTTCCTGACCATTGTACATCGCTATTTCCAAGTATATCTACTTTTAGCCTCTCTTTCTCTTTAATAACATTATATAGTTTTTCAGGTTGATACATACTTCTTACATTCCAGGTAGCTATTTTTATCTGAGAGGGGTGAGTATTTTTTTTGTTTTTTGGGCAAGGGTTTCGCATTTTGAGGAGCGAGGAGGCCTTGCGTTTCGATCGTTGTCCTCCCCTGCTGGATTTTGGTCCCCCATTACCATAATTAATACTGTCTCTTGCGCAAATAGTGCTAGCCATTATAATTTATACTAGAGATGTCATCAGGGACCTTTAATGCAGTGGCTTCTCGTTGCCTTCTGCATTCTGATGCCGTTGACCACTTTCTTGGTTCTTCCGCCTTTGAGACCATTTTCTCAGTCTCAGGACAACAAAGTGTCCTTCCACTTACTAGCTCATTTGCCCTAAGCCTTTGGCCAGTAAATGGTGGATTGCTTATCCCGGAAACACTCGGAGGTCAAAGCCCCGTTAGTTAACTAGCAGGATGTACCAGAAAGAATAGATGTATATGTTGCGCTTCACTATCCCATTATATCGAAGAATCATTGAAACAGTTATAAATAATAAATTAAAACAACCAGACTATAAGAAAACAACTGAAGTAACGGAAAAAACACTTTTAGGAACACAAAGAGGGCTGCCAAATATATACAACGAGGATTGAAGAGGAAAATGTGAGATCTCAAGGTTCAACATTTAAAACAATGCTGAAATTCAAAATTGCATTGGAAATAATTCTTATACAATCAATTATACAGTGGAACAGAGAGAAGCTTTGCAAAACAAAATTGGTTTCGATACTTCGCGTCATATCAATTTTTACTTAATATTAAAATCTCTTCTCCTAAAATTATAGTTGATGTAGGTACTGAGATATTGATACCACTATTAAAATATTTTTTCCTTGATTGATTTTTTTTATTCCTTTTCTTTTTTCTATGATAGATATATCGAGAGAAAACTCAATATATCTATCTATCGAGATAAAACTCGAATATCTGGGGCATATAATGAGAGGAAGCAGATACAGGATAATTCAGTTGATACTCAACGGAAAGATCGACTGCAGAAGGGGAATTGGCAGAAAGAAATACTCATGGCTCCGAAACCTTCGTCAATGGACTGGCTTATCAGCAGATATCGGCACATCGATATCGTGGGAAGCTACCCACGCCTAAAACTTTACGGCACGGTACTCAAAGAAGAAGAATGATATGAAAAATTTTCTATTTTTCCATAAATTTGCTATTAGTTCAAATTTGCTAGATCATCTAGTAATAATTTATAACTAGGAAGCTCCAATAATATTAAAATCTGTGCTATAAACAACTCAAAATCTGACAGAGCCCCTGGGCCAGATGAAGTTCACATCGAGCTGATTAAACTTATAGACGAAGACAATTTAAGTGCAATAACTATACTCTTTAACAACATATACAAATCTGGTGAAATACCTACAGAATGGCTGTTATCGACCTTCTTTCTGCTACCAAAAACCAAGAACACCAAACACTGTAATGACTATAGATTAATCGCTTAATGTCACACTCATTAAAAACCTTTTTAAAGCTTAAAAATGCAAGAATATTCAGAAAGTGCGAAGCGGATATGAGTAATAGACAGTTTGGCTTTCGTAAAGGCTTCGGAACAGTGGAAGCTCTGTACAGTTTCACAACTCTTCACAAGAAAGATCTTTTCGTTGCGTTTATAGACTATAAGAAAGCTTTCGACAAAGTTAAAGATAACATTCTTATGGAACGTTTAAAGAGAAAAGGACTTTACAAAAATGACATAAACATAGTGAAAAAATTCTATTGAAACCAACAGGCTGTGGTAACATTAGATGGAAATAGCACGGATGCGCAACAGATAAGTAGAAGAGTGAGACAGGGCTGTGTACTTTCACCATTACTTTTTAATATATATTCCGAAGAGTTATTTACGCAAGCATTTGAAAACTGTACTGAAGGGATCAAGATAAATGGTGAAAATTTATTATTATATCTTACATCGCTGAAAGTGAGACAAACCTGCATTCGTTACTAAACACAATTTGTGATACTGGGGAACAGTTTGGTTTAACAACAAACACAAAGAAAACGAAAACCATGGTTATCAGTAAAAGGAGCAAAGTTATTACAAGGATCCAGATAAAAAATGAAGATATTGAGCAAGTGGACAAAATGAAATACTTTTGACATTTTGATCTTTTGACCACCATTAAAAGGCGGAAGACAGCATATTTGGGACACGTACTTAAAAATGATAAGTACGAGTTGTTGCAGCTGATTATGAGAGGTAAAATCGAAGGAAAAAGAGGTCTTGGTAGAGGACAATGGCTGAAGAACATTCGCGACTGGACCTGGTTAAACACACAGACGCTCTAAGAAAAGCAGAAGATAGAGACTAATTTGCAATGATCATAGCCAACCTTCATTAGTGAAGATGGCACTAAAAGAAGAATTAAATGTCTATCCTTCAGATAACTATGTGTCAGATAGGACAATATTTATCTGGAAGTAAAAAGACCGACCCTTTCATGCAAGAAGTTTTATATTTTAAAAATTTAATTTTTAATTCTTTTGAAATATTTGTTGATCCTAAAAAATGGCTGCGAATATGGTGATCGTTAAAAAATATAACACAAAACTCGAAATTTCGTAGGTTGATTTCATAAGACGACTTTACGCAAAAAGTTCAGCGACTCTCCAAAAGTCAGAAAGATAGTGATTAGTAAGTAAAGGCTCTCATGGCTTTTTGAGCATTTAGATTAAGCTTAATTTTTTATAGGCTTCTTCTTCTTCAAGTGCCGTCTTCGTTCCAAAGTTTGGCTATCATCAAAGCTATGCGTATTTTTGATGCTGCAGATCTAAACAGTTGGTAATTGGTGCAACTGTACCATTCTCTCAAGTTTTTCAACCATGAATGTCTTCTTCTTCCTATAGATCTCTTTCCCATTATCTTTCCCTGTATAATCAATTGCAGCAACTGGTATTTATCTCCTCTCATAACATGTCCCAAATATTGTAGTTTGCGCTTTTTAACAGTAAGTATCAGCTCTTTCTCTTTCCGCACTCTCCGCAAAACCTCCACATTTGTTACTTTCTCTGTCCAGGGTATTCTTAATATTCTCCGATACATCCACAACTCAAATGCTTCTATCTTTTTGGTATCGATCTTTTTCAATGTCCATGTTTCCATCTCGTAGAGGAGAACTGACATAACGTAACATCTCAAAAGGCGAATTTTAAGTTTTAGACTTAGATCTCTTCCGCAGAACACCTTTTTCAATTTAGTAAATGTGGCTCTAGCTTTCTCTATTCTGGTTCTGATTTCTCCAGAGCAATCATTATTTTCGTTGATAACAGTTCCCAGGTAATTATATCTTCTTACACGTTCGATTCTTTGATCATCCACGGTTATGTCAGGGAAGTTTTGTGGTGATTTAGATATTAGCATTATTTTTGTTTTGCTTATGTTAAGTGATAATCCGTGTTCTTCACTGCATTCTACTATTTTGTTAATTAGTATTTGAAGATCTTCCCAAGTTTCTGCGATTAGTACCGTGTCATCGGCATATCTCAAGTTGTTTATTCGGATGCCATTTATCTTAATACCTATATTTTGATCCGAAAGTGCTGTGTTTATAATGTCTTCGGAGTATAGATTGAATAAGGTCGGTGAGAGTATACAACCCTGTCTTACGCCTTTCTCGATCTCGATTTCCTCCGTTTTCTCTTGCTCTATTCGGATATGTCCCTTTTATCCAAGTTTTTTTTCTACTAGCAGTTTCATTAAGTGATCGTGACGAACTTTATCAAACGCTTTGTTGTAATCAATAAAGCACATATATATATATATATATATATATATATATATATATATATATATATATATATATACATATATATATATATATATATATATATATATATACATATATATATATATACATATATATATATATATATATATATATATATATATATATATATATCTTGGTTTATATCTAGACATCTTTGGCATATGAATTTAAGTGCAAATAGTGCTTCTCTTGTTCCAAGTCCGTTCCGAAATCCGAATTGAGTATTACTAATATCTGCATCTAGTTTTCTGTTAATTCTTGAGTGGATTACTTTCATGAATACTTTTAATGTATGCCCCATTAAGCTTATAGTGCGGTAGTCAGTGCACTGTTTTGCATTTGCCTTTTTTGGTAAGGTTACAAAAGTTGAAAGTAGCCATTCCTTTGGTATTTCTCCTCTTTTGTAGATGCAGTTAAAAAGGTCGAGTAGAATATTCACTGATTCGCCTTCCACAAGCTTAAGAAGTTCTGATGTGAGCCCGTCTGGACCCGGTGATTTACCATTTTTCATTATTTTTATAGCGTATAATAGTTCTTCTTTAGTTATTTCTGGTCCTTCGTCGCCTTGCAAGTTATCTTATAGGCTGAAACCAAGTATTTCTAAAAAAACCATAAGACTATTATCAATAACGGTCTTTTAAATAGGTTTAATTATTAGTATATTATTTATGATGTTTAGAAATCAACATTTGAATATTAGGAAAATATTAGAAATGACGAGCAGATTGAATTCATTCTAATCTTGTAAAAAAATGTATTTTTTTCACTTCCAAATTATGATTACACATCAATTAACTCTAAATAAAATATTAACTTCTTAAAACAAATATATTACGTTGAAAATTCAAAACTGAGAAAAGTATATTGATTCTAATCGTAGAAAAGATACGCTCTATTAATAAAACCCTACTTACTTGCACCCTGGACTCCGGAAGACTAATCTTTAAGGCTACTTCCTCCCTCATGAAGATATCGGGATACCTTGTTTTGGCAAACAGCGATTCCAACACATCGAGTTGAGCCCTCGTGAATGTCGTTCTTTCTCGCCTTTGCTTTCTGGGATTCACGCCTGCAAAATAGGAATAAACTGGAAATTATGCTATAGCCAGTAAGTTTTTTAATTAAACAAATTTATATTATAGAAAAATTACTTATTTATTTGAATTGTGACAGGAAATGTCATGGATGACAGCAGTATTTTTGGGTGGTGTCGATAGTTAGGTAGGCTCTAGAAAGGCAACTGCAAATCTACGGGTGTATTTGGATAGTACAGCTGTTCCAATAGAGATGTAAATCTTTACGTACGATTAATATTATACGTACTCAGATATATGCAAAGAGACCGGCTATTTATAAAATTAGGTACTATTAAAAGCAAGAATGCTATGCTTGATAGATAAGTTGGTGAGTTTTTTATTTTATGTTATATTTTGATAATAAACGTAGACAAATAAAAGTTAGACAAAAACCAAAAAAAGTACAAACAAATAACAAAAAAAAACAAAATAAATTCTGAAATTTCTTCTTCCAGCTTTACTTCTTCTTTTCTACGGCTGCTTTTATATATTTGCCACTAACTACAACATTATTGATTGGTAAGGAATGTATCACCTTATCAAAATATCCTTTGAAAACGCCAGAAGTCATTTCTTCATGGTAGTCTTCCGTATAGTTTGAAACAAATTCTAACAAAACTGGATCAAAAAATTCATCATCATCATAAGTGGCTTGACAATCCGTTAAGGATCTTTGTCTGCTCACAAAGAAGTCGCCACTCCTGTCGATTCCTGGCAACTTCGCTGCATCTTATGACCCTTATAATATGTAGGTCTTCTTCCACATCATCAATCCATCTCCTTCGTGGTCGTCCTCTACTTCTTATGCCCTCTGATTTTTAAAATGTTAATCTGTTTGTGTATTCGTGATCTGACATCCCATGAAGAGAGAAAGAGAGAGATAAATATGATGTAAATTCCAGTCCTCTCTTTCACAGATGCCACTTGATTCATATAAAGGTTCTTTATGATTTTAAGATCATTCTCATCTATCAAACGTTCCTGGAGCAATCTTACGTTTTGTGTTATTAGTTGGGCCAACTCAACTAACTTGGTTGGGATCCCAAAATCCATTTGCAGTTCTTTTCACACTGTCATAGGCTGCTTTGAAGTCGACGAAGAGATGGTGTGTATCGATGTTATATTCTAGTGACTTTTCTACAATCTGCCTATGTGCTTGAATTTGATATGTAGTTGACTTTACAGGTGATATTCACCAACAATATCCTTTGCAAAATGTTTAAGTCTTTAAAACAATACATTCTATACACAGATACTCAGAGTAGTGTCTCTATAGTTCTTCACACTCCAGTTGATCACAATTTTTATGCAACGGACATATTATTTCCTTTAGCCAATCTTCAGGTACCAATTAATTCTGCCATCTAAGTACTATTAGTTTATGGATTGCTGCAAAACGTTGATCACCACCTATTTTATACATTTTCGAACATACCTATTTCATCAATTCCTAGGGCTTTATTTAGGATGAAATTCTCTTGTTGGGTCTTCACTGCTTAGTTGACGTAGTAGATTTGGTTGATTGTCTATCTATGTGATAACCTCCTTCAATATCGTTTATATTTAGATGTTCGCTGAAATGTTGTGTCCTTCTTCTTCTTCTTAAAGTGCCTTCTCCTCAATGGAGGTTGGCTACTACAATTTTAAACTCTTCTCTATCTTCAGCTGTTCTTATTAGCTGTTCAAAATTTAGCCCTGTCCATTGTCGGATGTTTCTGAGCCACGATAGTCTTTTCCTTCCTAGGCCTCTCTTTCCCTCGATTTTTCCTTTCACTATAAGTTGGGCATATTGGTACTTATTATTTCTCAGTATGTGGCCTAGATATGATGTTTTTCTAACTTTTACTGTGTTAAAAAGTTCTCTTTCCTTGCCTATTCTATGCAGCACTTCTTCGTTTGAGGTATGCGATGTCCATGAAATTTTGAGTATTCTCCGGTAGATCCACATTTAAGAGGCCTCCAATTTATTTACGGTTGATGTTTTAAGGGTCCACGTTTCAATTGCATATATTCAACTGCATATAGAAGAGTCGACCAGACGTAGCATTTTGATAAACGTAGTCGAATTTCGAGTTTTATTCGAGAATCACAAAGCAGTTTTTTTATTTTTTCGAAATATTTTCTGGCCTGTTCTATTCTCGATCTTATTTCTAGATCAGGATTTAGGCTGCTATCGATCCAACATCCAGGGTACTTAAATCTATTGACCTGTTCTAAAATGTGCCCATTTATTGTGCAAGGTTGAGGTACGTTTTGGTTTATTCGGATTGACATCACTTTGGTTTTTTTAATGTTTATTTTCATACCAAATTGCTCACAGGTCGAGTTGGTCTTGTCGATGAGTCGTTGTAGACCTAAGTCGGAATCCGCAATTAACACTGTATCATTGGCGTATCTGAAACTGTTGATATTTACGCCATTCACATTGACTCCATCCTTGGAATCCTGTAATGCTTCTTTAAATAGAAACTCGGAGTAAAGATTAAACAGCAGAGGCGACAGAACACATCCTTGTCTAACTCCCTCCCTAATTTCTACTTCTGCGGATGTGGAACCTTCGATCCTAACTCTGGCGTTTTGGTTCCAGTACAATTTTTTTAAGAATTTGATGTCTTTTCCATCTAAACCGACTTCTTGCAAACGTTCTAATAGTAGGTCGTGTCTTACTCTATCAAATGCTTTTTCGAAGTCTATAAAGCATATAAATATATCTTTCTGTTGGTCGTAGCATTTTTGGGCGAGAACTAGTAAACTGAACAGGGCTTCTCTCGTTCCCATGCCGGCTCTGAATCCAAACTGATCGTCTCCGATCATTGTTTCGCATTTTCTATAGATACGATTATGTACGATTTTTAGTAGGACTTTTACTGCATGGCTCATAAAGCTTATCAGACGGAACTCATTGCAGTGTTGTGGGTTTGGCTTTTTTGTTAGTGGGATGAATATTGACTCCAGCCAATCTTGGGGTATTTTACCTGTATCATAAATGCGATTGAATAAAAGGACAAATATTTCGATATTTGCTTCGCTAATCAATTTTAACGTTTCTGGGTATATTCCGTCTGGACCTGGGCTTTTATTTGTTTTAAGATGATTAATTGCATTTATGATTTCAGATTTCAGAATTGTTGGCCCTTCGTTGTTATTTTCCAATCTTGGTTCTTCTCGTATGTCGTGAAAAAGAATTTTAATATAGTTTTCCCATTCTTTCAGTTTATCTTCCGTTGATTCTAGCAGTTTGTCATCTGTGTTCAGCATGTTGTGAAAAGTCGTTCTCTTGGTAGTCGATGTAAATTCTTTTACCTTTTTATGTAAATTAAAAAAAATCGTGCCTTTGTTGCAGTTCTTCTATTTCAACGCATTTTGTTTCCAGCCATTTCTCTTTTGCTTCGGTTAATTTTTTTTCTATTCTCTCTTTTGTATTCTCCGTCCTTATCATTTTTTCCTTTAGATTCTCTTCGTTTGTTCATTTATTGTAAAATCTCTTCTGTCATCCATTCCTGTTTGTTATTTCTAGGTATTACTTTTAGATGTTTTTCCGCTACATTGTTCATTTGTTCTTTAAAAGTTTTCCACTGAACGTTTATGTCATCGTACTCGGTAATTCTATTGTGGTCGATATTTCCTAAATTTTTGTTTAATTCTTTATTTACTGTCTGATGTATGGTGTCGTTTTTATGTTGTGTCCATCTGTTGAGAACTGAGTTTTTATTTTATTAAGGATTTGTAGTATTTGTACTAGAAGAAAACTACCACGGAAGTATTGCGAGAAATGGGCAAAGAATCCGAAATAATAAACACAATAAAAATTAGAAAGTTACAATATCTGGCACACTTAGTGAGGGGACAGCGATATGAACTGCTAAGGCTGATAATACAGGGAAAGATAAGAGGAGGAAGGAGTATGGGAAGAAGGAGAGTGTCATGATCGAAAAATTTAAGGGACTGGTTTAAATTCACTATGGAACCCTTCAGAACAGCAGTAGATAAAGTAAAGATAGTAATGATGACATCCAACCTTCGATTGTGAGACGGCACTTAAAGAAGAAGTATTTCTTCGTTTTATTTTTATCGAATAAACTTTGTTTCTCATTGATAGTGTTCTATTCGAAATATTATTTCTTACTTATGGATCAAAAAATTCCTTGTCTTAAATTGAAAACAATAGTTCTTTATATCGAAACAGATATAGATAATATTAAGAAAGTTGTTTAAATGAAGAAATTGTAAATATATGTATTATTCTCTACAAATTTTTTGTCTGAAGTTATGTTTTAACATTAAACATATAATCTGACAAGAATTGTTCTTGTATATATATTTCAATTTAAAGATATGTTTCACAGAACTTTATATCGATGAGTTTTCTACATTTTTGCTCTCAAAACTTTTCAAATAGTTCTAAGATCTATCTTCCTTAAAAATAGTTATATCGAATTTCCCTTTTCTCGGCATCTTTCTAAAAGAGAATACTTTTCTCGAGAAATGTCGTATAAAGCCCCATCAGATTGTGTGACGTGGCATATATCCCGGTGCACGTAAAGCAATTGCCAGAGTCCCTAGTCCCGACCCGCCTGCTGATGCTGATGTCGAGTACGAAACGCTGCCGCCGCCGGAGTCGAGTTTGGGATCCTGAGCCGATTACCGGGGTGGTGGGTGGCCGTTTCCATGACTACCCTTTCTGGGATACAGTCTCAACGAAACGAGCTGCAACTTCTCTGTGAAGGAAGGCACGGTTTTGGAGTTGTTGAGGGAGTCGGGGGAATTTGGATGTCAACAATAAGACGACGGTACTGTAAGCGCCGTCCGAAATTTCACTCTAATTAAAATGGACAATATTTGTGCCTTAATTTTAAAAATCTTCTAAAGGATCCTTGATATATCTAAAATGTAATTAATGATGTCTTCAAAATATACTCCACCAAAAAAATATCGGATTAATTATAAAATTACAAACATTTCTGACAGCATCAATCTGGCGATATCGTCGCGTCTATTCGTCCAGTAGAGATCTGCCGTTCGAATAGTTGAGTAATATTTTTTGTTGCAGCTGAGTTTTGTGAGAATTCTTAGATATACGAGAGTGTGACGGTTTTGTGTACATAATACACGGCGCGCCTTCTAGTGTAAGTATTTTATCCACTTATTATTTTACTTTATAAAAAGTTGTAATTCGAAATTAAAGTCAAATTAACTTTAGTTTTACTTTATTTTAGGTTGAACAGGATATTGTAACATAATTGAGAAGGAATATAACGGCTACGCTGAGAGAATATATGTGTGTTACTTTTTTTATTTTTGCAGGGCTAGAAAGAAGTTTTTAACTGAGGCTGAGTTATATAAAATTCTTAATGAAGACCCAGAAACAGAAACTAGTGAAATAGAATATTCCGATGAATCTGAGACAGATGAAGAAATAATACACCATGATGACCACAATTCTGAATCTGAACAAGAACAGAATGACCACGACAGAGCCAGTAACTTCGAGGATAATACTGCAGTAAGTACGACTGCTTTCGAATATTTTCAAGGTAAAGATAAAAAACTGCATGGCGTAAGACTCCGCTGTCGTCGCAATCAAAAATTAAAAGAAAAATATTATCAAAATACTTCCAGGACCAAAGGCAGTGGCTTCAAAAGTGACCTCAGAACTTTCAGCTTTTGAAAAAATTATAGATTCTGATATATTAGAGAACATCGTACAATTTACTAATTTGTACATTGATAGTAAAAAAGAATCTGTTCAATATAAAAGAGAAACGAGATATGAAACATACTTCAAAAAGTGAAATAATGGCGTTACTGGGAGTGCTTTACCTCCTAGGCACTAAAAAGGCTAACCATACTAACGCACTTGAACTTTGGACATCTGATGGAACAGGTATAGAAATTCTTAGAGCTGTAATGAGTTACAAAAGATTTTTATTTTTGTTACGTTCAATGCGCTTTGATGACAAAACCACAAGACATGAACGGAAAATATATGACAAACTTGCACCAATTAGAAAAATATTGGACGCATTTGTTAGTAACTGTAAAAATTCCTATAATCTTGGTGAATTTGTTACAATAGACGAAAAACTAGAGGGATTCAGAGGACGTTGTAGTTTCATCCAGTATTTACCAAATAAACCAGCAAAATACGGTATCAAGCTGTTCATTTTGGGCGATGCACAAACTTACTTTGTTGGAAATTTAGAGGTTTATTGTGGACGGCAACCTGAGGGGCCTTATGCTGTATCAAACTCTCCAGTGATATTGTAGATAGGCTTATTGATTATATAAAAGGTTCAAATCGCAATTTGACAACCGATAATTGGTATACCAGTTATCCTTTAGCTATTTCCCTTTTGGAAAATAAAATAACTACAATTGGCACTTTGAGAAAAAACAAAAGGGAAATACCTATTGAATTTTTACCCCAAAAACAAAAAGAAGTGGGAACGTTACTCTTTGGAGTAAAAAACCAGAAATTATTCTAGATTATAATGCCACGAAAGGCGGTGTGGATACTATTGACCAAATGTGTGCATCATATTCTGTAAAAAGAATAACCAGAAGATGGCCACTAATTATATTTTTTTCTCTAATGGATATGGCGGGTATCAACGCGCAGGTGTTGTTTTGTGCCAATAAAACAAATCCCAAAATATGTCGCCGAATTTTTCTAAAGAATTTAAGCTTGAGTTTAATGAAAGTACATCTTTCAGAAAGAGCGACAATGCGATATCTTCCTCAGGATATTCAAGGTTTTCTAATGAAATATAAATCATGTGAAGAACCTACTAGAACAGAAGTGCAAAGCTCTAGAAAACGTGGACGTTGTGCAATATGTCCAGGCTCAAAAAATTCCAGCACAACAGTTAGATGTGGGCTATGTAGAATATTTGTATGTAAAATGCATTCAGAAACCACAATTACCTGCGTAAAATGTAAGAACAATGAACGGCAGCAATCAGAAGAAATCGAGTGAAGTAACCCGTAGGTACATGTTTTATGTTTATTATTTTATGTAACAATAAACTATTTTTGTAAATCGTGGTTGTCATTTTGTTAAAACGCACTAAATTTGGTAAAATCAACTAAAATGTGTTTTGTGTACAAAATACACAGCGCGCCCGGTTATGAAACGGTAGTCGGCGCGCCTGCTGTAGGGTTAAGAATATTAAGGCTAGAATAAATATTAAAAAGAAATTTGTAAATACAGCTTACTGTTTAAGAAAAAAATGTTAATTGGTATTTTGTAAGGATTTTATATTATCAGTCTTTATTTTACTTTTCTAAAAAATATACAGTTTGCGTTTAATTTAAAATTTTGTATTAAATATTGAGTATAGAACAACGTGACAATATAAATTTAAATTTAACGAGAGATCAAGTGGTTAGAATAATTTCCCTCATTGAAGAAGCAAGGAGTCAGAGATATGTGGCAAATTTAGTGGGTGCAAATCAGTCGACAGTATCACGAGTGGTAGGTAGGCACCGAGAGAGGTTGCCAAGAGCAACTACGCATGTGGACAATAGATTTTTAGTCCTTCAGACTTTGCGTCGAAGACATGTGACTGCAAGTCAACTTCAACATGACTTAGCCGAGACTCGAAATGTACGTGTGTCTTCAGAAACTGTTAGGCACATCTTAAGACAGTCTGGAATTTGGACCACAGTAGCTGGCATTGCCCCGAGACTTAGGGAACACCGTATAGCACTCTACTAAGAGCACGTAACTAACATTTGCAAGAGAGCACGTAAACTGGAATATCGATGACTGGGTAACATACTCTTTACGATGAGTCAAGATTTTGTTTATACACTTCGGATTGAACAATACCAGTTTATAGACGAGATGGCGAGCGTTATTTTCAATGCAACCTAAGACCGGCGACAAACTTTGGAGGAGGATCTATTATGCTCTGGGGCGGAATATCTCTTAGGGGTCAAACCGAATTGGTACAGCTAGATGGAGGATCCTTAACTGCTGATAGGTGCATTAGAGAAATTTTGGAGATGCATGTTGTTCCTTACGCCCATTTATTGGTAATGACTTTGTTTTAATACATGACAATGCACGCCCACACGTCGCAAGAATCGTTACCGAGTACCTTCAAGAGGTAAATTTACAAGTTTTGAATTGGCCAGCGCACAGCCCGGACTTAAATCCAATAGAACATGTTTGGGACCATCTTTACAGAAGGGTGAGATCTGGTAATGTGACGCCAGCTAATCTTCAGGACCTGCAACGGTTGTTAACCGTAGAATGGGATAATATCGATCAAGATTATCTAAGAAGATTAATTGGAAGTATGTCACAACGTTGTCTAGATGTTATAAGAGCTAGAGGAGGCAATACGTCTTACTAAATTATCGTTATAGATAGTTCAAGCACTCTTGACCATGGAGCTGCACGAAGGCGGGGCAAATTCAGGAAAAAGCAGAAAGCTTCTATTGTAAGTGGAATTATACAGCGCATAGTATAATGTGTTTCGCACGGAAGTGGGGACTAAGCCAAATTTCGTCTACTGCGACGTGGTCAAGAGTGCTTGCATGCACTATACTTTTGATTTTTATTTTTTTTTATTCAATGCTTTTTGTGCGCTTACTTCTAATTTATGAAATAAATTAAATAAAACCTTTGTTTTTCGTACATTCTGCATTTTTCCTTTAATACCTGTAACGCACTTAAAAAACAACAGTAAAAAGTCCATGTTTTAAATTATTTTTAATACAAAATTTGCAGATTCATAGATGATGCAATACTTTTTTGGCGGAGTGTATTTAAATCATTAATAGTTGATAAAGAATTTGTGCCAAAGCAAAAATAAATATAATTTTAATAATATCAGTGTACTGTCTGTATATATAACGAAAATTGATAAAGAAGAAAACTGATGCAAAGATAAAAAATACTAATTTTCATTCATTCAATATTATATTTATTTTCTTATTCCTTTCCTGTTTCTTTTTCTTTCGTTTTCTTATTCTCTTGATTATTATCACTCTTTTCATCGTCAGTATTATTTTTATGTCCTGCTTCTTAAGCATATCTCAACATCCCCCTCTCTTTTACTTATTTTTATTATACGTTTATATTCTTGTCTAGAGAAGAGACTCACAATATTGTAGAAGAATGACGGAAACTTAAAAACCGTAGATCAAATTCAAAACAAAAAGAAATAGAGACATGCATCATAAGTACAACTATAAAACATTTGTGCAGAAGGGACACAAATAATTATTTTAAAATCATATGTCAACTAGAGGAACATGCTGACCATCAAGAATCTAGAGAACTTTTCTCAAAAGTCAAGTATCTAGCAAGAGAAAAAAGTCAAATCGCAGTCACAGATCATTAAAGATAATATTGGAAATACCATAAAAAACCCAGACGGTGTCGCAGAGGTGTGGAAACAATATTGCGAAATATTATTCTCTAACATCGACCCAGACAATAATACAGAGAAAAGAAGTTATGAAAAAGAACCTCAAATATTAAAATCGGAAATTGAGGCGGCAATTAAAAAGCTAAAATTCATAGAAGCAGAAGGAAAAGATGGAATAACAGCTGAAACACTAAAAGAAATGGAAGACTTAGTGACTGAATTAGCTTAGAATTTGCAGTGAGATCTAAAATACCGGAAAATAGCCAAATGACTGAGGTAAATTCACTCTTACCAAAAATTCTCCAAGAACAATGCGGATTCGTCCTAGATAGAGGAACAAGAGAACATATTTTTAATATGTTCTCAAATGCAAAGGCCTTCAATGTCGTAAAATTGGATAAAATGTGGTATATACTTGAATATGAGAGAAATGGATCCGCCAGATCATCTAATGTATTTATTACAAAAACTATATGTAAATAATACTGCTAATGTAAGAATTAATAATGTGGTTTCGAAAAATTTCAAAGTAAAATCTGGAGTTCGACAGGGAGGGATGAGTAATATTCTATTTATATATATATATATAATATATATATATATATATATATATATATATATATATATTATATATATATATATATATATATATATATATATATATAGTGAACATATTATGCGTCTAGTTTTTGAGGAATGATAAGGTGGAGTAACGATAGGAGGAAGAAAAATCAAAAACCTACATTATGCTGATGACACTGTTATATTGGCGTCATCACCAGAAGAACTGGAACAAATTATAAATAGACTAGGCACGGTGAGTACGGAATATGGTTTGAAAATAAATATGCAGAAAACCAAAGTGATGATCATCGATAGAATCAGAAACAACCAGGCAGAGATAAGAATCATGGCAGGTTATGAAGTGGTCAGGCAATTTAATTACTTAGGCTCCATTATTACTAACAGTGGAGGATGCGAAGACAAGATCCGTCGACGCATCAGAATGGCCAGATCGGCAACAGCCAAACTTACAAAAATTTAGAAGAACACTGACATCATCAAAAATACAAAATTACGCCTTGTTCGAACATTGATATTTCCTATCGCCACCTATACTTCAGAAACTTGGACAATCAAAAAAGCCGATTCAAAGCGTATAATGAAGCATTTGCAAATAAGCAAGATTGTATCGCAGTTTTTTTTTATATTAATAAAGCTTATGATACTGTCTGGCGATACAATATCATATCAAAATTGTATAATTGGAATATCAGAGGCAATATGTTAAAATTTATTTTCAATTTTCTTCATTCTCGCAGCTTCATAGTTCGATCAGACAACGCTAACTCAGATAAAAAAGTTCAAAAGAACGGAGTACCACAAGGATCAGTTATAAGCTCAACCCTTTTTCTAATAGCCATAAACGACATACTTCAACAATGCTCACCGATTGTTAAAGGAAGATTATACGCTGATGACTTGGTTTTATTTGCCAAAGGAAAAAACCCTACATCTATTCAAAAACATTTACAACAAACAATTAATAATTTAGAATCATGGTCTAGGACTACCGGATTACAATTTTCACCGACAAAAACTAAATGTATTTTATTCACACGAAAACATAACACTCTAATTCCACATCTAAAGCTATATAATCAAACCCTTAGTTTCACAAATAATATCAGATTTTTAGGTATGGTTTTCGACCAAAAGCTCTCCTGGAAAAAACATACAGAAGAACTTAAAAAATCATGCCAAGCAGGACTAAATTTCATGAAAACTATTTCCAGCAAAAACTGGGGAGCAGATCAAAATACACTATTACATGTATATAAATCTTTAATTAGATCCAAACTCGACTATGGTGCAATAGTTTATTCATCAAGCAAAGTATCTGTATTGAAAACATTAGAAACTGTTCAAAACACAGCTTTACGAATAGCTACAGGCGCGTTTCGCACGACACCAGTTGAAAGTTTACAATGCTTAACAGGAGAACCACCACTAAGTTTACGACGCAAATACCTTTCTCTCTCATATGCTTCTAAAATAGCTAGTAATAAAGAACACCCTACTTATACCAATACGTTCACAGATCGATTTCAAGACACTTTCTCTACAAGAAGACTAGATCCACCATTTTACGAAAGAATTAGAAGAAATCTTCATGACCTACATCTTAAATTTCCTGAAATTCTTCCAACAAATTTCCTAACTTCTCCACCTTGGTTAATACCAATTCCCAAGATTAATACTAACCTTAGTATATATAAAAAACGTGAGACTATAACAGGCCTGATCAAACAATCATTCTTAACAGAAATGGAAACTTATAAAAATCACTATAAGATATACACTGACGCATCCAAATCTTCAGACGGTGTTGGTGCAGCCATCCTTACACCCAATACATCTTTAAAATTTAAATTCAATCCCATTACTTCGTCGTATACTGCGGAGTTGTTTGCAATATTACAAGCACTTATCCACATAAAAGAGACGAAACAGTCCCCGTCTCTCATAATAACCGATTCACTAAGCTCACTTCACACTATAAAACGTTTATATACCAATAATCCAATTTCCTCACGTATCAAATCAGAAATAGAGATTCTAAATAATAATAAGATCACTGTTGACTTCATGTTTGTTCCATCACATTCAGGTATACAAGGAAATGAAGAAGCAGATGAACTAGCCCGCTTAGCATCCTCCAGCCAGGACTCCATTCTCATTAATGAGGTTCCTTCAGATGACTTTAGGTCAGAAATAAAACATAAAGTGTTAAGTGCGTGGCAAAATAAGTGGAGTGTATCACAAAATAAACTAAAAGAAATCAAACAATTAGTGAAACCGTGGCTCCAACCCACAGCGAATAGACACGATCAAGTGAAAATAACACGTTTGCGACTAGGACATAGTAACTTTACACATAAACACCTCTTTACGCGAACTGTGCCGCCAATATGTGAAACGTGTCAAGTAACACTCTCCGTGAAACATATACTAACTCAGTGCAAAAAATATGAAGCAGCAAGAAAGAAGCACACTATACCAAATAACATGAAGGAAGCCCTAGGAAAAAATATGAACATTAAAAACACAATAAGTTACCTTAAAGACTCATACTATATCATTTATTGTAATTTTTTTCTAACTGTACCTGTAGTTTACATTTAGGTCGCTAATAACCCTGGTGGTTACAGCGTATAATGGCATTCAAAATGTGGGTCCACCGTAGAGTGTTGCTCATACTATGGACCGCCCATCGCACAAATAACTCAATTCTAGCAGAACTTAACATAAAATCTAGATTCATCACAACTCCAAAATATACTGAGATATTTTGGACATATAACTAGAAGAAGAGAAGCATGAGCGAATAATACTTGAAGGTAACATAGCGGGTAAAAGATCCAGAGGAAGATCTCCAGTACGATGGTCGGACCAAATAAAGGGGATGACTGGTTACTCATTTTCCGAAACAAAACAACACGCACAGAGGGAAATAATTAGACAAAAATAGTAAAACAAATTACATGACCCCACTATATCCTTACGAAGGAGAAAATATTGATTAGGATTCTTCTCTAATTTCCTCTCTTCTCTTTTTATTCTGCTACTTTTTCTATTTCAGTTTTACCATTTTTTTAAAAAGCTTGAGAATGCTTTGGATATGAATTGACATATTTTTTACATTCATTTTTAGAACAAACGTGATTATAAATGTACCCAACGTGATTGGTTGTTATTCTTAGTTAAATGCCTCATGTGAAATCGCATCTGCAAACTCAGTTTCAAAATAAAACGATCAATTAACACTGTTTGTCTAACACCAACCCCTCAACTATTTACTTTACACATCAGTAAAATGAAAACAGGCAAAATACAGTCTGTCCGCTGGTTCTTTATTCCTTAGAAAAAAGGAATAGGGAACCGTTGGAACAGTTGTCATCTGTTTAAGAGGTACAAAAAGTACAATTTTTAAATATCTTTAATGATTGCAAGCATATAAATTTCTATTAGCAACTATCATAATTAAATATTAACTATTCACATCCAGATGTCAGTAAAGTGAGCCGTTACGATTCGGGGATTCCCTTGTTACATGATGTCCCTATTACATCATTGCAAGTGTCACATTAAAATAAAAGGTATAACCTGTTATTGTTTTAAAATAATTTTTCTCTTAGCAGTGTTCGTTTTATATAAGTTGTTTAAAATTTTGCTGATTCCAAGTTGCAATAGAATAAGCAGCATGGATTGAAAGATTTCAAGTAAGTGTCGTAAAGTTTTATTTTTCATTAGAAGAGGTTTTTGCCATCTCAATATCGCAAGTCTAACTTTTTTTATTTCTTTTTTTTTTTAAGATTTATTTATTTGGCCCAATGGAGAAAAAAAACATCAAGACAATCAATTTCTTTGAAGAAAATTGCAATTTCAGATCACTTAGGAAAAGGAGAAGGATCTACAGCAATTGGAAAACATTTTAATTTAGACGAATCAATTGACAACGAACAAACAATTAATAAAATGTTAAATCAAAAACTACACAAGAAAGCCCTGAAATTAGTATTTCCACCACCAGAGAAAAAACCCAGTACCTTCTGCTTGATTACATATACAGGCAAAATAACAACAAAAATTGCCAAACACATAAAAAAGAAAGGAATAACACCAGCTTTCCGAACAAATAACAACCTAGGCAAATATATTAAAAATAACAAGAGCCAAAATAAAAAACACTTAAATAGTGGTGTGTACAAACTTCAATGTGGCGACTGCCCAAAAACTTACATCGGTCAAACTGGTAGAAACTTTGATAAACGAATAGCAGAACATAAAAGGGCTTTCAAGAATAGAAAAACAGATTCGACATACGCACTTCACCTTCTAGATCATAATCATTCTTTTAATGACAAATTTAAAATTCTTCACATTCAAAATAAAGGCCTTAAGCTATCTTTGTTAGAATCTATGGAAATCAACAAATTAAAAAACACAGATATAATTCTGAATGACCAACTTAAGACAAACAGTTCTCCCCTCCTCAACCTATTTCATTAGAGACTATAAATTTGTAAACCCAAGCCAAAAATAGATCACTTGAGAAAGGCAATCAGCCGAAACAGCTGTAGTGATAAGATTTAAAATAAATTTTGTGGAAGTTTGAAAACAAAGTTTTCAGTGTTTTATTGTTACATCCGTAAAGTTGTTTGCAAAGTCGAAATACAGGGCAAACAATCACATGCATTTAAAACTCAAGTTGGGCTGCGACAGGGAGATGCGCTGGCGTGTCTCCTTTTCAACATAGCTGTGGAAAAGGCGTTCAGGAAGGCCCAGATAGACAACAGAGGAAACATTTTTAATAAATCATCCCAAATTTTGGCACATGCAGATGATGTTGACCTAGTTGCCCGCACAACACGCAAGCTAGAAGAGATGTATACCACCTTGTCAAATGCCTAAAAAAATATGGGCGTGCAAGTAAATGAGGAGAAAACTAAGATAATGGCATCAACACCCAACAATAGAGACAGAAACATCGGCCACCAATTCACGGTTGATAACTCTACCTTTGAAGTGGTGGACAAATTCACATACTTAGGCTTAAGATCGAGTAACATTATTACATACTTTGGAGCAATACATCACGAGATAAGATGTTGAAATCACTCGTAGTAAATAAATTTCTAAGACCACGTGCTTTAAAAGACAAAGATTTACTTTACCAGTAGAACAATAAAAATCAGTTGATGTTAGAAAATTATGATCATTAGAGAAAAACATTATGATTTAATCTGGAAGACTATTGAAGAATTAAGATATTTTAAACACGTTTTAGAACAAGATAACTTCCACCTGCAGACAAAGTTCATAAATAATTAGTTTATTAGATGATTCAAATCTAACTGCAATGTAGCGTATTCCTAACTTGCATCAAATCAAACTTAAAATTGCTACACGATCTTTCCCTTAGACTCATCACCGAGTTTGTTTTACTAACTTCCCCTTGCAATGTGACGTTTTGAATTCACGCTCAAAATACCCCAATAAAACATCAGCGATTGAATTTGACACCCCAGAGGACGTTTATTAACCAGATGGGTAGTTTCCCATGGAAACTCACACCAATTTTCGCGTGAACATTGCGGTTTTCATTATTTTCTCGTCTCGCTCGGTTTAGACCGTGATTTGAATTTAAATTTAAATGTAGTTCGGCAAATCCGGCAACTTTTCGTATGGGATTGGCGTAGAGGTGTTGCCAAATGGTGGTGGAATTATTGACGTTTCCGGAAAACGGGTTACAAAAACAAGTTTGCTATGTATATCTTGTGCTTGTTAATTTGTCATGATTTATATTCTATTTGAAAATGTTTAATACCACATGTTGTGTGACATACCTGATAATATCAATATTCTATATTACGTGCAATTTTTTTAGTTTTTTACTAATCGTGATAAGAAGTTATCGTGATCTAGTGAAATCAAAGCATGAGCAAAATGTCTGACTTTGCTTGAAGTATTGTATAATCTCCAGACATTGATTATTGTATTTGGCTTTAAAAATTAAAATTGGGTTGGTAAGTATGTAATACAGTGGGTTATCAAATTATTAGAAGCATCCTATAAAATTTGACGTTTTGTTTAAAAATGGTATTTAATGGTAAAACTTTAGATATAATGCAACGTTTTGTTGAAGATCCACATGCATCCTCACGCAGGGTTGCACAAATAAATGATGTAGGTCGTTCTTCAGTCTTACGTGTATTACGTAAGAATAAATTTAAACCATACAAAATTAACTTATTGCAAGAATTAAGTGAATTAAGTGAAGAGCTAAAAAGAAGTGACATATCACAGCTAAAGGGTCTGCAACTAGACGAATTAAACGATAAAATAACAACAGAACTACTAGAAGCAGGCCTGAAGATTGCTAATAGACAAAAGCGAAAACAACAAAAAAATAGCGCTAAATCACAAGATATGCTAAAAAAACGACGACAACTACTGAATGATAACAAAAGAAATACAGTGGAGTTTACCGAACTGAACAAAACCATAAGAAAACAGATAAAGGAAGATTTAAAGAAATACCAAGAAGACCGCATTAAGAAAATCATAGAGAAGAACAAAAGTTTAAAAACAATGAAGACAAATATAGAAAAAAGAAAACTAATCGTGCCTAAAGCTGAGAACAATGAAGAAAGAGATCACAGAAAGATATTACACAGACCTATACAGTTCCAAAAATGACCCACCACCATCATCTAAACAGAATCTCTCGAGGAAAATACAAAATGTTGGCTCAGAGGTATTACCAGAAATAACTGAAGATGAAATCGAAAAATCCATAAACGACATGAAAAGAAATAAAGCGGCCGGTGAGGACAAAATACTGGCGGAACTGATAAAAGAATTAGGAGACGATAAAAAAAATGCTAAAAATACTGTTCAACAAATGTCTGTTTGAAGGTAAAATACCTAAACAATGGAGAAATGCCAACACAATCTTAATACATAAGAAAGGAGACCGAACAGACCTAAACAACTACCGTCCTATTTCCCTTTTGTCACAACTATATAAAACCTTCACAAGAATAATAAACAACCGACTAACCTATAAACTTGATAACTACCAACCAGTGGAACAGGCCGGATTCAGGAAAGGATACAGCACAATCGACCATCTACATGCGCTTAAAATCTTAATTGAGAAAACCAATGAATACAACCTTCCGCTGTACTTAGCATTCGTAGATTATGAAAAGGCTTTCGACAGCATTGAACACTGGGCGGTTGAAGAAGCTCTGGTCAATAGTAGAATAGATTCAAGATACCGACAATTGATACATGATATTTACCAAAACGCAACCATGACCGTAATTCTGGACGACAAATTAATAACGGATAATATAAAAGTTAAACGAGGAGTCCGACAAGGCGATATAATTTCACCTAAACTGTTTACCTTGACCCTCGAAGACATAATAAAATCAACAGATTGGGAAAACAGAGGAATATGTATTAACGGAAAATACCTAAATCACCTTAGATATGCGGATGATATACTCCTGATCTCCTCGGAACGACAAGAACTGGAATTAATGCTGAATGAACTTCATGAAAAATCACTGCAAAAAGGCCTAAAAATTAACTTCAACAAAACAAAAGTAATGACAAACACGGAAGACCAAGAGGCAATAAAAATAAAAACAGAAAAAATAGAACAGGTAAATGAGTATATCTATCTAGGACAAGCAATCAGAGCTAACAGAGAAAATCAAACAGCCGAAATATCGAGACGAGTAAGAATGGGATGGGCAGCGTTCGGCAAACTTTCTTACGTTCTAAAAAATCAAACAATCCCTCTATACTTACGAAGCAAGGTATATAACTCCTGTATAATACCGGTGCTCACCTACGGAGCACAGACATGGACATTTACACAGGCCAATTTGGATAGGATAAGGAAGGCACAAGAGCGATGGAGAGACAAATGTTGGGTGTATCACTTAAAGATAGAAAACGTAACCAGTGGATCAGAACCAGAACAAAGACAGTAGACGCGATAGAACAAGCAGCAAAACTAAAATGGAAATGGGCTGGACACAATGAACGTCTCCAAGACGGACGATGGAACAATGCCATCGGAAAGTGGCGTCCATACAATGCAAAGAGATCAAGAGGCAGACCACAGATGAGGTGGAAAGATGACATCAGGAAACAAGGAGGTCCCACATGGCAGAGAACAGCTCAAGATAGGAAAAGATGGAGAGAACTGGGGGACACCTATATCCAACAATGGAAGGATAAAGAATAGGTTCAAAAAAAAAAGTGAAGATGACTTTGATCGTAGATTAGAGTTTACTGAGGTAAGGATGGATAAAATTGAAAATAATGAAAATTTCGGTAACAGAATATGTTTTTTCGATAAAGCAACCTTTAGACTGTATGAAAGTGTAAATCGACACAATTTAAGGTACTGGAGGGACGCACTGGATGCGTGAAAGCCATACTCAACGACTAAAAGAATTAAAAGTATGGTCAGGTATAGTAGGTATTTAGTTAATTGGGCCATTTTTTATCAAAGGAAATTTAACGTCAGATAGTTACGCAATGCTACTTGCGTGAGAAATGAAATTGTACCTACACTGAGAAACTTCTTTGGGGCCAATTTTAATCTGATATGGTTTCAGCGAACTTCAGCTCATTTTAGAGTAAATGTTCGGTGTTATTTAGATGAGATATTTCCCGGACGATGGATTGGTAGACGAGGTACACTTGAATGACCTCCACGTTCACCTGATTTTAATCCTAAAGATTATTTTTATTATATTATACTTGAAAAATTCAGTTTACAAAACTAAACCAGCAAGTCTTGTAGAGCTAAGGCAACGAATTATCGATGAATCTCGAATAATTTCTAGACAATCATGGAGAAATATGGTAGACGCATTCTACCATCGATTAGGGTACTGTCAACTCACAAATGGAGCACATTTTGAACACTTAAATAACCATTATGTTAAAAAATGTTGTAATATATCAATTGTTACGTTTTAATATAGTTGAAAATAGTTAATATTCAAAAATTTATTGAGACAATTAGCGTTGTCAGACTTTGTGTTTTATGTATTTAAGACCTTCCAGACTACATAAAATTATAAGTGTTACATATAATTGAACTCGTATTGAATAGGAGATTCCAATCATGACTGAATATACAGGGTGATGAATTTGAAAAACCAATGTTACTAATAATATAAGAGAAACGGCAAATCTGGCCGCAAATATTGCAAATATCAAATATAGAATCTCCATATCCCAAAATAGATGTACCTTAATTTTTTTACAATTATGAACAGACTTTTGGGTCACTCTGTATATAACAAAAAATAATTGTACTTTTCGTATTTGAAGCACAAAATACTCTAAGAAGTGATAGTGAACAAGTTATATAGTGTGGATTTACTCCCTTCACTTTGTATAATAACATTAATGCAAGTGAGAAAAAACAAACTACAAGAATGTATACGCCTGCTTTTCCCTCTTAGTAAACATATCGATAGTGTGATATATCGTCTTTTCTCAGCTATTCAAATACTAGACGTAGTAATACAAGGGAAATCAATAAAACTCCCCTCCTGGTTGGGAAAATATACACTAATAATACTCCTTCTGTTTTCGATGAATGTGTAATTGCTGTTAACAGTTTTATTTTAACGATTTGAATGATTTCCTAAATGGAAATCGAAACGTCAGAATGAACTATTTTTATAAAATAGTTTAAAAAAAGTATTTTTCGCTGAACTTGGGGTTAATTCCCAATTAAAATAATCTTTCTCGTCAATATTTTCTCCTACATAAGGATGTAGTGGCGCCATGCAATTTGTTTGATACATGTCCAATTATATCTCTCATGTCCGTGTTGGTTTGCTTTGGAGAATGAGTAACCAGTCATCTCCTTTATTTGGTCCGACCATCGTACTGGAGATCTTCCTCCGGATCTTTTACACCTTCAACTATCATTCGCTATATGCCTTCTCTTCTTCAAGTTATATGTCCAAAATATCTCAGTTTTGGTTGATAGTTGTGATGAGTCTAGTTTTTATGTTGCCAAGCACATAAAAAAGAAATGAATAAGACCAGCTTTCACAACAAATAACAACTTAAACAAATATATTAAAAATAATAAGAGCCAAAATAAAAAACACTTACACAGTGGTGTGTACAAACTTAAATGTGGCGACTGCCCAAAAACTTACATCGGTCAAACTGGTAGAAACTTTAATAAACGAATAGCAGAACATAAAAGGGCTTTCAATAATAGAAAAACAGAATCTACATACGCACTTCACCTTCTAGATCATAATCATTCTTTTAATGACGAATTTAAAATTCTTCACATTCAAAATAAAGGCTTAAGCTATCTTTGTTAGAATCTATGGAAATCAACAAATTAAAAAACACAGATGTAATTCTGAATGACCAACTTGAGACAAACAGTTCTCCCCTCCTCAACCTATTTCATTAAAGACTATAAAGTGTAAACGCATGCCAAAAATAGATCACTTGAGAAAGGCAATCAGCCGAAACAGCTGTAGTGATAAGAGTTTAAAATAAATTTTCTATAAGTTTGTTATTGTTACATTTTAGCTTTTTAATTTAAAGTTCTCTAGATTCGTGGCGGTCAGCATGCTCCTCTAGTTGTAAACATATGTTTTTAATATAATTATTTTTGTCCCTTCTGCACGTGTTTTATAGTTGTATTTATGGTGCATATCTCTATTTCTTTTAGTATTGAGTTTGATGTGAATTAAAATAACATATTACTTTAAAAATGCCACAAGAGAATAGCTTTACAACATCAAAATCAATTATTTTACCACAAAGCTTAGTTTGTCATGTTTACATCTGTCTACCAAAATCAATAGGATAATGACCATTCCAGCGGTATTTTCACGGAGTCAGGCTACATCTACACCACGTCAGTGTTGCGTACGTGGCTGCAAAGCCCTCAAGTGCAGACGAAATGACACCACTGTCGTCTGCATCGGGCTTCCTTAAACTGATACTTCAGCTTTTTACACCAAACGGGCCACGTGAGACACGAAATAAACATCGATTACTTGGGTATAGAGTTTCTTTATTTGATTTTATAAGAATTGTGGTTGAGGAAGGAATTTTCGCGTTGTTTTGAGTGTTGTTATGACTGAGACTGAGATTTAGAAAAAATGATTAGAAATTTTCATATAGCAGCTGCATTAGTGAAAACCATTCTCAACTTTTACACTTGGAGAAAAATTTATTTGAGATCAATTAACAATAAACTTATAGGTCATCGATGTAACAACCTAGGACTTCCACAAGGGTCAGTTCTGAGCCCTTTATAATTTAATCTATATACATCTCATTCGCACAATGTCTCCATAGTAAATAACAGTTTTAATATAATACAATAAGCTGATGATTTTCTTATATATTCATCTTCCAAAACATACGATAAGTGCATACAAATTTTGGGAAAAATGGACGACTTCTCCAATAGCTGGTTTAAAGAAAATGGGTTCGAAATAGCACCAAGTAAATCTAGTATATGTATTTTCACGAGGCATAATCCCAAAAATAGACAAGTTAACAGTGAACAGTCCGGAATATAATTTCTGTTCTTCAATTAAATACTTAGAGATGATTCTTGACCGTAAATTAACTTGGAAGTTACACATTGACTTCATGTTAAAAAGATGTAATAAGGGATTAAATTCCGTTAACGCAATTTCTAAAACTTGGTGGGGAGCCGATGTAGAAACTGCGTTACTTTTTTATCGATCGTACATAAGATCAATCATAGATTAAAGATGTGTTTTGTATAGTTCAGCAGCTAAGTATATCTTATTGAAAATAGACGTGTTTCAAAATACAATATTACCTATGTATTTGCCTAGGTAATATGAAATCAACTCCAACCAATTCGTTATATGTTGAAGCACTAGAATTTCTACTCAAATATAGAAGAGAATATCTTAGTCAAAAATTTCTGATTAATATTTGTCATAGAAACCTCTCTCTTTACTGCAGTATTAGCAAACTTAATAATGCAGATTTAACAAATAAATATTGGATCCATAGAAACTCTCCTCCACTTTTTAACACTTTTAGAAATCTCTCAAATTGCATTTATACCAACTTCTGCAAATATGATAATTCAAACTTTGAAGAATTTTATGCTTTTTTCAAACTATTACGGTAATTAAACCAAGGTACCATGTAAATACTGCAATCAGCTACAATATTTTAAAGAATTTATTAGAAAACTGGCCAGCATCAACAGTTATTTATACAGACGCATCAAAGTCTTCTCTTGGCACTGGATGCGCTTTTTATATTCATTCAAAAAGTATAGAAAACATGTTGACATAATTTTTCAATTTTTACTGCTGAAGCCATAGTAATTTATGAAGCATTAAAGAATTTTAAGAATTCCAATGACAACTCTGCAATAATTGCATCTGATTCTTTGTCAGTTTTTATAGCCATCGAGACTATATCTTTTCCTAGCAAAAGCACAAATATTTACATCCTTCTAATCAAAAAACTATTTTTGAATTACATCAGGAACAAAGAACAGTTAGATTTTTGTGGATTAGAGCTCACATAGGGCTTGAGCATAATGTAGATATATTAACTAAGAAAGCAATTGATTCTAGTGCGAAGACAGATTATAAGCTCTGCATACCAGATGTATTTGTAACATTCAAGAATATTGTAAACAATCAGTGGAAATAAAAATATTGTGAATATAGTCAACACTCTAACTCACAATATGCACTAATAGAACCCTCAGTCCCGAGTGAATTTTGGTTTAAAAATTACTCTGTTCCACGTAGATACATTACATCTCTATTATCAGAATGAAATCAGGACACGCATGTTATCCGGCTCATCTGGCAAAACTTAAAATTGTAAATTCCAATTGTATGGTGAAGTTTGTCAAAAAGAAGCAGATTTAAACAACATTTTTTTGAATGTACAAAATATATACAACAAAACGACTTAATAAACAATTTAATCAAACATGAAATCCTTCCACCCTATAACATTTGTTACCTTTTGTCATTAAATAACAAAATTGTATATAACTACTTAACAGAATCAGAATCATCAGGTTTAAATTTTAAAATTGCCTAAAATAAGTATAAACCATTTATTTAAAACAAACGTGGTTATGAAATTTTGACTATGGTTAAAAAGCAAAAATGGTTATACTTACTAGGTTAAAATGCCTGAGCCACCAAAATACATGGGTAAAAACCCTTTAAATTACATATAGTTGTAAAAGATTATACATCATGTTGTTAAAAAACTGTGATGTTCAGTATTAAATTAAATATGACTTCATGGTTCAACATATATGGCTGAAGTGAGTTCCAGAGACGGAAAGTAAAGCTCTTCACACGGAGAACAGCTGGTAACTGATTGACAATATACCTATGAACGGTGTCGAAAACAAAATGTCAATGTAACATGGAACTATATTAGTTATACCTAGTATTACTACAGCCAAAAGATTCAACAAATTATTTTGCTGATTTTAAAAAATAATAATAGCAATCTAGGTGTTGGGATTTAAAAATTTGAGGTATAATAGGTGTGAAATCACCGATGGTGTAAAAGTCATGTTTAAGAGAATGACCTGTGTATTAGGAAACCTATGGTACTTTTTGTCGTATGGAATGTGGTCTAAAAGTGTATTTTATGTTTGATTAGCTTATATATATATATATATATATATATATATATATATATATATATATATATATATATATATGAAAATTATCCTTTTATGTTTATCACATCTAGAACTTAAAAATTAAATAGCAAATATTTGAAGCTAATATAAGACCTCGTATTTAAATGACTTTATTTAAGTTTGCTAGTATGGTGAAAAAATTAATAAAAATAAGTTTAGTAAATTGAAAATCTATAGGCTGAAGAAATCAGAGTTATAACCTATGTGATTAAATTTAAAATTGAAGAGGCTGAGCTCCTCGGAGACTTGATGAGAATAAAAGTAGAGGAAATGACTGAAGAAGAAGGGGATGATTAAAGGAGAAAAGAAAAGAGAAAAGGAGTTAATCAACAATTAGAGATTAAATTAGAGATAATTTTTTTTCCTTTCCTTTAGGAAGAACTTAAATGTCTATGCCAAAAAAACTGACTGAGAATTAAAAATTTTGAGTTGACGATTACTAAAAACTACAATTATCAACAGAATTTGTTAAGAAAATCAGAGTTGTTTCAGTTGGCGAGAATTTATTTGAATAGAAAATTTCTGAACAAATGCGTGTGGAGAGTAGTTTCTGCGTTGATACCATGGTTTGACTCCTATGGATTTTTTTTATAAGAGCTTGTTCTTAAACTTGTATCTTCAATATTATTTTAATGTGAGTTTTTTCTAAACTCATTCTAGTAAGGTAAAAACCTCGAAAAAGATGAGAATGCGCAAAACTGGCCATATGTGTTTTCAATTTAAATCTTCTTTCAAAAAAATAAAAACATACCTTTTCGTTTCTTAAATGCATGTTTTATCTGCTGTCAATGCCAATATAACATGCTGAATATATACCGAACATCCTGTAACACTGACTATTTCACTAGACTACTTTTAACTGATCACCGCCTTTTAACTGAAGGCGGTTCGAAAAGTTTGGCAAGCAGCAAATGGCTGGTAAGAAATTCATCAAACGAAAATTTATGCCCAGTTAGATTATTTTTGAAATTAATGGAAAAAGGAGAACCAAATATTTTACCAGACATACTCTTTCTTACCGTTCAACCCAACTGGAAGGATGGAACTTGGTTCAAAAATTGTCTACTTGGAATCAACACCGTATCTAAGTGGACAAAAATGCAAGGTATTTCTGAACAGGAGTTAATTAACGGGTCACTCAAATGCAAGCTCTTTAAAACAATAGCTGCAGCTGCATTCCAGTCACCACCAGATGTTGATCGAAAATCTCAGAACAACAAATGAAGTGGGATCTTCGAATTTCCAAATGCTACAGGTCAATAATACACAAAATCATGATTTGGTAGAAAAGATTAGGCAAACTACTATAGCTTATAATTATTGTACATCTAATTTTTTTTTTATTTACAAATTCGCATCAACCCGAAGGTTATTAGCGAGAATCAGATTTACAATATTAAATATATTATATATTAACAAAATTAATAGCTTTTAAGTAGTTTAACATATTTGTGAATGAACAATTTGCACCAAGTGCTTTCTCTAAGTTTATTGAGATACCATAATTGATTCTTGCTGTGGAGAAAACTGGACAGTCTACAACATGTTTCACCGAGAGTTTAACGTTACACTGCTCACATTTTGGTTCGGATTCTTTAGTAATTAAGAACTTGTGCGTGGCACTGGTATGACCTAATCTAAGACGAGTTATTGTCACTTGATCCCTTTTTTTAGTGGGGAAACATCTCCATGGTTTAATGTTTGGTTTGATATTCCGAAGATTGGACACTGAAAATTCCCACCGGTTTTGCCACTCACTTAGGATCCGCGATTTGATAACACTTGAAACATCATTAGCTATCACGTATTTCACAATAATAGAGTCAGCTGAGTTGACGGCTTCACGCGCCCACTTATCTGCTTCTTCATTACCTCTAATACCAATATAGATTACCTCCTTTTTACAATTTTCTATCTCTATCAGATTTTGTTTTATTTTTTCAAGAAATGGGTATATTCTTCCTATAGATTGTAGTGAGTTTAGTGAATCAGTCAAAATTATATATTTCTGATTTGGTGAGGATATAATATATATGAGTGCCTCGTATATGGCATATAATTCTGCATTAAGAGTACTATAGTGTATTGGCAACTTATATTTTTGACACATATTAGAGGATATAACTGCTGCTCCCACTCCATCTGTTGATTTTGAAGCATCTGTATAAATTTGAGAGAAATTTGTATACTTTGATAATAAGTTTTCAGATTTTGATGTATTATACTATGGTTAGTAGTGTGTTTGTCCAATGATGTTAGGGTAGTTATTATTTTAGGTACTCCTAAAGTCCATGGTGCAGCAGGTTCAAAACTAACGGGAAAGCAAGGAGGTAAGGTGGTGTTCAGAGATGAGAGATCCATTTTGATTCGGTGGTAGAAAGGTTTATGTAGACGTGGTTTATTGGAGAAAAATGTTAATAATCGGTTAAGGTGATCATATTTGAAGGTGTGGTTGTTAGGATTTGCATTTGATTTAATTGCATAGGTTAACTTTAAGTACATTCTTCTGTGATATAGTGATGGTTCAGCTGCTTCACAATACAGGCTTTCTATTGGTGTAGTTCTGTAAGCTCCCAAGACAATGCGGAGTGCAGTATTGTGTATTGAATCTAAAATTTTAAGGGAAGACTCAGTAGCCGATGAATATGCTATCGCGCCATAGTCTAATTTAGATCTGATTAGAGTTTTGTAGAGAGAGAGCATAGTTTGTCTATCTGCCCCCCAATCTTTTTTAGATAGTGATTTAAGGATATTAAGTCTTGCTTGGCATTCGATTGCCAATTTTTTAATATGTTCTTTCCAATTTAGATGTTGGTCGAATGTCATTCCTAAAAATTTTACATTATTTTTTCGAACTAGAGGCTTGTTATATAGTGAGAGTGGAGAGTGACTAGGGTAGCTTTTCTTGGTAAATAATATAAATTGTGTTTTTTCTGTAGAAAATTGAAATCCACAATTTTGCGACCATTCCTCTAGTTGATGTAAAAACGTTTGCAGCATACTCGTGATGTTTTCCATATTTTGGCTTCTCGCATAGATAACAAGGTCGTCTGCGTATAAGAGACCTTTCAGTGGTGAGTTCATATTGGCTAGGACATCATTTGTTGCTACTAAAAAAAGTGTAGGGCTTAAAACTGATCCTTGAGGAATACCATTCTCTAGTTTTGTTTTTGGTGATAGCATACCATTAGTTTTAAGGTGGAATGATCGATTGGTTAAGAAATTATTAATGAAAGCTAGGCAGTGTCCTTTGATATTTAAATTATGTAGTTTTTTAACTATTAGGTGTATACATCTAATTTTGTTAACAAATAAATAAAGATTATGTTTCGTTGATTGATGTAGAAATGATTTCGAATATCATTTGAAAGAAAATTATTTACTGGCAAAATTTTCTTCTAGATTTATTCGAGTTTGTTGCCTTTTGGCAATGTCCGCTTATGAAATTTTGACAAAATCCCGCAATTGACGTCTCGTTATTTAACTGTTAAAATTTCATTCGCAAAAATTGCCCGGCAACAAAGTTTCATACCAGTTGAAATTTACGGCAATATTTTCTTTCTATTATATTAGGTATATACGAATATTTCGAGCAAAAAATTCTGGGAAATTTACTTTGTACATTATTCAATGTGATTTAACTCTTGTACATATGTATTTTTTCTGTAGGTGCAATTTAGCAATCATAAAAGATGTAGTTTGAACAATTTTCGCAATTTTGGTAGATTACTTTCAATATTTGGAGGAGAGAAACTAAATCGGAAAGATGAAGCAAATTTTACTGAAATTCTAACAAAGAAAATGCTATAACAGCGAAAAATACGACTAAAACGGCGTGAGAATCACAAAAAGAATATAACCATGATTAAAAATAGAGGCAGTTCCATAACAAAAAGGCGTTTTATAATCTATAGAAGGACCCGTGGTACACCTGGAGTAGAGTATCTCTAATTTTAAATCCAAATATCCCATATATCATGTCAAACCGACGTAAATTCGGTAATTTGCATCCCAATTTGTTTCCAGTAGCTGGTGCTTCGAAAAAACCAACTTCACAAATCATCGAAATTATATTCAGACGACACGGGCGGACTTGGCCCATTTCGACGAAAGATAAAAATCTTAAATCGTCACTCCTATTTTTCTAAATTGTTTTAGAAACCACAATAAAAATATTCTAAAACTTCGCACCAAATAATTACAATATATTGATAATACCGTAAGGTTTTTCTTACTTTCAAGCTATACAAAATTAATTCAGCGATAACACGGTCCAATTTTTTTTTTATTTAAATTAAAGTGCATGTGACATCTATGGTCATTAGCATGAATTACGATTTACATGGTAATATCATATTAATTACAAAATAATTTAGTTAACATTTAAAATAAAGAGAAAATAATAAAAACTTGTAATATAACATTTATATTTTGTTGAGCAGTTGACTTTTTCAAGGAATTTGATAACCTTGTTGATTTGTTCTGTGCTGTTTAGGACCAATAAGAAACAAACTGCATTGCTACAGGAAGAACATGGTAAAGTAATATTTGAAGTAGAGGACTAACTTAAAGAATGGGAAAATTACGTCACGAACCTATTCGAAGACGATATGAGTAGTTTACCTCCCGATATTACTAACTGCTTATAAATGATAGCAATGTTTTAGAGGCTATAACTTCGTTTTTCAATACCATTTATACCAGCTGACAACTACCTAATGGTTGGTCTAATTCACTGTTTATAGCTCTACCTAAAAAGACAACAGCAAAAACCTGTGCTGATTATAGAACCATCAGTTTGTTAAACCACTTATTGAAAATTTTTCTGAATACATGGTCGTATCTACAATAAATACGAGGAATACCTGAATGACACTCAGTTTGGTTTCCGTAACGGGTTTGGAACGGGAGAGGCACTATTTGGAATGAACGTACTTGCTCAGAGATGTAGAGTTATATTTGTATACATATACTGTTGTTTTATTGATTTCCAAAAGGCATTTGATCGTGTTAAGCACTCTAAATTCATCAAAGCTCTAAAAGACATTGTATTGGACGGCAGAGATGTTCGAATAATTGCAAATTTATATTGGAATCAAACAACATCAGTTTTAGTAGATGGTGTGAAATCACAGGCTCTCAATATTAAAAGAGGAGTACGGCAGGGATGCCTGCCGTACTCCTGCTTTTCAACGTTTACTCCGAAAGAATTTTTAGACAAGCACTTTCTAAAAAACAAGAAGGAATACTTGTGAACGGTGAAGTCATCAATAATATGCGGACAATACAGTACTCCTAGCTCGTAAAAAATACTTGTATTGAGTAAACAGGAATAAAGAAAGCTGAGCAACTATTTAGAATAGCTCGAGACAGAGACAGTTTCGCCATGTTAATCGAAAATGTCAAGGGGACTTGATAGGGCACGTTAAGAAGAAGAATAAGTAAACAGCATATAAAACCGTCTATATATGTAAGTAATACCAAACTTGAGCAAGTTGATAAATTCATGGCAAAAGCAAGGACATGGTACATGAAGAAGAAGTGTAGGACTGATATCGAGCTGTTGGCGTATTTTGGCATAAAAAGGGCATTCGATAAGTATATGCCTGATTCGGAGAGTCGTATTACAGTGCTGACACAAAATAATAAACAGTCAGAATGCCCACTCTCCATGGAAAATTAAGTACGCGCATCTTGTTCACGCAGACGTTGTTAAAGAGAACTAGAAAAATTAACCCGGTTTAATTGACTTAACGGCAATCATAGACATTCTATACAATTATTTTATACTCGGTTCGCTTTTCCCAGTCCGAACTGTTTAGTGAATTTAATAATTATTTTTTTGCGAAGTTAGTTAATTTTTGACAGACTAAAAGTGGCTGGAAATTACTATACAACCAAGCACACATACTCATAGCCAATATTAATAGTAAACAAACTAAATAGTAAATAAAATAGAACTTTACGAATTACCGACAATCAATATTTATTTATTTGCACCATATAATAAATAGTTATGTTAAATTATAACAACTAAAATATATTTTTTAAATATATACTACCCAAAATTTGATGGGTTTAGTATGCACTTCGTCTATTTAGACTAATTCTTCTTTTTTCAAAGAAATTAGTCTGCAATAGTAGTATACTTGAGCTATCAATACTGAGAAGTAGGAATTGTGGTGTTGTAGGTTTCCGACAATGAATCTGTCAAAATATGCCCCATCTAAGTGAATGGAGTATAACATTGTTAAATATAACAACATAATTATAAATATAATGTAATTAAACATAAATATAAACAATACATAACCTCACAAATCATATGTCGATAAAGACCCATAACACCAAATGTGATTCTCAATCCAAGTCTGTGTTCTGTGTTTCCTTATAAAACATGGCGTGCGCGTGCTGAAAAACTTCAAAGGCGGCATCTGAGAGTAGGCATTCTGATTGTTTATTATTCTGTGGTGCTGACATCTTGGTTGTGGAGATGATGTCATGAGTTTGACGGGTATGTCCTATACGCAATCTCCGTATGATTGCCATATTTCTTCGAGATAAACTGGGATGGTAAGTAGGTTCACTGAGGGTTTAGTTTCATGCAGCGCTGAAGTAACTTTATTTCAGTGAATCTGCCAGGTGGATAGATTAAGCTCCTTCAGTCTAGCTTTGAGATCGTTGCAAATTTGTATATTGATAATGGTGTCCGTGGATGATGCGGCTTTTTTGGCAAGGCAATCAGCTTTTTCGTTACCACTAATACTAACATGGGATGGTACCCATATCAGAGTGATAGTTGTATTTTGGTTTATAAGAAGCTGATATGTGTCATGAATATCTTGGACGATAGGATGGTTGGTGGATATATTATTAATGGAGTGTATAGAGGAAAGTGAATCAGAGCATATGGCTATGTGTGTATTTGGATATTGTTGGGCATATTTGAAAGCATGTGAGATAGCTAGTAGTTCACCAGTGTGGATACTACACCAAGGAGAAATTTTAGAGAGTTTGATAGGCTGTTGTGCAGTGGTTACAGAATATCCAACACCACTTTCAGTCTTCATACTGACGTAAGTCTTTATACTGACGAGTCAGTATAAAGAACTATGCTGTATTTAATTTTGTTTATAAGTACTAGAAAGAGAATTCCTAATGTACTAATACTGGTATTTTCCTTGTTAAATATCATAATGTGGGAGTATTTTGGCCCAATAGGGATTATTGGAGAGTTCTGGTTTCAGACAAATTTATATCTTTTAGTAACGGTTGTAGAATGCTTGAAACATTTATTTGAGTCTAAAATTGAAACTTATTGATAATGTTCAGGGAAAATAGAATGTTTGTATGAAAATAGACATCATTTAAGATTCAACAAAGAAAATAATTGCTTTATCAATCAAATTTAGACTTATTTACTCGAAACGATTATGGAAATGAAAGTGAATAAAGTAAAATGTTTAATGCCAACGAAAAATGAGACATATAAAATGCGAGATTTTCAGGAATATCTTGAAAAAACGTTTAAATGCTTGTTCATTTGTTGTCATGTGGAAATTTTATGGAAAAATGTCAAATAAACTATAGATCATAAAGGGATAAATAAAAAACCTATTCTTAAATATAAAAATATTCGTTTTCATCTAATTTTCTTATTCTCTTATAATTTTTAAGGCATCAATTATTCACACAGTCACATTATTTGATTTCTACGTGTTGTTAATCTTCGATCACCAGCTGAAATAGTTCTGATGCATTAAGAGACTATAAAATGTACAACTAATTCTAGTTCAGCAATAAATTTACCAACCGTAGTCCAACCCTGTCCGTCGGTGCTTCTAAAAGGCGAGAAGGCCTTTTATGTCTGTAAATTATCACCGCACCCAACTACACCGGACAGATAAGAAATTTCTTCGAGAAATTCAACACCGGTAGCTGCTAGTAGAAACTAATCCAAATTGTTCAAGATCACAATTTTGAGAAGTTTATGCGAGTGTTTCGAAGGATTAGAGCATCTTTGTTATACCCACACGAGTCGATTTCTTTTAATGAGGAACTTGTGTTTAATATATCTTTATTAAGAGTTTTACTGGGAAAATCGTAGCTATAAGTAAGTGGGCATCACTCATATAAACAAAATTGTATATTAGTAGATGATACTCATCAACATATTCTCCTGAGACCTGATGACCAATTAAATGGACATTTACGTATTAGATATTTTTTAAAGAATTAAATTTACAGCATCTATCATCATCATCATTATCATCAACTAGTCACTGTAGTCACTCTTTTTATGTCATCTGTCCATCTAGTTGGGGGTCGACCTCTATTTCAGCACCTATATAGTCCCAGAAATGTGGAAAGGTTTCAGAAATGCCATAGAAACCTCTGTAGAGAGAACCAGAACCGAAAAAAGATCAAATCTCTCACATGTCAAAACGACAGCAACAAAAACAAATTAGCAAGGTTAAATAAAGAAATTAAAAGGGCATGTAGGGATGATAAAATAAACATATAAATGAAGAATATGAAGAACTAGAGAAACATGCAATGTCTCTAGTTCTTATGGTATGAATCCCATGAGCTATACAACAAAGTTCGATATCTATCCAGGGAATTTAAACCCATCACACAAACAATAATCGATCAAAACCAACATAAAATGACGAGAAAGGGATTGCGGAGGTATATATTGTCAAAGTCCATATGCAGATGCTCCCCAGAATGCAAATAACGACTAGTTCACTGCAGGGAGAGAAAAAAACATTCTAAAGTAATACTAAAGAGGTGAAAAAAGCAATCAAAAAGTTAAAAAATAGAAAATCTCCTAGCGCAGACCAGATCACCGCAGAAGTTTTAAAAGAGACTGGAGATGTTGGAGTAAATGTTATGCATAAATGATCTGCAATAAGATTTGAGAAACCGGAGAGTGGCCCAACGACTAGACAACATCCACTTTCATCCCTATTAGTCCATAGTCTTGAAAATTTGGATTCTTGTAGTTTCAGATTCTTTAAACTCTGATGACGGCTTTGATCGAAATGAAGAATTGTATTAGCCTTAGCAATCAGATTTGGCTCAATATACAGATGATGAATAAGACAGAGAAATACCATCCGAATGTGAATTAGATAAGGTGCCACTCAATGAACGAAAAAGAAGCCTTGAGAACCGAAATATATAGAACAAAATGGGTGTTTTGTCCCTCAGCATGTAGGCTTTACTGGAATTGTCGATACAGTCCACGACAGGAAAAATTGAAAAGTTGAAAACTAACTACGTCAGTATGTATTTTAATTTGTACACACTTTCTTATTAAAAATAATAATATCCAACATAAAATTTACTGGCGAGGAAGAAAAATTGCCAATGGAGTTAGAGGGTAAGAAACCACCACTATTTGATTCTCAAGTAGACTTTGCCTTTCCTTCGGTTGTGTTTGGACTTTGTAGGTTACGTGGGCAATAAACCCCGCTCATTCGAAGAGAGAGATACAAAACTGCGCTTTGCGTCAGTTTTCTCTGTCGCACTGGAGGAACGGGCGTGTATTGAAGCACTCAGTCTATTTGTATTATCTGTCTATGGCGAGATGATAGGCGGCACGTTACTGGTTAAGGGTTAAAATAATTATAAACACAATACTTAATATTGGCTAACTGGCTAATGTATTTTAATGATTCAAATTTTGAAAATATATATTTGTAATTGTACACATATTAAATTTTTGCAAAAAAAGGGAAAACCTTTGAACGTTACTCTGAGGTAAATTTTTTTTAATATCTATTCTAATATCTCATCCAAAGTATCCACAAATTAGAATGTTTTGGGCTAAGAGAACTTAAGTCAAAAGTATTGCACAAGCCAATCAGAAGCAATTAAGTAATTATTGACGCTGATGTGCCTCAAGATCAAAGAAACGTTGACAAATTATTTAAGATCTGGCCTTTAATGAACTAAAAGGTTGGTTGACTTTTAGAATACAAAGAGCTGACACTTCCAAGATAAAGTGAGGTTGTTGTGAATGAACAAATCATGACTTTTACGGGCGTGTGTAACATAAAACAATTTGTTAGAGGTCAACCTAAGCCAAAAGGATTAAAAAAATTTGTCTGTACCACTCCCAACAGATTAATATTAGACTTCAATATTAAACATTTATCAATATCAACATTAAACAAAAATATTTTTTAACTGGTACAATAATGATCCAGAATAACCAAAGCAATTTATGTAACATCTGATAAGGTGATGAGTCCATTAGGACCTGGTTTTTCTGAGCAAGATGTAAGATCTGATGGAAAAATTAACATACTCCAATCATCATCATCATTGGCTTTTACAACTCTTCGTGAGTTTTTGCCGCGTTTACTATTGCCTTCCATTGATTCCGATCCTGTGCTATTATTTCCCATGGCCTTACTTCCATCTTCTCCAGGTCTTCCCTGACTGCGTCTTTCCACCTTTTTCTAGGCCTTCCTGTCGATCTTTTACCATCTGGTCTTTCCCAAAACACATTGCTAATCAGTCTGTCGTCATCACTCCGTACCACGTGGCCTGCCCATCTTAATCTATTGGCTTTTATGTATCTTACGATGTTTCCTTTCCCGAAGAGAGTCTCTATTTCATTGTTGTATCTGCTCCTCCATTCATTTGTCACGCTGTCCCTGCAAGGACCATATATAATTCGCAGGATTTTGCGTTCCCATACTAATAGCTTATTGATTTCTTTCTTTCTCAATGTCCATGTTTCACTTCCATATGTCACTGCTGGTCGTATTATGGTTTTGTAATTTGGATTTTGGCACGCCTTGAGAGAAGCTTTGACCTCATTAGATGTTGAATGGCAAAGAATGATTTATTCCCCGCCAGTATTGTATTTCAACCTCCCGTTCTCCTGTGTTTTCACTGGTAATTGTTGCTCTAGGTATTTGAATTCTTTGACCACCTCAAAATTATGATCGTTTATGGTAATGTTTTGTCTTATTCGCTGTCGTTCCTTTTTTGATACGACCATGTATTTAGTTTTTTCTTCGTTTATTTTCAGGCCTATATCCTTAACTTCCAGTGTTGTCTGTGCTACTGCATCTACATCATCTGCAAATGCGAGAATAATCTTTGCTCCTCTGGCAGTTATGTCTGGTTTGACTCTGGTGTAGATTTTTCGCATTGCGTATTCCAATGCTAGGTTAAATAGTAATGGGGACAGCGGGTCTCCCTGTCTGAGCCCGGTGCTTATGCCGAAAGCCTTTGAAGTTTTGCCTCCTATTCTAATTTGTGCAAAGTAATTGTTGACACAACATACTCATGTCATGTTGACACAACATACTCCAATCGAATGATATAAAATCTGATATGTCAACTGCGTTGCAAATAGAACCTTCAAATGAATTTAAGCGATGGTCAAAAAAGAACTCCCAAATTGTTGAGGTACCTAGACCAAACATTGTTTAAAAAGACAAGGAATCCATGGGAGGAATAAATCTAATTGACAGGATGATCAGTTATTATAGAATGGGAGCTAGAAGTAAGAAATGGACAGTCTATGGAAATTCTATTATTTAATCAACAAAAAAAACAAAAATGATCAAATTAGGTCTTAGGAAGATATACATATATTAGCTAGATATTTTTTCATGATGAAATATCTACGCAAATTTGTTAGTCGTTTTTACACTCTACAAACCACACGAAGCTTATAATTAGGATGCATACGTGCATCTTCCTGTTTTCCCAGCGCAAGAAAGTGATGTTTACTTTATAAAGTAACCGTTAAATCTCCAGCCAGCGTATCCTGAGGGTTACAGATCCGCAAATTTGGCTCGGCGTTAGTGGGTGAGAAGAACAAACATGGACACACGTCCGATAAAATGCTAATCTGCTAGGAGGTAATTGAAAATAAACCGCGGGCCCCTAGGAAAAATTCATGACTTAATTTTCTCCGAGGGTATATGTACAGCACGATGGGTTGGTGTTTTGTGGGTTAGAAAGCTTGGTTTGAAAGACAAAAATGCTGTTTTTTTGTTGGTTTTTACTAACGTATTGAAAATTATATAAACTCGACGCAACAAATATCACATACATGTATGTAGTAGTTCTTTATTATTTAAAAAGACACTAACATTAAATTAAAGCCCGCGATCAATACTGGAAGTCTTTATTACACCAAAAAAAAAACAAACTGTAGTGTTGTGATACATAAAAATTACAGGTCTACGAATTAAAATCGAACACCCTTCCTCGGAACGTCCTAACTCTTTAGTCTTAAAATAGCTATCAATCGACAATATTTCCGAGTGTGTTAATATGACGTAAACCCTTTTCAGGCCAAAACTCAAATACCGACTGACTTGACTGATCAACAAATTCGCATTCTCAAATAACCAAATTTACACATTCCAAGTAACGACCGCTGGCCAACAAGTATCTTCCTTTTGCCCTTCAAAGGCGTCTGTTGTTTCAGAATTATTTAGAATATACAGTAGCGTTAATCGGTTCAGACCATAACCCTGTAATAACTGACATCAAAGTGAAGCTCAAAAAAGCTCAAGAAAGCCCCAAAACACCAAAATTAAATATCTCAATATCTAACAAATCTAACAAAATAGAAAATGACTTAAACAATGAGCTAAAGAAACCAATAAATGAAAACAACACAGAAATATGGAACACATTTAAAGATCTTACCTTGAAAGTAATAGAAAAATATTCAACAACGTTACACAGGCACAAAAAACAACAATGGATGACTGATGAAATCCTGGAATTAATGGAGCAGAGAAGGAAACTGAAAGGTAACAAGACAGAATATAAGGAAAAACAGAAACTAATTAAACAAAAATAAAGGTGGCTAAAGAAAAATGGATGGAGGATAAATGCAAGGAAATAGAAAAGTTGAATGAAAAACATGATACGTTTAATATGTTTAAAAAAGTTAGAGAAGTAGCTGGTCTTTATCATAAGAAAACTCCACATACTATAACCGATTCGTCGGGAAAAATGATAATAGACGAACATGAAATTCGAACAACCTGGTGTAATTATATAAGTGAACTGTATAATGATGATAGACCCGAAGAACTGGAGACTTTAGTTGAAGGTGAAGGACCAGAAATACTAAAATCAGAAATACTGCATGCTATAAAGTTAGCAAAGAACAAGAAAGCCGTTGGCCCTGATAACATACCGACAGAGATGTTAAAGCTTATAAATGAGGAGAACATTGGAATACTGGTCAAGCTTTTCAATGATGTTTATTCGACTGGTGATATCCCTGAAGATTGGTTAAAGTCCGAATTCATAACACTACCAAAAAAACAACGTCCGAAAAACTGTAGCGATTATAGAATGATAAGCCTTATGAGCCACACTTTGAAAATATTTCTACGCATCATCCACAGTAGAATCAGAGATAAATGTGAAGAAGACCAGGATGAAACACAATTTGGCTTCAGAAATGGACTGGGAACTCGGGACGCCCTCTTTGCACTAAATGTATTACTGCAGAAATGTCGAGATCAAAGGAAAGACGTCTTTGCTGTATTTATTGACTATGAAAAGGCCTTTGATCGAGTACAGCATCACAAATTAATTACAATATTAAAAGATAAAGGAGTTGATAGTCAAGACATACGATTCATAGAAAAGTTATACTGGCGTCAAACAGCGACAGCTTGCATAAACGGAAAATCAACAGAAATATGTAAAATACAAAGAGGTGTCAGACAGGGTTGTATACTATCCCCACTGTTATTTAATTTATATTCAGATAGAATATTTAAAGAAGCGCTGCATAATTTGGAATGGGGCGTGAAAGTTAATGGAATTCTGATAAATACAATCAGATATGCAGACGATACAGTTATTTTAAGTGATGACATGAATGGACTACAATGCCTTTTAAATGCCATTGATACAGTGGGAAGAGAGTTTGGCCTAAACATAAACTGTTCAAAAACAAAACACATGGTGTTTAGCCGTTTAGCACATCAAGATGCACGATTATATGTTGATGGTCATATAATTCAAAGAGTGTCCAGTTTTAATTATCTTGGTTGCCATATTACTGAACAACTAGATCCAGATCAAGAGATAAAATGTAGAATCGAGATAGCCCGCACGACATTCGCATGGTTAAATGTTACATTTGGTCAGTTATCTTATACTGTGTCGAAGCATGGACATTAAAAATATCCAATATTAATCGTCTGGAGGCCTTTGAAATGTGGCTGCACAGACGTATACTAAAAATTCCATGGACGGCTATGCTGACAAATGTGGCAGTCCTTGAGAGAGCAAATGCTGCTCGCGAGCTGCTTGATAACATCAAATGTAGAAAGATGGCCTATTTTGGACACGTAGTAAGGGGAGACCGATAGAATATTCATCAACTTATTATGATGGGTAAAATCGAAGGACGCAGAGGAATTGGTAGAAAGCAAGCCTCTTAGTTGAAGAATATCAGAGAGTGGACAGGAATAAAGAAAGCTGAGCAACTCTTTAGAATAGCTCGAGACAGAGACAGTTTCGCCATGTTAATCGCCAACGTCAAGGGGACTTGATAGGGCACGTTAAGAAGAAGTAACGTTAATAATGAAAAATAGAAATACTTCTGTTAAAAATGACTACCTACATGTATTTTGATTAGTATCTCCTAAATGTTTTCGCAATGCCAGGGAATAAAACGTAAAAATATTTACCAGTGGTTTACTTCAGTAAAATGAAAAATCAAGACTAACAGGACCAAAAAATGAAAATAACAATTATTTAATAAAAATTTAAACTATAAATCTATGTAATAAGGAATTTCAAAGTCAAACTGAACATTTGAATATCTGGTATTAGCACCTCTGTCTTTAATTACGTCCCTCATTCTCTGTGGAAGGCTATCAGAGACCGTACTTACTAGAATTTCAAACTTTCCTCATGATACGGGCTCTTATGCGTCTTTCTAACATGCTCAATTGGGTTTAGGTCTGGGCCGACTGCTGGCTAATCGATAACTTGAATATTAATCCCTTGAAGATATTGCATTTTTATTCCATCAACGTGCCACCGAGCGTTGTATTGAGTTAGAACAAAATTATCTTCAATAATTGGAATAAAGGGCATGACATTTTCTTTAAGAACCTCTCTTATATACCGATCAGCTGTCAGGAACAACTGATCAGTATATAAGATCATTGCAAAACAATCCTTCTATTGTTTTTTTATACAAGAATCCTTATGTTATAGCTAGTGGGAAATATATGGAGAGGTAGGAGTGATTGTGTAGACTATAGCACCCTTGTAATATTTTCCAATGTTAGCTTTACCCTAGCGACATTGGAAGTGCAATTGGCAATGGTATCGTCTTATTTTTTAAGGAACACGTTTTTCAACCATAGATATTATCGACTAGAGTATTAGATCTGACAAAAACAAATGATTTATTAACTTTCTCAGTACAGCAGACCTTTTAAGTCAAAATAGTGAGAAGAATAAATAAAATATAAAACTCAAATAACATTTACCAACCGCCACAACATATGCCACCTCTAAGAATGGAAAATGTAAGAACACCTACAGTAACAAACGCTAGATACCTTGACCTCCATCCTGACCAACGTCTCACTTGGAAGAAACATATTCAGACCAAAAATAGACAGCTCGACTTAAAATTCCGCCAAATGTATTGGCTTCTTAAACGTAAATCAAAAACTTAACATCCAAAACAAAATTCTTCCATACAAAACTATATTCAAACCTATCTGGTTCTACAGATACCTATGGGGCTGTGCAAAGCCGACGTCACTGAATATCATTCAAAGATTCCAGTCTAAAGTGCTAAGATCGATAGTGTATGCACCAAGGTACGTAATTAATCAAACACTTCACTACGATTTGCAGATTTCTTTCGGTTTCGGAATCATAGGACGAGTTTTCCCAAAGAATTATGCTATATGTCAGGATATTATAAACCATTTCAAAATAAACTGACCTTAGAATGTCTCGACTCACAAAAATAACCAATCTGCGCATGGCAAAAATCTGTGAGGCGAGCTTTTTACACAATCCTTCAATATAGTGCGACCAGGTCAGTATTCCATCCATAGTAACTTTAAAACCTAGTAACTTTACTGGTTCAGATGGTTTAACCCATCTATTGAAACTAAATACTATTGTCTGTGTTTTTTGCTCCTTTGTTTGTTACAGTTAAACCAGAATTTAGATTTTTCAAATATTTCTTGACTGTAATCAGTTTTACCTCTACATAATAGGGTTGTGTCATCTGCAAAAAAACACAGTTGGTGTTTTCCAACGCACTTGGTAAATTATTTATATATCAAGAATAACAGAGGTCCCAAAACTGATCCTTGTTGTACTTCGCTTGAAACTGGTATGGGATTAGATTCTTGATTAATAAATGCAGCAATCTATGTTCTTCCTGTAAGATATGGTTTTAAAAAGAGCATTTTTATTTGCTTTATTATGAAGTGCAATTACTTTTGATATTTTGAATACATCAGGCCAGTATCACTTGTTAATATATTTGCTAAATATTATTGTGAGTTGTTCAATAATTATATCTAGAGATGCCTTACTTATTTTACTGTTAAAATCGTAATAGTCAACACATGAGAAATTTTTTAATTTGTGTATGCTTTACAATTAGAAAAGAACTAAAACGTGACATACAAAAATGGAACGATAACTTAATAGAGCGAGTCATTCAAAACAACAGAGACTTAAAATGTCTAAGACCCGCACTGAAAGTTTAAAAAATCATAAAGACTCTAACAATAAGGAAGAGAAGGACAAATATAAAATAACAAATATTGTCGAAGACTTCTACACATCCTTGTACAGCTCGCAAGGCCAGCTTAATGAAACAACAAAGGAGAACGTCAAAAGAAAAATAAAAAACGTGGGATCAGAAGTACTACCAAATATAAAAGGATACGAAATAGAAAGAGCTTTAAAAGAGCTAAAAAATAATAAAGCTCCAGGACACGACGGTATAATTGCCGAGCTCTTGAAAACAAGCAAGACATTAACAATCCCTGTACTAACATAGCTATTTAATAGATGTCTCCATAATATCCAGATCCCTAAAGACTGGAACGAGAGTCTAGTAATACTCTTACACAAAAAAGGGGACAAATGTGATCTACAGAATTATAGACCTATATCGTTGCTCAGTCAAGTATACAAACTATTTATGAGAATTATTAAAACCAGTTAACCTACAAAATGGATAATTACCAACCGGTTGAACAGGCTGGCTTCCGCAAAGGATATAGTACATCAGACCATCTGCTGACAATGAGAACATTGATAGAGAAGGCAAATGAATACCAACTACCCGTATTTCTTGCCTTCGTCGACTATGAAAAGGCGTTTGATAGTATCGAGATGTGGGCCATAGAACAAGCTATTAATAATTGTAGAATAGACTCGAGATATAGGCAACTAATACATAATATATATGAAAATGCAACTATGATAGTACAACTAGATGAAAATACAAATCCCATTCCCATTAAGAGAGGAGTGAGACAAGGAGACGTAATATCGCCAAAGCTTTTCAACCTAGCCCTAGAAGACGTCTTCAAAACTACAAATTGGTCAACCTATGGCATTAACGTTAATGGCAACAAGTTAAACCACCTCAGATTCGCTGACGACATAGTGATTATAGCGAGCACATTCGAGGAACTGCAAATTATGTTAGGGGAACTAGCAGCCAGCTCCCAATACGTCGGCCTAAAAATGAATATGAAAAAAACAAAAATAATGACAAACACAGAAGACCCCAGACATATAACTATAAACGGCAGTGAGATAGAACAAATCCAGGAATATATCTACCTAGGCCAAATCCTGAGACTTGACAAAGAGAACCAAAGTGCGGAAATTACTAGAAGAGCAAGACTAGCATGGGCAGGATTTGGAAAACTTAGTTGGATACTTAAGAACCGCAAAATACCCCAATACTTGAGGAGCAAAGTGTTCAACCAATGCATCCTTCCTATCATGACATATGGATGTCAAACCTGGACCCTAACCAAGGCAAACATGAATAAACTAGCCACAACAGAAAGAACAATGGAAAGAGCAATGTTAGGTATACGACTGTCAGATAAAAAGAGGAACGACTGGGTAAGATCCAAAACAAAAGTCGAGGACATAACAATAAAAATTGCAAAACTTAAATGGAGCTTCGCGGGCCACACTGCTAGACAGAAAGACCAACGTTGGAATACTACAATACAACATTGGAGACCTTACGAAAGTAAACGACCAAGAGGAAGACCACAGATGAGATGGGTTGATGACATTAGAAGAATAGCCGGAACAAATTGGAAATATGTTGCTCAGGATAGAGACCGATGGAAGGAGTTGGGAGAGGCCTATGTCCAAGTTCAGCTTCAGATTGGACGTAATATTTTCTTTATAGGAATATATTGAAATGATTTCAATAGGTCAAAGAGGATATAACTTAAAGGGATTTTTATATGAGTTTGTTGTTCATGAATTTCATGAAGCCATCACAATGTGGGGTCGACTCTGAAATAAAAGGGAGAAAAGATTAGTAAATTGCTAAATAAATTAATTTTGACTTACCTGGTATAGTGTTAATAATTTCTGAATAGTATAGTTGCCTAGTGTATAGGTGAATCGTCTAAACCTTAAAAGGAATAAAAAAAGAAGAATTCTTAAAAAATTATTTAAACATAGAAATTTCAAAAATAAACGTCAGAAAAATAAACTGTCAAAAGTCTGTGGGAACTAAATTAATAGGGGTTTTGTTAAATAAATTACAATGATGTGGAGATGAAAAGAATAAATTATATTAGTATTGTTAAGTTTTATATCTGAATTTTTTTTTATAAATTCCCAAATTAGATGTGATTAAAGTGCTTATGAGAAATTAATGTGGTTTGACAAATATGTCAAAACAGGACAGTTTTATGGTTGAATAAAATAGAAGACGGAATGAAAAAAGAAAGGGGGTTGCTGTTAGCAACGAATAATTTTGGTGGTTGGTGCTAGCTATGGCGGTTAACAAGGAAGAATAGGTTGTTGGAGGCGACGAAAATTTTGGAGGAAGAGCCCTAAAAAGGTGGAATAGTCCGGGAGTGCTTTAAAATCGTTTAATTATAATTTAGTTTTTCCACATTTTCAAATAGAGATATCCAGAATTTGTTCCAGAGAGTAAGAGAAATTTTGACTTATAAATTATAATTGGAGTGCAGAAATGTCATTTAGATTGAAAAAGTAAAAATTCATGAATTAACTAATTGCGATAGGCCTTAAAAATTGAAATATTAATGATCATTAAAATAAAAATATAATAGTACGTACCTTTAACTTCCGAAGAGAGGATAGATATTCCAGTATCACCGATTATTTTGCGAGTAGTTAGTTTTCTTTAAAAAAAAAAATCAGAACTGTTTGAAAGTGAGTTTGGATAATAATTTTGGGGATCATTTGAAATTTTGATTATATTTTAATGCTAGTTATAAGTCAGCGGCATAAAGTGTTCAGTTTTCTTTTCTTTATATTTCATTTAAACACTTTATAAAGTTGCAATAGTCATTTAGATTTAAGGTAATTGTAGAGAGTTTCCACATTTTGTAATCAAATTCTATTTTCACGACACATTAAGGTTTACACGATTCCTATTTTTGTAAATTTTTAAAGGCAACCCAAGTTGCAGACGAATTTTATTGTTTATATTAAATTTGTTCAATATTAATAAATAACGTGCTTCATTTGGGTTAATTTATCAAAAATATAAAGTAAATTTTGGTTTAATTTCTTTTTGAACTCTACCAGGAGACTACAGAGTTGACGTCACACAGTGACAGATTGCTTAGAACAAATAATTGAGCTAGCCGAGGTATAGTATATTAACAACGAACTACATACTTTTAAAATTCACTTCAATTCAATTAAAATTATATTTATTAACAATAAAACATAAAAATAATAAAAACAAAACTATTACAATTGGCGCTAACAACGTGGAGCCTCTGGGAAAACAGAAATAAGGGTGTTTTTTTTTAAGCAGATTTATTAATAATACACAGATTAAAATAAAAACAAATTGGTGTGATTAGAGTTGTAGAGATTCTGGGGTAGTTAAAGTTAAATTTGAGAATAAATAGAGATTAGGATAAAATGGCAGACCGAATGACTTTAAGAAATGGAAAAGAAATCGTACCGAAAGAGAGTGAAGGAGAACAGGTGTTAGAACAGGAACAGGGTATACAGGTAGATGAAGAAAGCAGAGGAGGATCAGGAGAATTTGTAGTACAATATTTAGAGCAAGGCAGACAAGAAGCAGGACAAGGTGATAGAGAGGGAAGTCTAACAGATAGTTTGAGAGAGGAGTTGGATGAGACAGTGAGAGATAGACGTGATGAAAGTGTGGATGAATGTAGAGTGCAGGAGGAGAGACGTAGGGAAGGAGATGTTGGAGAGTCAGGGATGACACAGATGGATATGAGGCAAATAATGCGGATGTTACAACAGATGGATCATAATATTAGGGGAGATATGCACAAAATGGATAGTAATATTAACAATATTAGGGGGGATATGAACAAAATGGAAAATAATATTAAAGGAGAACTTAGGGAAGAGTTAATTAAAATGAGGGAAGAAATCAAAGAAGAAGTGAAGATAGTCAGGGAAGAGATGCTACAAATTACCCAAGGTTTAGAAGAGAAAGTAGAACAGGTCAGAGGAGAAAGTGAGAATTTTAAGAGGAATGTACAGGAGGAGATATCCAGAGAAAAGGCCATAATTAGAGCGGAAATAGGACAGGAAATTGGGAGCAGATTTGTAGAGTTGGGAACAGCCATTAAAGAGAATTTACCAATGGAAATAAACAAAGAAGTTAATAAGCAGAATAAAGAGATTGTTAGGGAGGTAGAAAGTGTTAAAAGGCAAACTCAGGATTATGAGGAAAAAATTACCATTATAAAAAATAATATAAAGAAGGGATTGCAGAATTTGGAACTGGAAATGGGTATGCATGCAAATCAGGCGGAAAAGGGAGATAGAGTATTACAGGGACAAGTTGAGGAATTGAGAGAGAAATTTAAAAATGCAAGTGAGGAGATTCAGCGTTTGGAATCAAATCTAGGACAAACAAGAGTAGTGAGTACTGTGGTGCCGAGTTATAATGATGGGGGAATAAAGTTTGATGGAAACCTGAATCACTTACATCCTAGAATATTTGTAGATATCATCAAAAATAAGGTAAAGAATGTAAGGGATCCAATAGAAATGAAATTGAATATTCGAAACATGTTAGTGGGCATGCCATTATTATGGTTTTGCAATAATGAAAATTCCATAAATAATGTGCAGGAATTTGAGGCCAAGTTTATTAACTATTTTTGGGGAGAAAACCAACAGGCTAGTTTCAGGGAGCGGTTGTATTTTGGGAAATTCAATTATGAAAAAAGTACCAACTACAATCTGTACGCAATGCAGTTATTCCAGACAGCACAATATTTAGAACCGGCTATGCGAGAAGAGGAGATTGTCCTATACATTGCCAGGCAATATAACCATAACATGGCAGAAACAATAGCTCTCCACAATATAAAGACGATGGAAAGTTTGACAGGATATCTTCAGAGGATTGAGAGGAGTGTAGGGACGCAGAATCGAAATGGACAAGAGCAAGTGACATATAGGAATAACACAGCAAATAGACAGGGATATGTGAATCGAGGGAATAATTATAGGGAAAGAGAATTTGAGAGACAAAATAGAAGCAGGGATTTTACAAATAGGGGAGAGAATTTGAACAATGTCAGGAGAGATATCGGACGATATAACTGGGAACGTAGACAAGGGAATCCAAACAATGATAGAGAGAATAACTGGAGACAAGGGAATGACAGAGGCAATAATTGGAGACAGAACCAGGGAAATTATCCACAGGAGACGAGAAATAGGGAAGTTTACAGAGAAGGGAATCCAAGATATAATAGGGGGGAAAATGAGGAGAGAAGACAGGTGAATGTAGTTAGAACAGAGGAGAATAGGGGGGAAGCAAGTGTTGATGTAGAAGGGAGAAATTTTGTTTAGACCGCTCCTATGTGCATAATATTGTCTACTTATCAAAGTATGAACATCCAAGGGAGTTTATTAGAGATACTGGGGAATTAAATAAAAACAATAACACTAATACTTTAAAGTTTATTGAAGGGTACATACAAGATTCAGTATACAAGTTATTATTATAGATACAGGTTCAGAAGTAACTCTAATCAACAAAAACATTGTAAATAATTTAAATAATGCAATATTATGACACGAATTTGGTATTATAAGATATAAGTTTTGTAAATAGAAGGATAATTAATAAATAAGCATATCTTGAGATAAATTTGATAATTAAATAATTTATTAGGAACAAATGTACAGAATAATGATAAATTTATATAAACAAAAAAGGTTGATTTATTTTCAAGTAGATTTATAGGAGTTACAAGTATAAATAAATAAGCAAAGTACTATGGACAAATCGATATTTTGTAGAAATTGGGAAATAGGGAATATTATAATGATAAATAGTATATGCGAAAATAAGATGAAAAATAGAATTATATGAAATATTGAAATATGAAATATAGAGAGTTGTATGTAGAGATGATGAAATGAATATTATATGGGGATATAAAAAGAATAAATAATAATGCGGCAATGAATAAAGATACTGAAATAGTATATGCGGAAATAAATAAATAAATAAAAACATAAAATAAAGAGGGGAACAATTATAAGAATTTCTACGAAATTAGTACGAGAAATAAATAGTACAGGAAAAGAAGTAATGAAATTGGGAAAGTACTTGGAAATTTGATTCTGAAGTTGATATAATTAGTGAAAGATTTGTAGATTTTGTTTGGAGAAGTCTGTATTTTTCATAGAGTAAATTATTAAAAAAAAAAATATTCAAGAGATATGCTTATTAATAAAAGTCAGTTTATTGTTATGTTAATATTAATAAAATGTTTAAGTTTATCGGTAAGAATTTAGATTTAGTAAGTGCTGATAGTTAGCACTGAACAAAATCCAAATTGGGGGGAAGTTGAAATGATTTCAATAGGTCAAAGAGGATATAACTTAAAGGGATTTTTATATGAGTTTGTTGTTCATGAATTTCATGAAGCCATCACAATGTGGGGTCGACTCTGAAATAAAAGGGAGAAAAGATTAGTAAATTGCTAAATAAATTAATTTTGACTTACCTGGTATAGTGTTAATAATTTCTGAATAGTATAGTTGCCTAGTGTATAGGTGAATCGTCTAAACCTTAAAAGGAATAAAAAAGAAGAATTCTTAAAAAATTATTTAAACATAGAAATTTCAAAAATAAACGTCAGAAAAATAAACTGTCAAAAGTCTGTGGGAACTAAATTAATAGGGGTTTTGTTAAATAAATTACAATGATGTGGAGATGAAAAGAATAAATTATATTAGTATTGTTAAGTTTTATATCTGAATTTTTTTTTATAAATTCCCAAATTAGATGTGATTAAAGTGCTTATGAGAAATTAATGTGGTTTGACAAATATGTCAAAACAGGACAGTTTTATGGTTGAATAAAATAGAAGACGGAATGAAAAAAGAAAGGGGGTTGCTGTTAGCAACGAATAATTTTGGTGGTTGGTGCTAGCTATGGCGGTTAACAAGGAAGAATAGGTTGTTGGAGGCGACGAAAATTTTGGAGGAAGAGCCCTAAAAAGGTGGAATAGTCCGGGAGTGCTTTAAAATCGTTTAATTATAATTTAGTTTTTCCACATTTTCAAATAGAGATATCCAGAATTTGTTCCAGAGAGTAAGAGAAATTTTGACTTATAAATTATAATTGGAGTGCAGAAATGTCATTTAGATTGAAAAAGTAAAAATTCATGAATTAACTAATTGCGATAGGCCTTAAAAATTGAAATATTAATGATCATTAAAATAAAAATATAATAGTACGTACCTTTAACTTCCGAAGAGAGGATAGATATTCCAGTATCACCGATTATTTTGCGAGTAGTTAGTTTTCTTTAAAAAAAAAATCAGAACTGTTTGAAAGTGAGTTTGGATAATAATTTTGGGGATCATTTGAAATTTTGATTATATTTTAATGCTAGTTATAAGTCAGCGGCATAAAGTGTTCAGTTTTCTTTTCTTTATATTTCATTTAAACACTTTATAAAGTTGCAATAGTCATTTAGATTTAAGGTAATTGTAGAGAGTTTCCACATTTTGTAATCAAATTCTATTTTCACGACACATTAAGGTTTACACGATTCCTATTTTTGTAAATTTTTAAAGGCAACCCAAGTTGCAGACGAATTTTATTGTTTATATTAAATTTGTTCAATATTAATAAATAACGTGCTTCATTTGGGTTAATTTATCAAAAATATAAAGTAAATTTTGGTTTAATTTCTTTTTGAACTCTACCAGGAGACTACAGAGTTGACGTCACACAGTGACAGATTGCTTAGAACAAATAATTGAGCTAGCCGAGGTATAGTATATTAACAACGAACTACATACTTTTAAAATTCACTTCAATTCAATTAAAATTATATTTATTAACAATAAAACATAAAAATAATAAAAACAAAACAATTACAATATATTTTGTTAGTGGATTTGTGTATTATGTTAGCATAAGCAGTACGTTTTTCAGATTTTATTGTTTACTTGTATTTCTTTCGCATTTGACAATATTTATGTAGATGTACATTATAAATAAATATAATTTTAATAAAAAAAAAGATGAGAAGAACTATTCAGGACTCTTAAAATTATGTAATTTGTCGTGACACGTCTCAAACGAAATGATTATTTAACACAGGTAAAGTTGACATATTCGCAAACGTAGGAAAATTTAAATTCGACTCATGGATTTAATCTACAGAATAAAAATCCTGGTTTTAAATCTTTGGCTAAAATTTCTCATATCTTATCAAATGTTCATAGAAATGTCCCACTAGTTTTTAAAATCACAAACTGTAAACGTCTACGATGTTTATAGAAAACGCAAACTAAATTTAAATCAGTTTCAAACGGATATATAAAACTATTAAATCCCAAATAAATACCTTGAGGAAACGGCACCGGTTCTAAGGGATGAGTGAGCCCGAAGGGCCCCAATCCCGGCATGGACATCCCGGTCAGCCCCGAACCGAGGCTGGGATGCGACGGGAAGTGGCCGTGGGGGCCGGTGGGTGTTTTCAGGTATCCAGCCATGTTCATGTGGGAGAACAGACCGCACGCACCCCCCACGCCGTACCCGGTGGTATCTTCTCCTGGTAGGGGAGTCGTCTTGATGCTGGATATTTTCACTGTAACAAAAAAGAAGAACTAAATAATAAATCAATTCGTTAATATACCTACTATATAAAAACCTTCAATTATGTCGTAAACAAATTCATTAAATTATTCTGTTTGCTCCTAACGCCATCTATAAATGTATTAACGAAGCATACATTGTTTTATTTATGACAAATTCAGACGAAATATTAAATTAATATTAAAACATTAATATAAATATAAATAAAAAATAAAATACAAATAAATTTACTCTCATTTGATAGTAAATTTAATTCTTTTCAATTCAAATTCTTTTAAATTTTGATAAAGCGGATTCTAGATCCTAACTTAAAATTCAGCAGACGCAGAGCGTGAACACAAACTAGTAGTAGCAAAAATAAGAATGAAAATAACAGCACAACATTTTCTACAGGCAATCATCGAGGAAAAATTTAATGTATAACCACTGTGAAACGACTCTACAAGAGAAATGTACAAAAGGAGGCTAGCAGAGGAGATACAGCTGAAACAAATAGACGACATCGAAGATATAAACGCTAGCTGGGAGAAAATTAAAAATAACATTGAATAAGCAGCAACAGAAGCACTAGGAAAACGCACAGTCTTACTGAACAAAAGAAATAACAACAAGACACAATGGTTCAGAAAAGAAATAAAAGAGAAATGTAAAGAGAACCAAGAGGACTACATGAAGTACAAAATATCAAATACTCCAGAATCCTAAGATACTTATAGAAGAATACGAAATGAAACAAAGAAGTTGGAAAGAAGAACAAAAATGAACACTGAAAACAGTTTACAAAAAGAGTGAAAAGCAACTTCTACGGTACATATGGAGATTCATAAGAAACCAAGGAAAATAAATGGTAGAATTAAAGGAATACAATAACAAACCAGCAAACGAATGGGAAAGATACCTAACAGAAGTGTTTAAAGAAAAGGAAAATAATAATCAACATAATAACATACCTGAATTAAGACTTGAAATAGAAATCAGTTTTCAGAAAGTAGAGATGGCCATAAATTCACTTAAAAATAGAAAGTCACCAGGACTAGACGGAATAACTTACAAGCTTCTAAAACACGAAGGAAGCTGTGTAACCCTAGAGATGGCAAAACTTATACAAAAACTAATATTGCTGCGCAAGATACTAGACGTGTGGAGAAACAGCAAAATGATACCAATGTTCAAGAAAGGTGATAAAGAACACCCCAACAATTATAGAGGTATAAAAAATCTACTGAACATCGCGCTTAAGCCTTCCACAAAGGTCCTAACCAACAAAATCAATAATCTAACAATTTTATCAGAAACAGAAACTCTAAAATTAAATTGAAAGATAAAATATTAGAAGGCTTCCAGGTGACAAGGGATGCTGTATATATTAAGTATTAATAAATATATACATTGATGAGGTACTGACATAATGGAAACAGAAATGTAAGAGAATATACTAAACATTACATTACATAGATGATTAAATTGTTATTGCACACAATAAGGAAGGTTTAGAATAGATGAAAAACTAATAAGTACTGAAATGGACTTTTGGAGGAAAACTACAAAAGAATCTCGCTTAGAACACATAAGAAATGACGATATTAGGAGACAAAGGAAGAGTACAAAAGAATATAACAAGCAACTTGTACGGTACGGACATGCCAGACGACTGAAATCACGAAGAATCTTTAAAAAGTATTGGCTGGTCCTCTCAGAAAAGCAAAAACGACGAAGGGTAGTAACAACATGGATAAACAACATCTTTGAGGCGATGTCTAAAAGAAATCTTAGGAAATAAGACTGCCACCAAGGAAATGAGTAGCAATTATGTAGACAAAAGCATATTATGGTCGTCTTCTTTACGTACAATCTCCGCGACAGAGGTTGGCAATTATCATAGTTCGATTCATGTGCATCCGTTCCATTCCCTCAAGTAACGCAATCTTGAGATTCTTCTCCTTCCTAAACTTGGGTATTGCAGCTTTCGTATCTTGATGGTTTCCAATATTTCCAATCTTTTGTTGACTCTTCTCATGACTTCGTTGGTTGTTACATGCTCGGTCCATGTATCTTTAGGATTCTTCTATACACCCACCGTTCAAATGCTTCCAACTATTTAGTAGTCGACGCGTTAAGTGTCCATGCTTCTATTCCGTAAAGCAGAGTCGAGAAAATATAACACCTTACCAGCCTAACTCTCAAGTCTAATTTCAGTTCTCTTGCACAAAGTACCTTTCTCATTTTAAGTTTGTTCGTGCTTAAAATGTTAAAAATGTTAAAACAGTTTTCATTGGATATTTACCTTCATGGGTCTTTACTATTAATGATTTAAAGATCAGTACTTGGAATGTAAGAACGATGTATAGATTAGCGGGACTGAAGCTGCTGCAAGATCAACTCCTTAAATATAGAATAGACATTGCAGTTATTCAAGAGATGAGATGAACAGAAACCGGAATTATGCAGACAAAAAAAAAGGACATTATATATATTACAGCTAGAACTCGATCCAACATGAATTCGGAACCGCGCTCCTAATATCAAAGAAAATAAAAAATTTTATTATTGGTTTTAAAGCCATAAACAATCGGTTATGCATCCTTTGAATAAAAGGAAAATTTTTCAACATATGTGCATCAACGTGCACGCGCCAACCGAGGAAAAATACGAAGAAATTAAAGATCTATTCTACGAAGACCTCGAAAAAGCATACGATAACTGTGCCAAAAACGACATTAAAATAATCATTGGAGACATGAACGCCCAGATAGGAAAAGAGATATAGGTAAACACAGCCTTCACGACGTTAATAATGACAATGGTTTAAGACTTTTTAGTACGGCAGCTTCCAAAGATTTAATTGTGGGAAGTACATGTTTTAATCATAAGAATATCCATAAAGCAACTTGGATATCACCAAATGGAAACTCCACAAATCAAATTGACCATGTTATAATTGACAGAAGGCACTTTACAAACTTAATGAACGTCAGAAGTTAAAGAGTCGCAAATATTGACTCAGACCTCTTCATGGTAGGGGCCAAGTTACAATAAAGAATTTCCAATGCCAAGGAAGAAAAAGGCACGAGACAAGTAAAATATAATTTAAATATGCTAAATAATGAAAACAAAGAGAAACAGTTCCAGTCACATATAAAAGAAACCCTAGAACACACCTATGCAGTCGACCAGTCAAGCACGGAAATGTCGAACAAGGAGGCTCTAAAATTAGCAGCCGAAAGCACATTGGGAATATCCCGAACCCAAGAAGGAAACGACCAAGACTGCAAAAAAATAACAGATAAGAAGAACGAGGCATTTAGGACCATGCAACAACGAAAAACTACAACAACAATAGATAGATACAAAAACTTGGTGTTTTCATGGTCTATCAGAGTACTTTAGAACACTGATAGTCCAAGTTCTCATATGACATATGGCATATCAGGGGCATGGACGCTAACTAAATCAGATGAATTCGCTCTATCGATTTTTGAAAGAAAGGTGCTACGCAAGATATTCGGAGCGGTCTGTGAGAACGGAATATGGAGGCATAGATATAACTTGACAGAATATCTACAAGCATACGTTTGGTGGTAAAGATATTACCACTATAATTAAGCGAAACTGCCTGCAGTGGGCAGAACATGTAGCCCGGGCCCCTGAATCGAACATGATAAAAAAGATTCTGAGAAGACGGGTTAGACCAAAGCTGAGGTGGATGGACAGGGTAACACAAGATGCCGAGAAGATCTGAGTCGGCAACTGGAAAATGCAAGCAAGGAACAGAACAGAATGGCGTAGAAAGCTTGAGAAGGTCGAGGCCCTCTAAGGGCTGTAGTACCAAGATGATGATGATGATGGTCCTTACTATTTTTAAAAGAAATATACAACTATTAAATCACAGCCAAACACAATACCAACAGCCTTTTTATCTAGGAACTGTTTAGAAAACTCAATTTTTAACTTGTTTTTAGAATTTTTTTCAGGGTTTTATATTTCTGTATTTTCCCTCCTTCACTTAGAGTATAATATTGTAGGTTTTAAATATTATTTAAACAAAATTTCACTTCTACTAAATCCATCTATTTCCAACGAAAATTATTTTTGAAAGCTCGGAGAGTTTCTAGAATTGATAAGATCTAAAATTGGAAAGTTTTCGTCGATAACGTCGTCTCGAGCACGTGGTATTTACACCAAAACAAAGCAGGTAAAGCTAAAATATTATATTACAGTACGAAAAAGCACCTTTTTATACCTGTACAGCCGACAACATTACTTCTATTTTCCTAAAATTTGGTGTTTATTTGCATTCAGGCACTTGTTAAATTTCCGCTCGGATACCTTTTCCTGTACGTATTGAAACCGGCTAATAAGAATTGCAGTTCGTCACTACAATGTTGTCGGTGGGCTCTGTGAGATTATTTTTGCAGAATTGAGTTTTTAAAGGAAAATAATGTGTATAGGTTTTTGGATGTTTTGTGTGGGTTTTCTCAAATTTAATTAGGTTTTCTAAGAATCGTTATTTTGTGCCGACAAAGACTATATTATATATACGACAAAGATATATTCAAAGATATTTGTTCTCTTTTCCATTCTCACTTACCGGTATTTGTTAAATCCCTAGAATTTTAATTTAGGACTGTTTTATTGCTAGTTTGGCATTTAATATAGAAGATATTGGCATTTTAATTGCTTCATAATCGCTACACAATATTAAGATCTTTAGGAAAGACCAGTCTTAACACGATTCCTTTACCGAACAGGAAAAAAATCGATGAAGACATGTACTCAAGCAACTCTACATCTTTATTGAAAATTTTTGTATACTTGACTTTGTCCCATTACATTTACAATTGATTTTTCTAATGATTTTCATCTCTACTGTTTCTAATATCCTTTTTGTTCTCTCTGTATCGGGTCTTGTTTCTGCCGGGTATGACGTTATTGGTCTGATGACTGTTTGTAAATCCTTTTTTTGTTCGTACCATTTTATTCTTTCATCCATGATTATCACGGCAAGATCTGAACAACCGACCAGCATAGAAGACAAATGGAATTTATTAAAAAAGCTATCGTAACCACTACCAAGTCTCTGATCGCTTCCAAAAGTACAAAAAGGAGAATTGGATGACTGACAAAATATTATCAATGATGGACGACCGCAGATCATTTAAAAACAAAGACCAAACCAAACATCAGCAGATTAAACGACAAATACGAAAAGAGTGTCGCAAAGCTAAAGAACAGTGGCTGCTAGACAGGTGTGCAGAAATTGAGGAATTGGAAGAAAAACATGACCACTTTAACACACATAAACTCGTTAAAAAAGTGACAGGACATACAAAACCTTGCAGTTTTAACAGTATTGTGAAGGACAATAAATAAATACTGATCCCAATGATCTACTTTAACATTGGAGAAACTACACACAGCAACTATACTCAAACAACACTAGACTGAAATCTGAAAGTAAATGTAAAGTGAACTTTCCCCCAAAATATTGAAGTCAGAAGTTGTAGGAGCAATCAAACAGAGCAAATTGGGAAAAGCACCAGGTCCAGACGACATATACATAGAGGTTCTAACAGTGTTGAGTAAAGACAATATAGACGCCTTGGTAGATCTTTTTAATGACATTTATGGGTCCGGTCAAACACCACAGGATTGGCTTCAATCAACCTTTATACCAATACCGAAAAAGCCAAACGCTAATAGTTGCGACCAATTCCGAATGATCAGCACCACACAGTTTGGTTTCAGACAAAGATTTGGCACAAGAGAAGCACTTCCTATGCTTTATAGATTACGAGAAAGCGTTCGATTGTGTTAATCATTCAGAATTAGTAAGATTGCTTCAGGAACGTTCGATAGATGAGAATGACCTTAAGATCATAAAGAACCTTTATATGAACCAACTGGCATCTGTGAGAGTAGGACTGGAATCTACATAATATTTCTCAATAGAAAAAGGTGTACGACAGGGTTGTGTTCTGTCACCCCTCCTTTTTAAAATTTACTCTGAAACGATTTTCGATAGAGCCTTAAGTGAGACTGAAAATGGAATCAAAATCAACGGACAAACTGTTAGTAATCTTCGTTATGCTGATGATATAGTCATAATAGCTGATAGCCAAGAAGCGCTACAATGACTAATAGATAGAATAAACACTGAAGGAGAACGACTGGGCTTGAAGATTAATATAGACAAGACGAATGTAATGGTGGTTAGTAAAACACGAAATTTGCAATTCAATATAAGAGTAAACAATAAGAACATCCAAAAGGTCCACAAGTTCAGATATCTCAGTAATTGGATAACTGAAGATCCAGATCTAGACATAGAAATACGTAGCAGGATTGAGTAAGCCAGAACAGCATTTACTAGTATGAGAACCTTCCTAAGGAAGAGCAGCCTTAACTTAACGCTTCTGTATCGCTTTCTAAAATGTTAGTTACTCCATACTGCTATAAGGTGTAGAAATCTGTTCAATGTGATGAACTGATTGGAGGTCTTTAAAAATGTGGGTATTTAGAAAACTACTTAAAATCCCTGGACAGATCACACAACAAATGTCGAATTATTAAACCGAATGGCTAGAGAACGAGAATTATCTGGGTCATATATTTTGAAATTCCAAGTACCAGTTCTTAAAGCCTATTATGGAAGGGAAGAGAGAAGGAAAACGGGGCACAGGGAGAAAAAAAAGATCCATGATTAGGTTGAACAATAAAGGGCTCAGGATATTTTCCTGTCCTATACCATTGCCAGCTTCAATAGGGTCGGTTAGTTCTTTTTGTACTTATTGTTATCACTTTTTTGGTTAATTTTAGTGTAGTGTTTAATAAATTAATTCCTCTGTAGTCCTCTGGGTCCGATTTGCCTCCCTTTTTAAAGAATTAGCATGATTGATTTAGTATTTAGTGTCTCTTGGTTACCAGAGACCAGTGAAATACATGGTGACCAGTAAAGTGGATATCGGCGCAACCCAACTGATATTAAACCAACAACCGCTGCAGAGAGTTCAGAGATTCAAATACCTTGGATGTTGGATTACCCAAAATCTAAATCCATCCTTTGAAATTCGATGTAAAATTGAACAGGCAAGAAACTCATTTCAAAAATTCAAGCCTCTTATTATCCAATCACTCATTAAATTTGGAAATCCGTGAAAAGTTTACAAGATGTTACGTGTGGTCTGTACTGTTGTATGGATTTTAAACTTGGACTTTAAACGCCGATATCATGAATAAAATCGAGGCGTTTGAGATGTGGTTGTATCGAAGGATACTAAAAATTCCATGGACTAGCAGAACCAGAAACGAAGAAGTTCTTCGAAGAATGGGACATCAACGAACTCTATTAAATATTATTAAGAGGCGTAAACTAGAATATCTTGGACATATAATCAGAGGACCAAGATATGAGTTCCTTCGGCTAATTCTCAACGGTAAAATCGAAGGAAAGAAATGGATAGGACGGAAGAAACTCTCTTGGTTGAGGAATTTGCGGCAGTGGACAGGTTTGACAGCGGACCAATTGCTACACGTAGCGCAAGACCGAGATCAGTATAATAATATTATAAGCATGGTAGTCGCCGACGTTCCGTAGGGATATGGCGTAAGAAGAAGTCTCTTGGATCTACATTTACCACAGCCAGAATGAAATGAAATGATAAGATTAGCAGCCTACCAGGTGTAAAAATGAATACTGCTCAAAGAAACATTATGAAGCCTTCGAACCGGATTGATAATATAAAGATGACCACAGCAAGAAATAAGGACCACAAGAGAAAAATTTACAAACTTTTTTTTATTAAACAAGCTTTCAAGATAAGAAGCGCATACATTGGCTTTAAACCAAAGATATTTTATTTAAAAAAGAAAACATGTATTCCATTTTCATCAGAAAATCTTTTGATAGTGAATTTGTGGAAGTGGATATTCAATGAAAATTCTAAAAGTAAACTTTTGACATAAATATTTACTCCAGAAAATTTTTTGCCTCTATGGCATAATGGTAAAGAGGTTTCAGCTCCAAAGTTAGAAGACATTAAGTCGTTGTTAGATCTTATTCCAAAAGATCTGTCAAAACAAATACCTATCTACAGGAAACAAAAATATTCCCAAAGACATAGATTGGTATGGAAATGAACTAGATTTTCCCCTGGAAGAAAGTTCTACAGAATAATATTTCCTCGTTCTAAACTTAAATATTTCAATGTTTTTACACTGTAAAGATATGTTACGAAAAATAAATCTTTGTTTTATGTACAGACTTTGGTAAAAATAAATATAATTTGACAGTAATACAGACAAACATCGCTTTGGCTCATATCTGCAAATAATAAAATTTGCTTTTTACCACAAGACACAATTTTGCAGAAATGATCCAAATATTTTTTTTATTAAGTGAAAAAATAAATATACTTTATTTTTTAAAATACGCACATAAAATGCAATAAACACATTAAAATAACTTGTGCATATTTAAATTAATATGCATAGTTATTTCAAATTGTTATATTAAATTTTCTTAAAAGTTAATTATCTCAAAATTATATTAGTGTGTAATGGATCAATTCGGCATAGCTATGTCCAAATGTTAAATTAATCGGTGAATAAATACTCTTAATAGAAAGTACTGATGTTATTAAAAATGTTATTGTTTTTGCACACATTAACAACATTGTAGAATTGTCATATTTTTTCTAACAAGTCGGTTTTTGAGAAAAAGTTGAATTATATATTTTAATTAACTATTTTTCAGACATCACAAGAAAATAGCTTCAGCACAATGTAAATGTATTGAAATAATGCAAATATGGTAAATATTTTTATATAGTGTTAAAAAACGGTTTTACGATAAAAAATAATAACAAACCTGGTTAAAATGTTTTGTATCTCTAAGCACAATTGTTTATAATCACAGTCCGAGCTCTTATCACTAAATCACTGGTAACATAATAGCACCGTCGACAACATTAACAATTTTCGAAACAGAGCCAACAAAATACAAATCCTCTAGTCAATCTATCACGACCTGTCTACCCGAAACGATATTAACCAACTGAGTAGGTAACTAAACTAGTACAAAGCTATCGATGCTGGAGGGACCATCCCTTGATGGTTCGAAGGGAGTGGGGCAGGGTGTAGGGTGGTACAATTGGTAATTGTTTATGAATTACCTGGGCGTGAGACTATGCAGTTATACCAAGTTGGGTTTTTGGCCATTTTCGCTCGATAGTTTTTACCTGAGTGTATTGAGGGACTGGCCCGTTGATTATTTGATTCCGATAATATTATAGTGATATAGGGACAAAATGTTATTTTTATAATAAATGATTATTAAAGATTAATGTATATTAATGTAATTAATGCAATAGTCGAGAAAGGTATATAATTTTTTTTTATTAAATTTGCCAATTTACAATCTGCTATTACAAGCTATTAGTAAATGACTTTTTCTTCGTGCGACTTTGATTACTCTCCTGTTTGTCTGCCTCTTATTCTGTTTTAGTCGTTGTTTACTGTACATTATCTTTCCACCTTTTTGGCGGCCTTCCAATGGGTCTTCTGCTATACAGCTTGTTGTTTTTACATGTTCGCTAACCTATCTGGTCCCATTGGTTTACAGTATTGTGCGAATTAATGGAATCATAGGCTGTTTTAATGAAAAAACAGTTTATTTAGTAAAAAATTATATTTTGACAAAACTATAAAGGTAAACTTACATCATTCAGTAGGAAATATGTCCCCCTTTGGCAGCAATTACTGCTTTTACCCGTTTTGGCATAGATTCTATGAGTTTCTGGCAGTTGTCAGATATCCTTTCATCTCGATACCAAACCTGAATGGCCGCTTCTATCATTTTTGTTTTAGTGGTACAGTCGATTTTTCGCAGTCTAGCTTTGCAAATGGCCCATAAATTTTCAATGGGGTTGAGGTCGGGCGAATTACCGGGCCAATCTAAAACATTAATCTTCTTATTTTTGAAAAATGCCATCATTTCCTTTGATTTGTGACAGGGAGCAGAGTCCTGTTGAAGAATCGCTCCTCCTTGGGGTTGACATTTTTGGAGTTGTTTGTCCAAATACTTTTCCAACATGGATTTGTATTTTTGGCTGTTCATCATGCCTTCAATTGGCACCAAAGATCCAACACCCATGTATGAAAAACATCCCCAAAACATTTTCTTGTGAATATTGAAAAAATGAAAAAAAATTCACAGATTTCATTAATTCGAACAATACTGTACATGTTCGTTCCAGTTTTTTTTCTTGTTTTTATCCACCTGTTAATATTTGGAATTTTTTATTGTTCGCATATACTTCTGTTGGTTTGTCTGTCTCTTAATGATATGGCTGCTATTGATCTTTATACTTTCATTTCGATATTGTTGATTTGTTGTCTCATCTTTCTTGTATTCCGCTTTTGATTCTTGCCTTGTGGTCTCTGTTCTTATATCCCTATCACTAGTGATCTCTACTCCTAGGTAATTAAATTTCATTACTTGTTCTACAATTTTGCCGTCTATTTCTAGTTTGCATCTACGCGGCTCTTTACTGATCACTATACATTTAGTTTTTTCTACTGATATTCTCATATTAAGTTTGTTTGCTGTGATATTGAAGGTGTGGAGCTGCCTTTGTAGGTCATCTTCATTATCAGCAATTAGTACTGCATCATCGGCATAGCATAGTATCGTGATTTTATGCGCTCCCATGTGGTATCCGTGTCGTTTTCTTACTTCGTGAATTATTTGATTCATCACCATATTGAATAACAATGGGCTGAGCGAGTCTCCTTGACGGATTCTTCCTTTTAGTTCTATGCATTCTGTTTCTCTTGTTGGCAATAATTGTTGTTTTTGTTAATTTCAATAATTGTGCTTATTATCTGATGGTCTATTTGTTCAGCTTGTAATAAATTTAAGATGTCATTTCGCTTCACCCTGTCAAAAGCACTTTTTAAATCTACAAAGCACATGTATGCTGGTTTTCCATATTCAATAGACTTCTCTATTATTTGTCTAATAATAAAATTGCGTCTATTGTGCTGCTGTTCTTCCGGAAGCCTTGTTGTTCATCTGCCATGTTCGCTTTTTCTTCGATTTTATCTTTTATGACTGCCGTTAACAATTTTAATGTACTATTCATCAGACTAATGCCTCTATAATTTTCAAGATTTCTCGAGTCTTCCATTTTAAGTATCGGTAGCAGGAGACTTTCGTTCCATTCCGCTGGTACTACTCCTTCTTCTTCTTCTTCTTCAGCCTGTGTTCGTCCACTGCTGGACATAGGCCTCTTCCATTTGCTTCCATCGATTTCTACTTTTGGCAATTCTCATCCACTGCTTGCCCGCGACTTGTTTGATATCGTCTGTCCACCTCTTCTGCGGTCTGCCTACTCCTCGCCTGTTCTCTCTTGGTCTCCAGTTTGTTAATCTTTGTGTCCATTTTTCGGGATTATCTCGGGCAACGTGTCCGACCCATTGCCACTTGAGCCTTGCAATACGTTCTGAGACATCAGTAATTTTTGTTCTTTCACGAATGACGTTATTTCGAATCCTGTCTCTCAAACTAATCCCTAGCATGGCCCTCTCCATTGCTCTTTGGGTTGTACTGAGCTGCTCTAAGGTTTTCTTTGTGAAGGCCATGGTCTCCAGTCCATATGTAGTTACAGGCAAGATACATTTGTCATAAACTCTACGTTTTAGACACATTGGTATATCTTTATTCTTCAAAATAAAGCTTAATTTGCCGAAAGCTCCCCAAGACAGTTGTATGCGTCTTTTTATTTCGGCTATTTGATTTTCTTTGCCGATTTTAATGGTATGTCCAAGATATATACATAGTGGTCTACATTTTCAAGACTGACGTTGTCAATAACAAGATTAGTTTGTAAATTACTCATTATTTTTGTTTTCTAAAGGTTCATTTTGAGACCTATTTTATTTGACTGCTGGTTTAATTCCTTCAACATTTGATCCAGTTCCTTGATATCTGTACTAAATAATACTATGTCTCAGACTCAAACGTACACCATCAATGTTTAGACCTTTTTCCTCCCAGTCAAGCTGTTTGAATACATTTTCCAATGCTAAGGTAAAAAGCTTTGGTGAAATAGTATCACCTTGTCTAATACCTTTATCAAGGCGCATTTTTTCAGTTTTTTCGTCTTCATTGATTTTGATGTGGAATGTGGCCTGTTCATAAATGTTTTTAATGAGTGTAGTGTACCGTGAGTCTATTCGAGCATCCGTCAGGGCTGACAAAAAGGACCAAGTCTCGATACTATCGAAAGCCTTGTGAAAGTCGATAAATGCCATATGTAAAGGTACATTATATTCTGTGGTTTTTTCTACTAGTGTTCTGATGGTTTGTAAGTGACCATTAGTACCTAAGTGATCATTAGTACCTAGATCATTAGTAGTACTAATGGTACTACTCCGGTATTTATTATATCGACGAATAATTTTGGGAGCAATTTGCGTAGTGTTTTTCCTCCATATTTTAGCAGTTCATTGTTTATCTAATCAGGACCAGATGCTTTTCTGTGTTTTAATTTTTTTATAATAATATTAGTACTCTATTGTGGCTTTCGTTAATAATTATTTCTCTGTTCTCTTCTTCTCCTTCTCCGTATAATTTCGTGAAATGCTCAGTCCATTGTTCCTCCGTAATCTTATATATGCGTGCAAATTCATTCATTTCTGTTTTTGTCTCCTTATTATCTTCCACACCTTATTCTGGGATCCATAGAGGTTCCATATCTTTGGTAAATTTCTCCCAGTGTTTTTTTTTATGTTATCTATTTCTTGGTTTACTTTATTCCTGATTCTCACGTAGTCTTCTCGTGCCTGCGTAGTCTTCACCTCTTTGTATGTTAGGAAAGCTTGTTCACAAGAACAAGAAGAATCACAAAACATTCTGAAACAAAGAAAAGATCTTCTGAGACAAAACAAAAGAGACACTGCAGAATTTAAGGAACTTAATCGAGTAATAAGAAAACAGATAAAAGAGGACATTAAAAAACATCAAGAAGACCAGATCGAACAAGTCATAGAGAAAAATCGAAGTCTCAAATGCACCAAACCGAAACTATGAAAGAAAAACATAACTACCATTAAAAATACACAAGGACAACTAGAAAAAGGAAATCTGATATAGCAAACTCAATTGAAAAGTTCTACGCCGATCAGTATGGTTCCAGAAACGATTCCCCTAACTCCTTAAACCAGAACTTGAAAAGACAGATAACAAATGTCGACTCAGAAGTGATGCCCGAAATAAGCCACGAAGAAATAGAAAGGACAGCAAAAGAAGAAATAAAAAGGAATAAAGCTCCTGGATGCGATGAAATCCTAGCAGAAATGGTAAAGGAAGGCGGAGAAGAAGCCATAACGTATCTAAAAATACTATTTAATAAATGTCTATTCCAAGGCAACATACCCGAACAATAGAATACTGCTAAAACAATACTAAAACACAAAAAGGGAGATACCACAGACCTGAAAAATTATCGACCAATTTCACTTCTTTCACAACTTTACAAAACCAAAAGACCACTAGTAAGACCTCAAATGCGCTGGAGCGACGATATTAAAAGAACTGCAAGAATAATGTGGAATCGTCTTACAAACAACAAAGATTAATGGCGAGAATTAGGAGACGCCTATATTTGGCAATCCGAATAGAGACAAGGACTTAAAAAAAGATAAGAAGCTACAATACATTGGTAATTTGAGATAATTGAGACATACTGGTACATTAATTTGTACTATTCATTTTAGAGAATTTTGCAGTTAATTGCGAAAAAATGTTGTAAAATGTGTTAACGAAATTAAAACGATCACCAATTCCTTATAATTTATTCGAATATATGAAACTACATTAAAATACTGAAAAGAATCTACAAGAAGAAAGTTTTAAATATGTTTTGGGCCCAATAAAAATCTATAATCCCCAACAAAGTAGTCTAATATAATACCAACACTGTCTTTTTTATCAAAACATCCCTCTAGCATATTTATTTAATCTTAAACATCTTGTATAAACAATCTTTATTGAATGCTCTCTCCAAACTTAATGAAAATCCTATAGACAACCCAAAATCCATCGATTGTATTTTTAAGAAGGTTAAAAGAGTAATCGCAGCATAAGCAGGATAATCATAGAAAATCCTCAGTGGTTGAACCGGAGAGCTTATACGCAGTTTTAAAAGCCCGGCCACGGAACACAAAGTCAGCCGTTGCCGATGCGCGAACTAAATAGCAAAGAGGCACACAACTTTGTACACACGAGATATAACTTTTATTATTATATTACGATATTTCCGATTTGGTCCAATTAGTTTAGGTTTATAATAAAGAAACTATGATTTTGTACGAATTATAAAGAATACTTTTTTTAATAATATTGATTTTTTTATTTACATTTATATGCTCGGCAACTCGTCAAAGACAGAAATGGAGCAATGGATGACGGAAGAAATTTTAGATTTAATGGAAGAAAGACGTCAATATAAAAACAAAGATAATCAGGTGTACAAAAAAGTGGATAAACAAATAAAATACAGAATTAAGAAAGCGAAAGAACAATGGTTAAAAGAACAATGCGCAGAAATAGAAGAATACCAGAAAAGACATGATAGTTTTAACACACATAAAAAAATTAAAGAATTAACTCACAACAATAGAACAAGAAAACCGGGAATACTGAAAGATGTAAATGGGAAACTTGTGTTGAATACTAACGACAAATTAAAGAGATGGACAGAATACATCAATGAACTGTTCAAAGACAATAGAACAGAGCAGATGGAAATAGAAGTAGAAGAGGATATGGTTTTAAAGATATTAAAAGAGGAAATTAAAATGGCATTAAAAACAGCAAAAATGGTAAAGCAGTAGGTCCAGACCAAATCCCTATAAAAATCTTAAAATGCATAAATGATGAAACCTTAGACATTATAGTAGACTTATTTAACTCAGTATACAAAACAGGACACATACCGAAACAATGGTTACTCTCCACCTTTTGTGCTATCCCTAAAAATACAAACGCTAAATATTGCAGTGAATACAGAACAATATCACTAATCAGTCACATTCTCAAATTATTCTTGAAAATAATACATGGTCGTATAAATAAAAAACTGGAAGAAGGAATAGATGATAGTCAGTTTGGGTTCAGAAACGGACTAGGAACCAGAGAAGCGTTATTTGCTTTTAATGTGTTAGCTCAAAGATGCATGGATATGAATGTTGATGTGTATGTTTGTTACGTTGATTTTGAAAAAGAATTTGACAAAGTAAGACATGAAAAATTAGTCCAAATTCTAAAGACAAAAAACATAGACCATAAAGACTTACGAAAAATAACAAACCTCTACTGGAATCAAAGAGCACAAATCATAATAGATAACGAATCCAGTCCAGAAATTGAAATCAGAAGAGGAGTTAGTCAGAGATGTATTATGTCCCCATTACTATTTAATGTATTTAGTGAAGCCATTTTTGAAGACGCATTACTACCTCAAAGTGAAGGAATAATAATTAACGGAAGATCTATTAACAACATAAGATATGCAGATGACACCGAGATTATGGTCTGCTGAACAACTTCAATTACTGCTAAACAAAACAAACAGTTTCTGTGAAAAATATGGACTAAAAATGAATATAAAAAAGACCAAATACATGATAATAACAAAGAAAATAAATATACCAACAAACATACATTTGGGAAATGTACCGATAGAAAGGGTTAATAAATACAAATACCTAGGAATCTGGATTTCAGACAATAATGATCAAACAACCGAAATAAGAGCCAGGATAGAAATAGCAAGAAATGCGTTTGTAAAAATGAAAACAATTCTCTGCAACAAAGACCTTAGATTAGAACTGAGAGTAAGAGTACTGAGATGCTATGTGTTTTTGATACTACAATATGGACTTAAAAGCTAAATATTGAAACAAGAACACACAAATAAGTTACAGTCCTTTGAAATGTGGTGTTACAGGAGGATGCTAAGAATAGCATGGACACAGACAAAAACTAACACGGAAGTATTGCGAGAAATGGGCAAAGAATACGAAATAATAAACACAATAAAAAAAAGAAAGTTACAATATTTGGGACACGTAATGAGGGGACAGCAGTATGAACTGCTAAGGCTGATAATACAGGGAATGATGAGGAGGAAGGAGTATAGGAAGAATGAGAGTGTCATGGTTTAAGTACTTAAGGGACTAGTTTAAATGCAGTTTCAGTATCGTTCTAAAAGGAACGCTACCGATTTGCTTGAAGAAAAAGGTTTACAACCAATGCGTACTGCCAGTAATAGCATATGGTTCCGAAACAATAACTTTAACCAAACATTCTGCAAATAAATTGAGAGTTACCCAAAGAAAAATGGAAAGAGCAATGTTGGGAATAACTAGAAGAGATATGGTACCAAATAGGATAGTGAGAGAGAGGACTAAAGTGACAGATGTCATAGAAAAAATTGCACAAGCCAAATGGAGATGGGCTGGATAAATAGCACGTTTAAATCATAATAAGTGGACCAAAAGACTCATAGAATAGAGACCTATAGAAGACAAAAGACTCCGAGGCAGACCACCAAAAAGATGGATGGACGACTTGAGAAAAACAGTCGAAAATTGGATACAGAAGGCGCAAGATAGAGAACAGTGAAAGAACATGGAGGAGATCTATATCCAACAGTGGATGCAAGAGGTTGAGGAATGATGATGATGATGAGAACTCTTCAGAACAGCAGTAGATAGAGTAAAGATAGTGATGATGATATCCTCATCCTCCGATTGAGAAACGGCACTTAAAGAAGAAGAAGCGCGGCAACTATGGCCACTCGCTCGCACGGAGGCGATTACAAACAACATTACAAGAAGTATTAAAAATTTATGTCATAAAAATAATTTAGAGTTTGTGATATAATAATATTTTTCTAAAAAACTTAAGAACTCTGTCTATCTGCTTGGAACCACTGAGAATGTCGCCTAGCTGCGGTTTGGATTACTCATGTAGGACCCAAATATCAACCATAATACGTTACCTATCAAAAACAACATATTAGGATGTATCTTTTACCTCTTAAAAAAATTATGAAGTTGTTTTTGAAGCAGTAAATTTTCAAAGAAGAAGAACGAGAAACTTAAATTTTTGTTCGCGAAACTCTAGAAAGTTCCTCACAAGCAATTATTGTGACATTAAGTTTCTTATAGAGCAGAATGTAATGTTTTTTAATGTCCGTATCATTGAAATTTTTATTCTTCAATGTGATAATTTCCAAAATTCGTAGTAATTACTTTGATAGTAGGAAAATTATCTAACTCTGACCAAAGTCTTTATAAGAGGATAAAAATTATTTTGAAGCTATTTTTGCAATAATTAAGCAACAAATTAACAAAAAACACTTTAAAAACCCTTATTTTAAAGAATTTTTAATGCTTTTTTAATAGAATTGTATAATTTTTCAATGTATTTACTATTTTTCACCTTTAGTACATAATATTATAAACAATAGGGCTTTTTATTTGCTAATTTCTATTCTTTTCTTTTTGTACTTTATGATTTGTTTAATAAATTGAGTTTCATAAATGTTTAAGTCTTTATTATTTTTCTGTATATATAACGTTTCCTGATTTAATTCGTTTTATAAATTTATATTTTTAAGCATATTATTATTGAATAAAATTTTATATATTGAGTGAGCGATACAACCCGCATAATTTCTGGTCCCTTAGTGAAAGTTATAAGAATCATTTTGGTTTTTCCAGACAACTTTCGTTTAAATTTCTAATAAACCTTTTTGTTTAAAGAATCACCAAGAATTTTTACCTGTTTTTGTTCTTTTAGATGAGTGGACAAATAGTTTTGTATATTATTATAAGCATAGATAACAATGAGTGAAGTATTTTACTTTACTTTTCAATATTTGTGATTTACTTTGATCTTAAATTTCAAAACACATTAAAAATATCTAAGCAACACAAAGTTTTTTTTCAATATACATCAATTTTGATGGAATTTTCTTATGATAAAATAATCAAAGAAAAGGTAAAAAGTGCAGTAATTTAATGGAAGTTTTTGACATAAAAGTAAAAATAAAACCTAAAAATCTAATAACAAACGTCCTTAATAATCTATTTCCTCCAGCAGCATTAATTACAGCTTGACATTTCCTTGGCATGCTTAAAATTAAATGATCAATTTTATTTTGAGGCAATGTGCAAGAAGATCTATCTTGAAGACTTTGGCTAGTATGACCATTGTGCATAAAAGGAGCAACTCATCTCTGAAGTATATCCTATGCATGTTCGATCGGATTAATATCTGGCGGTTATGCTCCCACGGTAAAAGTATTATATCTTCATTATGAAACAAATCTCTTACTGCGGTATCCTGTAGGTATCGCAAATCAGGACCTGCAGCAAGAAAAGAAAACAGGTGCGGAAAGAAAACAGGTTCTAAGATACGATCAGTACATTGATATTGATTCGAAATGCCTTCCACAAAAACGAAATTATTTCTAAGATAAAAAATTATTGTCGATCGAACAATGGTCAAACACCCTGTACATGCCTGAGTCTCTCTTGTCGACCAAGTCCTCTCCAAACTCTCTCTCTTCTTTAATCAAGGTAACGACAAAACTTCCCTTTATCTGTGAGTAACACAGAACTTTTGTAAGCCGCAATGCACATATTACTGTGACCACCTTAATCTAAGGGTACGATTTCCATGACGTAACATGGGAACCCTCAATGGACGTCTAGCGTACTGTCCCGCTTTGTGTAGTCTATTCTTTAAAATTTGATCACATTCAATAATGTGGTAAGTTTTCACAGATATTGCGTGCAGTTATATGCCCATTTCGATGAGCTAATCCTACCATATACTAATTCTGTCTATAATGGAGTACTAGAATGTTAACGGTTATACGAGGATTTGAATGTTAACTATCTCCATGTGTTGCGGTAAAATTTTAATATAACTACAGACTATCTTTAAAATTTTAAGCACATTTTTTTACAATTTTAAGGAATTAATCCTACGAATTTGAGGTGTCACTTTTGCCTCAATAAAGCAGTGCAATTGACAGATTAATTTTCATGGCAAACATTGATTTGTAGAGAATAAATTTACAAATCGAATGCTGTTTTAATATAAAAGTGGACTAATAGTGGTGTTCCTTAGATATTTTATTTCCCTTCATTTTTTCGGTCCCTTGCTTTCTTTCTATAATTTCTCACGCCTATTTCTGACAAGTATTGTTTTACTGCTTCCAACCATTTCTTCTTTGCACGTCCTCTTCTTTTTTCCATTTCCCCTCCTTCAGTATTGTTTTAACATTTCGATTCTATGGCATTCGTATAGTGTGACCAAGCCATCTAGCCTTTCCTTCTCAGACCTCTACTTTTTTTCTTCCTGCTGGTTCTTAATCCACGTTTAACTACCATATATCACTGTGGATATGATTATTGTCTCGTAGACTCGCAGTTTAGCTGTTCTTGGCTTATTTTTTGCTTTTAGTAATGAATTTAGTGACCCTATCGCTCTGCTTCCCTTTATTAATTTTTTGTCAATCTCTTTTTATCATTTTCCCATGTTCGTTATGCTTACTCCTAAATATACAAATTCCGACACTTTTTCAAAGCTATAGATAGTCTCTCTCCTTTAATTTTGATAAAATATTTGTTATTATTTGTTATGTCGTCTCTCATTTCCATATATTGCGTTTTTGTTTGGTTTTCCAAATTTCTGGAAAACTTTTTCTTAAAATGTTTTTTGTTCTCGCTAGTAACACCATATCATCCGTGTAAGCTATAATGCAGTGTTCCCTGCTATTGAAGATAGTCCTGTTTGTACTCATATTTGATCTTCTTACAATTTGTTCTAATACTAAATTGAATAAATTCGTTGATAGCGAATCCCCTTGTTTTAAACCTCTATTCACCGTGAACTGTCTTGAAAAGCTTCTTTCCATTGTTGTTTCCATTGTTTCTTATTGATCGTGTTCCTTAGCGTTATTCTCACTAGCCTTATGAGCTGTTCTGGTATTTCTAATATTCTCATGGCCTTCGTTCGATTATACTTATTTGATCAGTAGTTGTTCTTCTTGGTCTAAAACTGGATTGGTATTCTCCAATCACTTTGTTGTCATATTTTATTTTTCTTTCCGTAATAATTTATAGTATATATAAGTATTTTATATACTTGTTCTAATAGTGCTATACCTCTATAGTTTTCGCACTCTGTTTTGTCTTCTTTTTTATAGACAGGACAAATAAGAGTGGTGTTCCATTGTTTCGGCATTTCTTCATTTTGCCAAATTATTAGTGTCAAGTGAAATATCTTTTCCTTCAATCTTTCGCCATCTTCCTTACAAATCTCAGCTGGGATACCACACCACTTCCTCCTGCACTTTTGTTATTTTTTAGGTCTCTTATTATTTCTTTGACTACATTTAAAGTTAGTTCCTTGCACGTTCCTTCCTTATCTTCTTGCCAATTCTCATCTTCCTCAAGTTCCTCTTGTTGGTCTGTATTTAATAGATCGTCGAAATATTCCGCCATCTGTTTAATTTACCTAAAAGTAAGCCTTATTTGTTTCAACAATACTGTGTATTATTCTTTGTAGTCTTTCTGGATTTCTTAACTTTTTGGCAGAAATTCTTTACCTCTTGGTTTATGTAGACTTCTTCTATGTTTTTTAATTGCTTTTCTAGCTGTTCTTTTCTTTTTTTTTTTCAAATTATTTTCACTTCCCTTCTTCTTGCCACATAGTTTTCGATCGCATTTTGGGTATTTTCTTTATCTCTTTGTAGTAGATTTGCCCTGTTTCTTTTTGTCAAAGTATTCCTACATTCTTCATCGAACCAGTCTTGCCGTCTTTTTATGTTCTATTTCTATACATTTTCCGCTGGTTCCGACATTACTGTCTGTATGGTCTGCCACTCTTCTTCTATATCTCGTTTGATTATATTCTCTAGTTTTTTATTTATTTCTTCCTTTAGTCTGTTTACAATCTGCTTCTCTTGAAGACATTCTAATTAGTAATTCAATTTATCTCTAATAAATTTTTGAATTATTGGTAGTTCTTGTTTTAGTTTTGATTTTATTAGTGTATGGTCACTGTTGGTATCTACCCTTCTGTAGCTCCTGCAGTCGAATATTTGCTTCAATTAGTATTTCAATTTTTTATTTTTCCATCGGGAGAAATTCATGTTACCTTATTGTTCCTTCATGTTACCTTCATTATCATTCTTATATATTTTTTAAAACTATTAATAGTAGATCGTGATTTACTAAAATTCCTAAACTAAATTTTTAAACAATATCATTATTAGTAACTAAACTTTTTAATAAAAATGTGTTATTTTATCTATATAATATCTATTCGTATATTTCTTTTGGTCATAAATTCTGAAAAGTTAAAGATTATTCATCAAATAAGAAGTGAGTATAATGACAACAAATACTCGCTACAGGTGGTTAGTATTGTACTTAGCAAAAGGATCCACTACGGTTATAAATCTACTAATGACGGCATATTGGTTATTGTTTCTATTTGGCTAGGTAATAACGATTTTAAAGTAATCCCGTCCTTCTATAACGGAGTACCTGCTGATAAGCGTGTTTTCCGAGAAGACCTACCTCCGGCCCGGTGGGTATTCCACGAAAGAGCTTGAAGACGTTTATTGAAGTAAACAAACTTACTGTGAGGTAGTCTTTGTATTCAAAATAAAGCTAACGGTTCGGAGGGACAGATAGCATATTAATTTCATGAATGGATGAACAATTTGTCAGGTGAAAAAGTATATTCTTACGAAAAAGATGTTTTAAATTTAAAATGTGGTTTTTATACAATCACTTATTCTGACAAATAAGAGAATGCTATGGTCGAATCGTATGGTTTCACAATGCACGTTAATTCTCCTACAATAATTACTAAAACAACAACTACCATAATTGATTATAAGTATTGTCTCAGATTTTTCATCCCATGATGTATGCTGTAAAATTATTAATGCAGGACTATCTGGTCTTCTTCTTCAGGTGAAGATACAAATATTTTTTTAACTTAACCGTAAATAGATCATTTTTTTATAATTCAATCAAGTAATTTTTTACTTGACTTCATTTTATGAAATAAGGTCCTTCTTGTTCTTCTTATGGTGCCCTACCCAATTAGTGGATGTTGGCGACAATTCTGGCATACTCCTCTAGATCTTGTGTGGCTATAATCACAAATAAAGTAAAGCACAATAAAGTTATAAAAAAATATCTTTTAAAACATTATTTTTACTGCTCAGAAAAATATATGACTCATTGCAGAACATCAACTGAACTGATTACCGTAACTTTGCCTTTTTTATATACTATGTATTTTTGACTTGTTAAATAAATACTCTACTTTACTCTACTCTTGCATCGTTTCTCGTTTTGTTCTTAAATTTTCGTGATCTCTCAATTTCGTGTCAAACTTTTGTATCACCCTCTGTAATTAAGAAATCTAGATATTGGAAAACATTTTAGGATATAAATATTATTTTAAGTAGGTATATTCAAATGAGACGGAAATTACCGGTTGGTCAGAAGAACTGGTATAGGCTCTATAGACTATTTCACTCATCTTAAAATTTTCACATAATCTGACCAATCACAAACCAAAGACAGCTTGTGTTATCGCGAAAACACCAACTGTCTTTCAATTCTGATTGGTCTATCAGCTTCGTGTTTTCAACGACGTAACCATGGATACCGATCGCAAAGCAAAGTTTGACATTGTTCTGAAGCTATTTTCTTGTGGCATTGTAAATTAATTACTATTTAACTGGGATTTTGAGAACGATTTCCGAAGTGGAACGTCAATAAACGTATTTTTATCTTTAATTGTGGCTTATTCCCAGTTAAATAGCAAAGTTTGACGTTTGCCAAAAAAATTATTGTAGCTGTATACGTCAAAATGAGTCGTTCCGGTGGTACTTCAAACGAAGTTATAAACCAAAAGATTGAAGAAAATATACTTAGTAACACAAGAAAATCTAAATCTTATATATGGAGACAATTTATGATGTTCTGTGTGGATCGCAACTACAAATTAGATGCAGAAAATAACAAAATACTAGCATTCATTCTAAAAGACTGGGCCTTCAACATGCAAAAAAAAACTTAAGGAGAGAGGAAAAACGCATACACCGAAAAAAGAAACGAGACTCGGAAAATGACATGTTAAAAACTGTTATGTTTCTGTATGTTAAAACGGCTGTATATATATAATATAATATAACTACGTCTGTCTCAAAAAACTCGTATAAGGCTGTATAGAACACTGATAGTCCCCATTCTCACATACGGATCAGAGGCATGGACGCTAACGAAAACAGATGAATCCGCTCTATCCATTTTTGAAAGAAAGGTGCTACGCAAGATATTTGGAGCGGTCTGTGAGAACGGAATATGGAGACGTAGATATAACTTCGAACTGCAGAATATCTACAAGCATACGTTTGGTGGTAAAGATATTACCACTATAATTAAGCGAAACCGCCTGCAGTGGGCAGGACATGTAGCCCGGGCCCCTGAATCGAACATGATAAAAAAGATTCTAACAGCGCAACCTGTGGGAATGAGACGACGGGGTAGACCAAAGCTGAGGTGGATGGATGGGGTAACACAAGATGCGGAGAAGATCGGAGTCGGCAACTGGAAAATTCAAGCAAGGGAGAGAACAGAATGGCGTAGAAAGCTTGAGAAGGTCGAGGCCCTCTAAGGGCTGTAGCACCAAGATGATGATGATGATAATTACAAGGAGAGTGTTATTAAAACCATATCGAACACTACTGCAAAATTGGTACAAGAAAAATATTTCTGTGAGTATCAGAGACATATTGATCCCTTCAAAGATACAACCTTCAAGGAAGCGAGAGCGGCTCGTGATAGTAAGAGAAAATTGTTGCAAACTGTACCCGATAAAAGGAAAATGAGTTCTGTCACTATGACTTAGGATGAATATAAAAATATGTGCTTACAATGGGACGAAGACACGCCAGAGGGACTCCAAAAGAAGTTTTTTCATATAGCTGCCGTAGAATTAGCTTGGAGAGGTAACAAAGCAAGTCTTTCCATGTTACATTTTTTCAAGGAAGAGACTAACAACAAAGGCTGTTTAACAAACAGAATTGCATATAACCCGATATTCTCCAAAACCGCCAAGGTGGTGATAAAAACTGTGCAGATAATAAATGGCTTACTCAAAATTTGAAGAATCCTGAAATGTGTCCTGTGAGATTATACCGGAAACTTATATCGAAAAGGGAAACTATTACCAATGATAGACTTTTTCTGACTGTGAATGGCAAGTGGAATAAATATAATAATAGTAATTGGTACAAGAATTGTCCTATTGGTATTAATACAATATCCAAATGGACAAAAATGTCTGCAGAAAAGATAGGATTAGACACTAAAAAAGTGAAAATAACGAATCACTCTAATCGTGCCACTGCAGTTAGTCAGTTACTACAATCTGGCGTTAGTGAACAACAAGCTATGAAAATTACTGGACATGGAAGTTCGAACTCGATGAAACCATATTTACATCTTAGTGCCGAACATCATCAGAACATAGTGAATACTTTTAGGAATACTCCAAGTACATCAAGTAATAATAGCAACAATATATTGTATCCACCTAATAACGGTCATACTATTCAACATTTTTACAATTGCACCGTTTATAATAATTATAGTCGAGAATAATGTATTTTTCCGCAAATCGCCAGGAAATTTTGACATTCCTGTCAAAATTTCTTGAAGAAAAAGTCAGGACTTCCTTACTGTAAGGAAATGTCATTTCCTTACTGTAAGGAAATGATATTTCCGTACAGTTGTTAGTGTTCTACATAAATGATAGAAAACACATTGCTTATAAGGAATTAATTTATATTTTGAAAACATCAAGTCATTGCTGAATACATTTTTAAGATCAATTTGTTATATTTACAGTAATTTGACAGTTAGTACAATTATTGAACATTGGAGGAACACTCTTAGAACTATGAGAAACATTTTGGACAACATGCAGGGTGGAAGTGTCATTTTGTTGAATATTTTGTACTGTGAAAATTTTATTTGCCACCTCAACCTTATTGTTAAGCGATTCTTCGATATATCCTTCAGCAACGTTTGATGACTTCCATCCGCCATGCCTCTTTAAACTAGTTATGTCGGCACCAGAGTCAACCAATATTGTTGCAGAAGACCGACGAAAGCAGTGACCAGTATATTCTGTCGGATTTACCAAGTTCAAATAAGTAGCAATTATTTTGGGCATTTTTCTAAATTGATGAATTCCTACCACTTGTCTACAACCCTTTCCGCTTTGATATTTAAAGAAAAATCGGTCACTGTTCATATTTTCTGGTCTTAACGAAACATACTTTCGATAAACATTCAAGTAGATCTGATTAATTACAAATGATCTTGGTTTGTTGGTTTTCGAATCAGGTATGCTGATTAAAAGCTTAGATTCTAAGTCTTCTATATCGTGTACAGTCATTCGGACTAACTCATCCATTCTACAGGCCCCAGAAATACCAAATATTACAGCCACCTAAAAAATAAATAAAGCTATAATCTAAATAGAAATTAAAACCTTGTAAATTACCTTAATCATTAAATTTTCTTTATCTGGAGCTTCCTGGATAAATTTTTCAATTTCTTCCTTCGTTAAAATCTTAGATTTCTTTGCCCTATAACCTTGAGGTTGCCGTTTCAATAAAGAACGAAGTTTTGAGTATGTAGATATATCTACATTGTGTTTAAGTGCAAGGGTTGACTTCAGCATTGAATAATTGGCCCATAATGTTGAAGATTTCATCTTTAAACAAAGGTCTAGGAAGTATGCCATTACAACATTTTCTGAGAAAGAACTCGTATTTTTACTCATGCGATAATCCATAAAACGTCTGTATGCATTTTCGTACTTTTCTCTTGATTTCTTTGGCAATAATTCTAATGAAGCAGTATTCACTGCCTCAACCAGCTCTGGAGGAGTCCCAGGAATGGAAATTTCATCATCACTTATCATTTTACTTTCGAGAACACCAGCAATTAAATTTATAAGCGTCAAGTTTGACAATTCAACCTCAATACGTTTCCATAGTAACCCAAGTAATTTTATTAGGAATTTCAAAGCACCATTTATTTGGGAATAAAATTATCGCGTTTTTTTTAAATCAATCAATATCTGTCGAATTTTAAACGATTTGCGGAAAAATAGTATGTTTACCTCGTAGGAAAAGCAATCTTCACAGTCGTCCAGGAATGTTAAGCTTTTCCTACCCGGTAAACAATGTACTATTTTTCGTGTACAAATTATTTATTGTTATAGGTAAAAAATAATTATAACAAATTATTTATAGTTATAATAAATATTTCATGATTATGACTAATTGTGAATTATTCAAAAAATGAGTAGATTTGGGTTACCTAGATCAAATGTATTATTATTAAATTCCTTCCTCTCATTCTACTGAATTTTTGACCTATCACTTTGTTCATGAAATAGTCTAATAAAATACCACTCGTGATTTCATTTAGCTTATAAGTCTGTCTTTTATTTCTAAACTCAACTGAGTTTCTTAAAGAAAACACCACTCGTCCTACGGACTCGTGGTATTTTCAAGCAACTCAGTTTCGTTTAGAAGTAAATCGACAGACTTATCGCGAAAATTGAATCACTATTATAGTGGTATTACTATTGATTATTTACGTAGTAAAATAAATTTATATTAGCAGCATTTTAAAAGCTTAAAGATATTTGTATTTTATTTCTTTGTCGATTTTTCATTCATTGTCAGTTGAATATAGGTAAAAATTAAAGGGTATTACAAAAAAATATTAACCTCATTATTTTGTTTATGGAAATGTTTGAAAGAATCGTCCAAGGAGAGATCTGGTTTCTCGTGACAATCCACACACTTATAAATTGGTTTTTTTCTTATTTTTAGGATAGGACATACTCTGCATCTTTTCGTTTTAGTTTCACTTTTGTCCGATTTATTAGCAATTACTTATAGGTAAATGTTCGCGTGCGATATTCCGTCTTTCTTTGCTTTTTTATAAATTAATTTACGAACTAATTCTAACCTTGACCGTCTTTTATGCCTTTGTTGTTTAATATATTGTTTAAAGCTAAGCCAAACTTTCGACAACACCATCGATTCATCTAGTGATAATTCTTTTACTGGATAATCCAGAGTAGTCATTTTATTATTAAAAAGTATATGACTGTTCTTATTCTATAAAACCGATCTACACGAATAACATTAGGTCTTATTGGATTATGGATGAAGTGTAAGCACCTTAAAATTAAAAGAAAAAGATCTCTGCCGAAGTTCTGCAATAAATATTTTAAGTTGAATAGTGGATCTGTTTTCCAATAACCCTCCAATCTTAAAATCCATATGTCAGTGTGAAAGATAATTCCCAAAAATACTAGAAATTCAAATAAGGAAAGTAATTTACATCTTTAAATGCTAGAATTTTCACAAACACCAACTTCACCAACTTTTTTATATGCTAAGTAATTGAACTGATCACTGGTTCTAGTGAACTGATCGTCAATTAATATTTTTGCCACACCGATAATCAGCAAAATATCATTCGAAGAAACTGCTCTAGTAGTACAAAAAATAAAGAAAGATAAACTCCACAAAAAATATTTTCAGCTTCCCTTAGTCCACCGCTGTACCACACCTGGGAATACACGTATAGGTATCACTGCTACCTACCATTTTAAATCATCGGGATTTGTAAGATATTCGTTGAAATTTCTCCAGCGTAACTGTTGCGGTAGTATCGCAGCTGAAGATCTGGATTGAGATGCAGTTGAGTTTTTAATCCGTAGTTTTGCATTACGATAATGCGGATTAACATTGAAACTAGCAAAATAACTGTGGATTAACTTCTTAATAGGTAAACATTGGCTTATCTTTCGATCTCGTAGACTTTTCATTAAGATTAATGCCTGGGACGATGGTCGATCATGTTTATTTAATTATATTGTTGTAATTTATAGTTTTAATGACTGCCAGTTGGAATAAAACAACTCATAAAGAGTAATAATTGTACTTGTTATCGTTATATGTTAATAATCTCTAACTTCATATTATACATTTAATTTACAGACATGAAAGCTTCCATCATATTGATGCTTTTAAGCTGCAATAATAATAGTATGAGGGTTCATATTATTGTTATCTGTATATATACGTTTGTAGAAGAAACTTCATATAATTGATTTTAAATTTTAGCAATTATAACGTTCTTGATGCGCAAAATACACAATAATAGTGATATGGTCAACATTATATACAAAGTGTGAAGATCTAATTGCAGTTTTACATTCAAATTAGAGTGACACAATGTTAGTGTCCAAAACTTTTGCATTTAATAGGACAGTAATGAGAACAAGGCTGACAAACTCTTATACAGGTTTTTGAAGATTTTAAAAGATATATAATAATTAAATAATATAGAAGATTTTAAAAGAGATATAATCACTTCGCTCACAACATTAAATACCGCGTTCGTAGTAGAACGAGCACTTCTGAATCCATATTGTGAGCTGCTAAAGTAATTATTTGATTTGATTTGATTTGAAGATAGAGAGTAATTTGCTGTAGTTACAGTCAACCTTCAGTAATGAAGGGTACCTTAAGAAGAATAAGACACACAGCTTGTGTTTAAGAAATAAAAAATATTAATATGGAACTAGTTGCTATATGTCACTTAGGACGGAATATTGATTGCGACGATCAAGCAAAGTAATACACCTGGTCGGAAAGACGTAAGTGTACTATTTGGGTTCAAATCATTACAAAGCAGAACAATAAAAGAATATATAATATTTTCTACGACTAGGAGAATAGTTATATATAGCTCAGTTCCACAGAAAGGGAATTTTTGAAATCATCGATAAGATATCTAAAACGGAAAGAGTTAGGAACGAAAGAACAAGATAATTATAAAAAATAACTGATGTGCTATAGACATATATGAGACATAAGACGAGATAAGACGACTTCCAAAAGTCCTGGAATAGAAACCAGGAGGAAAAAGAAAGCCAGAAGAGTTGGAATATAATAAAGGAAAGAAATTGAAAAAGAAATAAGAAGGAGAAAAGATAATGTTGAAAACTCATATAGGGTAAGTCCGGGAGAGTTGGACCACATTTCTTTGGACTCTTACTAAAATTATATTCGTCAACTTATTAACATTATTATTTAAGCGTTTGGTAAAGAATTTAGTTTTATGCCCTTAAGAGTTTAATTTTTAATTGAATATTATTAATAAATGCTACATTGCATTTTTTTTCAAAACTTTGCATGGTCCATCTCACCCGGAAGTGTTTGGGAGAGAGCTGGAGATGGACCAGAGGTAAAAAATAGGATTAATGACTACAAACCAAGTATAAAGTAAAGAATATGTATATTTTACATAATAATAAATGTTACAATAACCAAATAAAAAAACAAACAAGTCTATTGCTTTCTTGACCACAATCTTGTTATTAATGGGAAACTTTCCTTTTTGTACATTATTTCCCTGGTACCGCAAAAGTCACATTTTACTTCAAATCTAGAGCAACCTTCATGAAACCACCAAGAACACTGTACACACTTCACCCAGTATTTTTTTTGTAGTTTCATTGTAAGCCTCTCCACATCCCACACATTCATCTTCATCCCATTCTTCTACTGACATACCGTCATCTTCGACTAGATCTGCAGAATCATAGCTTTCTGAGTCTGAACTTTCAAACTGTGTCACTTTGCCAGATGGTTCCTTTTTTGGCTTGAGAAACTTCTTTTTTGATTCAATTTTTTTTCTCAGTTAATCTTGTTTCTCTTTCTTTTTTGTTTATCTTTCATTGCTTGCACAACTGCCTTCCTTTTTACAACACAATGTTCTGAGAGGTGAATTTAATACTTTTGAAACAGTCGTCAAACATCTCTTAACGGTTACTTTCTGCGTGAGAGAAGGAACGGGTGATATATTATGTTCTAGAAGTTTAAAAGGAGTCATTTTTAACGGTGTAAGGCTACTAAAAGTACTGAGGATACTAGCAAGATCAAATTGAGTTCTTGGTACTGCACAGGAGACAGAAGAATCAACAGTGTTAGTTGTTGGCACACTAGTTACAGCATTGACGTGTTGGCCGATAAGTTCTGAATTGGAGACAACAGGATCAACCTCGCCGGTTGGTGCACTAGCGAGAGTGTGCGCCAATACTTGGACAATGGGCACTGCACCGGAGGAATCGGGTTCTAGGTAGGCGTAGAGTGGTATTACAGACATATCTAGAGGGACTATGCCACAAGCTTGAAATCCACTGACACCGTTTTGTACACCTGCAACTTTGGTCCATGCAGAGTTGAGCAGACGATTGATCTTTCTGGATGGATTGTTTGTAATGAAATAATTAAAAGCACTATAAAAGTGGGACTTAAGTGATTTGAAAAAGGATCGATCCAAAGGTTGTAGCCAGTGCGAAGTATGGGGCGGAATGCTCATCAAAATGATTCCTTCTTGTTCCGTGTACACTAGGACTTCCAAGGAACTAGTGTGTGAAGTGTGACCATCAAGTAAGAGGAAGTACTTTCCCGGCTGGTTTTCTAGGTTGGAAATGACTTTTTAAGCAGTGCTGAAAAATTTCACTAGTGACATAAGAAGATTTTTGTGACATTTTTACAACTGAGCCAGGAGGCATCCCGTCCATGAACTTAACTTTCAAGTTGTTTCCCTTTATTATGCAGTATGGGGGAAGGAATGTACCTTCAGCGCTAGCAAGGTACAAGCTAAAACAGAAACGCTTTCACCCTTTTCCCCTGACGTAATAGAAGTTACATTTTTGGAGCCTTTAATGGCAACAACATTTTCTGGCTTGTTGTTCAGTCGAAGTCTGGTTTCGTCCATGTTAAAAATGTGCCCAAGCTTTTTAACCAAATTGTTTTCCAAAATAACACTTTCCAGCTACTTAGTTAGTAATTACACTCAGTCGTTTTAATACAAAGTAACATTTAAAATCGTTGGTACTGGTCCATCTCTCCCGTATTGAAATACGTGGCCCACCACTACCAAAACGTACTGGTCCATCTCTTCCAAAAGTCCGGGTGAGATGGAACACCTCCTAATTCGCATTTTTGACGTACACATGGCGGCCTTTTTAGGTTAGGTTGCTACCTACATGTTTATTGACATTGCTACAAGAATCCTACGTCGATATCACGTAAACTTAAACTGAAAACTAAAACTATGTTACTACGTTAAACAACTTTTGGACATATCAAAGGAGACAATGACGTTTTTCTCTACAAATATTAACAACAACTCCACACAACTAACAGTATGTCTTCAGTGTCCATGAAGCATACTCACAACAAAAGATGGTAGTACTCGAGCGTTACAGTTCGGAAATAATGGAATGGTCCATCTATCCAGGACTTACCCTATAATGTTCATGTGATTGCTAAAATTGTTCTTAATACAGCTCATGATTACTAAATTTTTAAAATAGCTATTACCTAGAATGAAAACGAGCAAGAAAACTGAACCAAAGGAAAGAAACTGAAAAGTATATAATAAAAAGGGACTGGTAGATAACGTTTTAAATTATTGATTTTTTAAATATTTAAATATTTAAATATTTAAAATATATTAATATGATCGAACAAATTGTTTTAATACAATTCTTGCATAATTATTTTTTTGTAATCTATTAAATATTCAAACAATATAAACACATGTTTTCTAGTAAATTAGTCTAAAGATGCATGTAGAAAGATAACAGAATACAATTATATCATTCTAAATCACTTACTAATACTCTCCTGTTGATAATATCATTAGAAATTGTAAATAGAGTCGAAAAAGCCTAATTATATCTTTACAAAATAAGTTAGATATCTAATAATAACTTCTTACTGTCAATATTGCCAATTAAATTCTGTAACTTCGATAAGTCTGGCATAAAGCACAGGATATCCTTTAATCGTGTGAAAATACTGAATTGAGTTGATCCCTACAAAAACGATGAACGACTCATTAAATCAGCTTTGCGTTGTTATTATTGATTTTCTATTATATATAGGATGTCTTAGTCCATTAGGTCTTTCCTGTAAATTTAATCAGATTTTTTCTTTACTAAATAGTCAGTTCCCAAGTAAATACAATTCTAAAATAAACGATTTGTGTGATTTTTCAGCTTTCGTATCGAAATCCTCCTCTTATCTTTCCCTGTATTATCAGCCTTAGCAGTTCATAGTGCTGTCCCCTCATTACGTGTCCCAGATATTGTAACTTTCTTATTTTTATTGTGTTTATTATTTCGCATTCTTTGCCCATTTCTCGCAATACTTCCGTGTTAGTTTTCTTCTGTGTCCATGCTATTCTAAGCATCCTCCTGTAACACCACATTTCAAAGGACTGTAACTTATTTATGTGTTCTTGCTTCAATGTCCAGCTTTCAAGTCCATATTGCAGTATCGAAAACACGTGGCATCTCAGTGCTCTTACTCTCAGTTCTAATCTAAGGTCTTTGTTGCAGAGAATTGTTTTCATTTTTACAAACGCATTTCTTGCTATTTCTATCCTGGCTCTTATTTCGGTTGTTTGATCATTATTGTCTGAAATCCAGGTTCCTAGGTATTTGTATTTATCAACCCTTTCTATCGGTACATTTCCCAAATGTATGTTTGTTGGTATATTTGTTTTCTTTGTTATTATCATGTATTTGGTCTTTTTTATATTCATTTTTAGTCCATATTTTTCACAGAAAGTGTTTGTTTTGTTTAGCAGTAATTGGAGTTGTTCAGCAGAGCTTGCCATAATCACGGTGTCATCTGCATATCTTATGTTGTTAATAGATCTTCCGTTAATTATTAGACAGTTTAAAAGAGGTTAAAACCAATGTAAAAAAGCTATGAATACCGGATTTAAAGAAAAATACGAAGAGCAATAGAAGATAGTGCAAACACTCCTGACCATGGAGCTGCACAAAGGCGGAGAAAAATTACGTAAAGGCAGAAAGATTCTATTGTAAGTGGAATTATATTAACCAAACTGAAAATGTTCTACCATTCACGTTGCATAGTACAGTGCGTTTCGCATGGAAGTGGGGACTAAACCAAATTTTGTCTAATGCGCCGTGATCAGGACTGTTTGCACTAGCTCTACTACCCACATCTGTTCGGACATCTTCTCTCTTTCTAAAGTTGTAGTCACAATCTAAAGCTATCAAGACAATTACAAAAATTATGTATAAAAAACATTTATATTGTACTTTCTTTTCGTAGGCACTCATAAAAGACGAATATTTTCATTATGTATTTTCAAATAAATGTTGTTAACTGTGTTAATGTAATTTTCAAGCGGAATGTGGCAACGAAGTATTAGTTTGTTCTGTTTTAATGTTAAAAATATTGTTTGTTTAATAAATCAAGTGAACTTTCCATCTGGAATCAATACAATTGTTTTGTACTTTCTGATTAATTATCTGCAACAGTTTTTTATTATTTGACAAGTAACCTTAAAAGCAATTGCTACGATTTTATGAACCCATATTTGGCCGGAGCTTCACACATCGATAAAAAGAGCAACTCAGATTAAAAAGCGTAATTATAGTTATCAGGGATTAAAAGAATTGGAAGGCTTGGCGTTAGGGGTTAGTGATCATAAATCCCGTCGGATATGAAAAGTGAACAATATTCCGTCCCGCTGGTAGCCTTTTTATGTTGTCACCCTGCTATAATTTTGTGCTATACATAAATTTAATGCTTTGAAATCATTTATTTGTAGTTGTTTTGATTTTTCCAGTATCTTTTTGAGAATAAATCTCAAATTTTATTCGTGAAACCTAAGGTTAGACTGGGTTTCTAGACCTACATTTCTAAAAGTAGGTAATTATTTAGTATAGAACCATAGCAAATTTAAGGAAACTGCGATTTTGAACTTTAAATAACGTAGGTCTTCAATTTAACCATCTATTAAATACCAATACAAAGCGGAGTCAGACAGGGTGACTCGTTGAGCCCATTTTTCATATAATAATGGACGAAATAATAAAAGCAGTGCGTAAAGGTCATGGCTACAGAATGGGCAACAAAGAAATCCAAATATTATGTTATGCAGACGACGCCGCATTAATCGCCGAGACAGAAGATGAGCTCCAAAGATTAACACATATCTTCAATACAACAGCTAAGAAATACAATATGATAATATCAGCAGACAAAACCAAATGTATGACAACATCTAAATACCCACTACGGTGTAAAATCGAAATTGATGGGAAAATAATAAAGCAGGAAGCAAGGTTTAGATATTTGGGAATAGATATGAATAATTACGGAGATGTTGAAAAAGAAGTACGACAACAAAGCTTAAAAGCAAGTAAAGCGGCGGGTTCTCTTAATGACACAATCTGGAAGAACAAACACCTAAGACAAGACACAAAAACAAGAATCTATAAAGCAGCAATTAGACCTATATTAACATACACGGCGGAGACAAGACCTGACACATCTAAAACGAGACGACTGCTAGAAACAACAGAGATGAAAATACTCCGACGAATATCAGGGAGAAAGTCTATTGGATAGGGAGAGAAGCGAAAACATAAGAAGAGCATGCAATATAGAAGACATAAATGGATGGGTGACAAAACGAAAACAGGAGTGGAACGAACATATCAGTAGAATGGCAGAGGATAGAATAGTACGAATAGCACGAGATAAGTCACCAAATGGACGAAGAAGTATTGGCAGACCAAGAAAAAGATGGTGCGACAATTTAAAAAATTTAGGAGGCGAATATTGGAGAAGAAGCAGGCTTTAAAGCCTACATACTAGAAGGAAAAAGAAGAAGAAGAGTTAAATACCACCAGAAGACACCACAAGATTTAATTTTTTTATTGAAAGATAAATTATAAATAAAAACTCAAGCCATATCCGTACTGTCATTTAGCGAAAAAGCTGTAAATAAAGCAGACCCGACCAGATCAGGTTCTACATGGTTCTACCTGAGCTGCTGCTACAAAAAGAAAATAAAAACAATCTAAAAACAGGACACTTATCTTGGATTACTCAGTCAGAGTACCTACACCATTCCACGACAAGGAATGCGTGTGTCCCGCATAGATGTTGATATGAAAGCTGATGATTCTTTTAAAATTCTTTGGTGAGACGATACCCGATATTACTTTTAAGTGCGTAGAATGACATATAACGGACAAATACTCACATATAAGGTATCTTTCTCTTTCGATAAAATTGACGAAGTCTACAGACCTAATATTTGGTCCAAAGAAGCTGCAGTTAGGTGATTTAACTTCAATTTTCAGCACATAAAGAAGACAGAGGAAGAAACCTAGAAGCTTCTACAAACTTTTATCAAAATAAACTAATTCGACAAGGTACTGTAAGCATGTTTCATGTTAATTTGCAGTGTATTTCAAATAAAGTCGATATGATCAATGCTTTTCTTGCGGATCAAAATTTATATGACGTCATATGTTTTTCGGAGCACTGGCAAAGTGAAGAAAATTTAAAATTAATTAGCATCTCCGGCTTTTCATTAGCTAATTTCTTTTGTAGGTAAAAAAGAAACAAGGTGGAGTTGCAATTTATGTAAAAGAAAATCTTATATATTCTTCTCTTAATCTAAATGAATATAATGTAGAGCAAAGTTCAGAGTTTTGTGCAATTTATGTACCTTCAATAAAATCCAATATTTTAACTGTATACAGATCAGATAAATTGTTCAGTTTTTTTAATGGTACTGAGAATGAAGTGAAAGCGATTAGTCTTCAACCCTGCTTTACTATCAGACCGACGCAGCGGCTGTATTGATTTATTATTGATTTGCCTTTTTGTATGGTTTGTGTTCTTAATAGTTTTTTAGTATGTTAAAATCATCATTTTCTTGGCGTCCTTCTCTTTTTCGTCCAACAATGCTTTGAAATATTCCTGTCATTTCTTTGGATTAAGCGATGAGAAAATTCTAGATGTGACTTCAAAATGAATAAATGAAAATTGGTCTAATATTTACAAGCATCTATACATGCAATAAAACAGTTAGAAAAAGTAGGAATGGACATTACGGCAATTTAAGAACTAAAGTGCTCCAAACATGGCAAGAATATTTCAAGACCTTACTAAACATAAAACAAGAGGAAGAACATGGAGAAAATATATATTTTGGAGTGGACCTACCGGTAGAGGACCCCAAAATATATGAAACATTGCAAGCAATTAACAAATTTAAGAATGAAAAGCTCCAGGCTCTGACAATATACTGGCTAAATTCCTTAAGTACGGAGGAGAAACACTACATAGACAAATACACAAATTAATAACACTTATATGGAACGAAGAGAAAATATCAACAAAATGGCACGAAAGTGTAATAATCCCCATCCATAAAAAGGGAGACAAAACCAAGTGCTTTAATTATAGAGGCATCTTCCTACTTAATACGGCATATAAAATCTTATCGAACATCCTATTAAATAGGCTGACACCGTTTGTAGAAAATTTCATGGGGAATACCAAGCCGGCTTCAGAAAACATAGATCGACCATAGATCAGATCGTTACTCTAAGACATCTGCTTGAAAAAGGATGGGAATTTAATAGAACTATCCATAATCTCTTCATAGATTTCCGGCAAGCGTACGACAGTATTAAAAGGGATCAGATGTGAAATGCAATGGCAGAACTTTCAGTTCCAAAAAAACTTAATCAGCTTGTTAAGTTATGTGTGAATAGCTGTAGATCCAGAATTCGGATAGGTAACAAACTTTCAGAATCTTTCGAAATAAGCAGTGGCCTGAAACAAGGAGATGCGCTGTCACTTCTCCTTTTTAATATCATCCTGGAGAAAGTAGTAAGAGCAGGACAACTTAAAACAGAATTACTGACAGTAAATGGACCAAAATTACTACTAGCATGTGCAGATGACATTGACATTGTGGGAAACACAGTCACCAATGTGAAGGAGACTTTTAATAAATTGGAGGTAGAGGCAAAGAAAACTGGTTTAATGGTAAACTAAGAGAAAACCAAATATATGTGCATCAACAGAAAAAAGGGAGAAAAAGGGCAAAATGTTACAATAGACCCATATAACTTTGAAAGAGTGGAGAGTTTTAAATGTCTCGTAGCAACAATCACTGCAGATAAGGATATCGCGGAAGAGATTAACGGAAGAATTCAGGCAGCAAATAGATATATGTACAGCCTCATTAGAATACATAAAACATTAGAATATATAAAACGGGCTCATGTTGGGTGTGAGACGTGGACCCTGACCAAAGAAACTGAAAGAAAACAAGAAAACTGGTCCTAAAAGGAAAATCCTCAGAAGAATCTTTGGGCCTTAATGGCAACCAATACCGAATGAGAACAAATGCTGAGGTTAAGCAGATGTATAGAGCGAGTGACATAGTCCAAGAGATTAAATCCCAACGTCTAAGATGGGCTGGCCATGTCCATAGACTCCCTAATAACCGCCTTGCCAAGTTAATATGGGAGAAAGCCCCACAGGAAGAAGGCCCTTAGGACGTTCACCAATGCGATGGAGAAACAATATATGGTCAGATCTAAGAACAATGGGGCTACCCACTGACCCAACTATTATGGACGACCGTTCAAGATGAAAGCAAGTTGTGCAGTCAGCCAAGACCCACCCCGGATTGTAGTGTTACGAGAAGAAGAAGAAGAATATTTACAAACTGATCTTTTAAAAATGCAGGCGACTACTTTGACCACACGTCTTACATTATTGTGTTATAACATGTATTAGCGTTCAGTAGCCACAAGAGGACCTTGGCTACCGTTTATGTACATTATCCAGCCAGTTAAAAGTACAAAAAGTAAAAATATCGAAATACTCGACTTACCTACGAGCCGAAACTTATAGTCAGGCACATCCCAATCAATTCTATTTTTAAAGACATCGTCCTTGGTCGATGGTGAGGATTAGAGATTTGCGGTTTTAAAGGTTTACGATGTTTTGGTTGTGATACACTTGATGAATAATGGACTTCTTAAGACCGTTTTTGTTGGACGATACTAAAGTATTATTTACAACCTCTTTATGATTTATGGCTCTATTTTGGAACGCGTTTTTACTTTGAAATTCAAACAGATTAAGATTTTAATACAAAATGTACAATAAGTGCTACATTTTTATTGGCTTTCATACATTTAACACTGAATATTATATTTGAAGCATTATAAAATGACAGGAAGATACTATCTCTCTAAAATTATTTATTTTTTCATTCGAAGATGTGTTCAAGAAGTTAAATTGCAAAAAAACGCGCAACGCTGAATTAAAATCGAATGGAATTTGGATTTTTATTTCTGGGGAATGCTAAAATTAAAGCTATATTGTCATGAATTCGAACGAGCCACCAATTTAGCAGAATTGCAAGAAAAAAAATTTCAACTCTGTAGTCGGGTACTGCCAAATCAGCTGAATGCAATGAGACTTGCTTTAGTTGATAAATTTGAATTTTGTTAAACGCTGAATGGTGGTTTGTTCGAACATTTAATTGGTTAGAGATTTTTTTAAAAATACCTTTAATTTTCATTTGTCCACCGACAATAGATACTCCCATAATTGTCATACTATCTAGGCAAATTATAAAACGTCCAAATATCTTTCAGTTGACAACATCAAAGACCAACTGGAATGTATTCGAGTCGAGATTAAAGCAACCAGACGATATCGATAAAGCTGCGCTTCTTCTCACCCAAACTATACTTGCAGCCGTTGAAATAGCTACACCCCGTCAGAATGACGAAGAATCAAGTGACACCGAAATACCTGTATATATAAAACATCTTGTTGCACAAAAAAGATGAACCAGGCGCATATGGTAAAGAAGTCACAGTCCTATAGAAAAAAATTAATACAATAGATTAATACTGCAAATGAAATATTCATCAACATCCTGTCAAAAGAAGACCACAGCATCTGAAAAGCAACGAAATCATTCAAGAGGCCTATACAGCTCATACCACCTCTAAGGAAAGTCGATCGAAGCTGGGAAAACTGGGGGAACTGAACAAGAAAAGGCATCAATATTTGCTGCACATCTTTCACACGTTTTTGATGCACCTGAACTTAATAACAATATTAACGAACAAGTTAAAAACTTCTTAGACACTCCATGCCCAATGATGCTACCAACCAAATACTTTACTCCTATAGTTTATTTTTATGAACGAGAGAGTAATTAGCATAATTTTAACTGGTACCTCCGACCACTCCATGGGCGTGCTCAAGATTAATTGAAAAATTACTTTGAATAATTGTAAAAAATAAATGAATTATTTCAGTGTTATAAAGTGTTATGTGTATGTAAACAAAAGTGACCTCTTTTATCACACACTATATTAGAACTGACTGGCCTACATTAAAAAGGGTTTTAAAAAATTCACATTTTTTTTAATTTTTAAAAATTACAAAAGAGAAAAAGAGTTTTTAAAACCGTCTAAGGTATGTTAAATAGATGAATAAAAATATTAATATAAAACTTACAGCTACTTGTTACAAATCCAAATCAGATTCAGAAGATGAACTTTCAGAACCAAGATTTATAATAACTGGCTCGATCATTTTATCAGTAATATTGTCCAGCTTCCACATTTTTTCCTCTTCTTTAATAGTGTGATTTACTGCCTTTTCCCAGTTTTCAGGTTTTACATTATTTACGGCCTCCAAAAACAACTGTTTAACATCATGAATTTTAAAAGTGGTATTTTTTCTTGAAACTTCACTCTTTATCTGTGCCCATACCAGTTCAATCGGGTTTAATTCACAATGATATGGTGGGGATCTAAGTACTGTCATTCCACGATTTTTGGCAATTTCATCAATTTCGTATTTTTTAAATTTTTCTTTATGAAGGGCACACAACGAATAAAGTTCCTTTCTTATAGATCCGGGATGGTACGTAATATTTTTTGAACTCAGCCAATTCTGCAAGTCTTTTTTTAACCACTTGGTTGTGGGCAGTCCTTCTATAAGTCTGGAGTGATAACTTGCATTATCCATTACTATTACACAGTTCTTAGGAAGAAGATCTATCATTTGTTCGAACCATTCTTGAAAGACATCAGCGTTCATGTCTTCATGGTAGTCACCGGTACGAGTTGATTCAAAAGTTAATAAACCACCTTCAACAAAACCGTCTGAACTGCCAATGTGTACTATTATCAGCCTGCGTCCCTTTCCTGATGGTGGGTTTAAACCAGTAGATAAGTTATTTACAAAAGCGTGCCTTTGACTTGTAACAGTTTCATCCTGCCAAAATTTATTTGGTGTATGACCCTCGTTGATCCATGTTTCATCAAGATAAAATATTTTTCTTTTTTGGTTTCTCATTTCCTTTATGGTTCTTAGAAAATGTCTTCTCCATATGACAATATCGCTTCTTTCTAATAAAATAGACTTTCTGGGATTCTTTTTCCAGCGGAAGCCTATTTCTTTTAAAAGTTTCCATAACGTACTTCGACTCATTTCTGGGTAATCCTTATCATCTCGAACTGAGACAAGAACTTTATCCAATGTTGGAAATTCTTGTCTAAAGAAGAATTCATGCACTTTCCGTCGAAGTCCTTCTTTAAAATGATATTCTATTTGAAATTTTGGTTTCCCTGGAGCATTACGTGGCATTTGAAAACTACCACATTTCTCTTCTTTAATAACTCTGTAAATCGTAGATTTCCCAACACCAAGTGTACTGCTAACTAACTCAACGGTCTCATCAACACTTTCACATAAACGTTTGTCTGTAAATGATTTAAAACAATTAAATATTAATGTTTTTTCATTAACTGTTAAAGGACCAATTTTTCGGCGTTTACACGGCACTTCCAAATTTTCCATAACACTAGTATACACAATAAACTGCACCTTGCAACTGAAGTACCTACTTTTAGTGAACTGTTAAGAATTTTGAATACGCCACTTGGACCTTCCTACAAAATGGAAAAACCCACTATCACATTTTCTGTGGAATAAGTTTAGAAGGTAATTATCTAGTCAATTACTGTCGTAGATTCCTGGAATTAAAGAATTAAATGTTTGATTGTTGAAACCCTTACTTCGTGGAATGCACTCATTTCAGATAAAATAAAACGTTTTATTTTATCTAAAGAATTAAACTTTATTTTGCAAATAGGTAGGTACTTATTAAACTTTTATTGGTTATATATAACCAATAAAATAAACATCTTACATTTCTTGCAAATTCATTAGTACCTGTTAACCTCCATCACTCCGACACTGGCAACCTTATTTAGGGATTAGTAACCCTCACAACTATTGTATTCTATTCTGCTCCAACCTTTATACCTGGTGGTCATACTCAATTTAAAATTGTTTTCCTATATACTTCTGTAAACTTGTTGACAAATATCTGTTTTTCATTGAGTCACCCGTATCAACAGTTAAGGGATTTGCATACATAATTTATTGTTTTATTACTCTCTCATACATAAAAATACACTATAATAATGTGAAAGAACAAATTTCTAGATGCAATAACTACAAAGCACCAGGCTTCGACATGATCACCGGGCTAATATTAAAAAAATTACCGAGAAAAGCAATTGTCCTACTAACAATGATATATAATAGTATCATAAGATTAGCCTACTACCCGATTAATTGAAAGTTCGCACAAATAATTATGATTAGTAAACCAAATAAACCACCAAATATTACTACTTCATATAGACCAATCAGCTTACTTCCAATAATGTCAAAAATCTTAGAAAGACTTCTGCTCCAAAGAATCTCAGAAGACATCGAAATTAATTCAGTGATCCCAACACACCAGTTTGGTTTCCGCGAAGTCCATTCAACTCTACAACAATGTCATAGGATTGTTAAAAACATTAATGTATGCCTCGAAGAGAAAAAAATTGCACTGCTGCCTTCATGGATATAGAACAAGCCTTCGACCGTGTTTGGCATGACGGCCTCCTGTATAAACTTAAGTCATCATTTCCCACTCCTCACTATCTACTCTTAAAATCATACCTCAAAGAACGTCACTTTCAAGTCAGATTCCTTACAGAAACCTCTCATTACTATCCTATAAAATCCGGTGTCCTCAAGGAAGTGTTCTGGGTTCCCTTCTATACCTCATATACACTGCTGATATCTCAACAACAAATACGACCACAGTAGCCATGTTCGCAGATGACACCGCCATAATATCCATTGATGATGACCCCCAAGTAGCATCAGGAAACCTTCAAAGTTAAGCATACTAAGTCTAATCAAATTACATTCACCAACAGGAACATCATATGTCCAAGAATCAGACTGAACAACATATTACTACCAGTTAAAAACAGAAATCAAATACCTGGGAATGACACTTGATCAAAAGCTCACTTAGAAAGCACACATCTTGGCAAAAAAAATCCAAACTATTGGGCTGTGCAAAGACTTCTAATACCAAAATCATGATGACTCTGATATACCATTCGTTGAAGACGAAATCAGCAGACTAACAAGAGATTATTTAGAACATCTGTAGCCCACCCCAACAAGGAAGCAAGACAACTACACCTCCAACCAGAAGTCAGACGAAGATTGAAGAGAGAGTAGTCAACAGACTTTATTAATAATTTTAATTTTCATTTCAATTTTAGTTTCAAATTATAATCCTTCTTCTTACGGTGCCTTATCCTTAAGGACGTTGGCCATTACATTTGCCCATTTAATCTTATTTGTAGCAGCCCTGAATAGTTCTATGGAGGTCATGTTCGTCCATTGCCGTAGGTTTTTAAGCCAAGAGTTGCGTCTTCTTCCTGGTCCTCTTTTGCTATTGACTTTGCCTTCGATTATAAGTTGGAGCAGTTCATACTTTTGATTTCTTATGATGTGACCAAAATATTGTGTTTTCCGTTCTTTTATTATAAGCATAAGCTCTCTTTCCTTATTCATCCTCCGCAAGACTTCCGCATTTGTCGTATGGCTCATGTAGGATATTCTGAGCATTTTACGGTAACACCAGAGTTCGAATGCTTGGATTCTTTTTTGTGTTGCTTCTGTCATTGTCCAGGCTTCAACACCATAGAGCAAGGTGGAGAAAACATAGCACTTAAGTATTCTAGTTCTCAATGAGATGCCCAGCTGGCGGTTGCATAGAACTTTTTGCATTTTGTTAAACATTGTACGTGCCTTTTCAAGGCGTATTCTTATCTCTAGTGAGTGGTCCCAAGTTTCATCAAGATTACTTCCAAGGTACGTTGTTCTTGTTACTCTTTCCAGATCTGTTCCATCGACATTGACCTTCACCCTTCTGTTTTGGTGCTTGCTGATGACCATCGTTTTTGTCTTCTTTGTATTCAATTTCATTCCAAATTCTCTACAGGCTGTCGTTACTCGGTCCATTAAGCGTTGCAGGGCTTCAGCATTATATAATCATTATTATAATCCTACATTAATTTAATTTGTTAGTGTTAGTATTGGGAGTGTTATCAGTGGATAATGTCTCCTCTCGTGTATTTGGAATACTCACATTTACCAATAGCTTGTAATAGCATATTGTAAATTTGCAAATTTAATAAAAACAAAAGAAAGCAGTAATATTATTACTGCTTTACAAGATCGATAAAGTGCAATTATCAGAAATAGTACATTGTTTACCGGGTAGGAAAAGCTTAACATTCCTGGACGACTGTGAAGATTGCTAAGTCGAGGCGCAAGCCGAGACTTAGCAACACAGAGTCCAGGAATGTGGCTTTTCCTACGAGGTAAACATACTATTTTTCCGCAAATCGTTTAAAATTCGACAGATATTGATTGATTTAAAAAAAAACGCGATAATTTTATTCCCAAATAAATGGTGCTTTGAAATTCCTAATAAAATTACTTGGGTTACTATGGAAACGTATTGAGGTTGAATTGTCAAACTTGACGCTTATAAATTTAATTGCTGGTGTTCTCGAAAGTAAAATGATAAGTGATGATGAAATTTCCATTCCTGGGACTCCTCCAGAGCTGGTTGAGGCAGTGAATACTGCTTCATTAGAATTATTGCCAAAGAAATCAAGAGAAAAGTACGAAAATGCATACAGACGTTTTATGGATTATCGCATGAGTAAAAATACGAGTTCTTTCTCAGAAAATGTTGTAATGGCATACTTCCTAGACCTTTGTTTAAAGATGAAATCTTCAACATTATGGGCCAATTATTCAATGCTGAAGTCAACCCTTGCACTTAAACACAATGTGCTATCATATGTAGAACACTAACAACTGTACGGAAATATCATTTCCTTACAGTAAGGAAATGACATTTCCTTACAGTAAGGAAGTCCTGACTTTTTCTTCAAGAAATTTTGACAGGAATGTCAAAATTTCCTGGCGATTTGCGGAAAACAATTTTTTTTAATTTTCAATCACAATCGCTTTAATCATAATAATAAATACTGTTTTTATTACAAGACAAAATAATTATAAATATATTTGAAATAATAAAATTATTAAGATTTTATTAAAAAATATAAAACATACAAATAGGATATGTGAACTTAGGTTGATATCTTTTTAATATAACAGCTCTTAAAAATATGGTCTATCTTTATCTGCCAGTAGCATTTCCAATTCTGCAGGCAAGATAGGAATGAATATACACACACTATATGATGATTGCCTCTTTCCAGCCCCCATCCCACTGAGGGCAGGCAGCATCGTTACCAATGACACAGGTGGGCGTGTTCGTCGCCCCTCTTCCCAACCGCCGTATCACGCCCTTTCCGACGCACACGCGCTCCACCGACCGGCTCCCCACCTTCACAGCCAGCTGCAACGATTTTTTTGTTAGTTGTCCTGTCAACAAAGAATAAAAAGAATGGGGAGAGACGTATGATGTTGATGAGCAGTTGGTATTTATTTTCTGTCGAATGTCATTGTTTTATTATTGTCTTCTAAATCATCTCGACGAGGCATGGTATTCATATTGACTGGTTTATTGTTCCATAGATGTCACTCTCGGAATAAAAGAAATGTAACAGAGTGATTTTCGGACGAACTACTCTGAAATATGTTAAAAAATAATGCGATATTTAATATTCTTATGTTTGAAAACTATGCGATAGCATAGTTTTTATGATATAGCTAATAATCAACGACATAACTTAAAGTGATGAAGAATTAAATTTTTTTTATTAGGAATAGGATTTTATTTTAAAATAAGTTTATTTGACGTTTCGAATTAAACTTAGGAAGTCTTTCTCAAAAAATAAAACAATAAATTAAACAAATTTCACAAAAGACAGTTATGATTTTTTTTCTTTGTAAGTGTGTACATATTTACAATCTACTCTTGATTTGGGTACCGTCCAGCCACAGTACTCCATTTTCACCTATGTAACCAGGTCTCCTGGCCAAGTCCTCTTGAGTCTTCTTTCCTCCATTGGTGGCGTTAGCTATCATATACAGTTATTTTGATTGCAAGGTCTGCAAAATTTTTGTGTTTGAAAGCTTGCTACAGTCCCAGAGTTCTACGTTGTAAGTCCATGTTCGTTTTAGTATGACTTGGTAAAGCAGTATTTTGTACTCCAATGACAGTTGCGATTTTCTGCCAAGTAATCAACTCATTTGTTTTAATTGTTCTCTTGGGTTGCTTTCGGTCGAAATACAACTTAAGATATTTCACAACGTCTCTAGCAGGAACGGGGGCATTGTTTAGACTAACTTGTGGACAAGTAGGTCTTCTTGTTGTGAATGTGATTTGGGCTATATTTCATATGCTATGTCTGGTTCTTTGTTTGAAACTAAAACGGCTGTATCATCGGCAAAAGTCACCACTGTGACGTCATCTGTAATAGGTATGTTAGCAGTAAAGATTAGGTACAGGAAGGGACCAAGGACATTTCCCTGAGGAACTCCGGACAGTTTAGGTTATTCTATTTAGCAGGAATCTTTCAAACCTCTTGGATATTAAGGGTAACAAGCTTATCGGACGATAGGAAGAAGATTCTGTAGCCAATCTACCTGGCTTTCAAAAGCAAGCAAAATGGCTTAACTGCAGCATTCTATTATAGATAACAGTAAGTATGAGAACTTCTATCCGGGGTAGATGTTTTAGGGTTCTCCCATCGATTCAATCGTATTCTTGGACTTTGTGATAGTCGGTACTCATTATTATTCTGCGAACCACGAATGGGGAGAATGCTTTTACTTTATGGAATGGGAGAATGTGAGGTGAGAGTTGGCAGGATGCATCTAGATATTCGCTAACTACATTATCATGTATGTTTTAACCTAAATTTGGAGTAATTATATTTTCTAAATATTGCTCTCCATAGAGAGTAATCATCTGGAGAGAGATTGTTAATATAAAAATTGAAGGTGTCATTACGAGCTTGATTTAGCGCTGACGTTAGTGGTGTGTTAGTCTATTTAGATGTGTCTTATCGAGTGGATTTCGAGACCTTTGCCATTTTGCACGCGCTCTTCTTTTTTCGGTTAGAATTTGTTTAATATGTAATGGCACATTGTTGTCTTCAGGATTACCCTTTTTACTTATAGGAGTAGATTCCAAGCAGCGTTTTGTATTACAGCCGTTAGCTTTTGTACTACAAATTCCAGCTCATCAGATTCTTTTATTCGGTGACCTAACGATATATTTTGGTTAATGTTGTTTTCAAATTGTTCCCAGTTTGTTTTTTTGTTAGATAGTCTTAATGGATGTTGATTGTAAATTATAGTTGTGCTTGTTGTTTTCTGCTGGCCAGTATGTTGGTTGTTCAGTTCAGTGGATAAGAATAATGAATTGTTTTTCTGTAATGATCGATGTAGATTTCTACCTTTCGTTGTAGTTAGTCGTGATTCCCATAGAGTATTTTTGGCATTCCAATCGCCTGCTAGAAGGAAGTGTGAGCCAAGGGTTTGGAAGAAGCTGTCGTATTCTTTAACTAGGATATTATGTCTGGGAGGTGAATAAATAGCTGCGACAATCAATAGCCACGAGAACATTTTTATTCTGATTAAAGTGCTCTGAATTTTAGGTGTGGAATAACTTTGTAAAATGTTATATTTAACAGATGATCTGACTATGATTGCCAATCCTGCATGGGCTGTTCCGTCGAGATGGTGGGAGTTAAGATTTAATTTCAATACATAGCATCATCATTCACTTAGAAAAGAGTTTTCCAAAAACATCGTAATAAATAAAATATTTTACACAATCATGTAGTTAAAATGTATCTTGAGGTACTAGCAATGGTACCTATTGTGGAATGTTATTCCTGAAAATTTCCTAAACATTTCTTCTGCTACTGCAACTACGTTGAGAACAAGAAACCATTATTATGCACTATCACAATATAATATTACAGTTTTAATAAAAGTATTCTAAAACTAAAAATATTCGAAAAGCAACAAACGTAAACAATAATACACGATCTGACGCAACGATCATACCAATATGGCCGAAGTGAGGTCGTTTTTAATCACGTGATGCACTCTCCATATATTCTAACTCGATGATTTCCATCATGCATTGTTCTTCTTCAAGTTCCACTCCTATCGGAGATTGGAAATCATTCTGGCAATTATAATTTTATTGGTTACTCGCCTGAATAGTTCAATTGAACTGCATCCAAACCATTCACGGAGATTGCGTAACCACGAGATTTTACGTCTTCCTACGCTTCTTCTACCTTTGATTTTTTTTTTCATGCATATGATTCGATAAAAGGAAGTTGACTATGGCTAGCAATGATAGAAATGGGAATACCAAGAAAATTAGTGAAGCTTACTCAAATGTGCCTCACAGACTTATATGTACAGGTAAAGATAGGAAACAGAACATCGATGACATTTAATATAACAGTAGGACTTAGACAAGGAGACTCCTTACCACCGGTGCTATTTAACTAGGCTTTAGAAGTGCAAGAAGAAGAAATATCATCTGAGCTGACAGGGGGATTTGCGAATTGAGGATTAAAACCATTATTGGCCTATGCTGAGGATCTAGATCCAGTCGCTCATTCTATTAGAGACGTGAGAGAGGTATTTTCACAACTCGAGGAGAGAAAACAGGTAGTATGGGAGATTACCTTTACATATCAATTATTCGCCCAATTCTTACATATTAACGTGAAACATGGACTATATTAGCGGGAAATAAATAAGCTGCTGGTATTTAAAAGAAAAGTTCTCAGAATGATATTTGGCCCTCAAAGAGAAGAATTGACAGGATAGAGAGAGAATAGCGACCTAAAGATGAATTGGTGACTCTGTATGGTACTGAAATCATCGTCAGACCTATAACAACTAACCGGATAAGATGGGTAGGACATATGATAAGATCAAAGGAAGATGGTGCTAAGACAGTGTATTTTAGGGATCAGACAGAAAAAGATCAGTAGGCCGTCCCAGAAAAAGATATAAGGATCATATTAGAGACGATATATCTACGATTGAGATACCATAATGGGAAATGGGAGTGGGAGAATGTAGAAGATACTAATGTAAACTAACTTTATTGTTTGTTACCTCATTCAGAGCGTTGGGTGCTATGGGGCAGCTTTGCCTGAGAAGGACATATGGAACTTATGGAGGTGATTAAGTGAATGACAGCTGATATGTACATTAAAAACATTTTAGAAGATGTTAGACCTCATGTCGTTAGAATAGTGAATCATTATGATGAGTATTCTTCTTCTTAGGGTGCCTGTCCATTCCGAACGTTGGCGATCATTCTGGCTATGATAACTTTGTTAGTTGCTATACGGAATAGCTATGTCGAAGTCTTTATATACTATGCTCTCAACTTAGCAAGCCAGGATATTCATTGCATTGAAGTAACTTGTATCTGCCTTGATTTCTCAATTTATGTCCCAAATACTGTAGCTTACGGCCTTTCACGATGTTGACCAAATCCGCTGTTGTGTTCATTCTCCGCAGTACTCATGATGAGGATAAATTTGATCAATTGAAAGATTTTATTGGTCACCATACAGCCCGGATTTAAATCAGATCGAGTATTCTTGGGACACTTTAAAAAGTAGCATTGGGAAAAGAAATCCTGTTTCTTTGACAAAAAAAAGTGCTGAGGATTGCAGCACAAGAAGAATGGAATGAAATTCCTTCAAGGTTTATTAAAACTCTCTATTAATTTTATTGTTCTTTTAAACAAAACATTAAAATACGATGTTATAAATAATATTTATTTTTTCCAATCTTTTACACACACTTATCATCATTAAATCTGAAATTAAACAGTATTTTTTTTAATTGTTTTTTTTTGCTTATATGCATTGTACTGTGTATTGATACTTATAGAACACTCTCTTGATAAAATAAATTATATTCTAAATATATTGTGGTTACAAAGATACGCGTCTTTGAACGTAGGTCACTACCCTTAACATTTTTTCGTTCATTTCAATACATATAAAAAGTTCCCTTTCACTATAATTTCTCGAATTCTTTAATCTAAAAAAGCCCCCAAATAAATTATTTTTATCACAAGAAAACCTCGAAAGAAATAAATCCAAATAGACCGGCTCGAACAAAAAGCGAGCACAAAAATCCTTGTCAAGAATGGCCAGTCTTCCGAAAATGCTGCACTATAAATTCAGATATAATTTCCACAGTCGCTGTTGCGTTGTTGAGCTGAAAAGGGCTGAAAAGCGATAAAAAACACATTTCATTTGATATGACAAGGCCGCAGCGGAAACGGCTTTTTTGTTCGAAAAGGATCAAAGATGGAATAATGTACAGGGTGATTCATTGGGTATAATTAATTCAATTATAAAATATTTCTTAGAATTTTGACCACTCATCTGTATTTGTTTGTAGGTAGAGATAGTGCAAGCACTCCTCACCACGGTGCAGTAGACGAAATTTGGTTTAGTCCCCACTTTCATAGGAAACGCAATGTACTGTGCACTGTATAATGCCACTTACAATAGAACCTTTCTGGCTTTACGTGAATTTTGACACCGCCTTCGCACGGCTCCATGGTCAGGAGTGTTTATTGTGTCAGAGTGCACTATTTTTACGTATTAAAGAATTTAGAAATTGAGTCCAGTTCTGCCAACAAATACTACTTTCCTATCCCCTAAAAACTCAGTGCCGGGTAATCATTTTATGCATTGCAATGTTAATATTAAAATGTCGACAAGAAAGACGAAAGTTATGGGGCTTGTAATGTTTACATTGAGACATTTGTAGCTACCAGTATTTTCGATTTGTGTATTAATTCTTTCTTCACCTTCCGCGACTGCATACTCTGTGTTTGTTTATATAATTGTTAAACCCCACTTAATATGTTCTTTATCTATTTTCGCAATAAACCTTAAAGAACGTAAGGGCAATGCAGTAACCCTGGCCAGGCCATGTGTTTGTCCTTTTTGTCCAATCTTTGTTTAACTCGCTATATGGTCGTACAATTCCCTCACACCATGACGATTTACTGAAGTTCACATTGCTGTTCAGACAAACTAAACTTATATCGAACAAGACTTTGATAATACCAATTCGTGACTGAAATCTGGAACATGACAAATACGAATAAGTCCTCTCATAAATTTTTGAATGGAAAATATTTTAAAAGATTTAGGAACTGAGGAGAAAAAGTATCTCACGCAAAATTAGATACTTTTGAAATTTAGAAGTTAATACAAGGGAAGGGCATGAGGATTGTAAAGTTGAGACAAGAAGTATGGCTTTATTGCATAGAAAGTCACAGAGAGGACAATGAGGAGAAGCAGACTAATAAAGCGATAGCTTCAAGACGTGGAGGAGGATATAAAAGCGATTCAGGTTATAGAGTGGGAAACAAATTGTGCAAGATTATTTATTTTCCTTCATTCTTTCGCATTCCCTTAATTAACTTCAGTCCACGAACATCTATCGATTGAATATCTGATCAAAGAATTAGTCGATGAATTGCTCCATAGCCTAGATGCAGCGAGATAACAAAAATGGACGAAAACTGTATCTAATCTAAGTCTTAATTTTTAAACATCAAGTAGGCAAACATGGACACTACTAAGAAAATTAGGAAGCGAAACGAGCATAACAAGGAGCGAAACGCGCAAAAGTCATTTGCAGAAACAGAAGAAATCCTCACGGCGGACTTACACACAGTGGGAAAGTATTTCCGTAAATGGAGGCTCCAACCAAACACTACCAAAACAGAGGTTTTCAGTTTCCACGTAAGTAGCAAGCTTGCAGGAAGAACACTCAACATTCAATTGGAAAACACCACACTCGCCTACAATAAAACACCAAAGTACTTAGGGTGACTTTTGACAGAACCCTATCTTTCACGGAAAATCTGTCAAAACCGGCGGAAAAACTTAAATCCAGAAACAACATCATCCAGAAGCTGTGCGGCACAACATGGGGAGCATCGGCTTCCACCTTACGATCAACTGACTTAAGCCTTGCCTTCTCAACCGCAGAATACTGCACTTCAGCGTAGCTTCTTCTTCTTCTTGATGTGCCTATCCGTTACGAATGTTGGCGATCATCATAGCAATCTTTACTTATCAGCAGCAGCGCGCAAAAGCTGCACAGATGTGTATTGAACCAGATTCTGAGGTTCTTTAACCAAGATGTTCGTCTTCTTCCTGGACCTCGCTTTCCAAATATTTTTCCTTGCAGAATGGCTTGAAGGAGAGCATATCTGGATTCATTTTGCATAATATGTCCGAAGAATTGTAACTTTCGAGATTTAATGGTGGTCAGTACCTCTCGGTTCTTATTCATTCTTCTGAGGACCTCCTCATTTGTGACTCGGTCAGTCCACGGGATCTTAAGTATTCTCCGATATAGCCACATCTCAAATGCTTCCAGTTTTTTGCACATATCTTCGTTCAAGGTCCACGATTCAACACCATAAAAAAGGACAGAGAAGACGTAGCATCGCAGAATTCTTACTTTTGTATCAAGAGAGAGGTTGTGACTCTTGAAGAAGGCCCCCATCCGATTGAAGGTGGATCTAGCTTTTCCGATGCGTGCTCTAATCTCCTGGTTGTTGGTCCATTCTTTATTTATTATGGTGCCGAGGTAGTTGTAGTGCGTCACTCTTTCTACAGGAGATTGGTTGACGTAGAGTTGACCTTCTTTTATCCTTTTCTTGCTAATTATTATAAGCTTTGTCTTCTTAACGTTTATATTGAGTCCATATTGTTGACTGTAATACGTGATTTTGTTCATAAGAACTTGTAGGTCTGACCTGGCTTAACAGCCCACATATGCATAAAGTAGATGCCCAATTAAACAAGACAATGAGAATAATTGATGGCGTTATCAAATCCACCCCTACGCAATGGTTCCCAGTACTGAACCACATTCCACCACTCAAACTATGGCTCATACACTCCCTCACTTGTGAGTACAGAAAGATACTTAGTAAGAGATCCTGTCAATCCATTAAGATATAGATGCTGCCAACGGTAACCATTTACGCTCCAGACAATCACCAATAAAAACAGAACAGACTGCTGTGGATAATGAGTTTAACTTAACGACCACTTGGACTCGAGAGTAGATGGAACAAGAAAGTAGCAATTTACCCTGCATCATTCAAAACTTGACTTTACCACACAACACATGGACTCTGCTGAACGGAATCAAAATTAATACGGCAGATGTGGTTACATGATGCACAAATGGGGTAAACGACGATCCCCACTCTGTGGATTTCAGGTCAGAGGATTTCCTAATGGCAACTCCAGAGTCGATAGACTATATAAATGAGTTAGATGTTCATCTATAAACATATATGGATTATGTTTTATACAAAATATATGTAAATTCAAAGGTAAATGTGTCAAGTGCCATACGATAACTAAATCCCTTCAATCTTGATAAATCGTTTTTCCCATTCTATTCTCGTATACACAATATTCTTTTTATTTTTTAGAAGTAAAAAAATCACACAAAATATATATTCTAATATCTAGCCAATCTACAGAATTGATAACCTCTTATAGAACTAAATTTCAAATGTAGATTCACCCTATATAACACCAGACTTTGATTTAGATACTACGTTTACGATTTTTCGGACGACGTTCATTGAGTAGTGGGCAGCAGGTAGAAATTATGAATTTTCGAATGTTTCATTCATTGTGAGTCATTTCTAACGTCGGATAGATTTCGTAGATAACGTGACGTCCAGGTACCCTTCAATTAACCACTCATTTGCACGAAAACACCTGCGAAGGATTGTGTAAGTCAAAAATGAGCGTGGAATGATTTAATAATTCAGACCAGATCGGTAAAAGATCGGTTGATTAGGTTTGCAAAGTTTAATCCATGTGATTTCGTTTTTTTTACCTATTAATGCAGGTGCAACAGAAAATACCTGCAACCAGTATCCACTAGATTGTATAAGTGAGGAGCTTTTACAAAACTGCGTAAATCCACTTTTCAAAAATTTTCAGACGTAAAAACATGCTGTACTAAAATTTTCGAAATTTCAGAGAACTTGATCAATTGAGGTTAGATTTAGAGAAATACAACGTTAATTAACATTATTTTTATTGATTTGCATTAACAAAATATAGCCATGTATCTATTGGAGATATAGCTTTTTGTAAAAATAATGGGAAATATTAACTTTTGTCAAACTAACAATATCTTAGAAATAAAAAATATTAAACGGTACCTACTAAAACAAAAAAAAATGAGGAGTACAAAAAATTTAGATGAACTATCCTCCCAGCAATCACACTCGCCATCGTGGTAGTTGTGGGTTTCTGGATCTGGATCACTAGTAACTTTGTGTTGAAGAGCATTAATATACCAATGAAGATTAGGGATCTCTTTCCAATTTTGTCCAAAGTGGGTTTGCAATACATGAAGGACATCTTTTTTCTCTTCAGTCACGGAATGAGATAGTGGGATTTGGGGAAGAGCCTGAAGAAAATCATTTTTATTTTTTTACAATGCTTCTAAAAGTTTCTGTTCCACTATCGAACCTAAGTTGGCGCAGCATTTTATTTTAGTTGAAGTATGCCGGTCCCTGTTACATCTGATGATGTAACAGTTCTTAATAGCTGTTCAGTGGGAAGTGATCATAGAATGGTAAGAGCGAAGATCGTGCTAAATCTTCAACAACAAAGATATAAAATGATAACAAAAACACACCCAATACAATGGAATCCAATCGAAAACACCACGTCCTTCGAAGAGGAAATTCTGAGATGTCTAGAGACAACAAATATAGACGTTATGGATATCGAAACCTTAAATGATAACTTAATAAAAGCTATTAAGAACGCAGAGAAAAAGTGCAATACAAATTCTAGGAGAGATAAGGAGGAAAAGCTCAGTCAAGAAACAAAAAGACTTATGGAGGCACGAAGAGAACTTAAGAACAAAAACGATACGAATGCACGCGTACTACAACAACTTAATAAAGATATTAATAAAGCAGTGAGAAAGGACGTACGACAATATAACACAAAAAAGATTACAACGGTTGTCGAGAAAAATAAAAGTTTAAAGGTGCTGAAGAGATGTCAAGCTCTAGGTAAGAAGAACATTGTTAAGCTCGCAGATCGAAATGGAAAAGTGGTAACAGATAAAGATAAGATAATTAAGGTAGTTGAAGAATTTTACACAGAATTATATAGAGAAAGGGGGAAGAAAGACGGCACCAAGTTGAGAAAAGTCCAGAATGTGGGTTCAGAGGATATCCCAGAAATAACAACCGAAGAAGTCTTAAAGTCATTAAATAGAATGAAAAACAATAAAGCAGCTGGTGATGATCAAATCGTTATTGAGGCAGTTAAAGCAGGAGGAAAGACAGTATTGAAAGCATTGACGCAATTATATAACTTATGCCTTTCAAACGAGGTTACACCATCTCAGTGGAATAAAGCTGTTATAGTAGTCATGCACAAAAAGGGAGATATAACAGAGCTAAAGAACTATAGACCTATTAGCTTGTTATCTCACGTTTATAAGTTGTTTATGAAGATAATAACTAATAGGTTGACATCAAAACTAGACTTCTATCAACCTTGCGAGCAAGCAGGATTTAGAGCTGGATACGGAACAAATGATCATTTGCAAACCATTAAGTCGTTGATTGAAAAAACCATTGAATATAATAGACCCCTGATACTTATCTTTGTCGACTTTGAAAAAGCATTTGATACGGTCAATCAAAGTGAAATGCTCCAAGCTCTAACACAATGTAGAATAGATCACCGATACATATCTCTCATCAGATACATCTATCAACATGCTACAGCCTGTGTAAGACTTAATGAAGATACTGGGACTTTTCGTATTGAAAGAGGCGTTCGGCAAGGAGACAACATGTCTCCTAAATTATTTACAACTTTGCTAGAATACGCTTGTAAAACAATAGATTGGAACGAAAAGGGCATCAATGTAGATGGAAAATTTTTAAATAACCTTAAATTTGCAGATGATATCGTTCTTATTGCAGACAGCTTTGATCAGGCACAGATAATGCTCCAAGAACTCCATACTGCCACAAAAAGAGTTGGTCTTAAAATAAATTTTTCAAAAACACAATTTATGACAAATTTAGTCCACAACAAAAACATCTCAGTAGAAGACAAAGATATTGAGCCAGTTGACTCCTATAAATACTTAGGCCATGAGATCAGAATAAGTCGAGACAACCAAACAATCGAGCTGAAAAGAAGAATAAACCTCGCTTGGGCTGCATTTGGAAGGATGAAGGATATTTTTAGGTCTAAGATTCCAATGTGTCTGAAAAGAAAAGTATTTAATCAATGTATTTTGCCAGTGATGACCTACGGCGCAGAAACCCTAACGCTCACAAGAACAACAGTGAGTAAACTACAAGTTGCGGAAAGAGCAATGGAGAGAATTATGTTAGGGATTTCTCTACGTGATAGAATACCCAATGCTACTATACGCAAAAGATCAGGAGTAGCAGACGTTATTGAAAGGATAACAACACTAAAGTGGAACTGGGCAGGTCATGTAGCAAGATCAGTTGATGACCGGTGGACAAAAAGAATTTTGGAATGGAGACCCCGAATACAAGCATACAGAAATAGAGGTCGACCCCCAACGAGATGGACAGATGACATAAAAAGAGTGACTACAAATTGGATTCAGATGGCGCAAAATCGGACTAAGTGGAAGAGCATGCGAGAGGCCTATGTTCAGCAGTGGACGTTAGAGGCTAGTTGATGATGGTGATGATGATGCCGGTCCCTGGTTTTGATTTTCTTAGGCGTGATAAAGAGGCGTTTGGTTTGGCTGATTCCTTTTATTTTTTGATAAATTATTTCAAGGCCGTTGATACACGTATACCACCCAGTCTTGTCCCAGTTTATTTACAGAGCCAAACTCCTCGTAAATACAAGCATACTCTTCGCTCGAGATGACGGTATTACTTTTTTTCAAGCGTTTCTCCACAAGCCCAAAAGCTCAATCAGCTGGAAGAAAATTGTGGCCACGCGTCGGAAAGGTTACATGAATTTTCTGTACATTCTCTGGAGCCTCATTTTTAAACCAATGACACAAAACATGAACAATATGAGCATTTTTATTTTGGCTAGCGCAACCATCACAAAACAACGATACTGCAGAAAAAGACGAAAGATCTTGGTGTCTTAAATGATGGATGAGTGCAGATCCGATTTCATTTGCTCCTCTACTTCCCTGCGTTTCATTCCACGTATAAAATATTGGTGCCTTTGAGTCAATATGCACACAGCAAAACGCAATAGAATGCAACTTGTCGGCGATAAAAAGCATCGCCGATTGGAGTTTTAGGGAGTAGGTGCACTTGTTGTATATAAAAAACAAAACTATTACTATCACTAGGAACTTCCTTCATTAGTTTGTAAAACTCATCCGCTCCCAGCTTGTGAATACGAAGTTCAGTCATTGGACTTGTAGCATTTGCAATTCATTGATTCTTTAAAATATATTGAAATCCCCTCGTATAGGTGATATATTAAAATCCCCTCATATATGTTTAAAAAATCGAAGAATATTTTTAATGTATTTAGTTTCCTATTCGTACGTATTAAAACCCAAATAATATTTCGTTCTTTTCAGCGTCGCTAAGTAATAAAAACCATTTTAGAGTTGTTTATTTATTTCGTGGCTGCGTATTTTGTCGATATTCTTTGATTTAAGCCGCCCGATGTACTGCGTTTTCAAATTAATAATTTACGTCTTAATTTCGTTGTGTTTGTTATTCAGGTTTGTTTATTTCAAGTTATGTGAACGAATTCTTAAGATAATTTCGTCATTCTTACTTGGGTCGTTGTAGGCTCAATTATGGATCCAAATTCATCCGTCGAATTTGTGGTTTTCTGTTTTTGGCCCTTTTATGGAAATATGTAGCAGTGAAAAGTAGTTTTGTGCAGTTAATGGTTCAGTTAATGTTTTGAGTGAGGATTGGAAGAATCGTCGTTTCCATCCTCGTTTTGTTTCTCCCTGGTTGTCATCCAAGGCTTTTTGGCAGTTTGGAGATGGATTTGTTCGTGTGTTCGTTACGCAGAGAGAGTGAAGCCTCCAGTTCCAGTATAGTTCCAGTTATGGTTACAGAAATCTTAGTGCAATTTTTTTGTGAATTAAGGTAACTTTTATCTCAAATTTTAAAGTAAAGACATACATTTTTTTATAATAATTGCTTTCATAAAAATTTAAAAAATAGTAATATTAAATATTGTAAATTTTGGGTTTTGACTTTAGCTGTTATTTTATTTGTTTTCAGTTTTTAAAATTTAATGTTAACACATGACAGCTTTATTATTTTCGATATTTATTTGTTTTCTTTGTAGGTATCTCCAACTCCTAAGTTTGTAAATGGATGACATGTAAGTTTTTTGTATTTTTGTAATTTGCGACTATTGAGGTAATATTTTTGTATTGTCTTTTTTGAGTATTCTTGTATTCTCTATGTTTTGTAACTGTTTGTGGTAAGACACAATAAATGTTAAATTTTGTTTTCTTAACATTTTGTTTATTTTTTTAACTAACCCCTTTTTTGAGCTTTATTTGAAAAAGATATGTTTTTTATGTTTAATAATTATTTCCCTAGTTACAACTAGTGGTTGTAATAGGTATAATTAGGCACCTCAAAGTGGCGCTCTATATTAAATTACTAGAGGTGTTTCCTGTTTCTTTTTGCTTCGTTTATCCCAAGAGATTCATGATCTTGTGTTTCATATTTTTGTAGTTGCCCCAATCCACCCCCTTATCGTTTGTGATTCTTCTTTGGGGCTCGAAAGCAGAGATATATTTTATCAAAACAAGATCTTGTTTCTCTCTACCCTCTGCTATATGAAAATCACTTTCGTTGTACTTCATAATTTTTGAACGTCCTCTTTTACTTGTTTTGATGGATCGTCTTTTTTCGATCCCACCGATAAATTAGCTATCCAATTCAAAATAACGCGCAAAACACAAAAAAAACCTTGACATACAACGAATTCACAACATCCCGTCTCATCAAACAGAAAAGTACTGATCTGATGTGATGATGGCATGGCTACGCTACACACTGTCAGTGCTGTCTCCGGAGGCGTGTCAGGCAGAAGCTGACAGCCGTGCCGGACGCATTTAGAAATTCGGAGAAATACTTGGAAATTCCAAGTTTGGGCAAATCCGAATTTCTAATTGACTCGATGCAGGGAAATTCCACTTTTGCTACGTAAAACAAAGGATTTGTTTTATATAAAAGCAGATGGAATTTCTCTCATCGGTCAGTCGAGCTTGCCTCTTCTACTGTAGACCTAGTCGGTGCTATTATTGTTCCGACTGAGCTATTGTTTTATTTCTGATTTCCTGCATACCATTTCTTTTATTTCAGCATTATTGTATATTCAGACCTTGTCAGGTTAGAATATTACATATTTGTTCATGTACTGATTGGTTGCTATTTTATTTGATTATTTTGATTGTTTATTTTCTTGTATTTTTATCTAAGCTGTTCTTCCGTAAGTTAAGAACACTTAGAAATATTTATCTTGCCTTTTTTTCTATTTTATATATTTGATTTTGTGCTTTGTATCTAAGTAGTTCTTTTCGGTAAGTCAAAGAACACTTAGAAATATTTTCATATCGCATTATTATTTCTGATATTTTATCTAAGATATTTTCTTCCGTAAGTTAAGAAAATACTTATATATTTGTCTATTTCATTTTCCATTTTATGCTAAGTTGTTCTTCCGTAAGTCAAGAAACGCTTAGCAATATTTTCACATCTTTTCTGTATTTGATTTTCTTGTTTTCTATTATAAGTTGTTTCTTCCATAAGCCAAGAAACACTTATAAATATTTGTGCATTTATCTTACTTGTTTATTTCCTGTTCTAAGTTGTTTCTTCCGTAAGTTAAGAAACACTTAGACGTATTTCTGTAATCTGTTTCATTTTTGCATTTCTTGTTTTATACTTTATTTTTCATTTCTAAGTCGTTTCTTCCGTAAGTCAAGAAACACTTAGAAATATTTCCATATTTTATTCTCACACTTGCATATTTCATTTTTCTATATTTCTGTCCTAAGTTGTTTCTTCCGTAAGTCAAGAAACACTTAGGAACATTTCTCTTGCATTATATTTTTTATACCATTTTGATTTACTTGTTTTTACTAAGTTATTCCTTCCGTAAGTCAAGGAATACTTAGATTATTTTTACCTATCTGTTTTCCATCTTTGCTCTGTTACTTTGTAACTGTTCCTTGGAACCGTTACCTATAACAGATATTTGTCACTGGAACTGTTATTTATAACAGCAGTGGTATTTAACCCTTATACCAGCGGCAAATCAGAGATGGTCAATACCCGTTCAAATTCCGGGGATAGGAAGAAGCCCGAAGAGCCGGCGATGGGTCCTACAGGCCCAAATGCCCCCTCTCGGCAACAGTGCGACCCCAGAGTAGTTTTAGAACTAACAAATATTATATTTTGTTTCACGAATCAACATCTAATTCTAGAGGATGCTTTTAAAACCAAATAAAAATAGTAGAGGGATAGTTCTGCAGGCTGGAGGATTTAGGCAGTTTTGTAAAACGAAAACTAATTTTAATGGTTAGCTAAAGAAGGAGATGTTAAGTTTTGTATAAAAAAAACAGTGAACATGGGGTAAAGGTTCTTGAGTGGAATAATTAAGATTTGTGGAAGAAACGTGATTTTTAGGCTCAATTTAAATGGGAAATATTAACGTTTAACACATGAGACTTATACCTACACAAGATCTAAGGTAGACCAAACTCTCGAAATTTAACAAAATATGTATTTTAGCCGGAAATGTATTTATGCAGTTTTGTAAAAGAGCTCTTCAAGTAACCAGGACAAAAGTGCCTAAAGCAAAAGGTAAAGAGTAAGTTGACCAAAAAATTGCGATATGTGATACATATCATATCACCTTATATCATTGAAAATATCTGCATATGTGCATCGACTTTGATTTATTATTAATTTTGCTATTAATGGAAGGACAATTTAAACAAAAATTTGCAGACTTTTTCACTATATTTTCGTTTCTCTTTCGATAGCAGCGGAATCTTCTGCATAATTATCCAGGTGTGATTTATAACGTGTAATGTTACACCGACTATAAATAATATTTATTCAATTAATGTGTCCGTGTACATAAACCACTTAATCATTTTACTGAATGATAAATTAGGTGGCATGTGTAGCTTATACATTTACAAATAACGCGCAAACTATGACATTTCTAACGTTTCGTTCGATTTGCATTTAAATCGAGTCATCTGGTTAGTGAAAACGTTTCAACTTTCGTTTAAAGCGTTTCGTAGGATAGATAATGGTGATCAAAAGGGGTCTAAGGGAAAATTAAGGCGAATAGAGAGTATGTATATATACAGAATAGCTAGAGGATATGTCTGACAGATATTAAAAACTATAAGTTTATGACATTACGTTTTTAGTTTATCAACTGTGTCGTAAAAATTCTGCTATCAATCATTTTAAAACAGAGTATAAGTACGCGTAAAAATTTAAGGTGTTTAAAGTTATCATTGGGTGATACGGGAGTAAAATACGAAAACATGGAGTTGATTTTCTTCTTCTTCAAGTGCCGTCTTCGTTCCGAAGTTTGGCTATCATCAAAGCTATGCGTATTTTTGATGCTGCAGATCTAAACAGTTGGTAATTGGTGCAATTGTACCATTCTCTCAAGTTTTTCAACCATGAATGCCTTCTTCTTCCTATAGATCTCTTTCCCATTATCTTTCCCTGTATAATCAATTGCAGCAACTGGTATTTATCTCCCCTCATAACATGTCCCAAATATTGTAGTTTGCGCTTTTTAACAGTAAGTATCAGCTCTTTCTCTTTCCGCACTCTCCGCAAAACCTCCACATTTGTTACTTTCTCTGTCCAGGGTATTCTTAATATTCTACGATACATCCACAACTCAAATGCTTCTATCTTTTTGGTATCGATCTTTTTCAATGTCCATGTTTCCATCCCGTAGAGGAGAACTGACATAACGTAACATCTCAAAAGGCGAATTTTAAGTTTTAGACTTAGATCTCTTCCGCAGAACACCTTTTTCAATTTAGTAAATGTGGCTCTAGCTTTCTCTATTCTGGTTCTGATTTCTTCAGAGCAATCATTATTTTCGTTGATAACAGTTCCCAGGTAATTATATCTTCTTACACGTTCGATTCTTTGATCATGCACGGTTATGTCAGGGAAGTTTTGTGGTGATTTAGATATTAGCATTATTTTTGTTTTGCTTATGTTAAGTGATAATCCGTGTTCTTCACTGCATTCTACTATTTTGTTAATTAGTATTTGAAGATCTTCCCAAGTTTCTGCGATTAGTACCGTGTCATCGGCATATCTCAAGTTGTTTATTCGGATGCCATTTATCTTAATACCTATATTTTGATCCGAAAGTGCTGTGTTTATAATGTCTTCGGAGTATAGATTGAATAAGGTCGGTGAGAGTATACAACCCTGTCTTACGCCTTTCTTGATCTCGATTTCCTCCGTTGTCTCTTGCTCTATTCGGATATTTGCTTTCTGGTTATAGTAAATCTTAGAGATAATTCTAATGTCCCTTTTATCCAAGTTTTTTTCTACTAGCAGTTTCATTAAGTGATCGTGACGAACTTTATCAAACGCTTTGTTGTAATCAATGAAGCACATATATATATCTTGGTTTATATCTAGACATCTTTGGCATATGACGTTAAGTGCAAATAGTGCTTCTCTTGTTCCAAGCCCGTTCCGAAATCCGAATTGAGTATTACTAATATCTGCATCTAGTTTTCTGTTAATTCTTGAGTGGATTACTTTGATGAATACTTTTAATGTATGCCCCATTAAGCTTATAGTGCGGTAGTCAGTGCACTGTTTTGCATTTGCCTTTTTTGGTAAGGTTACAAAAGTTGAAAGTAGCCATTCCTTTGGTATTTCTCCTCTTTTGTAGATGCAGTTAAAAAGGTCGAGTAGAATATTCACTGATTCGCCTTCCACAAGCTTAAGAAGTTCTGATGTGAGCCCGTCTGGACCCGGTGATTTACCATTTTTCATTATTTTTATAGCGTATAATAGTTCTTCTTTAGTTATTTCTGGTCCTTCGTCGCCTTGCAAGTTATCTATATTAGGTTCTTGTCTTTCATCGTCGAACAATTCTTCTACATAGTTCTTCCAGGTCCTAAGCTTTTCTTGTAGATCGGCTATTATTTCACCATTTGCGTTGCATAGGAGATTGGGATGTTTTCGTTTTTGTGTACCTGTCAGTTCCTTTATCTTTTTATGTAAGTTAAAAGTGTCATGTTTGAGATGTAGTTCTTCGATTTCCTCGCATTTTCTTGTATAAAAATTTTCCTTTGCAGTTCTTGAGTTGATTTTAGTTTACTCCAATTAACCTCTTCTGCTCAAATCCGACTCTCATCTTCACGCTGGTGTCCCCTGTTAAACCGACCATCCCAACTGGAGATCCAGTATCCAACCCGGGTGGAAAGTTGAGCCAGGAACTGACGAGAGCGGGTGAAATGGACCTCCAAACACAGGGTTTGGTGTTGGGTTAACTACCCAACCCTGTAACTAACCTACGACAAACTCGCAAACGAAATAACGATAATGATTTAAAAATTTGCACATATATTACAATAAAGGCACAAGCCTTTATTAGCCTGGAGCCACAGCTCTGCTTATATAAGAAATAAATAAAGCCAAAGCAGATATCATTGCTTTTCAGGAAATGAGGTGGACCAGCTCAGGCATCCTGGAAAAAAATAACTGCAATATTTAGTACAATTGACATTAGGTGGACACATAGGTGTTCGCTTTTTGTTTTTGTTTAATACAAGACCTCTTGAAATTAGGGTAATTGCTCGTAAATTATCACAATGATTTAAAAAAATATATAACAATATATCTTTAGGGTTCTACCGAACTTTAAAGTTTTGAAAAATTGTCATTTTTATAGTAATATTTCACTATACTTAATTTCGCATCCTGAACTAAATATAAAACATTATTTAATACAAGACCTCTTAAAATTTATGTAATTGCCAATAGATTATCACAGTATTTTTAAAAATAAAATAAAAATATATCTTAGGGTTATACCGATCTTCAAATTTTTGAAAAATTGTCATTTTTGTGATATTATGTTATCACAAAAGAGATGTTATAAAATGTATTTTATTTGTGAAGAACGATCTAAAATTAAAGTATAGTTAGGGTGACCATATGTACTTTTTTTAGTAGGACAGTACTTTCTTTTCAAACGCTGTCCTATTGTACTTTAAAATTTATGAAGTACACCTAAATGTACTCTTTTTCTTAATTACACAAAATTAAGTCCTACTTTTTGTCCAAACAAAATATAATTCGAATTGATGCGCTCACTGTTGATTAGTCTATTAACCTTTTGTCTTAAATTCCGACACTTTTTCTCGTTTTTTATATGATTTTGTGCTGTGTGGAAAAATAAACAATTTCATCATGTCATCGCCTAGAAGAAAATGCCATTTTAACGTCGAGTTGCAAGCAGAGTATCCTTTTATGAAACAAAAATCAAATGTTTCACCGCATATTGTGTTTTGCCAAGTTTGTAAAAGTGATGTTGATATTTCTAACAGTGGTCGCAGTAATATCAAACAACATTTGTCAAAGAAAAAACACATGTTGGCTACTAATGCGAACTCGAAGAGCAGCAAATTGGAAACCTTTGTTAAAAAAGAAAATTTAAGTTCTGAAAATATGTTGATTGCTGCCAAGGAAGGTACTTTTGCTTACCATAAAATTAAGCATTTGCAAAGTTTCAGATCCTTAGACTGCACGTCAAAACTAATTGTAAGCATGTTTGAACCTAAATTTGCGGCAGCTCGAACCAAGACTGAGGCGATTGTAAAAAATGTTTTAGCTCAAGAGGCTCAATCTCAATTAGAAATTGACCTTCGAAAAGCAAATTTCGTCAGCATCACAATTGATTCGTCGAATCATAGAGAAATTAAAGTTGTGCCCTTAATGGTAAGATATTTTGATGGAGAAAATGGTGTCCAAGTAAAATTACTTCAGCTACGTGACTTACCTGGTGAAACATCAGAGCAGCTAAAAGATTACGTGGTCAATGTTTTGAACCACCACAATTTACTACAAAAATTCATCGGAATGTCTGCTGATAATACAAATACAAATTTTGGTGGAATGAGAAAAAAAGGAGTGAAGAATCTATTCAGCAAATTTGTGTGGCACACATTTTTAATAACTTTTTACAAAATGCGACGGTCGTCTTACCCATAGACATCGAGGTTATTGCGGTCAAGATTTTTAAGTATTTCTATATTTTTACAGTCAGAGTGGAGAAATTAAAACAGTTTTGCGATTTTGTTGATATTGAGTACAAAAAATGTTGTCGTTTTCAAAAACAAGATTTTTGAGCCTATGCCAGCCATTGAACCAATTATACAAATGTTCGAACCCTTGAAAGCATATTTTTTGTCGATTGATAATTGTCCAACAGTTCTAAAACAGTTTTTTCAAAACCCAATCAGTGAAACATAGATGTGGTTTGTGCATAACATTGCGTCTCTCTTCCACAAAGTGATTTTAGATGTAGAAGGTGACAAAATATGCACAACGGAAGCCGCTTTGGAGTATTTCTAACTCATAAATAAGCTTCAAAATCGCATAAATAAGTTATTTTTACCGCTTAAAGTAAGGGAGTCCCTTTCAAAACTTGAAAATATGGAAGACCTTGACCTTAGTGTGAACTATCGGGATATCTTTATCACGCATGTCAAGCAGTTCTATTCAAATTGTGTAACATATTAGAAAAACTGGAGTGAAAATTTAAGTGAACTAAAGCTATTTGGATGAGTTAACTTGAAAAAAACAAGTTTCTTGGGCTGAAATTTTATCGTCGTGTGAGGCTTTCAAAGACTATGTAGGTCCGATATTGAATCAGGACAAACTGTTTGATGAAGTTAGTCTAATACGAACGTTACAGAAAATAAAATCGCAGACTGGAATTCAAAAAATATTTCTACCGAAGATCGATGGCTCCAAAAAGAATGGGCTTTGAAAAATCTCAAAATTTTATGTGAGTTTGTTTTTTGTCTGCCGAGATCAGTGCGTTGATTGAGCGGTTGTTCTCAAATATCAATAACTATGGCAGTTGAAAATATCTACTCTCGAAGCCATCATGCAAGTCTACACAAACTTCAAAGTTTCGTGTAATGAAATGTTTCAATTCTTAAAGAGTAAGCCACAACTTCCGAAGGAAATTTATAGTTCCAAAAAGTACGACTGGTACCAAAATGATGATCAAGATGTTCAGAAAGGAACGTCGAAAGAAAATTAACTATTAAAATGTATCACACATTTTTTTGTACTTATCTTTGATTAAAAAATCGTTCTTATCATTGTTTCATTAAAGATTCGTAACATTTTGACCAGAAAAATTTCCTAGGGCACTAGCAGTGTACATATTTTCTTAAAAATTATAAATGTACTTTTTTTTTGTTGAAAAATTATGGTCACCTTAAGTATAATGGAAAGGATCCATCCAATTCAGAAATATATGCCATTGTTTCTAAAGAAGTTATTAATATTTGGACAAAACCTTCAATTCCAATTGTAAACAAGGAAAGGATTATTCAGTTACTAAAACATTATTTCGAAAAGTACCTCAGTTTGAACAGACACTCCAAAAGCAAACAAAATAACAATTTTGAAAACAAAGTGAAGTATTTTGTAGAGTCAGCTGAAAAGCTTTTCGACGTTGCTGCTTGTAAATGTATTTCTATTGAATCATGTTGATGTTTAAAACATAAAAAACTTCCCATCAATGATAGAGACTTTCTGTTGGATCAAAGAAATGATATGAACATGGTTATAGGCGGTGTTAATAAGAAAGAAACTGCCAGATTCATGAAACGACCGCAGAGAAAAATAGAAGAAACAATGAGGGCAACAAAAAACTTGTGTGCTACTCAAACGACCGATTCTATATCAGCAAATTGGATGAAGAAGCAGTGCCTGACTCTTTCTCAACAAAGACACCATAGACTTGCACGTTTAATAGAAATACGTTGCGGTTGTCAACAGTTGCTAAAGTCAGTGATAGATACGGTTTATCGATGCAATCTGCTGCTGCTGTTGCTTCTGCCGTTTTTTTTTGACGTGGGTTTGGTTTCTACCGAAGATCTGACACTGATTATTGATAAAAACAAAATCCACATAGCTTTATGTAAAGCCCGAAGAGATGCTTTAAAAGATGTTGCAGGTATTGTTGTAAATAGCATTTATTTTTCAACTATTTATGCACTCTCCATTTCTACCCGATAATCTAAGATCTGTTGTGGATACCGTTATCGAAAGAAATGCCTTTTTTGCCCACCCAAAAAGCTTACTTGTGAGTATGTTGTTTGATGATAGAGATCATATTAGAGAGCTGGTATGGCGAAGACAATTCCATTGTGACAAAGTGATTTTTGACATTGTCCAAGTATAGGCGCACACTCTCGCTAGTGCACCAACCGGCGAGGTTGATCCTGTTACCTCCAATGCAGAACTTATCGGCCAACACGTCAATGCTCGAACTAGTGAGCCAAAAGTGACACTATTGATTCTTTTGTCTCCTGTGCAGTACAAAGAACTTAATTTAATATTGCTAGTATCCCCAGTACTTCTAGTAGCCTCACATCAAAAATGACTCCTTCTAAACTCCTAGAACATATATCACCCGTCCCTTCTCTCACGCAGAAAGTAACCCTTAAGAGATGTTTGACTGTTTCAAAAGTATTAAATTCAGCTCAGAACATTGCTGTTGTAAAAAGGAAGGCAGTTGAGCAAGCAATGAAAGATAAACAAAAAAAGAAAAAGAAACAAGATCAACTGAGAAAAAAAATTGAATCAAAAAAGAAGTTTCTCAAGCCAAAAAAGGAACCATCTGGCAAAGTGACACAGTTTGAAAGTTCAGACTCAGAAAGCTATGATTCTGCAGATCTAGTCCAAGATGACGGTATGTCAGTAGAAGAATGGGATGAAGATGAATGTGTGGGATGTGGAAAGGCTTACAATGAAACTACAAAAAAGAAGACTGTGTGAAGTGTGTACAGTGTTCTCGGTGGTTTCATGAAGGTTGCTCTAGATTTGAAGTAAAATGTGACTTTTGCGGTACCAGGGAAATAATGTCACAAAAAGGGAAGTTTCCCATTAATAGGAAGATTGTGGTCAAGAAAGCAATAGAATAGACTTGTTTGTTTTTTTATTTGGTTATTGTAACATTTATTATTATAAAATATACATATTTTTTACTTTATACTTGGTTTGTAGTCATTGATCCTACTTTTTACCCCTGGTCCATCTCTCCCAAGCTACTGGTCCATCTCACTCAGACACCTCCAGGTGAGATGGACCATGCAAAGTTTTGGAAAAAATGCAATGTAACCTTTATTAATAATATTAGATTAGAAAGTAAACTCTTAGGGGAATAAAACAAATTCTTTACCAAACGCTTAAATAATAATGTTAATAAGTTGACAAATACAATTTTAGTGAACGTCCAAAGAAATGTGGTCCAACTCTCGCGAACTTAATCTATCGATGGTGAATTGAAAAAGAACTCTAAATGCTAGAAAGGTCGATATGGAATTTCTGCGAGTATTTTTAGAAATCTTTCAGAATTAGACTTTTATTTATAATTTTTTAGGTGATTTTCGCCGTTATATACAGCAGTCAAGTCAATGTAAGTCAAGGTAGTGGCTTGAAAATGTCAAAAAAATTAAAAATGAAACTTTTTTATCATAGTCATTTATTTTTAGGTATAATGGGAGGTCATATTCCTTGATGTCTTCTTAATATACCAGTATACAAATTAATAAACCAAATGAAGCCGATAAAGACACTAAAACACATGTTGAAAACGCTAAAAAATCCCAAAGAATGTATCTTAAACACAGTTGACGAAACATAACGACCCTAGTCTGAATAAATCAAGCTCCGTTATTTATTTTTATTGCCGCAATAACTTTTCTTTTCTATTAAGATTCTTTCTGCTTTAATAACTTTATATCTTTTTTATAGGCATGCTAATTTGTTAAGTGGAATCTTACACCGAGATTTGAGAATAAATTTCAAACCTTTTTGTATATTTAATTAATCTCGTTCATTATCATAATTTCGGGTAATTATGAACTGATCAGTTCGGGTTTATAAGTCAAAATAGTGTTCGCTACAAGATGTTTATGGTCTGATTTATGAATTTTATGTAATCCGTTTTGTAATAGGAATATTTATAACAATGAAGTAGCTCGTACAGGCGTGAATCGTTTCACGTTAAAGCTATTTTTGTATCCGCATCCACATGACTCTAAATAAAAATTCTTTCCTGCTATTTCTTTATATTTTATATTAGTGATTTTTCCCATCGCCATGCGACGGGGTATCAGATCAATTGTCATCTACAGTCACTCCACTATATTTTTTCTGGCTCCTTCCAATTTTTTCTGACTCCCTCCAATTTTTTTTTCTCATGCATGCAGGAAATGCAGGAAATGGGACATACGACCAGATAGAAATAAGTCTGACAGAAGTCAAGAGAGCAATCAAGACATTGAAGAACAAAAAAGCCAAAGGACCCGGAGGAATACCAAACGAACTAATTAAAAACGGAACGGAAAAGTTATTCCGCATGCTACACAGAATGTTCGAAAGAGGACTAAATGGAGAGGAAATACCTGCGGAATGGACACAAGCATACATCACATCCATACATAAGAAAGGAAACAGGAAAAAATGTGAAAACTACAGAGGAATTAGTATAATATCGTCGGTAGGTAGACTTTACGGGAAAATTATCAAGGAAAAACTAGAAACTGAAATAATAGGAAAAATTGGAGAAGACCAAGCAGGGTTCACAGTAGGAAAATCATGCCTAGATCATACGTACACATTAGAACAACTGATAGAGAAGAAAATGGCAAAAGGTAGACCGGTCCATCTGGCGTTTGTTGATCTAAAGAAAGCATACGACTCAATACCTAGAGTCAAATTATGGGAAGCAATGAATGATCTCGGAATCCGACAAACACTAATAAAAGCAGTTAAAGCACTGTACAAAGAAAACAAAGTAGCTATTAAATGTGGAAATAAAGCCTACAATCCATTTAAGACGACAAAAGGACTTCTACAAGGCTGTGCTACGTACCCTACTCTGTTTAAAATATTCTTGGAAAAGACACTCAAACCATGGAGGAGAAAGTGCGAAGGAATGGGCATACCAGTAAGAGACGAATACCTATACACCTTAAGTTTTGCCGACGATCAAGTAGTCATCGCACAAGATGAAGAAGATCTCAGCTTTATGCTCAGAAAACTAGAAGAAGAATATAAAAACAACGGAATGGAAATAAACTTAGAGAAAACCGAATACCTAACAACAGAAAACAAGGATATGAGAAACCTAGAGATAGACGAGGGAAGACAAGTAAATGGAACAGATAAATTCAAGATTTAGGAACATAATATCGAACCAGGGAACAACAGAAGAAGATATAAACAACAGACTAAGACAAACAAGAAACTGTATAAGACAACTAAATTCAGTGCTGTGGGATAAGAACATTACGATAAAGACAAAAAAGAGAATATATAATACCCTGACAAGAAGTATCCTGACATATGGGTCCGAAAACTGGACAATAAACAAGAGAAATAGAGGTAGAATAAGAGCAGTAGAAATGGAGTTCCTGAGGAGAAGCTGTAGACTTACAAAAAGAGACAGAATTGAAAACGCAGAGATTAAGCGGAGAATGGGAGTGCAATCAGACATAATCGACTATATAGAGGAGAAGAGACTATCCTGGTACGGCCACGTCAGAAGAGCGGACAGAGGACGCTGGATAAACAAAATCACAGAATGGAGCCCGATCGGAAGAAGAAAGAGAGGAAGACCCCGAAGGTCATTCAGAGACGAAATCGACGAGGCTATGGAGAAAAGAACCCTGCGAGATGGAGACTGGAATGACAGGGAAAATTGGAGAAAACGGTTGAGTGAAGGAAGACAGTGAAAACTGTGGAAATCCTTAGTAGTAGTCCAATTTTTCTGACTTTCAATCGTGTCTCCATTTTATTTTTGCTGACTCCCTCTAATTTTGACTGAGTACCTCTAATTTTTCTAGTAAACGGGAGTAAATTTCTCATATCCTTGAAACAGAATCCAAGGAAACAACAGTCCTAAGAACAACGGTGGTCAACAAAGAGTGGACGCCTACTAAGATCCGAGAAGAAAAAGGGAAAGATCCAGTTTTACAGAAAATTCGAAAAACGAAAGAAGATAACCGTCGACCATCTTGGCAAGAAATATCAAGCCTATACCTATATAGTTAAGACTTATTCGGCCCAGTGGGACTACTTTATCATGGAAGACAGTTTGTCAAACGAGTGCTGAAAAATGATAATGGTTTAGAGAAGAGAACACAGTTGGTGATTCCAAAGAGCAGAATACACGACAGTATAATAGAAGCGCATTTTGGTATAAAGAAAAATCCTTCAAAGAATTCTGGAACGGTTTATTGGATGTATACGTGGTGTCACGAGTACCTAACGTAATGTTGGTGGTAATGGATTACTTCAAGAAGTGGGTAAAAATCTACGCAATTCAAAACCAGAATGTCGCCACTATTGCAGGTGTGCTGGTCAATGAGTACATTAGCTAATTTGGGAAACATTTGGAGATCCGTAGGCATCAAGGAAAGAGCTTCGAGAGCAATCTATTCCAGGGAATCTGCGATAGATTTGGGATGAAGAAAACAAGAACTACAGCATAGGTGTCACCCGCAATCGGATGGAATGGTAGAGCAAATGAATAAGACAGTTGGTAAGTATTAGGCAAAAATATGTCCAATCACCAGAGATAATGTGACCAGTATCTTCCATTCTTCTCAATAGCCTAGCGATAAAATGAAGAAAAGGTACGGTACCCAAATTGAAAAAGGAAGTTTTACGAAAAATGACAAAATCTATCTGTATAATTCAAAGAAGCGAGAGGTTTGTTCTTCCAAGTTGCAGCAGCTCTGGAGAGGTCTGAACCTTATTAGGGAGAATTTTGATTCCATTAGAGCTGTTAAATTATCATATGTTTTCCATCAAGACCAATCTCGCTTAACAGCTGCATTAACGCATCACGTCTTATATTGTTAAAAGCTTTTTTGTAATCGATAAAGCAAATAAAGATATCCCTTTTTAGGTCATAGTATTTTAATGTAATGTTAGTTAATCGAGACCTTCCTCTGGAGCTGAGGATAAGAGTCTTAAGATGCTACGTATTCTCGACTTTGTTGTATGGAATGAAAAGCTAAAAGTGGATAATATAAAGAAGTTGAAATCGTTTGAGATGTGGTGCTATAGAAGGATTTTGAAAATAACATGGACCTAACGTGTTACAAATGCAAGAAAGCTGGAATATTTAGGCCATATTACCAAAGGTGTGAAATATAAGATATTAAGGCTCATAATGCAAGGTAAAATCAAGGGTAAAACATCCATCGGAAGACGAAGAAATTCCTGGCTAAGAAACCTAAGAGAGTGGTATAGTTGCAGCTCAGTAGATCTTTTCAGAGCAGCCGCCAATAAGGTACGGATAGCTGTGATGATAGCCAACCTCCGATAGAAAAAGGAACTACAAGAAAAAGAAGTCATTTTTTTATAGACTTTTGTCATCACAATAACTTTATTCAATGTATTGTTTTTAGCGCTCAAAACAGTTTTTCATTTTCATTAATAATTAAAAATATAGTTTGTACTATTTCTTTCTGATTTTTTTTTGTTTTTCCGGAGCCCTCTTAATGAGGCACCAAATTAATAACATTAAAAGTTAGACAACTATTAGAAGCAACAAAAAACAAGGTCTCGATTTCATATCAACAGGTGAACCAACCTATTGGCCAACTGACAGAACTAAAATACCTGATTTTGTTGACTTTGGAATTTACAAGGGAATTCCTAAAAATTATGAGATGGCCAACTCTTGACTTGGCCATTCTCCAATTCTAATTACAATCAACACTGACAACACAAAAAGAACCAGCTACAAATACACTAATTGAAATCATCTTCGTGAATATCTGGATACCTTGTTGGATTTCTATATTCCTCCAAAAACCAATGTTAAAATAGGAAAGACGGTGGAGCATTTTACAAGATCGATATAGAAAGCTATATGGGACATAACTCCAACTGTTCTATAGTGTAGTTTTTGTAGCGTTTACGCTACTGATTAACCCCTTAAGAAATTTTTATTACCCGCCTACGATCGATTTTAAATCGACATTTTTCCCCACACGCGCAGTAGTCGCTTAAAAAGGAAGATTGATCGATTTTGTGCGGAAGCGGAAGCGGTCAGTTTTGGTCAGAACTCATACGCAGCCACGTCAACCGGTGAAATTGTTCACCTTCAAAGTGACGGAATTGGAGCAAGGAAGATAATTTGGGGAAGAATAAAATAGAAATATTAATATCTAATTCAAAGAATCATATCTCAGTAATAAAAATAATAATAAGTAAATTTTTTAAAATCAATATTTATAAGAGTTCCACATAAAAGGAAGATTTTTTTGGCGTGCTGCAGCTCCATGTAAGTAAATCATTTCATACGTATTATCTCCTTATCATATAATCAAATTTATCATTGTATTTAGTATTTCTTTAGAGATTTATTTTTGAGTTCCGAAATAATTTAAATATAAAATTTCCTTGATTTACTTGCAAAGAACAGAAGGTCATTTTTTTTATATAGTTAAACTTAAATTCTGTTTTATTCCACGTCGTTATCATTAAGTTTTTTTGGTTCCCATTTTGTATCTAACTTTTTTGGTGGAATATAAAAAGGTTCGACAAATATTGGACAGCCTTCTATATTCTGCGCATGTTCTTTTCATGGCGCAAGCCTGTCATGTCTACGAAGTAAATTCGGAAGTTCTGACATGTTGACATAACCTAATGTTTTGATGTTTTGTTTTGGTGCAGTCAATCCATGCTGCTACACCTATTGAATTGTATTTATTAAATTAAATAATAATTTTAGATTCCGTCACTTCACTTGAGGATATTCTCTTCAGAATATTCCCTCAAGGACTAGTAACTAAATTCCTTAAACTAGTTAGCAACTTGTGTATGTAACCCGTGGATTTTGCTGTCACCCAGAGACCAGTGACTGGTTGTGGTTTTGTGCCCAGGATTCGTCTTTACAGCCATAAACTGATGTAACCGTGCCAAGAGGAATTTTCCTATGGACTTATGGGGCTGTAAAGATAAGTTGTTTGACTGTTTAATTGTTTAACTTTTGTTACTTCCTATTTAGTAGTATACCCTCTTCATATGCATATGACAAGGTGAACATTTTTTTTTGATAATTAATTCTAAAATATTGGGGAGGAAGAAAAGACACTTCATGTGTTTATTAGGTTTTTAATTAGGATTTCAAGAGTACTGACCAAACTCACTTTTGCTATAATATTTTTTTTTAATACATTTGATATACTAATACAATTTGATATTGGGAGAGGGAAATAAATTTAATGTGGTTTTTTTTTAAATATGATATAATGAGTATGGAAGACTCACTTTTTGGATGTAATATATTAATAGAATTGTAACAGATTTATCACTTTTGATATCTGTACAATACTGTCATTAGTATCTCATATTAGTAGAACTATTTAAAATTTAAATTACTACCTTTTTGTGTTAAGACTTTGGCTACAATACGGACTATTCTTGTTGTATACTAATATTTCATATTTTATTTGGCCAGTGGTAGTGACTATTCGTTTGTTGAGGGGCTATTAGGTCCCATTGTATGTGTACACCATCCACTACCACTGTTATTTGGCTTTGCATTATATGTAAATTGTTTATACACATATACCTATATACATTTTTTATAAATATATTTATTGTTGCTATTTTGAGTTTTATTTCAGTTCTACTAACCAGTATATAACATAGCAAAACAAGATTATTATTTAGTATTTTTGTATTTCAGAGTATTATCTCCAGATTCATTTGTTACTTCAAAATCTCAACTATCGTTGAGTTGGCGCCCTTCTTTTCTCTTCTTATTGTTCTCTTTCTATAAATTTATTCCCAGTGACCTTCTTCAGTTGTATCACGTTTGATATTACCACTGCCGTCCTAACATGAAAGGTCCTATCTGCAAAATTTAGGTTTTGAGAAAATCAAATTTTTGTTTCTTTTCATTGTATAACGCTTGGTAATTTAAAGAAGTCTTTATGTTTTATTTTATATATTATGTCAGAGAATAGAATTTAATTGCTAGTCAGAATTTTGTTTTATTCTTTCCAGATTAGTCGATTTTTGATTAAATTGCCACTTAGGACAATTTAGCTTAGTGTATCTGAAGTACGTTTGTTTGTATTACTTACTGAAATTGTCCTAAATAAAACTAAAATTCAAATTAACTGAACACTTTTAATTTTATTATACTAAGTTTTATAAAATAATAGAACAAAAAATAGTATTCCTCAAGAATGGAGATCAAGGGAATGGGAATTAATTTATGAAACACAACACTAAAATTAACAACCAAAGTGATAACAAATAAACTGAATGAAATTATAACACTGGCAGAAGAACCACAAGGTTTTAGGTCAGGAAGATTATACATCGACGCTATATTTATAATGAGGCAAATGCAAAAGAAATCATTAGAATACAACAAACCGGCATATCTATGTTTCGTGAACGTTAAGAAGGCATTTGACTGGGTTAAACTAAAAGACGTTATCCACTTACTGTACGCAAGAGAGATACCTCCAGGAATAATCAAAACGATCAGAAATATCTACCAAAAAAACACAATAAAAGTAAAAGTAGAAGAAGAACTAACCGACCTTATTGTAACTGGCAATGGGATAAGGCAGGGAGATTCTATGAGTCCTTTATTATTTAACCTGATTATGGATGAAATAATAAAAAAAGTATCTAAAAAAGGATACCAAATGGTAGAAAAACAACTTAAAATAATCTACTATGTAGACAACGCAATACTGATCTCTCAAAGTGAAGATGATTTACAACTTATGCTGCACCAATTTAATATAATCGCCAGAAAAATGTTAATTTACCCAAAAAAGACAAAATGCATGCTTACAACAGCAAATTTACTAAGATGTAAATTGGAGCTGGTCTGAATGATAACAATATGAAGAAATAAAAATATCGGAAAAAAAATTAATGACAAAATTTACAAAACAGTCATCAGACCAATAATGACATACGCAGCAGAAACAAGACCTGACACAGAGAGGACAAAAAGGATGTTAGAAACAGAAGAGATGAAAACACTTAGAAACATTGATGGCAAAACACTATGGGATAGAGCTACGATAAGATACAGAGTACAGAGATACAATGTATATGCAAGGTGAGGTACATCAGACAAAGTAAGAATATTAAGAACTGTGTAAGAAATAAAAGAGTAGAATGGAACGATCATACAAGCCGAATGACAACAAATAGAGTAGTAAATACGGCAAGAGACGGTTCCCCAATAAGAAGACGATCAGTTGGAAGACCACGAAAACGATGAGATCAGTAGGAAGACCACGAAAACGATGAAACGGCAACTTACTGGAGGTACATTGAAAAACAGACAGAGTCATGTCTATATAAAAAGAAGAAGAAGTTTTAAAACTTAGTACACAATTTACATCCTAATATATGTAACATAAATGATAATAGTTAGATTCGAAACTAGAATCCGACTCATTTCCATTTATATTATTGTCGAATTTATTGGACGTCCCAGGTGCATAATCTGGATCATTCTCGCTTTTGGCTAAATACCATACGTTTACACCTATCGCTGTTCTGGCTACGACATGCTGCATTGCTACAACCAGAAAATATAGACGCATGTGCGTCTATATTTTTTGCTACTACTACAAATAATAATTACGATCAGTTATTGCTTATACCTAAGGTAACATTATTAAACTTACCCTTCATCCATTTCTCACAATATATTTACTTAAAATACCAAAAAGCATGAGAGTATTCCCAATGTCTGACAATAACAAATACCCTTTTTAATTAATTATTTGAAGTTATGTTACACACATGCTTATATCATACTAGGCAAAAATTGTCCTAAATGATGCCGCTCAGTATAAAATACTAGCTTAAATAGTCCTAACTGCATTTTCAAAGTCAAAACGGACAATTTTTCTTAGTATATGTGAGATAGGACAATTTATGTTAGTGAACATGGCTTTTTAGTCAGTTAGGACAAATCATTTAGGTATATAATAAGGCACTTAAGACGCTTATAGGACAATTTCGTTTTGTACATACATAGATAATATGTTTACGAATGCAGTGAGCCAATAAAGTCATTTTACCAAATTTTGCAGATAGGACCTTTCATGTTAGGACGGCAGACCAGGTCTCATTTTTTTCTTGTCTCATTAGCTCATTATCTCTTGTTATTGTTGTTTATATCTTTAAAGCCACAATCCAGTGCATTGAAGCTAGCCCGAACACTCACTTGAGATTTAGTGTCTCTTTGGCCATTTAAATTTGTTCCTCTGAGCTTAGCCCTATTTTTAGTATTTTTTTTTTCATCACTTCTCTTTCAGTTCTTCTGAAATTTGGAAGTTCTACACTTCCTAAAATCCAATACTCCCGGAGTATTGAGCGTTTCATTTTGTGTAGTAATTAAGTTTCTCAAACCCAAAGTGAGGGTAAAGTAAAGAAAATTGTCACTAGACACTTTTTTTAAATGTTTTGTTAGTATCATTAACGTTTGCAATTGTAAAATTTACAGATTGCAAATTAAATGGGATGTTTATTACAAAAAAGTGATATTTTTTAACACATTAACGCAGTTTTTTTTGTTTAATACACTTATGAGTTGATTTAAGAAATTTTTAGCGTTTCGACAAAAAAATAGGAACTCTATAAAACCAAACCATGATATAACACTTAAATCAATCTATTAAACTCTCTAAAACGGTATAAACGCTCTAACGGCCGAGTCCATTTGAATTTTATCTAAAACGCTCCTAACCATTTAGGCAGTGACATATGATATTGCCTAGCGGAGATGAAACTGGAATACCTACTTCCTACATGAAGAAACTTATCTCGAATTCCTGCTTATAGTGCTGACCATTACTATAATTGATTTTCGATAGCAGCGAATACCACTAACCCAATATTAAAATTCAACCCATAGGTGATAAATAACGAAACTATTAGCGAAAAGTGAAAAGAATTAGGCAGGTCTTTGGGACTGTGAATTGGTTGGTTAATTTGTCAAATTAATGAAGAATTATTGTTTATTTCGTTAAAAATACTACTCCTAGTGGAAAGTAGAATAATAGCCAGAATCTCAACATAAAAAGAAAAGGGATTCAAAATTGAGAAATATGAAATAAAAAACTTAACAGAAAACAGCAAAAAGGCAAAATACAAAGAATATATAAAAGGAAGGCAAGAAAACAATCAATAGCACGAGGATATAAACAGAGAATGGGAAGCGTCTAAAAACATCATAGAAGATGGGGCCAAAGAGACCCTGGGTCTACAAAAAAAACTCAATTCAACTGAAGGACAGTGGTTCGATGAAGAGTGTCGTAACATAACAGAGGGGGAAAATAATGAATATCAACGCCTACAACAACGACATAGAACACGAAAGGCAGAAGAGGAATATAGAATGCTAAGGAGGGAAGAGAAGAAAATACATCGCAGAAAGAAAAGAGAACACTTAGAAAAAGAACTCCAAGAAATGGAAGAACTAAATAAACCATCAGAAACCAGAAAGTAACTGAACAGAGTGAAATACTACAAAGATGGACAGAATTCTTCAAAGTTTGAAAAAAACGAAGATCCACTATATGATGGAATTATACTGGATCAAACGGATACCAGAGAAACAACCCACCCTTCAGTAGCTGAAATACAAGAAGCAGTTATCAGACTGAACAACAATAATGTATAAACAATCAAGTAACTAAAAACATATAGGAACTTATAAAAAATTAGCACAGCAACTGACAGCTAATTTTTTATAAGTTCCTATATGTTGTTAGTTACTTGATTGTTTATACAATATCAGCGTATAATGTCCATTTACTTTAGTTTTATTCACATTATTGTAAATAACTTTGACTGCTACATGTCTTTTTAAGGTAACAATTAACAGCGTTTCCATGATTGTGTGGTTCTCATATTGTACTTTTTAGATGAACTGATGATGCTTTCAAAACTCGAAAGCGAAACGTCTTCAAAATAGATGAAGTAGCCTATCAACTTTTTCTTTTATTTCTCCACCTTGAGACCGATATAAGAACCCACCACTCGTCTGAGTGATCCTTATATCTATTGGATTGACAGTAGTACTCCTTTTCCGATATATATATATATATATATATATATATATATATATATATATATATATATATTATATATATATAGATATATATATATATATATATATATATATATATATATATATATATGTATTATTGAGAATTTGTACAAGGAGTTTTAAGTCTGTTGGTCTGTGATTATTTCGTGCTATCTCCACTTTGTTATCATGTCCATCCAATCTTCCTCTGCTTATTTTCTTAATTTAGTAAACTTTCTGTGTATTTTCTTAAATCTAACGTTGGTTTTGTTCTTAAATGTTCTATTTTCGTCTCTTTCAAGATTTCTTTCAGTCATCCATTTCTGTTTTTCTTTTTGTTCTCGAGCTCTCAGTTCAGTTTCCTAAACTTTACACATGTTTTTCAAATATTATCAAATATACCAAACCCCAAGAAAAAATAAACCCTTCCAAACATTTTTATGCAATCATTATAGTACAACCACATCTTGCAAACAGAATTACACATTAGCATAATAATAAATGAATTTAAAAATCCATTGTTTTACTTTTGCACAACATTCTATTACGAAACACAACTAAATACAACTTATTGATTATTCATTAGCAGAATAACAATTTCTAATCTGGCTATTCTTCCACAGTATATTCTCACAAATTCTAATTTCCAGCACAATACGCCTCTAACAAAGTCACTTTCTAGACTTTATTATTCGTGTTGAAAAATATGTCGTTGTGGGATAGACAAGTAGCACGAGGTGTGACGTTATTTTTGGTACGGTACTTTTTCATGTAACACAACAATTTAACGAAATATAGTCGACGGTAGTGCTAAAACAGTATCTTTCACTCGTTTTTTTTTGTAAGCAAAATTGTCTATAAAGACCTCTATACCAGCCAAAAACCACAAGACAATTTCCCGACACGAGTAAAGACTCTCATAAATCAGGGATCGGAAATACTTTTACCCATTACTGTGTCAGAAGTAAGAGCAGCTTTAAAGGAAATGAAGAACCATCGATCGCCTGGTGATGATGGACTCGTTATCGAGGCAATAAAAGCAGGAGGAGAAATTTTATTAAAATCAGTAAGCGAATTGTTTAATAAATGCTTACATGCGCGTACGATTCCAAAAGACTGGAACAATGCAGTAAAAGGCTTGTTACACAAAAAGGCGATATTACTAATTAGAAAATCATAGACCCATCAGCCTCTTGAAACATATGTACAAACTCTTTATGAAAATCTTAACAAAGAGGCAACACCTAAACTTGATTTCTATCAGCCCAAAGAACAGGCAGGCTTCAGGGCAGGATATGGCACAAATGACCATTTGCATACCATAAAGATCTTAATAGAAAAGTGCATCGAGTACAACATACCACTGGTTCTTGCATTTGTCGATTACGAGAAGGTTTTTGATTCTGTAGAGTTTGAAACAATACTGGAAGCCCTAAATCAAAGCCGAATAGATTACAGGTACACGACACTAATCAAAAACATCTACGAGAACGCTACATCAAGTATACGACTACAAGAAGACACAGAAAAATTCAGCTTAGGTCGAGGAGTTAGACAAGGAGACAATATTTCACCAAAATTGTTCACGGCAGCTCTAGAGTCAATATTTAAGAGCACTCAATGGCAAGATATGGGCATCAATATAGATGGAGAAAGATTAAATCACCTAAGATTTGCAGATGATGTTGTATTAATCGCAGATAATTTACATGATACAGTTTCTATGATGCATTCGCTTAAAAGTCTGTCTGAAAGAGCAGGATTAAAGATAAACTTTGAGAAAACTAAACTTATAACAAATCTCGTAATGAGTGGAAATATAACTATTGACAATAATACCATACAACAAACAGACACTTACAAATATCTGGGACACGAAATCAAAATAAGCAGAGACAATCAAACACATGAAATACAGAGGCGAATAGGCCTAACATGTGCAGCATTTGGCAAATTAAGCCATATTCTAAAAAGTTCAATTCCCATGTGTCTCAAGCGAAAGGTTTATAACCAATGTGTTTTACCTGTACAAACTTATGGAGCAGAGACTTTAACACTCACGCAAAAATCTGCGAATAAACTCAGAGTTACACAACGAGCCATGGAACGTGCAATGCTGAACGTGAGCCTTCGAGACCACATAACAAACCAACAAATCAGGCAAAGATCAGGAGTTCAAGACGTCATCGAAAGAACCACGACGCTTAAGTGGAACTGGGCAGGGCACTTAGCCAGAACACAAGATGGACGGTGGACAAGACGTATTATGGAATGGAGGCCCAGAAACTATAAAAGAAGCCGAGGACGACCACCGACTAGATGGACCGATGATATAAAACGTGTAGCGGGAAACTGGCTACAAGCGGCCCAGTGTAGAAAACACTGGAAAGAACTGAGGGAGGCCTATGTCCAGCAGTGGACGCGATTGGCTGATTGATGATGAAAATTGTCTAAAATCAATAGGGCGGATAGCTCAAGCAGTAGAGTGTCTGACTACCACGCAAAAGGTCCGAGATCGATCGCTAGTCCCGGCGAAAACATCTAGATAATTTAAAATATCTACAGCCCCAGATCGACTCAGCCTGAATTAAATGAGTAGCTAGGGTAAAAGTAGAGTTTAAAGCGTAGCACCGACTCTGTTAGCTTCCTTGTATACCGTAGACCAAAAAGATAGCAAACTACCCTGGTACAATCCCAAAGCCGAGCTAGCGGTACATAGGGAAATTATTATTATTACCAAAATTGTATTCAATAGCTCTATTAAAATAATAAGAAATAAGAAATTTTAGTTTGTCTTGATAGAGAGATAGATAGATATGTTTATTAACAATTTTTACATAGTAAACACTACATGTCATGTCACAAAACACATCATGACATTGTTTTATTGACCATACAACACAATGGCAATCGCTGTGACATGGTACACGTTTCCACCTCTATATTCATTTCACAGTAGGTACGAATTGTCGTAATTGTCACATTGACATTAAAAATTTCAAACGAAGTTCTGAAAGAATAAACAAATAATTAATAAAATGCCTATTACGTTGTATACCGTCCAAGAAAAAGTGCAACTTGTAACATGGTACTTTCATTAACATGATGGTTCTATAATCAGCACAGGTTTTTGCGGTTGTCTTCTTAGTAGAGCTATGCTATAAACAGTGAATTAGACTAAACATTAGGAAGTTGTCCGCTGGTATAAGGTTTTGAAAAACGAAGTTATAGCCTCTAAATAGAACAGATAGAGAAAAGAAGAAGAACGAACAGAGATAACCCGCACTATAAAGCGCTCAACAGAAGCGTTAAACCCTAGAAAACAATAAGAACATGAAAATACTAAAAACATGTAAATCCACTGGCAGGAGTGCAGTAAAATGCCATGCTATGGCAATAAATCATAGAGATAAAAGACGACCGTGGAACATTGTGCTCGCATAAGGAAGAGATCGTTAAAGAAATCCGAAAATTTTATGAGAAGCTGTATACTTCTACTATTCCGAACCCCGGTATACCAACAAAACATATCTTAAATGTGGGCTCAGAGGACTTCCCTGAAATAATAACATCAGAAATTAGAGCCGCCCTAAAACAAATGAAAAATAGGAAAACACCAGGAGAAGATAAAATTACTTCAGATATGCTAAAAATGGGAGGCACTGCATTAGAAGAGGCAATAAGAGCATTACTGAATAAATGCCTATTGGAAGGACAAATACCGAAGACATGGAAAAATGCGGAAGTCATTCTACTCCATAAAAAAGGGGACGCCGCAAATATAGAAAACTACCGACCAATAAGCTTATTGTCACACCTTTACAAACTACTAACCCGAATAATAACAAATAGATTGACAGCTAAACTAGATGCATACCAACCAGTGGAGCAAGCAGGCTTTCGTAAGGGTTTTAGCACTATCGATCACTTGCAAACAATTCGGACAGTTATTGAAAAAACAATAGAGTACAACATACCACTACATCTGGCATTTGTCGATTATCACAAAGCATTCGACAGTATCGAGAAATGGGCTTTCTTAACAGCATTGGACGACGCCAGAGTAGATTCAAGATATGCTGCCCTCCTTAAGAATATATACGATGATGCTACTTTTCACGTAAAAATAGATGATGATCTGGAAACTATGAAAATAGACCTTGGCAAAGGTGTGAGACAGGGCGACACCATCTCACCCAAGTTATTTACTTTGGCATTAGAAAATGTTTTCAAACAACTAAATTGGGCGAAAATGGATTAAAATAGATGGAGTATATCTTAACAATTGCGACATAGTACTAATAAGCACAGAATCCATGAACTAAAATCAATGCTACAAGATTTAAATCAAATAGATTAAAAATGAATCTCGACAAAACAAAGATATTAAGCAACAGCCTAGAAAATATGACGATAGATAACATGGCAGAACAATTAAGAGTAACTCAACGGGCCATGGAGAGGGCCATGTTAAATATAAGCCTCAGAGACAAAATTCCTAACACCGAAATACGTCGAAGAACTAAAGTAACCGACATCATGGGAAAAATAGCGACATTGAGATGGCAATGGGTAGCACATGTAGCAAGACAAGACACCAACAGATGGTCTCATAAAGTGACATTCTGGAGACCTCGAGAAACAAAAAGAAGCGTGGGAAGACCTAAAAAGAGATGGATAGACGATATAACGCTGTAGCTGGAAAGCAGTGGATGAGAATTGCAAAAGATAGGGAAGCGTGGAAGCAATTGGAGGAGGCCTATGTCCAACATTGGATAAATGAAGGCTGAAGAAGAAGAAGAAGAAGAAGCCTCTAAACTAAACATTTATAAGCTTGTATATTTCAGTTGAAATTTCATCAGGCCCAATCGCTCTTCAATATTTTGATGATTGTATAGCTTTTGAGCGTGTTATTAGGGATCCGTCGCAGTTAGTAATATCGGGAAGTGAACTTCTTCGAATAGGTTCGTGACGTAATTTTCCCAATCTTTAAGTTTGTCCTCTACTTCAAATATTACTATACCATGTTCATCCTGTAACAATGTAGTTTGTTTCTTATTGAAGATACCAGCCGCTTCTTTCACTTTTTTATACATGTTAGTATATAAGAAAATCTAGTAGTATAGTATCCCGTTAAAATTGGAAAAATCTTACTAAAATTTTTATTTAAAAACGTAAAATGATTTGATGACAATCGTCATTCCCGTCTCTAGCATCGGCGAGTCCCTATGTACGGATAAAGACGGAGATGCTGTAGGTAAAGGAGAAACATTTTCAACTGGTTTCTATATATAGGCTTCGAATTTACATAACTTCATAAAAAGAGAATTTATAGCTGTCAAAGTCGATTCGGTAGCAAGGCGGCAAAAAACTGTTAATTAATTATGGAGAAAATGATGAATATATAAATGCAGATATGTTATAAGTTTGATTGTGGTGGAACGAAACTGGCTGGAATACATTATTCAAATCAAACATTTTTGACGGTAACAAATAGTGTATTTGCCACCTTTTACGAGAAAGAGAGAGAAGCTAGATATTGTGAGGGTCATCGTGTATTTTTTCTTGTTATGTAGCAAGGAAATATCATTTTCATATTCTGCAATTGAAAGGCTAATCCTAGTAGGAAAAAAAACAGTGAAAAAATTTCAAAACCTCTATTTCTTTTGAAACAGAGGTTTTTGAAGGATCTAAAAGGTATATGAGGGATAGCTGATGACAAATTATTCAAGACGTACAGCTAATTTTGCTTTGTTATTTTTTAAACAATTGAAGGGTAGGTACAGGGAAAAAAGGAGGTATGTGGCACAAACTGGATACTATTTCATGTAAAAAATTTACATTGATGAAAGAGGTTAGTCAGGATGTAACACATATTTTTATATTTGTTCTTCTTTTTCAAGTTCCGCTCCTATCGGAGATTGGAAATCATTCTGGCGATTATAATTTTGTTATTTACGCGCCTGAATAGTTCAATTGAACTGCATCCAAACCATTCACGGAGATTGCGTAGCCACGAGATTTTACGTCTTCCTACGCTTCTTCTGTATTTGATTTTACCCTGCATTATATTCCTTAGTAGTTCGTATTTTTCACCTCTCATGATGTGCCCCAAGTATTCCAATTTCCAGTGCAAACGGTTGTACATGCTAGTAGCCACCAAAATATATGGGTAAAAACCCTTTAAATGTTATAAATTTGAATTTGTTTTACATTATAGTATTTCTAATTTGTGATGGTTAAGGTCCTCGTAGGCACTTCGTCTCAGGACCATTTTACTATGTAGAGTCATACGCCGCCATGTTACCTATCCAACGGTAACTTAACCATCACAAATTAGAAATACTAATAATGTAAAACAACTTCAAATTTATAACATTTAAAGGGTTTTTACCCATATATTTTGGTGGCTACTAGCATGTACAACCGTTTGCACTGATGATGGATTGTTTAATCCGAAAACGTTTTGCAATGTGTTTGTGATAGCCCGTTTGAGGCATTTTTATATACCTTTTATAAAGGATTTTAAAAAATTTTTTTGTGATATATGGTATACAGCCAGCTACAGGAACTTAGTTTCCTCGATTTCCTGATTTTTAAGGAATTTAAAACTTCGCATTGTTTTCCTAGTTGTTCGAGAACTTGTTCGTTTGTTTTGCAATCCATCCTTGATATTTTCAAAATACGTCGGTAACACCACATTTCGAATGCTTCTAGGTTTTTAATGTTTGATTTTTTAAATGTCCAAGCTTCAACCCATACAAAAGGGTAGAGAAAATATAACATCGAAGTATTCTTATCCGGAGCGATATATTGATATCGCGATTACAAAAAAGTTTTCTCATTGTATTAAAAGTTGACCGTGCAATTTTATTTCTTTTGTCTGATCAGTATCTTCTGTGATCCATGCTCCAAGGTGTTTGTACGAAGATATTCGTTGAATTTCTGTATTAACTAGTACTAGCTTAACTTTGATGTTTTGGCTTTTGTAAATACCATGAACTTGGTTTTCTTCAAATTTTTTTTTAGTCCATCATCGTTGCAATATATATTTAGTTGTTCAGCAAGGTGTTGCAGTTCTTTTAGTGTTCCTGCCAGAAGTCTGTGTCGTCAGCATATCTTATATTATTAGTGGCTCACCGTTTATTATAAGGCCTCACTGACCTCGGCAAGCGCTAATTCTGAGATGGCTTCACTGTATAACTTGAATAACAAGGGTGATAAAATAGATCCTTGGCAGACCCCACGGCGAATCTGAGATTACATATGATTCAACTGTCTCTACTGTCTATGTTTTTATTTAATAAAATTTCTTTAAGCCGATTATGTTGCACTCTGTCAAATGCCTTCTCAAAATCAATGAAACAGGCATATACTTCCTGATTTATATCTAAGTATCTCTGCGAAAAAACACTTACTGCAAACAGTGCATCTCGTGTTCCAGTCCTTTCCTAAATCCCATTTGTGTTTTACTTATGCCTTCATCTAATTTCTTATGTATTCTATTGTGAATTACTTTTAAAAACAATTTCAAGACATGACTTATTAAGGCTATGGTGCGATGTTCATTGCACTCCTTTGCATTGACTTTTTTGGGAAGAAGTATGAATGTTGATTGGAGCCATTCTTTAGGTATTATACCTGTTTTATATATGGTATTGAATAGATCCAAAAGAAGATCAATAGATTCAGTATTCACAATTTTGAGTAATTCGATAGGAACTTCATCAGGCCCGGGAGATTTACCACCTTTAGCTTGTTTCATTGCATATTCAATTTCTTTTCGTATAATGTCAGGCCCAGTATCATCTTCAAATTCTTTTGGTGCTTCTGTTCTCTCTTTGTCTTCAAAAAGTTGTGCTATATATTGTGTCCATCTCTGCTTTTTTTGGTTTATATCTATTATAAGTGCAGCACTTTTATCTCTTTCAGCTCTTTCATCAGGACTAGTCACTCTGCCATATTTTGATGATTGTATGGCTTTTATAACCTCAGAGCGTGTTATTAGGGGTCCGTCGCAGTTAGTAATATCAGGAGGTGAACTACTCCTATCGTCTTCGAATAGGTTCGTGACGTAATTTTCCCATTCTTTAAGTTTGTCCTCTACTACAAACATTACTTTACCATGTTCATCCTGTAGCAATGCAGTTTGTTTGTTATGGAAGATACCAGCCGCTTATCACCAGCAATGCTTTGACAAGATCTAGAGCATCAGTAAGATCTTTGTAAAATGCTTCTAATTTATCTTCATCACTGGATGATGTTGGGGCATAGACCTGAATTAAATTGGTAATGAACGAATTTGAACTAAATTTCACTAGCATTACTCTGTCAGATATGAGGATATAAGTTAATACTGATTGAGCTAAGTGTTTTGCTACTATGAATGCAACTCCATTATAGTGATTGGCATCGGTATTTCCGGCATGGTACACTTGATATCCATCTACGTCATATATTCCTGATCCTGCCAATGTATTTCACTTATTCCGAGGATGCTGATTTGCATTCTTTTCATTTCTTTTATGGCATTATATATTTTACCTGAGTCAAACATGCTTCTGACGTTCCATGTGGCTATTTTGCAAAGATTTCGCATATTAACGACCTGAGAGGCCCTGCAGTCTTAAGATTGTCCTCTCTTGCCGGATCTTGGGTTCCGATATCCATGATCATTAATGTTTTGACTTAAATTATTTACAGCCATGATAGTTAAAACTAGCAGTGCCAAAAGGTCTTTAATGCAGTAGTTCTCCTTTGCTTTCTGCATCCTTATGCATGATAGTACTGATGATGGAATATTAATTCCGAAAACGTTCTGTGATATGGCCCAATAGGGTTTTTAAAGAAATTTTTAAATAAAATTTTTTCATTCTGTTTTGTTATCTCGATTTAAACAGTTGACCAAAACAGAAATTTTTGGACAATATCATGCATTTCCAAATCGAGTACACAATGATAGTTATATATTGGGGTTTTCTTTGATTGATTTAGTCACTTATTCAGCACCAACAATAAAGAAAAAAGTAATTTAGCTATATCAAGTATTTTAAACATTTTTCGAATCCTCCCTATAAAAAAATCCTTGTTAAAACCACCAGACCTTGTAAAACCTTGTGTTTAACATCGAGACGACACAGGTAGGAGCATTATTAAAATTAGGTGTGCAAAATTCCGTAATATATTTAAGTCAAAGAGTTACGGGCGTGAAAAGTAGCACTCAAGTGTGGCGAATCCGACCATTTTTTACGTTTTGTTATGGTTTATTTGTTAGGATTGGAGAGTAGCTTATTTTTAAAAGTAAAACGTCTTAAAATGCACAGAAAGATTGAGTGGTGAATGTTAAAAGGGCGAGACCGAAATACGTTAGCTTGACTTTTATGTATTCTTTATCAAGTATCTTATTTAATCAGCGAGTGATTAACCCACATATTACTTTAACCTAGCTTTAACATATAGTTAAAACTCTTAAAAAGTGTCGTCAAAATTTATACAGTAGCATAACGTTTTCGATCTAATCAGATCATCCTCAGTGTAACGACAATATTTTGCCTACCACAGGGGACATTAATACGGGAGATAGAAAATTGGGGGAAAAACTATTGGGGGTGGAGATAGGGCAAGCAAAATAATCGCTACTGATGCGAACGGCACTCAGGGTTTCGTAGGAGAGCTGGGGTCGTGGATAAGTAAAAGATAAGGGCATTGGAATGGGGCAACTACAAAAAAATGAAATAAAGGGCTCTTGGGATAAACAAAATAAAAATAAACAAGAAACACCTCAAGGAATTTAATATAGGGCGCCACTTGAGGTGCCTAATTATGCCTATTACAACCACTAGTTGTAACTAGGGAAATAATTAGAAAACAAAATCAAAACATAAAAAACATATCTTTTTCAAATAAACTCAAAAAGGGTTAGCTCAAAAAAATAATAAATAAAATGTTAAGACAACAAAATTTAACATTTATTTATGTGTCACCACAAACAGTTACAAAATGGAGAAATACAAAATACAAAAACTTACGTGTCATCCGCTTACAAACTCCAGGAGTTGGAGATACTACATAAAACTACAAATTTATATGGAGGTTAACCTTGTTTAAAAATAAAACAAACTAATAACCAAAAAAATAATAAAAAACGAGCTGTCATAAGTTAACATTAAATTTCAAAAAAAAACTAAACACACAAATTGACAGCTCAACTCAAAACCTAAAATTTACAATTTTAAATGTAACGAAAGCAATTATTATTTCATAAAAAAAATTGTCTGTCTTTAGTTTAAAATTTGAACACAAAAAAAAACAGTTACCTTGATTTACATATTTCCACTTCACAAAAAGAACTTGTTATATCTCTGTAGCATCCATCCGGAGATCAGCAGCAAACACATCCATTTGGGGCCGAAACAGGAACAGGACATCCATTGGGGGCCGGAACACACCAGGGAAAACGGGAACTCTCAAAAAAAACATGAACCCTCCAACAGGAACCAGACTTTTCAAAAATCTCGAAATATCGAGCGAAAACTTCACTACTCCCGGCAAATTAATGCCGGTCACTTCATACTGGACAAAATCCATCACTACTGCTACCCATTTCCACCACAATCAACGAAAAAACAGAAAATTTTACAAACTCGACATGAATTTGGACATAACGCTGAACCGCTCTTGAACGCGGTTCCAACGAGAGTGACGAAATTATCTATTAAAATTGATCGCATAACTTGAAAATAAACAAACAACGGAAATAAAAACGTAGATATCTTTTGCGACGCATAAACTTGAAAAGAAATTGCCGAAGTAAAATAAACAACTCTCAAATGGTTTTATTACTCGGCGACGAAACACTTTTGGGTACTTTGAAAGATACGAACTAACAACACGGAAAAATTCTTCGTTTCATTTTTTAAAAATATATAAGGAGTTTTTAATATATTTTTTATACGAGGAGGTTTCAATATACTCAAAAGAATCAATGAAATTGAAAATGCTACATCAGTGCCTTATGTAGTTGAAGCTAACAATAAAGTTGTGGCTGTGACATCCATATATGGTTTACATCATTCCAAATTTTAATTATGTTGTGACTCTAGGTCTATGACATTGGATAAAATTTAATACTTTAGGAGCTACTTGTCTCCCTGCTCGGTTTTTAACACATGGTACTTATCAGTTAAAATGACACAGACCAACTCTTTGTAGCCATAAGTCTTTCTGCATAACAAGGTCTTCTCGGTCTCAAAGAAATTCGGGTGGCTTTTCTTTGGACGTTTTCCAACAAAGTCTTGTCTCGAACCAGATCAGGATACCACGTTGGTCCAGAGTATTCAAGTATGGGTCTTACGTACAGAGTGTAATGTTTAGATGATTGCATTAAAACTCTCGAAAAACACCTCCAAATAAGATACAGTCTGGAGTTCGCACGTTTACAAATAGAGGTAATATGGTCGGATCAAGTTAGGCTGCTGTTTACGATAACACCAAGATCGTTAAACGAAAACACAGAATCTAATGGCTGCCCGTTAACTAAGTACGGTACAAGAGGGTTATTTTTACCAATTCGAAGCACTATAAATTTTTCCGCGTTTAAGGGTAGTAACCACTGGAACACCAAGTTAATATAGAGTCCAAGTCCATTTAGAGGGTTAGCTGGTTTGTGATTGGATTAGCATATATTTTTGTGTCATCAGCATAGAACGATATTTTACTTGAGACATAATAAGGAACATCGCTGGTGTAAACCGTAAAAAGCAGAGGTCCAAGACAGAACCCTGAGGCACTCCACTTTCCACTAACCTGTCCTGTGAGAAAGATTCGCCAACTCTAACTTTGTAATATCGATCTGTCAGGAAATATCTATCCAACAAGTAAAGTACCGCGAACTCCGAAATGTTCTAGCTTATGTAGAAGTCTGCGCTTAGGTACACGGTCAAAGGCTTTAGAGAAATCTAGATAAATAACGTCGACCGGCTGCGAACTGTTAAGGGATGACGTCCAGTCGTTAACACAATGTAAGAGATCGGTTAAAGTAGAGCGACCAGAGACAAATCCATGTTGTTGTGTTGGAATAGCATGTTCCTGGAGAAGGAATTTGATCATCTCCTCGGAAATAATGGCTTCCATAACTTTGGCAACTACTGGCAGCAAGCTAATCGGACGATAAGTGTTGGGGTCGAGTTTGTTGCCTTTTTTAAAAATAGGGGTAACGGAAGCTAATTTCCAACTAAGGGGTAAGGAGTTCTGGATGAAAGAAGTTTGCATAATTAACGTTAAGGGTATTGCAAGCATTTCTGCGCACCATTTTATCAATTTTGGTGTTAAAACATCTAAACCAGGTGAAGCGGCTGTGCGAAGTTTAATTAAGTGTTGTTTAACATGATCCACTGTGAATTCAACTTGCTGTAAGGATGCGCCGACACGATTACAGTTAATAGCAGCTAGATAACTATCATTCGATTCTTTAGTAAAAACCTGTGAAAATGCTAAAGAGAGAGTTTCGGAAGATTCTTTGCTAGAAGAGCATAAAGTCTGATTGGATTTTTGAAGTAGAGAAATGGAAACTTTAGACGTCATGGAGGAACGTATGTATTTGTAGACTTTTTTAATGTTACCACTTTCAATAACATTTGCTTCGAAATTTTGTCTTAGAGCTTTTAGAGATGTTTTTAAGTTATTTGAAAATCTGCGGTGGCTTGGAAATCACTAAGAAGCCCGGTGTGTTTAAATTTTTCGCATAGATGTCGTTTGTGATTAATTTGTTTGTAGAAATTATATTGTGGACTTTATCGAGATATGCAGTCCACATCAATAAGGGGTCGTTTAAGTTTGCAAAAATAAATGCCAGTCGATTTGAAAGAGTTCAATGTCAACTTCAGAAAAGTCGGTAGTAGCATATGTACAATATTATTTTTGCGGGTAATATTGAATGAACTGGATGTGAGCCGTTATACCTGCATGATCTGACTTTTCTATAGGAGAACTGACTTCGAGAGATGAAATCAGCTGTTCGTCATTAATAAGCTCTAGATCTAAAGTAGAAGGTTCTGTAATGAGTTATATCAGGTTTGAATTTACTACAAAGCTTTTAAATTTCATTTCATATACGACGCCGCGTTGTTAGTATCGTAACTCTACTTTAACTTTGTTGTTCTATTGAAAAAAACGACTATATTCACTCTTAGCTAGATCGACCCTGCACACACAAACTTATTTATATTTCCACGTCGCCAAATTAGCCATGCGAACACTATAAATGTCCTCGATATGAGCAATTGCAAACTTTGTTCCGGAAATAATCGCCCACGACGAATCTGCAAGACAGCTCCTACTATCAGAACCACATTGAAAAGTAAAAGTAGCTGAAGTGTCCAGAGAATCCATGACTGTTGAAGAAAAAGCGACTTGGAAACTTGTAGGTAACGTAACGAGCGGTGCAACAATGAGACCAATAAATCATATTCACAGCTTTCGTTATGTAGACAGAAAAATATTCAGGTCTATATAAACTTGGAATATAGTCCAGCAGTTTGTTGTGTATTTATTTACAAATTAAGAAACTCTGTTGTTTATTCAATCTGATATTAGATATCAATTCCTTATGTAACGTTTTTTCTTGTCCTTTATTAGGTAATCTCACCACATCGACTATTAAATTTATTTAAATGAATAGATCACATTTTTGTAAAAATGTTTGTGCCAACCATAAATTTTATCAGCTATTTTGGATCTCTTAGTTGTAGCAATTGTAAATTCATTGGTATATATTGAAATCCCCTCGTACATGTATTATAACACCGAAAAATAATTTCAGTGTAATTCAGTTTCCTATCGTAGAAGTTAAAATACCCAAAAGTGTTTTCAAATCTTATTTACGTCGCCGAGGTCGATCATAAACCATTTTACAGTTTGTTTATACTTCACAGATGCTTATTTCCTCGGTAATTCTTTTCATCGAAGCCGCTTTTAGGATATTCTGCGTTACAAGTAAATATTCCCGTTGTATGTTTTGTTTATACCAAGTTAAGAATGATTTTTAAGAATTACATAATTCTCGCTGAGGTCGCTGCCAGAGGCAGTTGATTTCAGAGTTGGTCCAAATTGTTCGTCAAATTTGTAATGTTTCTTTGTTTTTCGTCTTGTCTTATGGAAGATTAGTGGTTTTGCAGTTAATTGTGCAGTACGTGTAGTTACAGTTTTAACTTATGAGATTTTGAAAGATAACCATATGTTGCCATTGTATCCAGTTGTACCTATGCCTGTTTTGTAAGAAGCCAAGTCATTTAGTGCCACTTCAACCTCACTTATTTGTCCCTGGTCGTCTTTCCAGACCATAGATGCAGTATTTTTGTTCATTTGTCAGAGTTTGAGTTCCAGTTCCACCCCCAGAATTTTTGTGTAAAACCCCAGTTCAATCCAGGTAACTTTTTGTGTTAAATTTAAAGTAAAGATGGACATTTTTTAATAATAATAATTTGATTTCATAAAAAAAGAATTTGTAATAATTAATTTTGTACTATCTAATCATATTGGACATTAGTTTGCTTTGTTTTTTTTTTAAAGAAGGTTAAATTAGCCACATATTCATAATTTAGCCCATCTTTAACCAGAGCAACGGCTTTCGCACAATCTTCGATACTGAGAACCATGATCAATCATAGGTAAACAAAATGTAAGTGTCAATATGATATATTGATAACAGTCACCAAAGCCACCTCGTCGAATTACAAAATAAGTCCAAAATAATCATATTTAAAAAAGTCCTAAATTATGGGTGGCAAATTCATTTGACTCTAAAAAATGAACCAAGGCATATTTTGACATGAAACAAAAACCACAATGCTTAGGAGACATGGTTGTAACTGAAAATAAGGTTTTACTGAAAAGTTAGGATAATAAAACCACGTTTTAATTAACCCCGTAAAATAAGTAAAATATAAAATTTTATCAAAAAACTGACTATACCAAATTATATATTATAAATTTATACACAGTGTGATAAAAAAATCATCAATCATCATCATGAAACAGACATTGTTCTCACTCTAATTCTACATCCGTTATCGCATTGTACAACTTACCCAATTCAATATTAAGCTACTCTACTAATATAGACGTAGGCAAACGTTTGTATAGAGCTTCGAATGGTGACGATACAGAGGCCGAAACAGTCGGAGATGTTGCGGCAGCGTTCAGTGTTCGAGCTACCGTGGATTAAGCGGCCCTAAGCTGAATTTATTGGAATTTGTACACAACCGAGAGAGACAGACACCTTCCACGGTGGGACCACTAGTTCAGGGTCGGTTCAAGAAGCTGTGTAATATCCACCGGGATCATTTCGCTCGTGATGTTTGACAAACACAAAGAGATACGGAGTTACATATACCAGCAAGCCAAATAGACTGAATTTTTTTGTGTTAATTATATAGTTTGTTTGCGATTTTGTTTCGATGGTAGGAAACTTAATTCTGTTACAGTTCCTGATAGTTATCCTATGCCTTTCATAAGGTTGATGCTAATGATGCTTTAGATGAAGAATCTAAATTAAAAAACTGCTTTTTCTGTGCAAAGTAGAGGTTTATTTTGTATTAATGTTTTACCTTTTGGTCTTAACAATAGTGCTCAAGCTATGTATAGAGTCATGGACTCAGTTATAGGTCCTTTATTAGAACCTTATGTTTTCTATTATCTTGATGATATTATCGTTGTAACCCCAGATTTTGATACTCAAATCAAAACTCTGAAAATGCTATTCAAACGTTTGAAAGATGCAAATCTCACTGTTAATTTTGAGAAATGCTAGTTTTGCAGATCTCCACTGCAATTCATGATCAGGTTAAGATGATCCTGGTAATTGAGAACGATTTCGAAGTGGAATTGAAACGTCAATAACGTACTTAACCATGGCTATCCATTAAGGTATGACCTGGTAAGGTCATTTATTTTGGAATACCCTTTACCCACAAATACAACCCAGATATGTCGGTTGATTGGCTTAATTGGTTATTGCCGTAGGATCTTAAACAATGCTACTATTTGCAGTCCCATTTCTGATTTGCTCAAAGGCAGAAAGAAAGGTCAACCTATTACGTGACTCCTGAAGCTAATGAAGCTTTTCATAAGATTAAACGGGTTCTTACAACAGCCCCTGTTCTTGCAAGTCTTGATTTTTCCAAGCATTTCTATCTTGCTTGTGATGCAAGTGACTCTGGTGTGGTTGGTATTTTATTTCAAACAGATGATGGATTAGAATCATCTTTAACAAGAGCTCAGCGAAAGAATACAACTACTGAGAAAGAAAGAGAGAGGAACGAAAGAGAGAGGGCAAATATTTATTCTACGGGACAAAAAGAGAGATAGAAAGAGGGCGCCAACTACTTTTTGAAGAAAAAATAGTAAAAAAATCAACTGAAGGTAAATATAAATTAATAAAGATGTGACCTATTTTGGACACATAGTAAGGCGAGACCGATATAATATTCTTCAACTTATTATGATGGGTAAAATCGAAGGACGCAGAGGAATTGGTAGAAAGCAGGCCTCTTGGTTAAAGAATATCAGGTAGTGGACAGGAATAAGGAAAGCTGAGCAACTCTTTGGAATAGCTCGAGACAGAGACAGTTACGCATGATAATCGCCAACGTCAAGGGGACTTGATAGGGCACGTTAAGAAGAAGAAATATGTGACGTTTATAATGTTACAATGTGCATTTTTTGGTTTAGCACTTAAAAAAATGTGGATAATGTTCATTCGTTAACTAAAGAGGTTATTAGAGTTCCAAATATGATAAAAAAAGGTGTTTGTGAAGAGAAAGTCCAAAAGTAAGTTTATTAATTAGCGCATATTTGTCCACTAATGACTGACACGTAGGCTTCCAGTAACTTTTTTACTAATTTCATTGCTTTCAATTTGTGGTGATACTCTTTATTTCATCCATTCATTTAGTCGATGCTATCTTTAGTCACATTAGTCGCTATTGCAGAATCTTTCTAGGTCATCTATCATCCGTCTAGCACCATGTTCGACCTAATTGGATTTAAGTATATGACACCTAATTGGATATGATACTGTTACGAACTACTTTTCGTACCATTTCTTCCAGACGTTCATCGTTTGGTTCGTCGCCTTCTTCAATGGTTCTTACTCGATGGCTCCGTGAAGTTTGACTAGCTGTTTCATGTTCCAAAGCAATAGCGAGCGCTTCATCTAGAACCTTCGGTCTTGCTAGTCGTAAAGCTTTCTGTAATTCACTTTCTTTTAACCCATTGACGAAGGTATCTACAGCGATTTCTTCCAAAATGTTGTCTGGTACCTCAGGATAAGCCAACCGCACTATACGAGCAACATCTGCTTCAAACTCTTGCAAGTTTTCACTTGCTCGTTGAACTCTACTTCTTAGTTGCGCCTTGTAGACTTGTTGTAGATGGGCATCTCCGTAACGTTTGTCTAGTCGAGTAAACAAGGTCTGGTAACATTTTTCTTGACCCTAGGAATCGATCTTAGGATATCGCAGCATCACCTCGTAAAGCAGCAGTCAAGGAAACAGCCTTTTCTTGTTCTGTCCAATGATTGGCTGTCGCAATAGCTTCAAATTGTCTAAGGTATATGGACCAAGAGGACTTTCCATCAAATGGTGGCAATTTGAATCTCATATGATGTGTCATTTCGTCTCTAGGTGATTCTTCTTTCACTACCGGTTCTAAGGCTACTGTGTTAACTGGTGGTAGCATTTTTGTGTTAGTTATCATGCTCTCTAACTGTTTGATCTTCTCTTCTACTTTTTCGAATGTTTTGGAAACTTCTTCAAATTTCTCATTATTCTTTTTCGAAGTTTCTTCCATCATTTGAGAAACATTTTCAAATTTCTCGTCGAATCTTTTTGACACATTTTCGAGTTTCTCGTCGTTTTGTCTAGCTACTTCTTTAATAATTTGAGACGTTTCATTGAATCTTTCATCATTTTTTTTAGAAGTTTCTTCAATCATTTTAGAAGTTTCTTCAATAATCATTTGCGACACATTTTCAAATTTACTATCATTTTTTTAGAACTTCTTCGATCATTTGTGAGACATTCTCAAATTTTCCATCAATTATTTTCGTTAAAACTGCTTCTTCTGCTGATTGAAACTGGAATGTCTCCGGGTCGTCTCCATTCTTGTTGAGAACAGTCTTCAGTCGTTCTTGTAGGATCTTTTTGGACCCGCTGCAGTTCTTCATCGCGTTCTTCTAGTTGCTCACGCAACTGTTTCACTGAAAGTTCTACTAGCAGCATCTTTGGTCAGGCACACACGTACTTTTTTAAATGTTCTTTCGTACAACGATCACTACCGAACCACGCGGATGTTACCGACGAACAATACTTTTCAAAAGTTCAAAAGTCTTTTCTTTTTTCAAAGTCACTGCTGAATTTATTTTTAATAAATCAATTATTGTCCTCACACTGACACCAACTGTACCGTTTTTAAATAAAACGAGCGGTTCGAATTTATATAAATATATTTATTTATAACTTTACAGTTCGGTACTCTCTTATCAACTAAACTTACTCCTAAGATCGTTACATATATATACCTAAGTTACTATGTTCTAGAAAGTTCCCACCTCTAATTCGCGCACGTAACCGATTGTTCTCTTGCCTTCGAGAGTTCTGGTGATGATTTGTACATACGTAGTGATGCACTTGTTAAATATTAACTTTGTTTTGTGTTCAAATTGTTGATTTCCGAACGTGTATGATCATGCGTACTTTGTTAAACGCTTTACTATAATCTATAAAGCAAGCACACAATTATTGTAATTTGTTTTTTGCTCCGTCTAACAATAAAAAAGGTAAAATAAATCTGGTAAATCATGTAAAACGCTTTATAGAAACGTTATGCAAATTTGTAAGCCTGAGATTGCATGACTGATATCACGAATCATTAACAATACTCTGCAAATGTGGTGGTAATCGAGTTTGTCGTAGAAATTTGAATAATGGGTTTTTTGGTCGATAGCGAATGTTAGGATTTGAATTTATTAGTTTATTGTTGGCTTTAGTTTAACGTTTTGATTTCAGTTTAGATAACACGTTGATAAAAACTATTTAACTATATCAACAACAAATTACATGTGTCTATGTTGCAAGACTCGAACAACAACATCCACTTTTTTGTTCGAAAACATAAAACAAAAACTTCGAGAAAATATAACAGTTACATTTTATGACTTGTTCTGCTTCTATTTTCTTAGCTGTTCCTTGACCTGCTACTTCAGCTTTTTACTATCAATTTCTTAAGTAACCTATTTTAGTCCATTTTTATGATGTATTTAAATTGTTTGTATTATGTTGTTTATAGTATTGGTCGATATGCTTTCTAATATAATCATTTTTTTGTATGTCCCATACTGTTTTTCTTAAACAGCAATGTAATATTGGAAAACATTCATAAGATTTTGTAAAAATGCTAAAATATATAAATTTTCACTCCAAAAATAATACATTTTGTATGTCAGTAATTAACCGTTTTCTATCCAGTTCCACGACTCCTTAAATTTAAATAGTAAATCAGGGATATGACTCCACGTTGAAGTTGCTAAGTCATATGTCGCCATGTTACCTAATCCAATGGTAACTTTAACATCTTAACATATTATAAGAAATTCTGTAAACCAAATGTAACTAATTATAGTCCATTTCCATCATATTGATAGCACATTATGTATGCAAATCCCTAAACTGTTGATACGGGTGACTCAATGAAAAATAGATATTTGTCAACAAGTTTACAGAAGTATATAGGAAAACAATTTTAAATTGAGTATGACCACCAGGTATAAAGGTTGAAGCAGAATAGAATACAATAGTTTTGAGGGTTACTAATCCCTAAATAAAGTTGCCAGTGTCGGAGTGATGTAGATTAACAGGTACTAATGAATTTGCAAGAAATGTAAGATGTTTATTTTATTGGTTATATATAAAATAATTTGTGGCCGTAACAGGGGCCGATTTGTAAAAAAATGAATATTATTTTAATCAAATTCCATTTCAGATTCACTGCTTTCTTCAGAATCTAAGGAATCTTCAACTCCAATGTTAATTATTACCGGTTCCAGCATTGCATCAGTCATATTATCCAAATTCCACATTTTATTTTCTTCCTTGTGAGCATGACTAACAGCATTTTTCCAATTTTCTGGAGTTACTTTTGATAAGGAATGTTCTAATAATTGTTGTAAGTCTTCTAATTTAAAAGTTTTGTTGTTGCGTCCGACTTCACCCTTTACTTGAGACCATATATTTTCTATCGGATTCAGATCACAGTGGTATGGGGGTAAACGTAAAATAATTACATCACGGTTTAATGCCATTTCATCAATTATATATTTTTTATAAGCTGCTTTATGTTGCCTTACAATAGGTAATAATTCCTTTTTTGTCGAATTCTCCTTGTACTCAATTGCGTGTTTATCCAACCATTCGATTATCTCTCCTTTTTTCCATGCCGTTGTTGGCAATTTTTCTGCTAGTCTTGAATGGTAACTAGCATTATCAATGACTATGACAGAATTTTTTGGAATTAAATCCAACATTTGCTCAAAATATTCTTCAAAAACGGCAGCATTCATTTCCTCGTGGTAATCTTTGGTTGATTTTGAGGCAAAACTTAATAATCCACCATTGACAAAACCGTATTCGTTTCCAATATGGGTTATTATGAGTCTGCGTCCTTTTCCAACGGGAATATTGTTTATTCCAGTAGATACACCTTCGATGAATGCCTGACGGGAACTTTTCACATTTGTATCAATCCATAGATATGGTACAGTATGACCTTCATTTAGCCAAGTCTCGTCCAAATAAAAAATTGTTTTCCCTTCTTCTCGGTACTTTTTAATAGTTCTTAGATAATCTCGTCTCCAACATACAATGTAATCTTTTTCAATTAAAACGGATTTTCTTCTATTCTTTTGCCAACGAAATCCCATCTCTCTCAATAGTCCCATAATTTATTGTTGCTTATGATTGGTAACTCTTCGTTTTCTCTAATTAATGTTTGGATTTGTCCAATGTTGGAAATTCTTTGTTAAAAAAATGAGTGGCTGCTCTTATCATGTTTTTATGTATTTCTTCAATTTCCAAGGGTTTACTTCCTCCACTCTTCTTGGGAGATGAAACAGTTCCTCCTTTTCTTTCTTTTAGGAATCTATAAATTGTTGATTCTCCAACCCCTGTCATATTTGAACACATGTTAACGATTTCACGAACATTACTTAAAGGGCGTTGATGTACAAGTGCATCGTGTACATTTAATATTATATTTTTCTCTCTTATACTGAAGGCACCTTTAAAACTACACTTAACCGGGATAAAACCTGTTGTCGACGTCATTTTTAAATGCAAATAACAAAATATCGACACCAAAAACGTAGGTAGGTAAGACATGAACAATGTACATCTACAAACTAAATGGAAGATGCAAACAATTTTTAATTTATATTATTGGCATAAGCTGTAATGTGGCATAAAAACTACTTAAACTATCATTAGTGAAGCCTTATCAGTAATTCCAGGTAATCGTTCAAAGAAGGTATTCTTTTTGTGTCAGGCGATAACTTGTATAGAAAACAATAATCACCTTTAAATTACTGTTTACATTAATTTATTTCGTGAAACATTGAATTATCTCGTTAATCACCCGTGTATAAATAGCAATAATCGTGTGGCATATATACCGACGTTTTTTACGCACAAAAAAGGTATAGTGAGATTAGTGGACACTTATTTTACAGAAGATTTTTTAAAATATAATGAATTGTTGACGGCATCTTAAAATATTAATTTTTTTTATTTATTTCAAAACAAGTATAGGGTGACGCCTATGGTTTTTTGACCTGTTGAGGATTTGCATACATAATGTGCTATCAATATGATGGAAAGGACTATATTTGTTAACGGGATTTTACCCATATATTTAGTGGCTACGTTCATGTACTCCTAGTAAGTATTAACCACACTTTGCATTAACCTTAGTCAAAATTTAAACCTCATGTTCTTTTTAATTAAGTGGTTATATATTTTCTAGGACACTGATGATGGAATATGGATTCCGAAAACGTTTTGTCTAATTAGCCTGTTTGGGTTTTTAAATATATACCTTTTACAAAGGATTTTAATAAAATTTTTGAATATATGGTATACAGCCAACTATAGGAACGTAGATTCCTTGTGGAAACTTTTAAATGTTCCTGAGCCTTATCGAGCCAATGAAAATCGAAAAAAAAAGAGATCTCGTTTATGTCCAGCCAAGAACGACAGAAAAACGAACTAACTTCATCATCATCATCTTGGTGATACAGCTCTCAGAGGGTCTCGACCTTCTCAAGCTTTCTACGTCATTCTGTTATGTCTCTTGCTTGCATCTTCCTGTTGCCGACTCCGATCTTCTCCGCATCTTCTGTTACCCGTCCATCCACCCACATTAGTCTACCCCGTCTTCTCGACGAACTATCTTCAGCAGAGTGTAAAATACCTGTATGTTGACAACCAGTGGCGGCCGGTCAGGGTCGGCAGGGTCGGCAGTGCCGACCCACACCTTTATAGATATTATAGATTTTTTTAATATTTAATTTAATCAGTATTTCAATAAATAATTGTGGCAGGTAATCAGTTGATGTCATTTGTTTTTGTGAAATAAAAAAATATCTGTGAGATAATAAAGACTAAATTTTATTATGGTTTTTAAAGAATTCGACCAATTCGACCAGACTAAATTTTATTCATGGTTTTTAAAAGAATTCGTCCAATCTGAGCGTTAAGTGATCCCTGCGTAGACACTTTTCAAATTGATGATCCGATATCGGAGACATCCATCCGCCTGTGAATTCTTAAAAAGGCACGTTTGTTTTTTCGGCAAGCCGATCCCAACCTGACGATTTACTTGTAAAAATCAACGGAATATTAGTTGATTAGCAACCAAATATACATTTCTTTCCATATGAACTTAATTACCAAGTACGGCAAATTTAAATTTGCCGATGTTTCATTTGGATTGGTGATTGGTCGCGAACTGTACATTGCGAGCGCGGGATGAAATGTTATTTCATATAAGAACGTAAGTAGTAAAGTGAAGTGATATTCAGTGCACGAACTAGCCTTTCTTTTTGTGATTTATTTTTATTTTCTAAAGTAATACTGTGATACGTTACGTCTGCCGTAAATAGTTAAAGGTTAAAGGGTTTTTTGACATATTAGAAGTTTTTTTTTAATTAAAGTGTAAACAAATTCAGGTAAATTAACCTAAAAAATGCAAGCCATGGGAGAAACTGTAAGTATTGATAAGTCTGATATTGTAAATTATATTTTGCATAATGGGTTTTCATCTATTCCATACGAAGAACAAATTGTTATTAAAAATAAGGGGCGTCCTTTGCCTAAAATGTCCCGGCTTATAAATATTAGTGCGGGTAAGGGAAGTAATAGATCATTTTCAGATAATTGGTACAGCAAGTACTCATGGCTTACCGGGAGTGAAATAAAAAACAAACTTTTCTGTTGGCCTTGCATTTTATTTTCGACAAATAGGGGCAAACATCAAAATCCGTGGTGTGAATCTGGTTACGATAATTTAAAGGAATTATTTAGGGCTTTACATAAACATGATATTTCGAAAGATCATACTTACAGCCAGATTAAATTAGATTTATTTGGAAAACAAAATATCTATGTTTCATTAGATAATGCCCAACGTGAAAATGCTATTAAACATAACGAAATTGTAAAAAATAATCACGCAGTTTTACGTCGTTTAATTGATATTGTAATTTTTTTAAGTTGTCAGGAATTATCTTTTAGGGGACACGATGAATCGGAGCATTCGTTAAATCAAGGTAATTATAGAGAACTAATAAAAATGTTTAAGAAATACGATTTGGAATTTTCTAATTTACTTTCTGATTCGAAGACATTTAGCGGTGTATCTAAAACAATCCAGAATGAATTAATAGAATCAATTAGTTACATTTTGAGTAACGTTATTGAATCTGAGATTCAGGAAACCATTTGCTTTTCACTAGAAGTAGATGAAACTACCGACATATCATGTCATTCACAATTATCAATTGTTGTTCGATACGCGTTACGTGGTAATATCTATGAGAGGTTTTTAGGTTTTACAGACGTGAGTAAAAGCCATAAGGCAGAATATATTTTTGGTGTTTTAAAGGACAGATTAAAATTTTTTGATATCAAAAATAAATTGGTAGGGCAAACTTATGACGGCGCTGCCGTGATGTCTGGTGAATTAAATGGTCTCCAGGCAAAAGTTAAAACTATTGCACCGCAAGCTTTATTTACTCACTGTCATGCGCATAGAATGAATTTAGTTTTGCAGGATACATGTAAAAAAATTAAAGAATGTCGTCTTTTTTTGCCAGTTTAAGCGGATTTGCTTCATTTTTCTCAAGCTCGCCTAAACGGACTAATGTTTTAGAACGGTTTGTTTCGAAAAAAAATGCCAACAGTTTGTCAGACGCGATGGAATTTTAAATCTCGGTTAGTTTTCACTGTAGCAGATTTTCGTGAACAGCTTTTGGAAGTTTTTGATTTTATTATTGAATGTGACGATTTTGAAAGTGATGATATCTCGATCCGTGAAGCAATCGGTTTGAAAACTTTATTAAATGATTACTCTTTTAACATACTTTTAAATATTTTTAAGAAAGTGTTTACCCAAACCGATTTGATATTCAATGTTGTTCAAAATCAGTTAACTGACATTATTCATTCCAAAAATAGAATAACAAGACTGGTGCAAAATCTCAGAGATTTTCGTAATGATAGTAATTTCCAGTATATACGCAGTGACGTTTTGGACTCGCTTGATATTTCCGAACCCCCCAAAAAAAGACAAAGGCATGACACAGAAACACATCTCGAAAAACGAGTATATTTTGAAATTTTAGATACTATTATTATGCAAATAGATATACTCGTTTTTCGAATTTTGAAGATTTGTAAGTACGGTCCTGACAGTGATAAAATATATCACCTTGCAAGCCGTCCTGAAATATTTAGGTTTTTAAATGAAAAAACCAAGTTTAGAAATTGTTTTTGTTGCTTTATACACATAGTTATAGTGCTGTCTTCAAGTCGGCCGAGAAAACGTTTACGTGAGTACCAGAAAATCACTTTATAGTATCTATATCAATATTAATATAACCTATAACGTTCCGAAGAAATAGAAACAAATCCAGTTTTGGGTCAAAATCCACACCGGTTTTCGAACCGGTGACAGGTCCGGACTTAAAATTAATCAACCATGACTTCAAATAAAACTAAGATTACTACTCACACTTCATCTCATGTCTCATATTCCAGTGTTGTCAACACATTTAAAGACCCAACAAAAGAACAAGCCATAGTACTCTCCAGTATTGAAGGAACTAAAGTTCATGACTATATCATAGCCGTTGGTTCATTAGTTGGTCCACGTAACGTATCCTTCGCTTCCAGAATTGCCAACAACAGAATTTGTATATATCTTTCATCTAAAAATGCTGTTGATTCACTACTACATTCCTACAAATATGTTATTATAAAAGAAACTCAAATAGAAATAAGAAGACTTATCTCTCCAGCTCAAAGACTAGTCATATCAAATGCTTGCCCTACTGTTCCAAACACGTTAATTGAACAAGAACTACATCAGATGGGTATAAACCCTGTCTCAAAAATGACTTTCCTACGAGTAGGTATGCCTGAAAGCGAATACAACCATGTATTGAGTTTTAGAAGGCAAATCTTTATTACACCTTTAGACAATATATCTATTCCTGATTCTTTCATTATCTCTTATGATAATACCAATTATCGTTTATACCTTTCTATAGAAGGATTTAACTGTACAAAATGCAAGACTATTGGCCATCAGGAAGCTGAATGCTCTAACCAAGAAAACCCCACTACTTCTAATATACACTCACAAACCTCTCAAAATATATTACCTACAGTAAATACATCTAATAACCAAACAGAACTACAAAGTTTTGACAAAGCTAATTCATCCACTGCTAGTGCACACCCAGAAACTTTTCAAGACACATCAATTCCAACAAAATCCTCTAATAACCAAACAGAACAAATTATGGAAACTGACAATAACCAGACAGGATCCATAAGTAATAGAAGTGAAATATCTTCCTTAAATACTTCAACACCTACAACCTCAAACAACATCAGAAACCCTACTCCAGTAGAAATAACACCAAATCCAATTACTACAAATGTCCCTAATCAACTAAAAAGGTTCATCTCATCTTCTCCAGACATTAACGAAAATACCCCACAGACCGATTCACAGATATTTACTCCTCCTGTAGTAAGCAAACCAAAAAAAAAGTCAAAAAAGTCATCCAGAAATTCCCGGGAAGAACTTTTACTTTCACTAGAGTCAATAAAAGACCAAATAGAAAACAGATCACCACCTTTTATCTTAAATTATAATGAAATATGTGACTTCCTAGAAAACACAATATATGCCAAACACCCTGAAATAATTTCTAAAGATTACTCTAATGAAAATGCCGAGCTAATTGAGATCCTTAATTTTGTTCACGCTTATACCCACAATTCAAAATTAAAAAATAATATAACTCGATTAAAAAAGAAAATAAACCCCAATAATATCTCTTCCACAGAAGAGACAGATGAACAATTATCTCAAGCAGAATTCTAACATGTCCAATTCCTTTATTCTACAGTGGAATCTTAATGGGTTTTATACCCATCTAGAACCATTAAAACTTTTAATAAACGAATTATGCCCAAAGATCCTATGTCTTCAAGAAACTCATTTTAAACAAGTTAATATAAATCTTCGTAATTATCAGTGTTTTCCAAAAAACAGAGTAGCACAACACGCCAGTGGCGGAGTAGCTATCTTTGTAAGTACAGACCTAGAAGCTAAACCAATTGTATTAAGAACTAATCTCGAAGCTGTAGCAGTGAGTATAACGTACCAAAAACATATTAATATATGCAACATTTATTTACCACATCCTAGCGAACTAGACCTACAAGAACTAAATAATCTTCTTGATCAAATTCCACACCCAAAAATAATTTTAGGGGATATGAATTGTCATCATTCTGCATGGGGAAGCTCTAAAACAGACAAATATGGTAATCTAATGAAACATCTCATTGACTCTTCTGATCTACTATTACTTAATACAGGAGAACCTACCAGGTTTAACTCCTATAACGGCTCTTTTTCTGCCATTGATTTATCATTATGTAGTCAATCCTTATCAACGTTTCTCACATGGAATACTTTAAAATCTTTATATGACAGTGACCACTTTCCTATCTGCATATCATTAAATCATATTCAATCTCCTAATTTTCCAATCTATCAATCCTGGAAATTAAAGACTGCAAACTGGTCGTCTTATCAAGATGACATTGAAAAGAAAATTGAAAACTATCATCCAAGTGATGATATAAACTCTAATATTACCTTCTTAAACAATATAATTATAGAAGCAGCTTTAAATAATATAGGTAAAACAAAGCTCTGCAAAAGACCTCCAGTACCTTGGTGGAACAATGAAGTAGCATATGCTCTATCTTCTAGCAATCATGCTTTTAATGTATTTAAAAAACACAATACAAATGAAAATTTACTTAATTTCAAAAAACTGAGAGCTAAAGCAAGATATCTCATAAAGAAAAGCAAAAGAGAAACCTGGAGAGAGTACGTATCATCTATCAATTCGTCTACACCCTCCGAGGTTGTCTGGACTAAAATTCGTAAACTTAAAGGCTCCAATTCTTATAGACATATAAACACCTTAACACACAATAATGAATTAATCACTTGCAAAAATAAAATCGCAGAAGCTTTAGCTGATGTCTATCAACATAATTCTAGCGACAAAAACATTTCTTACGAATCCCTAACATACAAGAAAAACATAGAAATTTCTACAATATCCATTATCAACTCTGACATCCCCTTAAATGCTCCTATAACTCTTCAAGAGTTAGAGTTTTCTCTCTCAAATATAAAAAACACATCTGCAGGACCAGATGATATTCTACCAGTCTTCATAAAAAACTTACCATTCGGAGCCAAATTAATTCTGTTAGATTTATTTAATACCTGCTTCTTAAAGCATGAATTCCCAGATCTTTGGTCTCAAGCAATAATCATTCCCATTGTTAAGCCTAACAAACCAAAAGACAATCCTACCTCTTACCGACCAATCTCTCTTACATGTTGCATGTGTAAGATATTAGAAAAAATTTTAAACCTCCGCCTTATATGGTACTTAGAAAATATTAACTTTCTTACTCCCTTCCAAAGTGGTTTTCGAAGAGGCAGGTCCACATTAGATAATCACGTTGCATTACAGACTTCAATTAATGAAGCATTTGCAAATAACCAAAAACTAATAGCAATATTTTTCGATATAACCCAAGCATACGATAGAGCATGGAGACACTGTATTCTACAAACATTGAAAGATACTGGCATTCAAGGTAACATACTTGCATTTATAAAAAATTTTTTAAAAAATCGCTCGATTCAAGTTAGAATAAATGGTGTTACAAGCTCATCTAAAATACTAGATAATGGAATTCCTCAAGGTTCGATTCTTAGTCCAACTTTATTCTTAATCGCTTTTAATAGTATTGTTGATGTAATTAAAGCGCCCATTAAAGCTAGTCTTTACGCAGATGACATTGTTATTTATACTAAATCGAATAATATAATGACAGCAACTAATATTATACAGAGTTTCCTAAATCGGCTTTGTAATTGGACGATTAAAACGGGATTTGTTTTTTCTACTGAAAAAACACGATATATTATTTTTAATAAAAATAAAACCCACCTCACAACTAGTCTTACATTAAATAATTTACCTTTAGAACAGTCAAAAGAAATAAACTTTCTAGGTCTAACTTTTGAGAGAACTTTAAATTGGAATTCACACATAAATAAACTACAGCTTTCCTGCCAAAAAAGATTAAATATACTCAAAATATTATCCAACAGAATTTGGGGTGCTGATCATAAAATATTAATTAGGCTTTACAAATCGCTCATTAGAACTAAAATCGACTATGGTTGTATATGTTACGATGCTGCATGTAAAACCACTCTAAAAAAACTAAACAGTATTCAAACTACAGCTTTGAGATTAGCACTGGGAGCTTTTAAAACTAGTCCAGTTAGTAGCATGCAAGTTCTAACTGGAGAACCTCCCTTACATATAAGACGACAGCAACTATCCTTGAACTACATTGCAAAGATATCATCCCAGAAACAGCATCCTGTATTTTTCCATATCTGCAACCCTGGCCTTCCTCCTAACAATAAGACTAAAAACTCTACACCCCTCATAGAAAGAATAAACCTTACAACTTTTGATAGGAATCATTTCAATGCAACACTACATATAAACGCAAACTATCCCCCATGGACAAGCCACCCATTAACTATTGATGTAACACTTACCAAGTATCCCAAATCTACTACAAATTTCACAGTAATTAAATCTCTATTTATGGAAATTCTAGACCACTATCCTAATTATTTGCAAATCTTTACCGATGCCTCTAAAACTCCCAATGGTCACGCTGCTGCCTACTACTGTAAAGAAAATTCTTATAGCATATCGATACCAACCAACTGCAGTATACTAACAGGTGAAGCTACAGCTATTTTGGAAGCCCTAATCTTCTTCGAAAAGAGTAAAACGATGAAGTGCATTATCGTAACAGACTCATTAAATGCATTACTGAAACTGAAACAAATATATACCAACAACCCTATTATACAGAGTATAAAAAACGTACTAGAAAAATTTTCATCATTAGGAAAGGAAGCGGCTTTTATTTGGGTACCATCACATATAGGTATCTACGGAAATGAAAAAGCAGATCAACTGGCTAACAAAAGTCGAATGAACTCAAACCATATTGCACAATTGAAGACATATCCGTACACCGATCTAAAAAACCTGGTTAAAATCCATTGTATTAATACTTGGCAAAATTATTGGGAAAAATTAGGTACTAAACTAAATGTAATTTGCCCAAAAATAACTGATGTCCTGGAGACTCCTTTAAACAGAAGAAACCAAGTCATTATTAATCGTCTAAGAATTGGCCATACTGCCTTAACACACAAATACTTAATAACAAAAGAACCACTACCTATCTGCTGCAGCTGCTCTAACCCACTGACTGTCAAACATATCTTGCTTGATTGTCCTCAATTCATGGAAAAAAGAAGATCCCATGGATTCACAGATGATGATCTCAAGACAGTTCTCACCAAAAAAATTTCAACAGTGTTAAGTTATTTAAAAGACATCAATTTATTCAATTGTATTTAATGTAATATTTAATTGTACTTAATGTATCATTCAATTGTATTTAATGTAATATTTCATGTATTTGTTACAGCCACTAATAACCCTGCGCGGTTGATGTGGTTTTGTGTTTAAATAAAAATAAAAAAAAAAAAAAAAAAAAAAAAAAAAAAAGATTTGTAAATTTTTGACCTCTTGACGATTCAAAATTTAAAAGTTACGCCAAAGAATTTCCAAGATATTTATTAGACAGGTTAATTAAAAATTATCTTCATTTTTTAATGAAATAAACTTAGAAAATGAATTAAAAGTTTTAAAAAAGATCTAAATATTTTTGGAAGATGGGATAAGTTACAAGATATGTATAATTTTATATACTGCAATTAATTACAACAAACTGTTACTGTAAATTATTGTCATTAATTCTCTCATTACCACCAACGTCTGCCTCAAATGAACGAGATTTCTCTTGCCTCAAAAAAATCAAAACGTATCGTCGAAATACCATCAAACAAGAGAGAATGTCAAGCTTGTCTCAAATGTCAATAGAAAAAAAACTTTTAAAATCTCTCCATAACTCTAATAAATTTTACGATGACGTTATTTCCCATTTTGCTACTTCCAAACAAGGTAGACTAGAGTTAATTTATATACATGTTTAGGCTCTAAATTTATAGGACAAAACAAAAAAAAACAAGAAAACAAAAAATCTCCTATGATGATTGAAGTCTTTATTAGCCGGTATACCTATCTGAGGAGACAAAAAATATCTTGCCGACCTTGTCTCTCAAGCCACGAGTCGCCACTGTTGACAACGTTGTATTCAAGTATGCAAAGAATAACTTTAATTTGTATTTAAGCCATTTATGGTACTTCATTTTATAATCTTAGTTTATAAATAAAAGAATTATCAAGAAAATTTGTTTGTTTTCTTTGTATAAAAAATGGGTCTTATAGGTATTATAGACACTACTTATAATACTTATGTAATTACTTTTGACTTATAGCAGTTAAGGGTTAAGTGACGTTTTATAACCCTTTTTTATATACTATGATTTTTTTTTGACTTGCTTCTGCTACTGTATATACGAACCCATTTTTCCTTAATAATAAAGAATGTAGAACATTTAACTGAATCAACCCAAAACGGCTAGAGTTGCTCGGTAAACAAGAAAATAAAATATTTCCATAATGGCATCACGAATCTCACAAATTAGTCAAATGGATCAGGAAATAAGGTTGCAACTGAGTGATGGCTCGCATTAGTTGGACACGGAGCAATTATCTCGAATGATTTTTTATGTAAATGAACGTATCCGGGTATCCAGTAGCATTCCAGTCACACGTATTTCTCGACTTTAATTTCAAGGATAATAATTGATATTACAGAAACGTTTTTATGTACGATAAATCATAAGTGTCACAGATATTTTGGCTGGGTAATTTATCGGGAAAGATGTTATGCAATAACCAGACTATTCGATGCATCAAAAAAGCTACACAGACTATGAAAAAATTTATGGCTTGAAAAAATTTGATTTATATCGAGAGTTGAATAAATTGTATTACCATTGAAACTGTTAAATGCTAATGCATTTGGCTGATTTATTATGTACCAGTAAAACTGGAAATTTTCTGTTATGAGGTAACTTACGGGGGAGTAAACAAATGTCACGTGAGTATACTACTAAATCTATATATTGCAACATACAGTTACCCAATCAGTATAACAGTATCAGAAATAGATGCTTTTATTATAACTTACCTTGTATTTAGGTAAGGAGGTAAAGGATATAGACGAGAGGGAAGAGGAACCACCAACGATTCTTTAAGTTAAAGATGCAGTTAAAAAACTAGCCAGAAACAAATCATCCGGAATAGATCTCCCAGATGAATAAAGAAGGTGGTCATGGTACCATAATGTCATTACAGCAGAAATCTTCTTAGATAATAGAATAGAAATATGCTTTATTGTCACTGAAAATTATTGAACAATTTTATGGACAAAGCTAAAAAATAAATCAGTCAAATAGTACAAAAAGTATAAAACAAAAACAAATATAGTAAAAAACAGAATAACACAATTTTAAATTAGTAAAATTATTGTATAACCTACATAATTTGTACAGACAACAACAAATGAGACAAATTGTAGCCACTGCTTGAGACACCCAAATGTAATTATAAACAATACTAATTTTGTTTCTTTGTTATACATTAAGAAACTCGTCAACTGAATAATATGGTCTTTCTGAGAGATAGATTTTTGTCACCTTACGAAACTTAATGAAGGATATTGCGGATTTAATTTCTCTTGGAAGGTGATTATAAAGTTTCTTTGCACGATATAGAATAGAATTCTTTACTAGCTGAGTGGACGGGATCGGCAAATAAACGTTACAATCCGAATTTCTAATGGAGTAGCCATGGTCAGGTCTATCGGGAAAAATGTTTAGATGCTTTCGAATCAAACAAACCGTTTCCAAAATAAATAAAGAGGGAAGCGTCAAAATTCCGTGATTTTTGAAGTAGGTCTTGCAATGAGTTGTTTGTTTGAGACCAAATAGATAACGGATTGCTCTTTTTTGCAACTTAAAAATAGTATCAAATTGGGCCGCTGTACTAGAACCCCAAAATGGAAGCCCATATCGAAGATGGGACTCGAACAATGAGAAATATACCATTTTGGCAGAAGATAAATTTAGTTCCTTCGAAACAGATCTTATTGCAAAGCAAGCTGAGGCTAGTTTCTTCCTTAAGGAGTCAGTATGCAAGGACCATTTGAGATCACTGTCAATGAGAATACCTAGAAATTTCACGGAATTTACGATATTGATTTGGCTCTCATTCAAAAGCAAGGGTTGCATGACTCCTTTATAAGATAATGCTACAGTCTTATCCACGTTAAAGCTAAGTAAGTTGGAGTCTGACCAAGCCTTGATTATAAGTAAATCAGCGGTTATAATTGAATGAAGCGTTGAAATATCAGAGCTGCTCCAAGTAATACTGGTATCATCAGCAAATAGAAAAATTTTCCCTTTAATTTTCAAGTAAGTGATGTCATTAATGAAAAGTAAAAAAAGAATGGGACCTAATACTGAACCTTGCGGTACTCCACACTCAATATCTTTACAACTAGAGTCGGTGTCATTTATTCTAACCAATTGTTTCCTACCTACCAAGTAAGTTTTGAACCAGTTCAAAGACACACCCCGAATTCCATAGAAAGTTAATTTTTTTAATAGAATGTCGTGATTTACGCAGTCAAAGGCTTTGGAATAGTCGCAGAAAACGGTGGCGGAGGAGAGTTTACTGTTTAGTGATAAATATACATCATGTAACACAGAAAATATGGCATCACTAGTGCATTTATTAGACAAAAAGCCGAACTGATTTTGCGATAAAATATTATATTTAAGGAGAAAGGGCATAAGTCGAACTTTTATAAGTCTTTCAATAATTTTTGATAGTGCTGGTAACAGGGCAATAGGTCTATAGTTGCAGGCATCAGATTTTTCTCCACCTTTGTGAAGAGGAATGACGATGGCAGTCTTTAGGCAGTTAGGGAAACTTCTTCTTCTCAATACTCTAGTTCTTATTTCAATGTTGAGTTCCATTGCATAATATTGGTTTCATCTTATTAAAAGCAGTTCTAGCTATCTCAATACGCTGTTTTACTTTCGTACTTCTATCCCATTCTTCACAACTAGTTTTCGCAACTTCTTTAGTTCGCAACCTAAGTACTGATATATGTATACTCTGCCTAAAAGTTTTCCTCTACCACAAACACTGTCTTTCACAATCTTGTTCTTGCTTACCACCATGATTTTTGTTTATTTTTATTCAGTGCCATTTCATACCTTTCGCGAAATACGTATCAACAGATACACAGATGCATTGTACGTGAAATCAAATCTTGACCGTCTTTTTCTTTTTATTCGGATATACTCTGTATGAGTACATGAAACCAATTCGCTAAGGATTTTTCTTAGTTGAGGAGATATGTCGTGGAATGCAAATTTTAGATTCCCCATATCTCTGTTAACATCTTTATCAACGTCTGTTTTGCCTTGCAATTCTTAGAAGGCACAGATTAAAGCAAAAATCTGAATTTGGTTTGGAAAATTAGTTTATGAATTCTAAATACATATTAAAAAGTAAAGGAGAAAGCACATATCCTTGTCTTACACCACGATTTATAGATATTTCTTTTGATTTTTGTTGGTATATTCGTATTATGGCTTTCTGATATCGGTATAGATTGGCAATGATTCTCACGTCTTCGTGATCTAATTATGTGCCCTTCAGTATGTTTCTCTGGTGCCAAAGCCTATTCTGAATCCCAATTGGTTTTCAGCTATTCATCTAGCTTTTTATAGATACGTTCGTGTATCACTCGTAAGAACACTTTTAGAATATGGTTCATCAAGCTAATTGTCCTGTGCTCTTCACACTTCATTGCGTTTGATTTTTTGGTATTGGAATGAATATTGATATTAACCATTCTTTCGGAATCTCTCCGTATAATAAATGTCATTAAATAATTCTATTAGTGTGCCCATATGATTTTTTGTTAATATTCTTAAGATTTCTGTAGGTATTTCATCTGGTCCCATGGCCTTCTCATTTTTTATACGTTTTAGCGCTTTCTCAATTTCGTCTTTGGTGATTGGTGGCCCATTTCTTCCTCTTGGTTCAATGACCTCAATTTTCTCGTCGTCTTCGAATAGCTCTTTTATGTATTCTTCCCATCTGTTTATTTTATCTGTACATTCCGTTATTATCTTGTTATTTTTATCCATGATATTTCCGATACCCTTCTTCTTGTATATGCCAGCTGTCTCTTTGATTTTCCGGTGTATGTTAAAACTGTCATGTTGTTTATCTAACCTTTCTATTTCTTCACACTTTTCTGATAGCCACAGTTCCTTAGCTTCTTTGATTTTCTGTTTGATTATTTTATTAATTTTTTTGTACTGTTGTTCGTTTTTATTCTTGTGTGCTCTTCTTTCCGTCATCAGTTCTTTTATCTCTTGTGTGATCCATTGTTTATTTTTAGATGATGTGTCTTCTTGAAGTTTTTGTTTTGTGATATTTCTAAAGATCTCCTCTACTTTCCTCCATTTATCTATTGCTGTCAATTGCTTTTGCCTTTCTACTGCCTGAACTTCTTTATGCACTTGTTCTTTTGATTTATTGGTATATATAAGTTTCTTTTAGTTTTCTCAGATTGATTCTCGGTGATTTGGCAGTTGTTTTTAACTTTTTTAACTTGAGTTTCATGTTTGCTAGAACTAGATTGTGGTCACATGTTATATCTGCTCCTGGGTACGCTTTAGCCGATATTATGGCATTTCGGAATCTTTGATTTAATATTATATAATCTATAAAAGAATTATGGGCGCGGAAATCCCTCCCCAATGATTGGAATATTGGAATACTTTGCAGAAATACATCAAAAAATGATCCAACAAGTCAACTCAAATCTGACAGAAGTAGGAGAAGAAAACTTAACATCAGAAGATATCAATGAAAGTGAAGCAATTTTCAGAAGGCATTACTAAAGGCAGCAGAAGAAAATTTAAAGCCTGAAAAGACAAATAAAAACAGAGTAGATGATTCAGGCATTCTAGCATTAATGGAAGAGAGGAGTAAAGCTAAATGGAGAAATGGGCCAAAATATCAAGAACTACAAAGTAGAATTAAGTTAGAGTCTCAGTAATCGGATTAGGATAGACTGAAATCTAATGTGAATTGGCAGGTCATCAGTTGAAATTAAGAATAATTGCTGTAAAAATTCGTTGCGCACCGATCGAATTTAATACCTTGAGTCCTAATTTTGACAAACTATTTCTAAAAAAGGGGTCCCTTGAGAGATAACGGAGCTGATTATTTAAAATATTTCAAAATAAATATCTGGGGTAAACGGAACTTTTTATACTACAGAAATTCGAAAGTAGCGTTTGTTTAGTTTTATTTACAATAGCTATGATTCTCATATTTATAAATGTTTGATAACTGATACTAAATACTAAATTATGTTGGCAATATTAGAACAAAATATTATGGAATATAATATTATACTTACAGTAGTTCCTAATCGTTGTAATATTGTGTAGCAACTTACCTGGAAAATAAATAATAGTTAGAGCAGAGTCAGAAACTTAAATTCATTATTAAAATTAAAACAACAAAAAATATCATAATTATTTTAATGTATGTAACAGACGAGCTTTTGCTTAAAATCTCTTTTGGTGTTTCTTAATGAGAATACTTAATGAGAAGATTTGGGAAAAACGACTGATGGCGCGATTGTTAACGGTGAAGTAATAAATAATCTAAGATATGCAGACAACACTGTTCTTGTTGCGGATAGTGCTAAAGGATTACAAAGAATGATAGATCAAGTAGTTAACATCAATACAAAATATAGAATGAAACTTAATAATAAGAAGACGAAAATTATGATCATAAGCAAAAACCAAGATACAGATGCAAATTTTATGGCAGACAATGAGGTATTGGATAGAACAGAAAAAATAATATACCTAATAGGATGCAACATCACAGACAGCTGGAATCACTAATACGAGATTATATGTAGGATCGAAAAAGCAAGGAGTGCCTTCCAACAGATGAAGAAAGTTCTCTGCAATTTAACCTTACTTACATCTCCGACTCAAAATCCTTAATTGTTATGTGTTTTCTGTTCTTATGTATGGAGCAGAGGCATGAACACTCACTGATGCGTCTAGCAGACGGTTGCAGTCTTCGAGATGTGGTGCTATCGTCGCTTGCTCAGAATATCATATGTACATCATATAACTAACGACGCAGTAATGCAACATTTACAAAAAGAACCTGAAGTCTTAAAATCCATTAAAGAGAGTAAGTTAGCATACTTCGGACATATGAAATGAAAATAAATACAGAATGCTACTATTGATATTAGAAGGGAAAATAGAAGGAAATAGAGGACCAGGACGCCGCCGAATATCCTGGCTTAAGAATTTGAGACAGTGGACAGGTATGACCACCACAGACCTATTTCGAACAGCTGCTAATAAAATACGATGGGCCATTGTGGTAGCCAACATCCATAGAGGATAGGCACTAGCAAAAGAAGAAGAAGAAGAATGAGAATATGTCATTAATACATATGAAAAATCAAGAAATCTGTCTTACCACTAGCTGCTAGTTCATCATTCATAGCTTCTACAATTTGCTTAATTTCTTTGGAAGCTTTTTGTAGACTTCTATAAGTAGTAGGTACTATAGATTTTTTTTTATTCTTTAGATTGACATTAGTTATATACCAGGATTAACTCAAGAAAATGCTGCCCAATTGGAGCAACATTAGCCTCTTTAAAAACAATCCCTATGGTCTTGAGACTATCGAAAAAGGACAACAAATAATCTCTTGGATCACTGAAATCAAAAGAGAGCGATGGATAATTAATGGAGAACCTGGATATGGAAAGAAATGGCCAACAGGCGTTTGCCACTAGACATGCCAACATTAAAGCTGACCAGATTGCTCACTAACTACGTAAAAATTAGAAAATTATGGGTTCAGCAACTTTTTGGAAGAAGAAATCCAATGACTGCCAGAAAAAGAGACTGAGGAGCTGTTAAGACACTTTATCTTGGTGAACCTCTGTAAAAATGCAACACAGCTGACGTTTCTCAGCTCTAAATTGCTCCAAGTCTGATAAAATATATCAAAATTCTGGGGAAAAGCCAAAGTCATAGCCTTATTAAAACAAGGAAAAGACAAAGATGATTCCAGGAGTTATAGGTCAATATCGCTGCTGTGTTACCTATATAAGGTCGTAAACAAATATCTTTAATAGCCTTAATAGCTGTTATCAAATATCTTTTCATCACCCAACAAGCTGGTTTTAAACCTGGAAAAAGCACCTGACAAATACTTAAACTGACTTAAGACATAAAAGATGGTTTCAAAAATCCTAAAATCACTGGGGTAGTTTGTATAGATTTTACAGTTGCCTATGACACAGTTAACTATAGGCTGCTCATTGATAAACTTTATAGCTTGACCAAAAAAATCGCAAATGTTTCATAGAATTTAAAGGAAACAGAATAAAGAAGGAAAAACATGAAGCATCCATCTCACATACACACATCCTCTATATGGCTAAATCCAGGAAAAGTTTTCGGAATACCACCGAAGTTCTGACTGAGTCAGGTCTAGAGACTGGACTGAGCTTCTGAAGAGCTCAAAGTGACAACGTTGATGAATGAATTATGCCCTCAGAGGACCTCCCACCTGGATACTGAACAAACTGAATAAAATGCGTCTGCGAAGAAGAGCCAACTACATGACACCTTCTGCTTTGTCCTGTATGCCCAGTCACATGCTCAATAGAGAACCTGG